>CM051029.1:69178577-70412743 GCA_027627225.1 Congeria kusceri | reverse complement strand
ATTTGGCTGTCAGTAAAATGATTCTTTGTAACTTTAGACCCTACTAAACACTGCTGTATTTTCCCCCAATAAAATGGTTTCCATGTGGGCCCCAAGATTCAAGAAAACGATTTCATGTGAAATATTAAAACTAAATTACTTCCAACAAAAAAATAAAACTGATCCCGTTTAAAGTTTCGCTTCCATTTCGCTTCTATTTGTTTGTTTCCTTGGAAGCCCTAGAAAACTTGGTCATCATTAAATCAATTTCATGATACTTTAAAGAAAGAACAGGACTATTTTCAGGCGCACATCGCTAATCTCTGAAGACTCAGAGTTTTAATTGCATGTTTCATCATCCAAGCCCAACCAATTTCCTGAGCTATTTCCTTTGCAAAAACTGGCTAACGATACAAAATAAATCATTTGAATCAGTAGCAATAATCTTAAGCTATTCAGAAAATTATGACAGCCGAGCGACATAATGGACTTTTAGATGTGCGTTAACTCGGCCGTCATTACGGCTTATACCGTATTTATCTGATTCAAACCCATTTATCCTTTCCACATTAGCACAATATACTTTCAATAGCCTCAATAAATAATAGACCTCGCTTCTCCCTCACAATTCAATTTATTTCATAAACACACAGCTCAATTTTAACGCCTGTCTCTAATTTCTTGTAGTTGTAAACGACCTTGCAGATCAGTTTTCAATCGATTTTCAATCTGTGGCAATAGATATATTATTTAAACTTTAATTGGTACACATGAAATGACAACAAGAGTATATTTTCCTTGACATTGATGGCAAGTTATCTAATTTGATAGCAATTGATAAGAAATTATAGTCATAATTTTCTGAGATTTTCAAAGTATTTTTTTTAACTTAATTTGTTACAACAAAGAAATCGAAGCTCCACGGGTCAATCAAGATGGTTCTTAATAAACCAATTGCAACATTATGTTTTCTTAATAAATCCCCCCTGTGAAGGGTGAAGCACCAATATGTCATATTTTGCACTTAGAATTACGTTAGTGCTCATATTATGAATACTGGTGAAGTACCTGAATCCGGACAGTACTTAAATCCGGACACCTGAAAACAAATGTGTTTGTACGATGAAGACCCGTAATTATATGGTATCAGTTGATACACACACCTGTCTCATCAATGTATGTCAAGTTTCAACAAAATCAAATGACTTTTAATTCATTTACTTACTATTGTTTTTTCTTCCTTTCAAATGTAAACATTTGCACGCGGGGGGGGGGATTGAAATCAAAACAGTAAATCCGCTAAATAAAGCTTTACAGAGAACTATTTTAAAGTAAACACCAGAACAATTTAAACAAATTAGAAAACACAATTACTGACGAACAAGTTGTAGTTAAATGCTTATTTTTTTCTTTTTGTTTTTAATCAAACATATTTTTTTTAAAGTGTCCGGATTTAGGTACTCTCCAGCTGTATTTTGATACGTGTTACAGGCCTTTTTTAAACATATCACCCTGTTACTTTAAGATAGCAATTCCCTCCAAGATTTTGACCAAAGCTTAAGATTAAACCCAACTTATTATGTTTAACTTTTTATTTTCGTTTGATGCCAATATCATGAGAAATCGTCCAAAAACCAGCAAAAGTGTCCAGATTTATGTACTGTACCAGTAAAGTGTTAGCCAATAAGTTCTTATTGTGTCCTTCATTAGGTATTAAAAATGTGTGGTCAACACTTTACAATTACTAGATATCTTTAATTTAAATGTATCATGTCCATTGCATATTGTCAAAATGTCACTAATATTCATTATAAATTTTTAAAATGTAAAACAAAGACAAATTTGGTGATAATTGCTTTAATGTTAAAATAAGAAGGGTTGACTACATGTTTACCATAATAATTATATTTACAAAATTTATGTTCTCATATGATAATTTTGTTCTACCTTTGCAGATTTCATACTTTCAAAATAAGACTGGTTGCAGAATGTATTGTGACCTACATTCCCATGTGAGTTTAAATGAAGTACAAATAAAAAAAAATAAAAAAATATTCAAGGTGAAATGTAAATCTATTAGCTATTTTTCATCACTTTGAAAAAAATGTAGATAAATAGGTTCACCCCAAACAATGTATTTACCAAATTAAACATTCATGTGACCAATATCATTTTATTTCATGTTTTAATAACAAATGTTGATTCTTTGTTCGTCGTTTTTTAATGACAACAATACCATTTATTATGTTATTCTTCATTTGAAAACTAATGTGTGGATCTTTACAAATAAACGTAAATATTCTGTGCAGCATTCAAGCACGATCACCAAAGAACGAATATTTTTTAAGGATATTTGTTTAAGGATACATGACAAACATTCGGCACACTCGGCCCCGCTATGGTCTTTATCAGTAGGTTAGAAAAGTAAACATAGGTATGTTTTGAGAAGCCAGTTGTAAAACCACTTGTCGGAAACCACAATATGTTTGCTGAATACAAAATTTATAGCTTTACATGTCCTAAACTACCTACAGAAGAAAGTGAGTCCTTTGAACGGAGCATTTTTACCCTCAAAGTAGTGCTTTGAGATAAACAGATCTTCTCCATATGAATGTGTTGTTGTTTTGTGTTCCATATATACATTGGTGAAGTGTATTATTAGGATATATTAGGTCTGCAACAAAATTCCAATATAATTATTGGATTGTATTGCAATATGCCTTTTTCCATATTTTTCCCTATTGTATTGCGATACAATATAAGTAATTGCAATATATTGCCACTAAATATGCTTGTATAATATTCCATTATAAATTACAATATATTTGAGGCGCGTTGTAGGTAACGGGGCAGTCCGCACAGGCTTATCCAGGACGGCACTTTCCGCCTACAGTGGATTTATGTTTAGAAGAGACTTCCTTGAAACAGAAAATACTGTAAAAGCGGAAAGTGACGTCCTAGATAAGCCTGTGCAGTCCACACAGGCTAATCCGGGAAGACACTTTCAGCCTACAGCGATTTTATTTTATAGAAGAGACTTCCTTGAAACAGAAAATACCCTACAAGGGGAAAGCGCCGTCCTGGACTTTACGCACATGCATTAAGCCCGGTTTACCCACGACATGCTCACATGTATTCTAAAATATTGCAATATGAGTTTGCCTTTTTTTCAATACATTGCCATATTGTTACAGCCCTATTATATAGCTCATCACAGTATTGAACGTAGGGCATTTTGAAAATAATTTAGCAATGTCAGCAATCAAATCGTGTCAATACATTAAGAAGTAAAATGTTTGTCAACATTCAAATTTAAAATTACTTAATGTCATTACTGAATTTGAATGATCATATATATATATATAATTCTAAAACATGTTTATTTATAAATTTAATTACAGTCATAAAGGCACCTGAAATGAAATATTTAAAAAGAAAAACAGTACACAGACACAGTGGAAAAACTTAGAAAATAAAAAAATTGATTCTTTTGTGATTTTTTTTATATGTTCATTTATTAATGAATGCTGTATTTGAAGCTCGTTTTTATTTATAAATGATCAGTCAATTTCTATTAAAACAAAAAACAAACAAAGAAGTTCAATCAACTATATACATTAAATTTCAATATTAAAACACAGTTTTCTCCCACTAAGTAGATGAAGTGAACAAAGATTACATGTTTTAAAGCAATTACAAATAATGGAACTGCATATGTATTTTCCCTATAGCCAATTCACCTGTAAGTAATTAGAAAATAAATTGCAAAAGCCATATTGAGTTGATGGCAAATTTCTACTTTTCACATAATAACAGTGCATAATGTTGCAAATTTTGACATTTATCTACTATTAATTTGAAATTTAGTAATCTTTTGTGTAATTTATTGAAAGATTAATTAATGCTGCCAAGTTGAGGATTAGTTAAAGGCGGAGTAGGTTACATTTATTACAAGGCCAAAAAATATTAGTTCCGTTTCTGGTCTCCTGCACTATCCCCGTAACCCAACTAACGAGTCTTCTGGGGGCGATGGCCATATCGGAGAGAATCCCCATGCACCTGATAAAAATGTACTACACACGCACGTTTTCACAATTGGTTCCTGGTCACAACACCTCTTGGAGATAAGTACACAGGTCATGCATTACTGGACGCTTTTTCGCCATTTATTATTCGTAAGCACCTTCACACATTCAAACCTTATTAAGACATAGACGCTTGTTATTGTTAAATGTGCGCCCAAATGATCAAGTGCTAGTTACTGCCCCCAAAACGAAACGTTCAATATTATTAGAAAAATTTCCAAATGGCACAAAAAGTTTATGATTGGGGGCAAAAAAGACATGGTCGGTCGGGTTAGTGGAAACAAACAACTTTTTTTTTACAACTAATTATGCAGGACAGTGGGCATTCTTGTTTCCTTCATAACATAAATAAATTTATGTTATATAGGGAGAATACAAAGAAACAACTTAAAAATAATGTCTTGAAAGATAGAAATTCAACATATTTTTTCAGATATTGTGGCTATTTACGATTTAAACTTACATAAAATGTATTATGTTTATTGCGATTTTTAGCAAATGGTTCGTATCCTATGCATTTCCAATTATAAATATTTATAGCATGTTGCCAGCAATTTGTAAAAAACGAATGAAGCTTTTCAAAGAAAACAAATACAACCTTCATCAAAGCTTTTAAAATAAATACAGTCCACCTAAACAAGCAAGAAACATTATAAATATGGATGAATCAATATGTGTAAATCATGGAGTATCAAAGCAATTACTAATCATTGATAACAGCAACGTTTAAGGACAAATAAAAAGAAAGCTATAAAGAATTGATTTTCTCAATCCAAAAGCAATTTCCAATGTCTATGACTTTTAAGAAATGTAAATAGGTATCCTCATTAACACTGATAAATGTAAAACACTCAAGGCCAACAAGTTTTTTCTTCCTTTTATTTCATTTCAGGATACAACCTTTTGGTCCTGAGAGCTATTGGTCATTTATCTTCAAAGACTTCCCATATTTCATCCTCTGATCTTAGACCTGCAGACAATGTCTTTTGCACAAGAATGATGGTGCTGTATGAAGATGATTCTGTTTTGGTTGTGCTCCTTAGGCCAGCAAAATTTATGTCTAGTTTCTCTGACATCTATGGAAAAAAACTGTCCTTTTTGAGGACGAATACAATAAAACAAGAGGGCCTTGATGGCCCAAAGTGCTCACCTGAGAACTGGTACAGATGAAGACCATACTGTTGTTACAGGTTTGAAAATTATTGTATCTGAACAATACGCAAAGGGGGATAGGATCGCTTTGATTTAAAACATCAGTTAGTGCAATGGGCTGACTAAAGTACAAGTTGGGTAGTGGATGTGCGGTGTTTTTGCTAATGGTTCTCAAATCATTTTTCTTGATATTCTTACCTGACCGTTTTTCATTAAGTCAGTGACAATTCTGGAAAATGCTGAAACAGGGGATTTTGATGTCTTTTTTTGCAGACAGTTTTGGAGAACTAGTTGGGGGGGGGGGGGAATACTGGTATTTCTGTTCTGCTGAAATAGGCCTTAAATATAATATTTTCCCCTCCTCATTGAGCAGCCATCCATGTTTATCATGCTGGTGGGTCGCTATGTGACTGAGAATTGATTGACATGATGTTATGCCAATCAGAAGTGCAGGACGTCATTGTTTGAAGGACCAGTTTACTAAAAAAACATCGTGAGAAAACCGGTCTTAATTCATGTGCGTAAAGTGTCGTCCCGGATTAGCCTGTGCAGTCCGCACAGGGTAATCCAGGACAGCACTTTCTGCCTACAGTGAATTTATGTTTAGAAGAGACTTCCTTGAAACAGAAAATACCACAAAAGCGGAAAGTGCTGTCCTGGATTAGCCTGTGCGGACTGCACAGGCTAATCTGGGACGACACTTTACGCACATGCATTAAGTTCGGTTAACTCACAATGCTATGACAAGATTCGTTTCCATTTCTTATAATAATGGGCCTGAAAATATAATGTTTCCAATCCTGCCAGTCAGGTCATTTATTAGGTAGGCAACATTGTTGTTCTTGTTTTTTATTTAAAAAAATTCACACATTAAAAATAAATTATCTGACAATGAACTCACAAACAAGATCTGTATCTGACATATTGTAAATAGATCAACAATGGTCAATCCTACTAACGTTTTTTAAACAGTATAGAATAAGTTATAATTAATTTTACCCGACTGTTTGGCGTTTAAAAGTTCCACAATTATGCATACACAGCCTGAAGGTTTGCCAAATATCTTTCTCAGCATAACCAGCAAGTCTTAATCTCCATCCCTGTTGTAGAGTTTAGCCTATTGAAGCCTTCCTTGTGCCTGTTTTCGTGCCTTGGGTTGATTAATTATTAAACATAATACTAATTGATGAACAGCAGTAATGAAACCATACATAACTTCGAGGCAAATGAATAAAAAACATCAGTTTCTTTTGTAATCACAAATTGGTTTGGAAAAAGATACTTTTTCTCTGGGAAATGTTGATTTTATTTAGCAATTAATAAACAATACATCCCCGATGAAGAAGAACTTTATGTAAGAGGAATGAAAACATGTTGCCTTTGAGAAAACAGCTGAGTCAGATGCTCTGTTACAGTTCAGAAATATAGTTACAGTAGAAATGTGGCTACTGTATTGTGAGGAATGTCCAGCTAGTTTAGTGGTTGGCTCACTATAACCCTTCTTGGAAAAAGTGTATTTAATACGCATTTAATGCGTATTAAACGCTACGGTATTGGCACCTTATTTTTCCTGCATTTAATACACTTAAAAATGCAGAAAAAATACACTTATTACAGAAATAAAGTGTATTTTTTCTACATTTTTCCTGCATTAACACACTTTAGTGAATTTAAAGTGAATTGTTCTCCTTGAAAATACACAATATCATCAAAAAATATGCTTTAGTGTATTTAATGTGTATTTTAAGTGTAGTTTCCAGTGCATTAATACACTTTTTTGTACAAAATGCAGAAAAGGTACAGAACAAATTGTCTTAGTGTATTAAAAGTGTATTTAATGTGCATTTAACACAGAAAAAATATGGTGCCAATACCGTAGCATTTAATACGGTGCCAATACCGTAGCATTTAATATGCATTCAATGCGTATTAAATACACTTTTTTGAGAAGGGTGGTTGGCACACTAGATTCTCACCTAGGCAATCGGGGTTCGGACAGGTGGTGTTTCTTCTGGGTACTTCATCCACAGCACAAGACCACACAAAAATTAATAAAGATATATAAAAGATAAAGAATACTGGAAATTGTAGCTTTGTTTCAAAACCTGTCCCAACTTTGGATCAAAATAAATGAGGTAGGGGTGATGGGACACTGCCAATTTGGGTCCATACCTTAGTCTGTTTCATTCAAGAAGGACCTGAGTAATGCTAAACTACGAAATATACACACACACCTGCAAGTACAGTCAATTTATGATTACTTCTTTTTAAAAGATGATCATTTGAGGTGCGTGTGTGTGCGATGTACAGAACTAGATTTTGGAGTCGTATTATATTCTTAAATTCACTTTATGCTACTACAATAGGCACATGATATACATTGTTTTGCTTTAAACACACTATTATGTGAAGTTGGAATAAGACGTCAAACATAGAATAAACTGTTATATTACAGCAATACTTTATAGTAATTAGTGCAATAGACACCTGCATATATAACTACATCATTAAAATTGATTTTACCACAAAACTGTATACTTGTATGCATTTACAAATTTTTCACACAAAAATTGAACTGTGTCCATGCGTGCATGAACACAGTTTATTAATACATTATAAATTATCAAAGACACAGTCAGTTTAATGAAAATGTGGTGGAAAAATGCTAATTATACAAAAGGCATTGACATAATATAACAAACATACATAAACAACTCGAAATACTCAGTTTTATGTGAAAAAAAGAACAAAAATAATGTCCATTCTATGTTTGATGTCTTATTCTAACTTCACATAATACATTGTTTTATGATTAATGTTTTGTTCTACAAAACTATCCATTACAAGGTCCCTTTTATTACGATTATTCAACTGGAAACGAGCTGACATAATACCTGGTTGGTAATATCTCGTTTTTTGAAATGGATAATCATATAAACATTATCATTGTACATGTAATGTCTTCGGAACATTAGAACATTTCAGGTGATAAACAAAATAGTTGGCACCTTATGCAGCACCGACATCTGATTCTATAAAAGGTTACACTCGAGTTTGTACATTCTCTGAACCTTGATCGGTTCTGCATTGTTCATAGCACACAACAACAAAAGATTGTATTAGACAACTTTGAATTTGAAACCTCAGTGAAAAGGCATATGCACACTGATCGTGAATGTGTCCTTTATCTTTGCTTCATTTGCATTATGATTTTCAACAAAAGTAAAACAGGTTTTGCTAACCAAAAAGCATATTGCTTTTAAAGATACTGAACTCCAGACAAGCAAAAAAATTTGCATTTTTGTAGTTATCTCTAAACGGTAAAAACATGCATTAAATCATCACTATTTGTATAGAACATGATCAAATACTGTCACAAACTTTATATTTTATTGAACAATAGAAGTTGAGTTAGTTCTCACTTTCCTTGAACCTGGTATTCCCGATTGAAAAATACAGCGTCTTTCTCCAAAACACGCACCTGATTCAAGTGCGTGCATGAGCGACTCGATACAACTAAACAGTCACGTGATTATCCTAAATATAAAAGGCGATATTTTTTAATTCGATGGGTTATAGAAGACACTGTAGATTTTTGAACGATGAAAATGATTAAAACTATATAAAATCATAGTTTTTCAGATAAATAATAACATACCTGTCTTATTTTTTAATGTGTTCTATATGATTATGTAAGAACATTGTGTACTTGTGACATTTTGTTTTCGTTTTTGTGATTGGGACCAGTCCCTTTAAAATTTTCTTTCATAATGTATACTATGTGATGACAAAGATTGAAGCTTTAGTCTGCTTCCCTTTAAATATATTACTTTAATGTAGTGATGTTTTGTCAACACATTGTACAGCATTTGTTGATTTTTGTTTGGCAAAAAATATATTAATTAATAATAACACTGATGTACCTGCTCAATGACCCTTTAAGGGTTGACTAATGATCAATGACCCTTTAAGGGTTGACTAATGATCAATGACCCTTTAAGGGTTGACTAATGATCAAGACAAAAAGAGATATTTGTATTAAAACATTTATTCCATGTTAACAGGGCTTGCATTAAGGGAAGTTTAGAGTAATTTATTCCCATTTTTTGTCACAGGACTTCCAAAATTGCAACCATGGAAGTTTCAGGACTTCCAAAATTGCAGCAATGGAAGTTACATCATGTAACGATGAACAAGTTGGAAGAACAAATAAAGTGGTTCATCTCAATGTATACCTCTTTAACTGAATAAATTGGCATATTATAAACACCTGATGAAAAAGAAATAACCGTAAACAAACCTTGAATCTTACACCTAATTACATCTCTGAAATCCTCAGGACTTATGTCACGCAATACTGTCAAAACTTCCAAATATGATGAGCAAAAACTTCCAAAATCAGAGGCTACAAAGTTCAAGCTTCCAGATTTAAAAAGTTAATGAAAGCCCTAATGTTACTACAAAAAGGCAACTGCTATCAAAGCAGCATGCATGGTAATACAACAGAACTCTCAATCACTAAACCAAAAGGCGGCATGGCTTATCAGCCAATCGCTGACCACTACAGTACTGACAGCCGAAAAATGAGCTGTCATAGTATAATGTTGTATCTATCCATAACTAAAGTTACCTCTTACAGAAATTGTAAATTGCACATCAAGTTTCCAAGTTTATCATAACCTCTGCATTTTTTAAACCAAAAACCCTAAGATTTTCATTTTCATGTTCATCTTTTTTTGTGGAATGTTGATGATTGGTTATCATATGGTGTCTTGTGACATTTACGACTCGCAGAAGCAGAAACAATTCCAAATTAAGCATCTTATGACAGACTCGATTGGGTGTCATTTGTTGAGATTTTCTGTGAAAAGCAATCTCCAGAAAATGGCCACATTTGCTTCTGCATCCCAGACAAATCCATCAGAACTGTATAAAATGTCAATGTTCATTGGAATAATCATGGGACAAAATCCATTTTCCTTGAATGTTTCACACTAACAGTGACAGATCACACTAACAGTGACAGACTGTGTGTCTGCTACAATGCTAATAAAATGTTATAATTCTCTGAACTTAATTGGGACAGTAAACCTTGCTTCCATACTTACAGCATGATCAAATGAATCTCATCAAAATTTCATGTATTCGCAACTTTAAAGTTTTTTGTAATTACCTTAATGGCAATTTCTGAGGAAAAATCATGGCCATTACTTGCTTCAAAATCTAGCCTTTTGAATGTTATTACCGGCTTGAAACATGATCTCTCTAATTGCAAAAAAACACTAATTAAATGATGGATCAATGTCAAACACTAGCAAATGAAAGAATCCTTTAACTTCAATTATCCACATAATAAATGTGGTCCCTCATAAACAATAAATTTACATTCAACTAAAACAAACAACAAACACTTAGATCTGTAGTGCACAAAACAGATTGTTTCAATGTTATAACTGATAACATCACATGGTTTTATGTTCTCAATGAGACAAAAATACCCCAAAGAAATAGCATCTTTGCATGACAAAGGTTGTTTGGTATGTTACAATGCTTTTACTTTATATAATGGCACACGCCATGAGTTTAATGCTAGTAATAGCTGACAAGATGAGAGATTATGTACTTCTCTGGTCCATTACAGGCCTTTGATCACTCTTCCATTGGCAGAAAATGTTCAAATTTGGAATCCAGGCAGAAGTTTTGTAGTTTATAACATGAATATTCTAATTTAGCAAAACAGGGGCAAATAATGATTCTACCAGTAGTAAGGTTTGAAAGTGGAAAGTCAGTGTTAATCAGTGAACTTGAAGTGATAATGTACCAAATAAAAAAAAGCTTGTCTCGATCAGCTGAAATTGGTATGATGAAGTTCTGAGCAATCAAGTATGGTCTGCAAATAAATACATGATCGGCACAGGCTCGTCAGACATAGTTTTTCTCAACAAAAATTTGATCAGGAAAATGTTCAGTCATTTAAACTTGGTCGTGTCAAGTATTTTCTAAGGAAAACTTGGTCATATAGACTTGGTCAGTTTAACTTGGTCATTTAGTCTTTGTCAACAAAACTTGGTCATATAGTCTTTGTCAACAAAACTTGGTCACATAGTCTTTGTCAACAAAACTTGGTCATTAAGTCTTTGTCAACATCAATTGGTCAAAGTCTTGTTCAGCAACACTTGGTAATATAGTTTTTGTCATCAAAACTTGGTCATAGTCTTGGTCATCAAAACATGGTGATATATATAGTCTTGGTCATCAAAACTTGGTCATATAGTCTTTGTTTTAAACCCTTGGTCAGATGAAGTTTTGTTTTCCAAACTTTATCCCGTAAATTCTTGATCAGCCAAACTTTTTTCTTTCATGCATTTTCTTGATGTTCATGATGATGTTGTTGATTTTGGTGCTGTGATGGCTACTGCTGATAATGGTGACTATATATGTGACTTACCGGTTGATGCTGTATGATCTCCAGACTCAACGTGTCTCCTGCATCTGGGATGACCACCGTGTCACTTGTAACAAACCCTCCTTCCATTCTGCTATATAACTCTTTCTGAAATGAGATTAATTATTCTTAATGTATTTGTTGGGAAAAATTGAATATTGAATGTTTGCATTATGTTTTAATAGTACTATGATTTAATTTAAGTGACATCTGTACAACTTTAAGATTTAATATAATTGTTATTATTATTACAAGTAGTAGTAGTAGCAACAGATGTAGTAGTGGCGTGGTGGTAGTGGTAGTGGTGGTGGTGGTAGTAGTAGTAGAAGTAGTAGTAGTTGTAGTTGTAGTAGTAGTAGTAGTAGTAGTAGTAGTAGTAGTTGTAGTAGTAGTAGTAGTAGTAGTAGTAGTAGTAACAGCAGCAGCAGTAATAGTTAGTAGAAGTAGTAGTAGTAGTAGCAGTAGTAGAAGTAGTAGTAGTAGTATTAGTAGTAGTAGTAGTAGTAGCAGTAGTAGTAGTAGCAGTAATGGTAGTCATTGAGTATAATGTTTAACACATTCCATTGACGCTGAATTATGTGCATACGATTTGCCCTAACACCTTGGGTGTTAAACTCACAGAGATATTTAACAATACGTCGAATAACTCAATGGACTACATTAATAAAATTAAGTTTTTATGACATCGGCGGAACAACATTATTTTCCATACCAGTGCAATTAAAAAGAATAAATAGCCTCTTCGTCAAATCTTGGTCAATATCAATTATTTGCAATTTACATATTGGTTCGTCCAATTGAAGAACACAATACCTGTATCATGCATAATTTAATCGCGTAATCGTTATTTGACAGGTTGTTGTTTTCCGTTGACAGCGCGTCGCGAACACGACGTACATGGCCACAAATCAATGAGCGTTATTCTGTCTTTGAAGTGTGAACAAACGCCGTGTTCGACACGCGCGAGTGCTTTGATCTCGCCGCCGATGTTATAATTACATATTCATTTTCAAAAATGCATCAATCTTATGTTTGCCGGCCCACGTTTGGCAGAACTGTCGTTGATACGTTATGTTTTATTAACGTACTATAGTAGTTCACTAATAACTTAATGGCCTATTTGTTTTGGTTTACGACTGTAGGGGGGCGCTATGTCAGCGTCTGAAAAATACGCCTTAACTTTTTTTTCCAACAAAATATGTCCGAGAAACTAAAAAAAGCCCTGGGCTCATATTCCAGAAACATCGTAAGTTAAACTTAACATATTGTCACTTAAGTTTAAAAAAAGTCATATGTTAAAAGCTGCACATTCATATGTTAACCCTTTAGAGTAAATTCAACAATGAATTGTTAATAGTACAGCTGATTATTAATAAATACTAAGCATGCAGTAAGTATTGTGCAAACGAATTAAACAGCTAAATATACTAAGGCCCCCCCCCCCCCCACGAAAAAAATAAATTAAATAGTCCCGTTTCTGGTCTCCCGACCGACCCTTTACTTTTGCTGCCGACCCTACATATTTTTGGTCAAAAAATAATAAAGACTGAAAAAGGCTGTTACCGTGTACAACACGAACCATTCTCCCATCATTAAACAATAAAAAAAAAATCCCTACCTACCGACCCTTATTTTTGTAGGCAGGAGACCAGAAACGGAACTCTTTTTTTGCCGATTAGAAAAAAAAACAGGACATGCTTTCATTGCGTATTTTAATATGTTGTTAGATTTAAATATGGATTAATTTGGTATCAAAATTTTGGATATACATTGAACTAATCAATAACTTTAACGCGCTTACAAATTGACCAACATTAAAACGTTAACATCATCCAAACGAAACCTTAGTGATTTTAATAGTTGCAAAGACGACCGCGATACTTGTGTTTGATGTTTTCAAATATTACACACCACCGTTTACTTTTTAATAATTAACCAATTTTTAGGTGCATTATAATTATTGATTAGGTCAATTTATTACCTAAATTTTGATACCAAATTCATCTGTATTTATATCTAACAACATATAAAACATACGCATTGAAAACCTGTCCAGTTTCTGTTTTCTATTAGTATACAATGATGATTTATGGTTAAGGATATACTATTACTTAAGTCGTGTCTGGAATACGACCCTAGCCAAACAATTTGGTAGTCATTTAATTTGCTTAGGATTTAGTCAGGTCCTAAACCATATTAGTTGACAGTTTTAAAAGTCAAGCACACGTATTGTGAATGTTCAATAAAAGGCACGCGTTATTCCAGTGGCAACTTCTTAAATGCCGTTTAAAATGCCACTAACACTGGGCGAAGAATATCGTCTCGGAGTCGTTCAAATATTAGCCGACTCATGGAGGGAATGTAACATCATTATTAATTAGCAAATATGACAGATATGACAATATGACAATGCGCGACGCTAAAAACGAGCAAAGATGTTAGGAGAGCGAAGAATACAATCTTTGCAAAACATTATAAAAATACCATATGGCATTAAATCATAGCTGTATCTTATAGTGGTACGCTTTGGCTACCATCTACAGTTTCTCACGATATGCGTGCACGAAAATAAAGCATTATATAAAATTAATATATTATTATTTATCAATTGCACAATGACGGTAAATATATCTGAATTTGACCCACAAAACAAAATTGAAAATCAGAAATCAAAAATATGTATATTATATTTGAATGACAACATGGTACGTATGTATGTACTCAGCTGTCTACAATCTTAATTCGATTATGTTCTTTAACTCTTATAACAGACCACAGTAGATCTTTACGATGTTTTAGTTTGTGTCATTGAAAAACGAAAAAATAATTGGATAAAGCTGTATTTTCTATTGTTTTAAATAGTAGTATATGGGGCTTTGTTTAGTATTTTACAGTAATTATGATACGTATTGAAATATCTATTGTGTCGATACCAAAACCGAAAGTGACGAAAATAAATGTTGTCGACGTATACGAAACTCTACCTATTAAAAGAAAAACACATACCTTAATAATTTCTATCAACGGATAGTTAGAGAAACCTGTTCACAGATTGGCAAATTGACAATTTTCATTTTTTTTGTCATAGATCACAAAAGGAAAAATACATTTTTTTATAAACAAGCACAATAAAACTACTGACAAAGAAAGATATTGGAAATAAACTGTCCTTTATAAAAAACAATCGTCAATTGAAATGAATAAAATTATATGTAGCGTTTTCATCGTTATCATCGTGTTTTTGTTTTTTTGGTGGTCAGGTGGTGTGTGTGTGTGTGTGTGGGGGGGGGGGAACACGTGTATCACTATTTTTTTTTTCTTTATATAGTATTTGCGTCTTGTTAGTCCAACTGCTTTAGTTTTTGCAGATAATACATTAACTGAAATTTTTCAAAAATACGAAAATCTGTGAACATGTCCCTTTAACAAATTTTAATCACAATATGTAACAGACCTTTCTAGATTTTTTTGCCGCTAATCAATCTCTATGGAAGCGTCCTGGTGCCAGGTGTACAAATAAAAATACCTAAAAAATAATCAATATTAACAAACTTATCTCGTAATTACGACATAGTATCTCGTAATTACGACTTAATATCTCGTAATTACGACATACTTAGTCGTAATTACGAGATAAAAAGTAGTAATTACGAAATAAAAAGTCGTAATTACGAGATACTAAGTCGTAATGACAAGATAGGTTTTCTAATATTGAGTATTTATTTTTATTTTTACACCTAGCACCAGGACGCTTCCATAAATCTTCTTTCAAGCTATGGTTGATGTTTTATTTTCCATTCCTCCAGTTTCACAAACTCTTCACAAGCTTTTACACGTGTTTAAATAAAGTATGTTAGCAGTTAAACATGCTTTACCGGAGCGTAATGATTGGGTAAAACAAATGCGCATATGATTGGCATTCGTGGAAGCGTCTATTGACCTCAGTCGCCAATTGTTTTTATTATCATTGTCTGCTAGTCTAATAATCAAAGGCGTGTCGTGGGAAAACCGGGCTTAATGCATGTGCGTAAAGTGTTGTCCTGGATTAGACCGTGCAGTTCGCTTTCATGGTATTTTCTGTTTCAATGAAGTCTCTTCTACGCATAAATCCACTGTAGGCGGAAAGTGTCGTCCCGGATTAGCCTGTGCGGACTGCGCAACGTCACTTTGCGCACGTGCATTAAGCCCGGTTTTCCCACGATTACGCCTCAATTATACTACCCTTCAGTACTGACAATAAATGTCACTCAATTTCGGGATCCTCGCGGAAACAATCAAAACTGTGCACATATAATAGTCTAGTGAATTATAATTCATATAGCATCGGGAAAAACTCATTTTGCGCCACATACATATGAATTGCAACAAATTGTTCACGATTGTTAAATAAATTTGGGTATATTTTGTTATAGAAAGCCATTGTATAAAAAACAAGTCTGAAGGTTAATTTTGACATTTTAGATACTAGTAAGGGAAAATAGAGAAATAAAACGAAAAATTGGTTCAAAAGCTAGATTTTCGCTAGAACACCTCTTATTGTAGAAGAAATAAATCATATCAAATCATGTATCATATGTTAATACATAAAAGGACTATTGACAGATATTTGGCGTTGGCCGATTTCGAGGCAAAATAAATCGCCAACTGGCGGCAATGTTTCTGTTTACACAGGTGGCTGTATTTGTAACATTAATAGGTGTGCTTAGACTTTACTTAATATTTTATATTTCATATTTTAGAATATCCTTTCACCAGTCATCAATCCAGGTGTGAACCCCGATAACAGGTCGTTGTTATCCTTGGCCTCGGAGCTAACACGGTATTCGGCTTTTGCAAACGATTTCGTGTTCCGATATGGACCACCAGAACAATGCCGATTCTGGGTTTCGATTGAAGCAAAGCGTGCCAGTTTAAAACTTTAAAAGACGCCTTTGTGAGGCGGTGATCCAGTAAAATGCATCTTACAAGTTGTATTCATCTCCGTTGTTAAGTTGCCAGACATCGGTTAAAACACATCAAGACTTTTCTGCGTGCAATAACTTTAAAAGGGTCCTTAATGATAGTTGTGGTCGTTATATCTGTAACCAATATCACAGCATTCTATGAAATCGCTTATTGTTAAGATTCTTAAATCTTACAGGACACTGTTAGAAACAAGAAATGTCTTTAAAAAAGAAAATCGGCGTTGAAATTAATATTGAGATGTCATTTTTGTACCCATTATACAAGAGGGACAAGATGATCGTTTACGTGACTTCTCGGACCCCAGCTTGATTGATCCCCACTAAGGAGACTTCTTTCGGACATTATAAGAAACCTTATCGGACCCAAACTTAATTGGAGATAAAGTCAAACATTATTAAGATGTTTACCGTGAATAAGTTACTGTAATTGTCTCATGAATTTGTCAGGCAAAAATGTAACAACTTAGCATTGTCAGAAAATAATTGCGGAAATGAATGAAAATTATTATATATCAGACGAGTGTTCATAGTTATGTTCAATAATATACTATACGTATCATAAGTTTTGCAAATAGTGTATTCATGCTACGCAAATGAAGTAAAAGTAACATTTCGACGTATTACGAGACTTCTTTCACCACATTTGATTTATAGAAAGATGTTAAATATTTTAAAATTGAATAACATGCAGAAGTTAATAGAAAGGTGCAATTATAAATAATTCTTAATAAAACGCAACCGCAATTCAAATATAAATTAACATGCACAGTAAGTTTATAAATATAAATTACCCATTTATTGAAATTCTCGGGTTTATGATTCTCCGGACGCTAATTGATATTAGCATAGCTCTACCACGCGCTGTTTTTAGAATGATGCACCCTTTATCTCGAGTGAGTTGAATACGCTGGGATAGACCATTTCATACCGATCTTCGCCGAATATCTACGTATGGCTTCAAACGGTTTCAGAGCGCAATAATTCTCATAAAATGGGATAATTGTAATTGCTATTTATAGAGCGTAAAGCTGATGTAGGCTAAACAAAATAATGATTTCATTATGTGAATAAATATTACATTATGTTCATGACATACAATAAGTAAAATTGTTCATAATTATGTTCAGTTCTAGGGTGTATGTCGAAGATATGTTTATAACTTTATTTTAACCGCTTATGCAGACAATTATGTAAATTTTAATCCCCCAAAACATGCAACAGTTATTGGTAGACATCAAACCACTGTTGTAAGTTTGCATGCCTGAAATTAGAAAATTTGCCCAATTCTATTGGCACTTAATTTTCCCGCTGCATAAAATTATCGCAAGAAATCTAGGTCAAAAAAGATTTTAGTCAGCTACGCCTAAAAATACACAATTATATAATTAAATATTTAAAAACGGTATTTATCTTGAACAATATATAGTCTTTCATATGTCCATAATGCATTGTTTTTGCTCTTGTTTTGTTTTCAAAATTGATTTACAACATATATAGCTATGAAATCGCTGATTAATTCGTAAGCCTGCAACGTCGTCTGTCTGCATATGATGTAATTAAAGCGGAATTAAACCCGTAGCCGGCTACACACAAAATGTTTCATTATGCAATTTGATGTTTATAATACAATATATTCCATACTGGCGTCGAAAGTCCAAGGACTAAACCGTTTTATGTCCAAATCTGATTCAATTCAGATTCCATTGCATTTATTTGCTTATCACTAGACATTGCTGAGTTTTATATTTAATAATAAAGAATGCTTTTATTTAGAGACGTTTCCTAATTTGGAAACGTCTTGGAAACTAAACATGTTCATAAATGTACGTTCACATTTCTAATACTGTATGTATGACACGCAGAAAAATAGACGAGGCGTGCCAAGGGAAAACCGGGCTTAATGCACGTGCGTACAGTGTCGTCCCGGATCAGCCTGTGCAGTCCGCACTGGCTAATCCGGGACGACACTTTCCGTCTACAGTGGATTTATGTTTAGAAGAGACTTCTTTGAAACAGAAAATACCACAAAAGCGGAAAGTGTTGTCCTGGATCAGCATGTGCGGACTGCACAGGCTGATCCGGGACGACACTTTACGCGCATGCATTAAGCCCGGTTTTCCCATGACATGCATATAAGATTAATTTATATTTCTGACGTAAGCCCATGATCTTATTTTTAAGGTTTCCACATATTTATTCATGAGCATATGATAATAAAAATATATTAATACAATTCAAGTTTGAAATAAATTTACATTTATTTAAAGTTATTCTTATAAATAAATAACTACGATAAACATGTGTTAATTTGTTAATTCTGTAACAGTAATTACACATATATTATATATATCTGCAAAAAGAAGTACGTAATGTTTTCTAAAAGGATTTAAACAGTTTAATGTGTTGCTAAGCACCATTGCAAAAGTCTACAAGATTTGTGTAGGCTTTTACGGTACGTCTCAGTACAAAAATGTTATAGGACAGATGCATGTATATATAAACATGGCAATTATATTTAACTAGTATATTGCTAATATAAGAGTACGCGATCTTTTTTATGCGTGCTGTATTTTATATGATTTTAATCAGATTGATAGTTTTCTGTCCTGGTTTGTGGTCGAATTAAGCATGGCAAGGTATATACATGCGTAGCAAATGGATGTCTCCAGAGCTATATATCGAAACGGAATACTCTAGAATAAAAGTTGAGGTGTGTCGTGGGAAACCGGGCTTAAATCACATGCGTAAAATGTCGTTCCGGATCAGCCTGTGCAGTCCGCATAGGCTGTTCCGGGACGACACGTTCCGCTTGTATCGTATTTTCTTTTTCAAGCAATTCTCTTATAAACATAAATCCACTGTAGGCGGAAAGTGCCGACCTGGATTAGCCTGTGCGGACTGCACAGGCTGATCCGGGACGACACTTTACGCAAATGCGTTAAGCCTGGGTTTCCCACGACACGAAATGAGTACGTGGAGACGCCATTTGTGTCATCAGGTTACCTGAAATTAGTAAAGTTCTGGTGTTTCATAGTCATTTTAAAGTCTGCATACATTAACATAGATTCCTTGTATCTTTGTTCCAGACTGTTCTAAGTGAGTATTTATTAAGGACACATTAACATCAGTGTAACATTGACCCAAGCGTTCATCATTGATTTAATCTACCTTTTTGTTGATTAGATAGACTCTTGCAGATGTGTAACTAAACAGATGTCACTTTTTGATACGAAAATAATGGTATAGCCAATTTCTATTAAACAACTGTACCGGGATTTCTAACTCGAATAACAAAGAATACATTCTAAACGTGTGCTCAACAATTTTGTAAGAAAACATTCACTATATAACTGCAATGAAGAAAACAAGTGTTAAGGCGTAAAAACATATGTTTGTTTCAGGTAACATGCCCAAAATAATTAGGGTAGGTAGGTCGGGATTTTTTTTTTTTTTTTTTTTTTTTTTTTTTTTGGTAAATGGTTAACTTGAAGATTCTAAAACTGAATATATTCAAAACATATCAGTAATATCCTTAAACGTTGTTTATAAGTGGATACTATAAAAAAACAAACACTTATTTATTCAAAACACATTTAATTGTTGAAATAGGTAAATAAAACAAAAATCCATCTGAAAACCCAATAAAATGTTCTAGGGTCGAGGCATTTTTTTTAGGGTAGGTCAGGTTACCTGAAACAAACATTTTTTATTTCACGCCTAATCGAAATGCGTTTGTCATATTTAGATACCAGTGTTCATTCTGGGCTGCGCCTTTGCGGGATTCCCGCAAAAAAATAATAAACGGGCGCAACAAAAATAATGTCACTGGGCCATTTGGGCACATCGAAAATTCCATTTGGAGGCGATCTTTTGTTGTCGCAGGAAAATATTCAAAAATCGTATTGCGAATTGTAAAAACATCGCAGAGCCGGATTGTTAGTGGAAATTAACCATTGCTAGGCTACCGTGCGCACACTGTTTTATAACTAGTGATTTTATTGGTCGATAAAGGTCACGCGCCATGTGACTTCGCTTACATCATCACAAATTGCTAACAGTGCTGTCTGAAATTTACATGCGGTTTAAGTTGATTTTAATAAAAAAACGATGTCGAAGCAAAAAGCAGATAAAGAGAGCATTGAGGGACAAAATCTGTTGAATTTTCCACCAAAATTCCTAGGCAAAATGAGAACACTGTGGAAAATGAGGGCGAGAAAACATCCGTTGATCTGGCCCTACCGATAGTGCCATACTTCGTCTGGAAGTTTGGAAGAACAAACAGATAAATCTTCCACAAAGGTTGACGGTCACAAATTGTAGAAAGGTTTGTTCGAGAAATGTTTGTGGTTATCGTGCAATGATAAGAGTATTTTAATGTTTTTGACAATTAAAATAAAAATATAATAAAAGTAACATGAAAAATATGATATAGTTTGTTTTTGTTGCATCTGCAATGCAAATATCAGTACATTAGTCCGCAATATCATAACGTAGTATCACTTTTTCGTCGTATGCATTTTTTGGTCCCTTAGAAAGCTTGCGTGGTTACTCGTGTATATTTCAGCGCAAAACCAAAACGTGGTTGGTTACTCGTGTATATTTCAGCGCAACACCAAAACGTAACGCTACTATAAAGCGAACACGACAACCGTCAAGAAAACTGTTAAAACATGCACATAACGTCCGGTGTATTAAGTTCACGCAGCCATATATAGACGAACAACTTGTTACAATGTAACGGTTTTTGATGGGGAAATATATTTTAGGCGTGTCGTGGGAAAATCGGGCTGAATGCATGTGCGTAAAGTGTCGTCCCGGATCAGCATGTGCAGTACGCACAGGCTAATCCTGGACGACACTTTCCGCCTATTGTTGATTAATGTTTAGAAGATACTTCCTTGAAACAGAAAATACAATAAAAGCGGAAAGTGTCGTCCAGGATTAGCCTGTGCGTAGTGCACATGCTGATCCAGGACGACACTTTACGCAGATGCATTAAACCCGGGTCTCCCACGACACGCATCCTTTGTTAATTTTTAGCGTCGCACATTGTCAAATCTGTCATATTTGTTATTAATTATTATGTTGTATTTGCTACGCGAGGCGGCTTGTATTTGAACGACTCCGAGACGATATTTTTCGCCCGCTGTCTGTGGCATTTCAAAAGGCATTTAAGAAGTCGCCACTGGAATAACACATGCCTTTATAAAAGATTCACAGCACGTGTGCTTGACTTTTAAACAGTAAACTCCTAGTTTAGAACCTGACTTCCGAGTCATGTGATACTAAATATAAGGCCAGATATTTTAAGTTGTAGTTTCCCGGACTTTTTTGGAAAACAAAACAGTCTGGTGAAGGCAAAAATAAAAATTATAAAATAAAAGTTATCAACGTCTATTACAAATAAATAGTTGCAAACAAACCCACAACAACACACACACACACAAACTTGACAATTACATCGATAATAATACAATGCAACATTTGTTACATTAGGCGAAAACAAAGTTGTTTGTTTCCGCTTACCCTTCCCCCTCCCCCCCCCCCCCCTATTTTTCCGCTGACCCTAGCAGTTTTTTTGCCTATCATTACATTTATTTTTCTGATTTTGGGGGAAAAAAGAGCAGTTTTCGCTTATATTATAAGTTCCTCGCCAGAAATCTCTTTTTTCGATGACCTGGTTAAGATACATGTTTCTTTGTTGGGAGGCGTTTATTTAAACATTTTACATACAGTCCAATATACTTAAATTGTGTGGTGAATGCGTGGCGAAGAAAAAAAAAAGTTTAAGAAACAAAAGTTATATTTTACCTCCTCTCCTAGATTTGTGTGGAGATGTAAGCGGAAACAAACCATTTATTTTTTTGGCCTTATCATGCACAGACGTTAATAAACTGGTCTGTCTGTCTGTCCGTCCGTCTGTCTGTCTGTCTGTCTGTCTGCATTTAAAGTCAAGAACATGACTAAGGTTGAACTAATATACGTTTTACTATGTGTTTTTAATTATAATCGTGAATTTATAACTCTTACTATCCATAAAAAAAATACGTAATCAGAGTGCGAAAAAGCCAACGATAATGGCCTTAATGAGGTATTTCAATACTGGTATATGGGCAATTACGCCTTGGATATTGAGAAAAACTTAGTCACTTCATTCAAATATTTGAACACCATAAAAGTCATTGTCGGAAACGATGACACACTAATTGTAATTACGTGTACCTGTCGTTATCGACGATATAGGCGTTGGTACAGTATGATTGTAATATCTTAATGTGTTTTGATTTTTTGCTTTAATGGCTTATCATGCGTTCATTTAAGCGGTGCATAATTTCATCATTAGTGTTTAGTTTGTTCTAATGTCACTATAAATATTACGAAGTCAGGAACGTGTGTTATAACGCAAATGTTATTTCTTCGTTTATTAATACTTGGGTGCAATCAAAATGTTATTGCATTATCATTATGCAGTATTCTTTCAAATTTGAATTAACATGTTCAGCGAAGAACGAGTGAATGAAACAATTTTGTTTCTTGTCTGAATTGCAGCCTGCAATAACAGGTCAGTTTGCTGAAGATTTTTGAAATACCTCAAGGAGCCCCTAAAATATTCACAGAAACATGTGCACAGTCGCAATTTTTGCACGTCTTAAATTATGACTAGCCATCGTACAAATTTACGTGTAAACGCATTCTCTGAAGGATTCGAGCAATCGTCAACATCCTTTTATTGATGTCTTGACTGACATCATGGTCTTCATATTCAATACGTTTGACTGACACGTTGCCGTGAGTGACACGTTGCCTTGACTTGACTGCATCGCTTCCTTTATTGAATTGTGCCTTGAATAATTAATACATTCCACTTACTGACACATTCCACTCACTGATATGTTCCATCGACCGATGTATAACATTGACTTGCATGTTCTATTGACAATATGTTCCGTTGACTGATATGTTCCATTGACTGACATGTTCCGTTGACTGATATGTTATATTGACTGATATGTTCCAATGACTGATATGTCCGTTGACTGATATGTTCCATTGACTTATATGTTCCGTTGACTGATATGTCCATTGACTGATATATTCTATTGACAGATATGTTCCGTTGACTGATATGTTCCATTGACTGATATGTTCCATTGACATATTTGTTCCGTTGACTGATATGTTCCATTGACTGATATGTGCCATTGACAGATATGTTCCGTTGACTGATATCTTCCATTGACTGATATGTTCCATTGGCAGATATGTTCCGTTGACTGATATGTTTCGTTGACTGATATGTTCCATTGACTGATATGTTCCGTTAACTGATATGTTCCGTTGACTGATATGTTCCATTGGCAGATATGTTCCGTTGACTGATATGTTCCATTGACTGATATGTTCCATTGACTTAAATGTTTCGTCGACTGATATGTTCCGTTGACTGATATCTTCCATCGACTGATATGTTCCATCGTGTTATATGTTTCGTTGACTGATATGTTCCATTGACTGATATGATGTATTGACTGATATGTTCTATTGACTGATATGTTCCATTGACTTATATGTTCTATTGACTGATATGTTCCATTTAATGATATGGTGCCTTGACTTATATGTTCTATTGACCGACATGTTCCATTGACTGATACGTTGCCTTGACTGATATGGTCCATTGACTGATATATTTAATTGAATGATATGGTGCCTTGACTGATATCTCGACTGTACTGCCATGTATTGTTTTGGCGACCGTATATATCGAGGCTTTGTTCCTTCTATCTGATCTGTCTCTGACACATGGTGGTCTCTCCTGGTTATAAATGGGTTCTCAAAACAAGACTTTCATACACGCACATATCACGTTAATGAATATCATTGATAAAAGACAATGTCTGTTCAAACTGTTATTAAATAATTTATAATTATTTATGCTATTTTTATTTTATTTGCTGACATAATCGTGATAATAGATTGTGTGTGATTCATTACTAAAATAATCAATTATCACAACCGCCCATATTCAAAAGTACATTAATTTAAATAAATGATTACATACAAGCAATCACATAAAAAATCTACGAAGGTGGTGAACAAATGATGTTTCTATATTCCACTAATTCATTGGGGGCCAATAAATATTTTCAACAAAATTGTGTAGATATTAAATATTTGTTTATGCGCATGCAGCCTAAAATGCAACGACGATGCTTTTTTACTATTTGAAGGTTAAAATTAAAAATAGAACTTTATTAGTCAATAATAATAATAATAATAATAATAATAATAATAATAATAATAATAATAATAAAATAAATAATCAATTTTATTTTGTAAGAAATGAACGGTGATTGTTTGTTACGTGTGTGTAATTTGCAGATTTTTTCCAATAAACTTCACATTTAAACATAATTTACATTAATAGCATTTTTTTTTGCGGATAATTCGATGCTGACTGCACGAACGTTTTTAAGCGTGTTAATGCAGACGTTACATCAATGAAAACTTCGCTCATCATATGCTGCATCAAGGGCATGTAACATGTCGTTCAATGTACACGTAATAAACGCATACTGCAACGTCAGGCAGACA
Organism: Congeria kusceri; assembly: GCA_027627225.1. Taxonomy (NCBI): domain Eukaryota; kingdom Metazoa; phylum Mollusca; class Bivalvia; order Myida; family Dreissenidae; genus Congeria; species Congeria kusceri. The sequence continues at coordinate 70,387,523 of CM051029.1, read as the reverse complement.
TAACTGCTGTAAGGCCTACATAAATAGTTTTATTATACCTCACTTGATTATTTCTCTATATAATGCATATAAACTGCAGCGGGCAAATTTTTTTATGTGTCGCCCGGTACGCAAATGATACGGGATTGTTCGGTATAATAAAATAAATATTGAGGGTGACAGTGCGTCTTGTCAACCTGAGGCAATACTGTCAACCTCGGCTTTATATTGTGTATCCGGTGGTAGAGCCAAACACAGGGTAGGTGGGAAGGCTTTTTATTGGATGATGTAGGTCTTCTGCTGGGGATTCTTTACTTATACACCTATCATTATTTCACCCCAGGTGGGATGCGGCGTGCATAGACGGGACTTTAGACTGAAAGCGATTCCCAACAGGCGGGAATTTGACACGCCGAATGATTCCGGGTCAGAGGAAATAGACTGGTTGGATTTTGGATCCCTGTCATACTGGGCCCCTCCCGGACCATTTGATACTCCAAGCATCTCCCACTGTTGGGATTTAGACAAAAATGCGTGGCTCTAGGGTGGGGAATTAGACCCCCAAAAATATAATTAGTCAAATTCCCCTGGGTCAGCTGGCCGCTCCCCCCGGAGGAAACTATTGATAGGTGCATTACATGTGTAGTAAATTTTTTGTCAATAATGTCAAAAGCATACACTGATGAGTAAAACAAACGTTTGAAAGTTAACTTCAAAATCAGAAACAATGTTAATTTTATAAACATATCTACATATTATTACCAAGTACCGATGGTAAATAAGTTTAACGTCGTCTGTTATTTATCTTTTTTTCTCCAAATATTAAAACAACAACAATACAGTCGGGGTGAAAAGTAGGGCCGGTCTGGCCCCCAGAAACACCAGAAACATAAAAGCTATTTGTTAGGCCTACAAATGTAAAATACCATTTTACCTATTAAAACATTCTTACCTGAATTAATTCTCAGAATACACCTGCAGCACACATTGTTATACTTAGGGGAATAGTATTAATTACTCACTAAATATCCAGTAATGTGTTCATAGCCAGTAATTATCACTCTCGTTCTAGCACTTTGGGCGGAAATTCGTATTTGATAACCAACGATAATATAAAACTGTAATCTTTCGTTTGAAAACAAATTTACATAGATTAGTTTTTCTATCAATATTTCTGAATGATTTTTAAACGGGAGGGATTGGTAAAATCACTGCAGGTACAGAGCTCAAATTATCGCTTTATTTGACTTGTAATCCAGCGTGTTTGAAAATGATCACACCACTATTCCTCGACACGAAACTCAGTCTAAGCAATCGTGAAACAGATATCACGTTCGGATATGATATTATTTACATAAATCCATATTTCGCACTGAACAAAAATATATTTCGCGCACGGTTAAAATTACCAAGCTCTATAGCCGCAACTACAATCCTACACTACGCGCATCTTGTTTTCTAATTTGAATTCATTTTCACCATTAAAGTTTTCAAGCGCAGCGTCGGCTATGTAGAGATTAAGCATGTATGTTAATGCGTGATTACGGACGACATTATTTGTATTAAAACTTAGCCAGATTTGGTTTACATTTACCATTAGGGTAAAGCTTGTAAGTTTAAGATATCGACAATATATTTTGATATTAAGTCGCATTCAACCTTGTGTTTTCTTATGCGACTTTAACAGGCTTTGTATTCAATCTGTTAAGACAAAAATCAATGGGTTTAAATACAACGTGGCTGTATTGTGGATGCCAATGTAAAGTAAATACAATTGTAAGTTAAATGAAGCGACCGGGATTGTTAATCAAACAGAGTTGAATTAAAGGACACGACGCTATGTCTCCTGATTGTTAAATCTGACTGGAAAATTGTTTTGAACCTCTTACGGCTACCATCGCTGTTTTACAGCACCTTACGAGGTAAGATTTGAAGTGGCGGAAATGTGGAGATTTTTATGAATATTTGAACAACAATCTTGATGGTTGCTTGGATAATTTTTAAGGCATTGAAGAGCTCTGTTGCCCTAATCGCTAACTGGGTGAAGTGTTGGAGGATTAAATATTCATTGGAAAAGGTAATATAGGCGTTTTGCTGTGTCTTGCTTTAATAATTGAAGAGTTGTAAGGCAAGTGGTGGGGGTAATATCTGGGATACACGTGCATACAATTTAGTAGGGTGCGGGCATAATATTTCTGATACACGTGCTGGCAGGGTGCAGACAATGAAAAGGGGTTTGGTAGAGGTTGGAGTTAACATTTTGGATACACTGCTTGAATACACGGAATACAAGGAAAAGAGCTTTGGTAAACGGGTTTGACAGTTGAGAATGTTTAAATCATGAATGAAACACACAGGAAGCTCGAACGTATTAACGTCACATTGTGCAAATATGCTTACGCACAACGAAATGTCATAATTAGTATGTTATTTATTCAATGACAGTAATTAATAATAACTCCGCGCGGGAAAATATATTTACCTTGACTGAATACAATGAAAAAGATAGTCAATATGAAGTGTTTATAACAGTCTACAGAAGAAAGAAAACGATTTATAACAAAAGTATAAACATGTTGACAATTTCTTGTTTATTCACGGATGAATTATTTGTGAGGACAGGACATATGGTTTAATATTGGAAGGAAACGAGAACATATAATTTCGCGAACTGCAATTGCTTAGTGGGATTGATTATAATCCGGTCATTAAAATGTAATAAACGCCGCGTGCTGAGTTTGGGATATGTGAAACAAAAAACGTTCATATATCAATAATTTAGTCTGGAGAGCATGTAAACTGAGCTCCAACTAAATATGTGGCGCGTCGTGAGAAAACCGGACTTAATGCATGTGCGTAAAGTGTCGTCCCGGATTAGCCTGTGTAGTCCGCACAGGCTAATCCAGGACGGCACTTTCCGCTTTAATGGTATTTTCTGTTTCAAGGAAGTCTCTTCTAAACATAAATCCACTGTAGGCGGAAAGTGCCGTCCTGGATTAGCCTGTGCGGACGCACATGCATTAAGACCGGTTTTCTGACGACGCGCCACATATATACAATATCTGTCTGATTGGACAAAGTATAATAGTAAAGGTACAATAATTTCGACTGAAGTTGTTCGTTAACAGTGTTGACCGAATATTTTTCTCTGACGAGCATCATACTTCTTATTAATATTGTCTTAACCTTTGTTTGTCTTACCATTTTGAGTGATGAGCGTAACTGTTGTATCGCCTTCACATTTCTGTATCAGTTACAATAGCTTCACACTTGAGTCTTATGTCCAGGGTTGAGTGTTAAACTGTTGTATCTGCTTCACATGTCTGTATCAGATACAGTAGTTTCACGCTAAACCCTGGATTTAGACGAAACCGTGTTATACACATGTTCAAATGAGCATGAAAATAAAACGCTTTGATATATGTGCATGAATACAATAAATAACCGGAGCTTTAAAGGGGCCTGTTCACAGATTGACGAAATGACAATTTTTCAACTTTTTGTCACCGATTCCCAAAATAAAAGAACAGTGTATACTACGGAGCAAAATAACACTACGGAACTAGAAATATACTGTAAAAGCCGTTTGAGTAATCATCAGTTGAAATTGATAAAATTACATAGCGTTTGTAACGCTTAACGATGGAATAATTTGGAGAGTTCGTGTTGTTTTCGCTGAAACTGTTGACATCACTTGGAACACTTACATAAAGTAAATAATGCATGATAAAATATTGCAGTCGGACTGGCCGAGTGGTTAAGGTACTAGCCTTTTAATCCGGAGGTCCCGGGTTCGAACCCCGGCGAGACCAATTTTTTTTATTTTCTTCTTTTTTTCTTTAAACTTTTCTCGTTATTATACTCGAGCTGTTGAGTTTCAATGCCGAAATCTGTCAAGTTAAGACATTTTATGGCATACTTAAAAAAATGCGAAAATCTGTGAACAAGTCCCATTAATTTGAAGAAGTCACGATGATACATGCGAAACTGTCTGGGAAGTCATCTTGAACGCAACAGTACCTTTCGAATCGCGACTGTCATAAGGTATACAACGTTCGTTGCGAGAAAGCGTTGACAGACATCTTACCTTGTATGGGACGAAATCCTACGGATTAATCCATATCACACTGAGAGATATATCACTTATAGTTACACCGCAATCGGATAATAATAAGCTGTTTAAGCGCAATTTATGAATAATTACATCCAATATAGTGTAACCTAATACACGTGCACGGCGGCCGACTTGTATTTCGATACTTGCGGAGGATCGTTCTATAAGGGTTTAAACACCAATTTTAAGGCGTAACGGATAGTCCTTTTTGAACTAAAGAAGCGTTAAACTCACCGAGATTCGAGTGTATAGTTTCACGTATCACTTGAAACTCTGCTATCTTTGGTTGTCGCGGTTTTATGCCTAATCACACATCATTATCTTCAGCAAACTTTTCGAAACTGTTTATATTATATTAAACTGTGTCACTGTATCTCTAAACTGGCAACCGTATTTCACTCACCAGTCAAGATCGGACAAGATTAGCTCGCCACTGTACGCTAATAGTAAAACTGTAAAATTCAAACTTAAGTCACTCATTCACCATTTTACGTTCGATGTCTTAAGATTCGCTATGTTCAGCGAAGTAATTATTCGCTTCACAAAATGAACCAATAACGTTTAGAAGTGTTAAACGCGTGTCTGATTATCTTGTGTGAATAATCTGCGTTATTACTATATCTACGAGAGTGTAAATTTGGAAATAGGTGGGAGGAGTTACATGTCCACGTATGGTAAGATATCGTTCTTCACTTCTAAGTATCGCGTGAAATATAGTAAAACGTAGTGAAAACTTTCCTTAGTATCCTTTTCCTGGTTTTGCTACATTTCATACCGTATTAAGCACAATAGACCTGTCATAACGTGTCAAGAACGCAACACTTTTCGAAGTAAGTTTCTTTTTTATATATGTTTGATTCAATTATGCTTAAACATCAAATAATTGACAAATGTACGTAATGAAATGCTGTACACGATCCTGGGTATATTTAAACAAAATTCAGACGTAAAAACAAAACGTTATTTAACGTTTTTGACGTTGGCACACGTAAATCACAATTCGTTTGGCACTTTGCTCTGTTCCTCGAAAAGAAATCTAATAAACTCTGCACATGTGCGATCCAAAGTTTGTTAAATCTTGTTCGAAGCACAGTAAATATCCTTATTTTCTCGGAGCTCTTGGATTTATAACTGTTGTAGAATTGCCGCAAGTTATAAAGATCCCCTATCCGGCGTTGAACTCGTGTTTAGAACTGTTTTGCGCGAGTCACTGAACACTATTATCTCCGTAAGAAACGACATGGAATAAATTACAACTAGTGGACCAATACGGAACAGCGAATTTCACCTGAGACGTTTAGCGATAGTGTGGTTTAAGTTAACAGCAAATACAGATTATGAATGTTGCACGCGGTGAATAGATAGTGCTTGATACGCCGTTTGGGTTTTCAAAGTGTATGCTTTATATGTGTAGATATAGGGGAAGACATTTTTAGGGTTGGAAAGCGTGTAGTGAAATATTTTATGTTTTATGGTGGACGAACTTATGCTGTTTTAAATTGTGTGTATCCAATACAGAAGGATTTTTATACAGCGTAGAATATATGGTTGGGTAAGAGAATGAGAGAGTGTTTTGAAACGTGTACTAAAGACATTTGATATGGTATCTGCTGTCTTCTCGGACTATCAATTTTTAACACGTTAACTGTTTACAATTCGGTTAACACCAAGTGAATCGTTCATATTTATATAAGTCGCGTCCGTTTTGATAGCTGACAAGGCTGACCTTGCAGCTGACGATGTAAGGTGAAACAGATTGGCTAACGCTTCGTGTTGCACTTTCGGATAGGCATACATTTGTGACATGATATTGTGAGTGCATGAAGATATCAGCACAGTCTATGTGGGATAGTGTAGGTATTGTTTTTCTTATCTTCATTTATAGGCCATACAAATTTGATTCTATGTTTAGCGTCCTCATGATTTTTCGAAACCTACCAACCAGGGAGGAGAAAACAAACAACAAGTCGATAAAAACAAGTTTCTTTCATAACTTCATGGCAGTGGTACACGCTAAAGCAAATGTTTACTTGCAAAACTGTTATTTATTTAATGCTAAGTAGTGAAATATAGAAAAATATCAGTGAAATATATCCCTACTTTTTGGGTCCCGATTTAATATAATAAATAAAACGGACCGTCATCGATACCGGACTCAAAACTGTGAAATGAGGTCATTATTTTGACGTCATGACGTTATGATTCCCGCGATATTTTTCAATAAAATGTATAACAATGGTTAATAAAGCATAAAATAAAATAAAAAATTGTTTTTGGTGGGACAACGCGTGATATAATCACCGAAAATGGAAATAACTTACATATTTTCACTCGCGCAAGCGCTCGTAAAAATATTAATTGTCTCCCTTTCCGGTGATGATATCACGCGTTATTACACTGAATCAAACAAATATCCTCTATATCATCTTCACATTGGGAACCTAATATAAGACAGTATTTTAACTTCGTACATTGACTTGTTGCACACTATGTTTTACAAATATTAGTAAAACAATCTAAAAGTCTTTTTCCCCCAATTTTTTTACGCCATTTAACTCGATTTTTCATATTGCCAAAATTGTGTTTTTTTTTCGTTCAGGCATCCGAAAACCTACCAGTCCGAGGACGCTAAACATAGAATCAAATTGGTATGGCCTTATCCTGTGGCGCGTATAGTACAGAAGATAGAGTCCCAGCGTCTTGTATGCCTCGCATACGACGGGGCTGACCCGCGATAGGCGTTAGGGACGCGTTATAGTTCAGTATCAAAGAGACTTTAAGGCTTTAAGTTAGAAATGTCCATCCACTACAGTCCCGGTTGTCGATAAAAATGTGCGAGTTTCGGGAACGTCGGAATAAAATGGGCGGAGCTTGGCCACCGTGCTTGATGGGCATGTATTCGCGGAGTGGCATACGACAGGTTGCGGTATAAACCCCGAAACCTATCCGGTAGAATGCCGACAGTTTCGGAATTAGCTTCCGAATGTGTCCCGATCGTGCGGAAAGGTTGCGGTAACATAACATTGCAGAACATGCCGAATGGTTGCGTATTTGTTGTCGACAGAATGCTGAAATAATGCCGATTGAAAGTTCGGGTTATATGAACGACGCCGAACGAAGTCGAAGTCAGATTATCAGTTGCTAGCCCGACAATGGATCTTTAGGTGCATTCTCATTGCCTTTGATGTCATGCTTGTCTTGGCATTTCACCTGACACAGAGAAGAAGACATCATCGATTGTGGATCAAGCAGTATTTTAGGATCACGCCAACAATTTTGGATGACATACCATAGCGTCTAACGCCTCGCACTCAGGAAAAATATAAACAAGGTTCCGTAACGGCCTTCCTGCTGGCATAAAGCTTGCGAAGGCACTGAGTTACATGACATCTGTTGAGGAAAGTTTATGCCATGTTGTCCCAGAAGTGTCTACTCCTCAGCTTCAGGATATAATGATGAAGTTCTGGTCATTCCAAATACTCCAAAGGCCTGACGTGAAATGGCCGCCCAATTTGAGAGAAGGTGGAACATGTCCCATACTGTTGGCTTTTCTTTGGCATTGCCTACAATAGCAAAAAGCGTGGGATGATTTTGGACATCCCTTAGAGACTTTTTCTTAGCTGGTTTTCTTCTCATCTTGGGCTTCCAGATAAAGGTTTTAGCTTCAAGACCAAGACTAAGGATCATACCTTCTGTAACGTCCAAAGGCTGACTGACTAGTTACCTCACGCTAAACTTCTTGAGTAGCTTGTACATGACTTGCACCATGATAAGTGTTCAATTCACAAGAACAATGCCGAATTTGTCGCTTCGAACACTATCGGCAAATTGACGGCATCACTTCTGCTGTCGCTCTTTTATAGTTCGGGAAACACGACTAATGCTCGGCGTCCCTTCCGCTGACAATCGGCTTCTACAGCGACGATTCGGCATATTTCATTACATGATCGGCATAGCTTCCGCGTGGACAGGCGAACAGTACTCTTCCACTCGTCGTCTTCGGAGAGCGTTCGACATCGATTCAGCTTCCTTCAGGGACCGCTCGGGATGGCTAAACCAATTACGAAGCCTCGTAGAAGGCTTTCCGAAGATGCCGAGTAAATGGCGACGGGTTCACGAACATCCAGAATGGTTGCCGATGGTTTGCCGAAGACCCCGAAGCCGACCCGAATAAAACATTCGGCGTCCAAATTTTAAAACTTTTAAAATTTTGATGCCGAAGTTTTTTCAATCACGATCAGGCCCCGAAGTGCAAAGAAGGTTCCAGAATTGTTAAGGACGGACACGGCAGGGTTTTAGAACATCGCGAAGACATGCCGAAACACCCCGATTTTGCCAAATTCGCTTTCGGGAAACCTTCGGGGGACTACTGGACGGCAGGTTTTAGGTTCGAACAACCATAGCAGCATGTATGGTATCGGTCGGCGGCATTTTTATTAATGGCAGTTCAAAGAATACGGTTGGCACAGTAGAGTAGCAGAGAACTAGTAGATGTTTAGGAATGTAATTAATCAGTTGACTCTTAAGACCTAGTTTTTATTCGATCATGGAGTTGTTAGATTGATCATTAGCAGTGACAATGACGTAGCTTTTGGCAGTCTCTATTTGAGATATTTTGAAGTCCACATACTGAAAACGTAATAGACTACACGTGTCACAACGATATGAACCGTATACCAACTGTATACTGGGCTAATATGATTTAGCAAACTAATGGTTTTGATAAATAAGTATTGTGCGTTTGAAACGTAAAATGCGTCTATTTTGCTCCAAACACGTGTAGCACTTACATAACATTAAAATTGCATCCTCGCGTATACATGCGAGTTCCTTTAGCCGAGTAGTTAGCATGTGAGACTTTTGGTCCGGATGTCGCGAGTTCAATCCTCGGCAGAGGCGAATCTTTGTTCTCTTTTTAATGCTTTTTGACAGAAGATATACAGGTTTTATTGTGCAGATGCGTTAGTGCAGTTAAGATAATTTAAGACATTTCTGAAAAATACAAAAATCTGTTATATATGTCCCTTAAACATTTAGATCTCATAAGTTCAAATCCATTCCAAACCGATACGCGCTGACTACCGATCAGGTATGGTTTAAATATCCATATTTCATCCCATATCAGTGTTAAATTGTAAGATAGTAGCGTTGCTATCTTGAAACCAATGTCCCCAAATCAAAAATGAAGATGTCGACATAAATCTATCTAGGAAAGAAATATGCACAGTCACTGTATTTATGTAACGTTTGATTCGTATCCAAAACAGTGACTCAGTTTACCGTTCAATCAAAATGTCTTGACATGTTTTAATTTAAAATTAATTAGTATCACACCTGGTTACCCGAGAGACTGTTTGTCCCGTCGTCTAAGTTTCGCAGTTGAGAGTTTTAAGTGTCCACGCAACTCAAAGTGCAGTATGTTTTCATTTGACTGCACAATTTTAATGAACTTTTAATTGAATAGTTGTGTACAATGGTATATTAAATATACACACCCAACAGATGGATTTATTTTATATATTATATTGTTCGACCTTTGTTGGAATATTGTAAAGATATGCAATACATGTTTTTCACATTAGCCAAGCAGCATTGATATGCTGCTGCTGCTGCTGATTATTAATGGTTGTGATGATAACGATCATCATCATCGTCATTATCATCATCATCATCATCATTATCATCACTACCATCACTATCATTACTGTCATCATCATCATTATCATCACTACCATCACTATCATTACTATCATCATCATCATTATCATCACTACCATCACTATCATTACTATCATCATCATCATTATCATCATCATCTTCAATACCATCATCGTAATCATCATCATCAGCATCATCATCATCATCAGCATCAGCATCATTATGATTATAATCTCCATCATCATCATCTGTCCATCCCGTCATCATTGTGCTGTATATACCAATGCCGCGTTAAGTTAGGTTCATGTTTTCGTGTATATATTTTTCAGATGTAAGTTCGAACAGTCCACAATGAAGCCATCCGTATGTTATTTACACGTGATCGACAATAAGTGAATTAAAGGTATGTAGAAATATTACTTTCACGTCTTTTGTTTTCTTATTTTTGTTTATTTCGTTTAATTTGGGGTTATTCTTAACCAGAATTGCTTTATACGGGGACACACCCCGTGTCCCCTCACCCACATCCAAGTTGCGTATTAAACACGATAAAATATAGGTAATTTTTGTTTAAACATAGCGGCGATTTTAAGCTGTTTAAGTATACAGAAAGGGTAATGTTTTAAAGTGGCCATGTGCTGAGGGAGAAACTGAGGTGGCCTAGATGTAATATGTGCATGCTTTTATTTAAGTCGTCCAACGACATAATAAATCGTGGAAACGAGATCCTGTCTCGTGTTAACAACTTATTATGTCGTGGAAATGACTTAATTAAGTCGTGGAAACGACGTTTTACTTTGTGGGAACCACTTATTTATGTCGAGGGAACGCCAATATAAACCAATCAAAATCCATCTTGCACGCGCAGAAGAAAAGCAATTTCGTTTATACTTTTATCCAGCAATGCGTTTAAACAACGTGTATTCTGACTGGTTAATTATGTCGTTCCCACGAAATAATATGCCTTCCCTCATATGTCGTTCCCACGAAATAATTTGTCCTTCCCACATTTGTCGTTTCCACATATGTCGTTCTCACGAAATAATATTTCCTTCCCAAATATGTCGTTCCCACATATGTCGTTCCTACCAAATAATATGTCCTACCCACATATGTCGTTCCCACATATGTCGTTCCTACCAAATAATATGTCCTTCCCACATATGTTGTTCCCACGAAATAATATGTCCTTCCCACATATGTCGTTCCCACGAAATAATATGTCATTCCCATTATATGTCGTTTCCAAGAAATAATATGTCCTTCCCACATATTTCTTTCCCACAAAATAATATGTCGTTCCCACATGTCGTTCCCACGAAATAATATGTCGTTCCCACAACTCGTTTTCGTTACCAAGACTTAATATCTCGTTCCAACGACTATAATGTAATTCCCACGACCTTATTATCTCGTTCCCACGAGATAATAAGTCGTGGAAACGACATCTATGTAACCGTAGAAAACTGAGTTCCGTGTAAGTAAACTCAAATGCAAATGAGGAATCGAACCCCGATCACATAAGAGAGAAGTTAGAAGCGAGTGAACCAACTATACGCTAGTCAGCCAGCCATATGCTAATTTTAATTTGAGTCCACTCTAAATTTTATAGATCATTAAAACTGATCAAATTCATAGATTATTGCCCCTGACAATAATGTGAAGGACAGTCTTGCAACAGCTAAACTTTCCTTTTCTATACTTATTTCAGTGTCCGAAGCGACAAATTAAATTTGCAGGTTCCCCAGTGAGGTATCTGGATTTTTTATTGGTATCTGAAGACATTTAATAACATGGATCACACACTAAACAGAAATACGCGCATCGTAGGCCTACTATTCTCAAACGTGCATTGGGTGATAAAAATAATCGTCTTAATAAAATAAATGAGGCGTGTCGTGGGTAAATCTGGCTTAATGCATGTGCGTAAAGTGTCGTCCCGGATTAGACTGTGCAGTCCGCACAGGTTAATCCAGATGGACACGTTACCCCTACAGTGGATTTATATTTAGAAGAGACTTCTATGAAACAGAAAATACCATAAAAGCGTAGAGTCGTCCTGATCTGCCTGTGCGGACTGCAGAGGATAATCTGGGACGATACTGTACGCAGATGCATTAAGCCCGGTTTTTCCACGACACGCCTCATTAATGAATATAAATAGTAAGTTAAAAAAAACTATAAACTAGTGTGATACAATACTTGTTAAATTTAAATAATATTAATGCGGTTAAATAACACAGATGAAGTGCATTTTTGGTTGCCCCTGGGCTCCGAGCTGAACTGGTTACTTGAATTTCACACACAATTAAAATGTTTTCTACAAGATAATTATGGAATCACGTGCAGGCATGTAGAACAAAGGAGGTATTAGCTTTAACATTAAGTTCAAACGAAATTGTAAGGTAGCAAAATTTTTTATATATTCTGATCCAAGTCATTCCAATTTATAAGGTGTATTAAGATTATGCAATATGTCACCTTCCATCAGTCATATCGACTTCAAATTTATTAAATGGTTTACGGAATAACATCGGTGTAATCCCATTGTTTTGTTCTGAAAAATAAACTAATGTATGTATATTGTATATTCTAACATGACACGCGCAAACTTTTCTATAGACTAAAGTCCACAATTCACCGTTGTTAAACGACCAATAAAAAACCCGAAAAAATAGTTCCAAAACTGTTAAATATATATATATTGTTCGCATTGTTATTGCAGAAAATGTTGTTAGGTCATGTACGAATCGACATAATTTTCGCATTATTGTTGTTTATCGGCTAATAAACACCAATTTGTCGTTCTGATGCAAACACCCTCGTGGTTTAATTCATACGCATCAGAACTCCAAATCGCTGTTTATTAGCCGATACATTTCTAATATAGACAAGAAACCGAACAGACGAAAATGTCGCGTAGAATATGAAATGTCGCTAGTGATTTTGATAAAACTGGAATGACGAGAAACTTGCTCTTATAGTAAGAGGTTTAATCTCACATTTACACGATATACATACTTGTGAAATGACAAAATTCTCAGATTAGTGGTTAGATAAATTCTGCAGACTTAGTTATAGTGTCAAATGACGTTTCTGTTCGCCACATAATCATTTTGTAACTATTCATGGAGCAACTGCGGTTAAAAAGACGATGTCTACGAACAAGTGAATTCAGTGATATCCTTTATCAATTTTAATGTTATTATGCTCAAGAAAGGAGCAATACAATGGCGTTTGCAACAAATACAGTATGAACAATTTGCGGCGTATGCAATAAATACTGTATGAACAATATGCGGCGTATACAATAAATACTGTATGAATAATTTGCTATATATAATGATTTTGATAAAAGCCTATGAAGAAAAATACTTGAAAAAAACCCAGATTGGGTATCGAACTCTCGATGACAGATAAGAAAGAACACATGAGAGTACTGACAAAGCTGTACATAAACAAGTGCGCTATTCTAACTATTGAACATGATTCTGCATACTAAGGTTATATAAGAAACCCACGAATCTGTCGTCAAAGTGTAAACAAGAAACGGGCCAAACAAACGAGATCTAAATTATACAATTTTTTCTCAGAATACATAAACTCTTTTGTCCAATATGTGTAAATTATTTTAACCTTTATTATATGCCAATATTAATATTAAATATTCAGTTTTTTAACTGCAGTAGGGCTCTTTGGGGCTCTTTGGGGCCCTTTGGGGCTCTTTGGGGCCCTTTGGGGCTCTTTGGGGCCCTTTGGGGCCCTTCTCGTTGACATAGCTCCTTTAAATACCGGTGATGTGTACAGCAACAGAAAAGTGTGGAGGCGTTTGTTTGTTTGGATTTTTTGCCGTATTTTAACAGTATTTCAGTCATATAACTGCAATAAGTTAACCTACTCACACTTAACACTTTTCCTGGGCAAGCTTAGTCGATCCAAGCGGTTTACAATTGCACATACTTTTGCCAGTAACGGACAACTGCCCTACTTGAATCAGAGGTAGGGGGGGAATAGTCGTAGAAATAATTTTATGACCAATCCCCACACAAGTTATGTGGCCGGGTTGGAGCTCGAACTCCGGGTTGGAGCTCGAACTCACGAACCCCGGATTGAGAGTCCAGCGCTCTACCAACTGAGCTAGCCGGGCCAAACTACTACTACTACTACTACTACTACTACTACTACTACTACTACTACTACTACTACTACTACTACTACTACTTTTATTACTACTACTACTACTACTACCACCACCACCACCACCACTCCCAGTATTACTACATCTACTACTACTACTGCTACTACAGGTTCTACTACTACTACAACTACTACTACTACTACTACTACTACTACTACTACTACTGCTACTGCTGCTACTACTACTACTACTACTACTACTACTTCTACTACAACCTACTACTACTACTACTTCTACTAAAAAGAACGTTTACGCATATAAAACTATAATATAAACTAGAAGACACAATACTAGTCAAGAAACAATGTATTTTGTACAAGAACTTAACTTAAGAAATGTTGTCCACCACATTTGCTGCCTGAATGTTGAAGCAGCAAATGTTTGAAGCGTTCAATAATTTACTATCGCATTACAAACCCTAAACGACGAAATAAAACCATTAATTACGTGCGGGCAAGTCTGCTTAATTATCTCAAATGCGGGATCTCTTGAAGAATAACATATTTAGTGCGCTGAGTCGAGATATTAGATCCTTGTTTAAGTAACAGAGATTCTGCAACCCAAGAAAAATTTTAATAGGCTTAAAGTGCCACTACATGCCCATGGTGAGCTTTTGTGATCGCCCTTTGTCCGTCGTGCGTCGTTCGTCCTCAACATTTAACTTGTAACACACTATAGACCACATGTATTGCCCAATCTTCATGAAACTTGCCTAGAACATTTGTTCCAATGATATATCGGACGAGTTCGATACTGGGTCATGTGGGGTCAAAAACGAAGTCACTAGGTCAAATCGAAGAAAAAAGCTTGTGAATACTCTAGAGGCCACATTGTTTGCCCAATCAACATGGAACTTGCACTGAACATGTGTTCCAATTATATCTCGGTCGAGTTCGAGAATGGTTCCGCTCCGTTGAAAAACTTGGCCACCAGTGGGCGGGGCAGTTTTAATTTTTTAATCTGTAACCACTGGCTGGATTTCGAAATAATTTCACATAAATGTTCCTTGGCTGACCATCTACCTATTACTTCAAATCGTTTTGATTCGTTAAAAAACATGGCCACCAGGGGGCGGGGCAGTGTTTCTTATACGGATATATAGAAAACTTGGAGAATATTATTGTCGGAAATCGCTTGCTGGATTTCAAATTAATTTCACAGATATGGTCCTTGGGTGACACTCGACCAAATTCCTTCAAAGCATTTTGATTTGTTAAAAAACATGGCCGCCAGGGAGCGGCGGAGTTGTCTTTCTATGGCTATATAAAAAACTTCAAAAATCTTCTCCTCAGAAACCCGAAAAAATTTCAAACTAATTTCACAGAAATGGTCCATGAGTTACACTCTGCTAACTTCCACATTATGTATGTCGTGCGTCGTTCGTCGTCTACAATTACCTTGTGAACACTCTATAGACGACATTGAGTGCCCAATCGTCATAAAACTTGCTCAGAACATTTGTTCCAATGAAATCTTGGACGAGTTCGAAACATTACCATGTGGTGTCAAAACCTATTAGTCCATATGGCAAATTGAAGAACAAGCTTCTGGTCAATCTGGAGGCAACATGAAACTTGCTTAATCCCTCAGGTGAGCGACCTAAGTCCTTTCGGCCCTCTTGTTATTCGTTAATGATTAAACACACTCGAACATTTTCCATTCGTTGTCGTTCCAAGGAAACGTGTGGGTTATCTCATTATTCTGTGCATGATACCTCTAATTGAAAAACTGTGTCATAATAATTGAAAGGTATAAAGATATAACCTAATTTCGCAATTCAATCAGTCCTACCAGGAATGTCAATAAAACTATTAACATTTTTGTAACGTTTTGACTTGACAATAAATCGATGTGCCACTTGGTTCATCGTCATCGTCATCGTCATCGTCATTTATATTCCTGCATTTACTAGTATTAAATCACTTGGTGTCTAAATGCCATCAAAGCAGTTTTACGTTTTTTCAAGTTTTTTCAAAGTTCTCAATCCCAAACTTAAACTCAACTTAAAATATCGACCAATAAAAAAAATAGTTGTGACAAATAAAATATCGACCAACGAAATAGTTCTGACAAAGAAAATATCGACCAATGAAAATAGTTGTGACAAATAAAATATCGACCAATGAAAATAGTTGTGACAAAAAATCGACCAATGAAAATAGTTGTGACAAAATATCGACCAATGAAAATAGTTGTGACAAATTAGCTTTGAATTTACATTGGCTAACACTAGTGTTTAAGATTAAGACAAAGATAATGTCAAAGAATGTTCCTAGTCATGGGACCTGGCTGGCCCACGAGTATGAAAGATCTCATTCTTAATATCAATCTTAGTCTTAACTTAAAGTATTTGCCAATGGGAAATACGAAGCCGAACATTATGTAACAACCATTTCTATTGGTCAATATTTTAATTTAAGACTAATTTTGAGATTGAGACCTTTTGTTAACATTGGGCCTGGCCCCACAACAATGAAAATCCTAGATTTCAAACTTGGTCTCAACTTTTTATATTGAACAGTGAGAACGCCTGTTGCATCTGAGCTTTGGTTTTTATTGGTCGAATGCTTAAAGGCCTAGTTTAATCCTTTTTTATTTGGCCCCCCCCCCCCAATCTGGAGTATTGTACCCCTTTGTATTGGCACCCAGCTGTGGTCACAGTGTGGACACAGTGTGGCGACCCTTATTAGCTGATAGAAATACACTGCTGCAGAGGAAACAGTGCACATAGGGTTTCCGGCTAGCGCAGTGATTGGTACGCTCGCTTCTCACAAAGGCGTCCCGGGTTCGCTTCCCACTCCCGGCGCATGTGAGTTCGGTTGGTGGTCACCATACCGGACAGGTGGGGTTTCCTCCGGGCACTCCGGTCCCCCGCAGCACAAGACCACACCAAAATTAAAATATCTTTCAGTAAAAATAAATAGCTGGAACTCGCAGCTATAATTCAAAATTCGTCCCAACTTTCGTGAGTCTTCAGTAAGTTAAATAGGTAGGAGTGCTGGGACACACTCCGGGTCCTCACATAATGCAGCCTCAGGCGCGGAAGGACCTCATAAACATCGAAATACACACACACACACACACACACACACACAAACAGTGAACATAGCGATTGCTCAGTCAGCTGAGAGAAAAGATTGCAGATATTAATGATAAGAGATTTTATGGTGGACCAATACACAGAGACCCCAGACATTCCTTAAACTTGGCCTTTAAAGACGATTTCTACAGTGTTTTCCCTTCCGTGTAAATTTTTCATTTTTACATATTTTGCAGATTGTTCAATGCAGAAATCAATGAAACCATAAAAAATGGGGGTCACCTCATAAGATTTTTTGGAAAATGCATGTAAATGACCTACCCGTGAATGCATTTTAGGAAATGTTGATGCTGTTTTCGGTTTAGCAAAAAAATAGTATTGACCATTGATTGGTAAAAAATAACGACATCCTTTTGGTTGAAATGGGTAATTGTAAGAAAGCAATCCGTTACTTAGTGAAAAAAAAAAAAAATTGCCCCAAAATGCTTTTTTCATCAATTTTTGACGAAAAAATTCTACATTCTGTAATCATATAAAAGTTAGGTTTGTACTATCGAAAAAAGTATGTTGCGTGAAAATTCCTGAATGTTCGATATTTATTACGTAGTTATATTCTTATAACAAACAGCAAACAAGAAAACAGGGGGTCACCGTGCTTGTTTTCGAGAAAAAATATGTGCCGGGTAGTTTGCATGTGCGTATTGGACATTTTTCCGTCAAAAACAGGATGGAATGAAAGTCATAATTTATAACAATACACTTATAAAAGTAAATAGATATATATTATATATAATTATTTTAGTAACAGCAGTTGAGTATGACTATGTACAAAACGTTATTACAGCTAAAACACTTTCACAATAATCGCAAGCATGTGCACAGCTATATGATATATATGATATATAGTCCAATGTTCAGTCAGCGTGTTCCTACTTTCGTTTTCAGTGTATTATCAAACTTTCGCAAATAAAATCGAGTTTCAAGACACTACTATGATCATGGCAATTAATATGAATATATTTGATTCTAGTTGGTAATTACAGTGTACACAATATTTAATAAGTATTATTATCTGTTAAAACACTTCCCATGATGAAGATTTAAATCAACTCCACTGATGCGCGAAAAGATGCGCAGAGAAAACTACCGAAATCGTCTTTAAGTCATGGGGAGGGGGCCAGAATCTAGTGTGATTAGCTGATCGTTTGAAAGATATCGTATAGTGGTTTCCAATCTGGCAACACTGTGTAGTTATATTCTTAACAAACAGCAAACAAGAAAACAGTTCCATATCCAACGCTTTGCGAGTATTTGTAATATTTTTCTTGCCGGTAGGGTTATTTCGCATGTCTATATATATATAATGTATTTTCCTTTTTGTGAAAAAGGAAAATTAAAGGGACTTGTTTCACAGCTTTTCGTATTTGTAAAGTCATGTTATGTCTTAACTGCAAAAGCTGTCTTAACTGCAAAAGCTGCTGGACTAACAAAAAGAACAACACATATTATTTAGGCAAAAAATAATTATAATAATAAAAATAAGAGTTGCCTTTGCTGGGACTCGAACCTACGACCACTGGGATCACAACTAATTTGTCGCTTTAACCACTCCGAAATTCCGACTTCCATTCATAGTGGCGATTTTTAACGTTATGTTAGCGATACGCGTGTTTCCCACAATGCCGACAAAACGCTTAATAATTTGATCCATTTCAATTGATGAGTTTTCATATCCAACGCTTTGCGAGTATTTGTAATATTTTTCTTGCCGGTAGGGTTATTTCGCATGTCTATATATATATAATGTATTTTCCTTTTTGTGAAAATTGTCAATTTGCCAATCTGTGAACAGGCCCCTTTAATATACGGGGTCAATTTACAGATAGGTAACTTGTAAAGTTTCCACATTATTGTATCATTTTCAAACAGAAAAGAACGCGTTATAAATCGGCACCTTAGTAGCACAAGGGCCTACCTGCCTCTTTAACACATGGTAGATAGTTCCTTGTAGTTCTAAGGTGGCGAATTAAAAAAAAAAGGGAAACGACTCCCGTGATACATGTGACATGTGTGTCAAGAACGAATACTCTTCAAGACAAAGGGCTGCTACTCAATGTTTAAACATTACAGCACAGTGTCGCCCCCGTTGGACGATAAGTCAATTATTTAATGCAATACTTCATTTTGATGAAAGACGCTGCGATGTTACTATTAGATGACACATATTTGTATTTTCCGTGTAACAAGTGTGGCATCATATGAACGAGGTACTTAATAATAATTGATTGTTGATCAATTCGAAGGAAATTGCGAATGTCATTTAGTTGCATAATATGACGCTTTTAGGCATCGACAAATGACCGAGTGATTTCATTTTTGATAGCTAAATTGCCAAATTCTTCACCGTTTTTTTGTCGTTTTCATTTTCAATGCAAGAACCTGGCTACAACATGACGTATTCTTCAGAAAAACAGCCAAACATAATAAGATGCCAAAATCTGTCAATATCAATAAAAAAGTCTTTAAACACGCATCTCATCAAAGTTTCGTTACATTTGTTTGCATGTACTGTTTCAGCCCTGAGTCTACATTGCGTCGCGGATCAGGGTTATGTAGATCATTTTCCTTGCCAGGAGTCGTATTACAGAAACATCGTAAGTTAAATTTTATCATTATCCTTAAAACTGGAAACTTCCTTAAATGCATCATTTCATATCCAAACAGTGCAGCATGTATTAAGATATGAGAATGGCATTATTATTAATATATGCTTTAAAGAATATTAACAACATGTGAATGTGTGTATCTACTAAACAAAATACAATTCATTTAAATTTTACACTTAAGTGAAAATATTTAAGAAATTACTTAAGATGCTTTGTGAATACCCGCCCAGGAGTCGTATTCCAGAAACATCATAAGTACAGTTTTTCTATAGACAAAGAACAAAGTTCACCGTTGTTAAACTACCAATAAACAACCCGAAAAAATAGTTCAGAAACTGTAAAATATAGTTCGCATTGTAATTGCAGTATGTTGAAAGGTCATGTTAGAATCGAAATAATTTTCGCATTATCGTTATTTATCGGCCAATAAACAACTCTTTGTCGTTCTGATGCGGTATATTAAATAACCTGGGCTAACGCCCTCGTAGTTTAACTCATACGATTCAGAACGCCAAAGCATTGTTTATTAGCCGATAAACAACTCTAAATCGAAAATTATTTCTTAATTTAATTACCACTGGGCACACCATCTCAAACATATGGAATAAATCACCAAAAGCAAAATTATGATTTTAAAGTTAAGGAAATGATTTAATTTAAGTTGGTTCTGGAATACGGCCCCAGGTATTCGATTCTTGATAAGGCCATACCAATTTGATTCTTTGTTTAGCGTCCTCGGGCTGGTAGGTTTTCGGACAACTGAACGAAAAAAACAACAATTTTGACGATGTGAAAAATCGAGTTGGAAAACTTATGTAAAAAATTGGAAAAAGAAAAGAAAAAAGGACTTATAGGTGTTTTTACTTATATTTGTAAAACATAGCGTGCAACTAGTCAATTTACACAATTAAAATACTGCATTACATTAGGTTCCCAATATGAAGATGATATATAACGGTTTTGCAAGTAAACATTTGCTTTAGCTGGTATACCACTGCAATGAATACGTTGTGAAAGAAAAATGTTTTTTTATCGACTTGTTTGTTTTTTCCGGCCTGGTTGGTAGGTTTCCAAAAATCATGGGGCGCTTAACATAGAATCAAATTTGTATGGCCTTATTTTAAAGTTCCGTAGTACGCGTCTTTCGTCGTCATCCACGTCTACTTTTGTAGTGAGGCACAGAAATTTAATTAGACTTTTTGTGATTTAATGAGCCACAGTTTCGGAGAAACCGTAATTTAAACATGCTATAAGACCTAATAATTATCAAGTTAGAGCAGTTTCACCTTGAACTTATTCCATTAAATTAGATCTGAATGCCTCGATCAATGGCATTTTTAGCTGAAATTCTCTATTGTTCATGTAAATATTGCCTGCATATTCGTCTCATTTGAGCACTACAGTTTGTTCGCAATTTTAGAGTTTTGTTATCTCTTTATTTATAAAGGTAGAAATGATTTTGAAATAAAAATATATAAGCTAAATATTATTAAATATTTAATTTAGGATATTTGTTGCGTATAATAGTGACTTTATGTTGTTTGAAACAAAACAAATACATGTATATATTGTTAAGTGAAATATGTTTTGTTTACATGTTAACTTTATATTTTTTTTCATTAACCTGTTAAATTTAAATTTAGTATTGTTAATAACTATGCGTTATACACATGCCTGTTCGTCTTCGACCACCAGCTATATTGTACAGTGTATATGTTGTTATGTATGTGTAATCATGGGGGGGGGGGGTAAACCGTAATTTATTTGAAATAAAACTCAATCCACTATCAAGTATAAATATTGCTTTTATATAAAAATATTGGAATAAACGTAATAATACAATTTAAAACTGTGAATGCATATTGTTCTGCAGTTTATTAAAGTTCAAAAAAGTCAGTTAAAATGCAAGTGAGAATCGTTACGAACATTAACTAATCGATAGTGGAAAATCAGGCGTTTTAAATATAGACAATTGCATTTTTATAAACAGAAAATCACAATTCCCCCTGTTTTCAGTAAATGGTTTGTCCCCTCATTATCAACTTAATTTAAATCGACTATAAATACTTGTATAAGGACAATATTATGTTTATTTTCAGATATTGCCAGTATGAATGTTACCATGGCAACGCGATGCTTGCTTCTCCTCGTTGCCATGGTTATTGGTTGCCATGGTGACGAACGTATCTCGCATCTGATCCTGCTTGACGACCTGCCACCGTCACTGGCTGGCAACAAGATCCGGTATCTTGAGATTCGAACGAATTTCAGTGTACGTAAAAACTCCCGTCGTTAATCAACTATTCTGGGCCCGTATTCACCAATCCATTCTTAGACTTAAGACTTTAAAATCAAGAATATTCTTGAAACTGTTATGTACTACGACGGCAGCTAATTTGCAGTTTACTTAGTATTTACCAACCCTTATTTTTGCATCCTTTATTTAGAATAATTTATTTATGACATTTATAAATCCTAGCCTATGTAATTCACCCAATAGCTTTAAAAATCATGTATAGTCTGGCACAACTTTGTTGCATTAATAACTCGTGTTATATACGTGCAACATCAGAATCCAGCATATATGCAAACGCACGAGTATTATTTCTTGAGTCTAAGTCTATTCTTTATTCTGAAGTCTTAGAATGGGTTGGTGAATCTGGGCATTGATCACATATGCGACCATCGTTAACATGATGTTATGTGTTGGAAACAAGCTTTTGACTGTTTTGTAATGACTAATGCGGATTCACTGTTAGAATCATGCTTTGGAAAACATTTTCAGTATACGCATTCCACTGTTTTCATTGAGACGTTTGAATCGAATTTGACTACACGGATATAGAAACATGTGTTTCACCTTTGAACACATGCGTTTCACCGTTGGACACTTGATTCGAAATTGTCTGTTGAGGCTTTTGAAAACGTAAGGCCAAAAAAAAATGTTTGGTTTCCGCTTACATCTCCATAACAATCTATCAGTGGAGGTATAACCTTACATCTCCATAACAATCTATCAGTGGAGGTATAACCTTACATCTCCATAACAATCTATGAGGGGAGGTATAACCTTACATCTCCATAACAATCTATCAGTGGAGGTATAACCTTACATCTCCATAACAATCTATGAGGGGAGGTATAACCTTACATCTCCATAACAATCTATCAGTGGAGGTATAACCTTACATCTCCATAACAATCTATGAGGGGAGGTATAACCTTACATCGCCATGACAATCTATGAGGGGAGGTATAACCTTACATCTCCATAACAATCTTTCAGGGGAGGTATAACCTTACATCTCCATAACAATCTATGAGGGGAGGTATAACCTTACATCTCCATAACAATCTATGAGGGGAGGTATAACCTTACATCTCCATAACAATCTATGAGGGGAGGTATAACCTTACATCTCCATAACAATCTATCAGGGGAGGTATAACCTTACATCTCCATAACAATCTATCAGGGGAGGTATAACCTTACATCTCCATAATAATCTATGAGGGGAGGTATAACCTTACATCTCCATAACAATCTATGAGGGGAGGTATAACCTTACATCTCCATAATAATCTATGAGGGGAGGTATAACCTTACATCTCCATAACAATCTATGAGGGGAGGTATAACCTTACATCTCCATAACAATCTATGAGGGGAGGTATAACCTTACATCGCCATGAAAATCTATGAGGGGAGGTATAACCTTACATCTCCATAACAATCTATGAGGGGAGGTATAACCGTACATCTCCATAACAATCTATGAGGGGAGGTATAACCTTACATCTCCATAACAATCTATCAGGGGAGGTATAACCTTACATCTCCATAATAATCTATGAGGGGAGGTATAACCTTACATCTCCATAACAATCTATGAGGGGAGGTATAACCTTACATCTCCATAACAATCTATCAGGGGAGGTATAACCTTACATCTCCATAACAATCTATCAGGGGAGGTATAACCTTACATCTCCATAACAATCTATGAGGGGAGGTATAACCTTACATCTCCATAACAATCTATGAGGGGAGGTATAACCTTACATCGCCATGACAATCTATGAGGGGAGGTATAACCTTACATCTCCATAACAATCTATGAGGGGAGGTATAACCGTACATCTCCATAACAATCTATGAGGGGAGGTATAACCTTACATCTCCATAACAATCTATCAGGGGAGGTATAACCTTACATCTCCATAACAATCTATGAGGGGAGGTATAACCTTACATCGCCATGACAATCTATGAGGGGAGGTATAACCTTACATCTCCATAACAATCTATGAGGGGAGGTATAACCGTACATCTCCATAACAATCTATGAGGGGAGGTATAACCTTACATCTCCATAACAATCTATCAGGGGAGGTATAACCTTACATGTCCATAACAATCTATGAGGGGAGGTATAACCTTACATCTCCATAACAATCTATGAGGGGAGGTATAACCGTACATCTCCATAACAATCTATGAGGGGAGGTATAACCTTACATCTCCATAACAATCTATCAGGGGAGGTATAACCTTACATCTCCATAACAATCTATGAGGGGAGGTATAACCTTACATCGCCATGACAATCTATGAGGGGAGGTATAACCTTACATCTCCATAACAATCTATGAGGGGAGGTATAACCGTACATCTCCATAACAATCTATGAGGGGAGGTATAACCTTACATCTCCATAACAATCTATCAGGGGAGGTATAACCTTACATGTCCATAACAATCTATGAGGGGAGGTATAACCTTACATCTCCATAACAATCTATGAGGGGAGGTATAACCTTACATCTCCATAACAATCTATGAGGGGAGGTATAACCTTACATCTCCATAACAATCTATGAGGGGAGGTATAACCTTACATCTCCATAACAATCTATGAGGGGAGGTATAACCTTACATCTCCATAACAATCTATGAGGGGAGGTATAACCTTACATCTCCATAACAATCTATGAGGGGAGGTATAACCTTACATCTCCATAACAATCTATGAGGGGAGGTATAACCTTACATCTCCATAACAATCTATGAGGGGAGGTATAACCTTACATCGCCATGACAATCTATGAGGGGAGGTATAACCTTACATCTCCATAACAATCTATGAGGGGAGGTATAACCTTACATCTCCATAACAATCTATGAGGGGAGGTATAACCTTACATCTCCATAACAATCTATCAGGGGAGGTATAACCTTACATGTCCATAACAATCTATGAGGGGAGGTATAACCTTACATCTCCATAACAATCTATGAGGGGAGGTATAACCTTACATCTCCATAACAATCTATGAGGGGAGGTATAACCTTACATCTCCATAACAATCTATCAGGGGAGGTATAACCTTACATCTCCATAACAATCTATGAGGGGAGGTATAACCTTACATCTCCATAACAATCTATGAGGGGAGGTATAACCTTACATCTCCATAACAATCTATGAGGGGAGGTATAACCTTACATCTCCATAACAATCTATCAGTGGGGACTTAACCTTACATCTCCATAACAATTTATCAGTGGGGACTTAACCTTACATCTCCATAACAATCTATCAGGGGAGGTATAACCTTACATCTCCGTAACAATCAATGAGGGGAGGTATAACCTTACATCTCCATAACAATCTATGAGGGGAGGTATAACCTTACATCTCCATAACAATCTATCTGGGGAGGTATAACCTTACATCTCCATAACAATCTATCAGGGGAGGTATAACCTTACATCTCCATAACAATCTATCAGGGGAGGTATAACCTTACATCTCCATAACAATCTATCAGGGGAGGTATAACCTTACATCTCCATAATAATCTATGAGGGGAGGTATAACCTTAGATCTCCATAGCAATCTATGAGGGGAGGTATAACCTTACATCTTCATAACAATCTATGAGGGGAGGTATAACCTTACATCTCCATGACAATCTATCAGGGGAGGTATAACCTTACATCTCCATAACAATCTATGAGGGGAGGTATAACCTTACATCTCCATAACAATCTATGAGGGGAGGTATAACCTTACATCTCCATAACAATCTATGAGGGGAGGTATAACCTTACATCTCCATAGCAATCTATGAGGGGAGGTATAACCTTACATCTCCATAACAATCTATGAGGGGAGGTATAACCTATGTTTGGTTTCCGCTTACATCTCCATAACAATCTATCAGGGGAGGTATAACCTTTTTTTCTTTAACTTTTTTTTCTTTGCCGCATCTTCACCACACAGTATATTGGACTGCATGTACAATGTTAAAACGCCTCGCAACAAAGAAACTGTACCTTATCTATAAATAAGGTCATAGAAAAGGTGATTTCTGGCAAGAAACGTATACTACAAGCGAGAACTGCTCTTCTTACCCGAAATTCTGAAAAAGTTTATTAATATTAATCATTTGCAGGCAAACAAATTTTTAGGGTCGGCGGAAAAAAATAGGGGTGTGTGGCTAGGTCGGGTTAGCGGAAACCAACTTTTTTTTACGCCTAATTGTGTTAAAAATATGGTTATGTTGCCGGAAATGACAGTGATTGTACATTGTTTTTTTGCTGTTCGTATGTTTTCCGCTGCACGGCTAATGTTGTTTTGTGGCGTGATGGACCA
The DNA here is from genome assembly GCA_027627225.1 of Congeria kusceri. Lineage (NCBI taxonomy): Eukaryota > Metazoa > Mollusca > Bivalvia > Myida > Dreissenidae > Congeria > Congeria kusceri. The sequence goes on along the minus strand of CM051029.1, from coordinate 70,361,209 downwards.
CAAATGCATGATGTAACACAATGATATTTGCCTCCACGATAACGAGCAAAAAACATAGGTAAGAATGTAAACAAATGACACCCACACACGGCGGAATTTTCCCCTTCAGCTTGTCTTAAAGTCTCAAAACAAGTATTAAAACGAGATAAAAGGGACTTGAAATATTGACACGAGAGCGGTTACACCTATCGTCTGCAGCATTTGGTTAAATGTCGCGTGCATTGTGTTAGTCAGACACACTTGGGACAATACAAAATGGCGTCAACGTATGGTGCTGAAAATATATTTGCTACAATAATCGCATTGCTTTCTTCATATTTGTTGCTGTATATCCTTTATACATATTTGCTGTATATGCATTTTTTTTCTTATTAAATTGGATATTCACTTTTTTCTGAAATGGCCTTTAATTTCATAAAGCAAGATTGTCCTTCTACTTAAAATGTTACTTGACGCTTTCCACAATAAGGTAACGTTTAATTAAATTACTGATGTACCGGTCGTGTTATTAATTACGTCTTGTTTTAATAAATGAGTTTGATTTTATTGGTATATTTAAGAAATAATGTTCGATTTTGAGTTGTTTATCGGCTAATCAAAACTGTAAAATATAATTCGCATTGTAATTGCAGAAAATATTGTCAGGTCATGATAGAATCGAAATAATTGTCACATTATCGTTGTTTATCGGCTAATAAACACCTATTTGTCGTTCTGATGCGCCCTCGTGGTTTAATTCATACGCATTAGAACTCCAAATCGTTGTATTACAAGTATTAATACTTTAAATAAAATGGGCAAACGCTACATCAGTCATCACATATGCTGTAGATCAATAAGTAAATTATCCATTGCGCTGAAGTCTTTATTAGTAAAACCAGATGCTTCCCGAGTATTTGGGTTAACAGTTTTAGCATTTGTTTTGTTATAGTAAATACGCGTGTATAATATTCTTTGAAATGAATATCAGGTTGATAATAAATGCATGTTTACTTGTTATCAAACCCGGCATAAAGCAGACAATTCTTTATGCCCATTAGGAAGGTAGGGGATTACATAAGATGCGAGTGCCTGTACTATAAAATGTTACGGTCAAATAATTATTTCTTCCGCCCTCGTGGTTTAATTTCCACGCATCAGAACTGCAAAATCGTTGTTAATTAGCCAGTTAGCAATGATAAATCGAGCCAACAAAAAAAACTGTGCTAATTTTTTGCAGAAACGAACTTTTGAATCAATGATTCGAATCAGCGTTATGGTAATAAAACCAAAGGCGAGACACTTTATTGAAATAACTCGTGTTTATACGCCCGGGGCATAAAAGGCACCAAACCTGAAGACAATAAAATGCGCGTTGTAATTAATTAGCGTCGGCGAGTGCAGGCTAATAAAAATAATCTGCCCATTTCTGCAAGGCGGAGATAAAACGGCGATTGCGCATTAAGAGTTGTTTTCAAGTTGGCACCATCGCAGGTTAATGTGCGTTCTGCCCTTAGATAAGCCGGTGCTTTTTTATGCGTCTTTTTGTGACCAAAGTGGTAATAGTCTAGAGTTGCAGTGTATGTGATCTAACACACAAAGGGATTCATATTAATTGCCAAACTTATTGAAAAGAATTACTCGAGTGCGAAATCTTTATTAACTGTCATAGTGTGTTGATTTTAATAACGATTTTGACAAAACGAATCAGTCATTTGATTCGTGAGCATGCGTTTTTAATGAATGCTTGATGTATTAAACTACCGTTTTTGTTGATATAACTTGGCTAATTAATACGACTCGTCTGATTTAAAAAGTAAGGCGCCATTTATACAAACTCGTTCCAAATTCTTATGATACATTGAATTATTTTCATTTATTACTTTTGAGCAAAATATTGCAAAAAAAAGAGTTCTTATACTGTTTTATTTTCCAGTTATCTTACTATAACGCCTTATTCACCCGATGTCCATTAAATGCTTTACTTACAAGTAAAGTCAATAAACGTCTTATTCCCAGCCAAAACAAATTCTAATTCACCAGTTGTGTCTTTAGAACGCCTTATTCACCATTTGTGTCGTTAGAACGCCTTATTTATTAGTCGTGTCGTTAGAACTCTTTATTTACCAATCGTGTCGTTAGAACTCCTTATTAACCAGTTGTGTCATTAGAACGCCTTTTTCACCACCATTCGTGTTGTTAGAACTCCTTATTTATTAGTCGTGTCGTTAGAACTCCAGTTGTGTCGTTAGAACGCCTTATTCACCATTTGTGTCGTTAGAACTCCTTATTTATTAGTCGTGTCGTTAGAACTCCTTATTTACCAGTTGAGTCGTTAGAACTCCTTATTCACCAGTTGTGTCGTTAGAACTCCTTATTTACCAGTTGTGTCATTAGAACGCCTTATTCACCATTTGTGTCGTTAGAACTCCTTATTTACCAGTTGTGTCGTTAGAACTCCTTATTCACCATTTGTGTCGTTATAACGCCGTAATCACCATTTGTGTCGTTAGAACTCCTTATTTACCAATTGAGTCGTTATAACTCCTTATTTACTGGTTGAGTCGTTATAACGCCGTAATCACCAGTTAAAACGCCTTATTCCCAAGTTATGTATTAAAAACTCCTTATTCACCAGTGATGTCATTATATAAATCCTTATCCACTAGTTGTACTTTTAGAAATCCTAATTAAAAGTTAAGTCATTAAAACACCGTATTCACCAGCTATGCCATTAAAACGCCTTATTCAAAAGTTATTGCATTATACCATTATTCACCGGTGATGTCATTAATATGCTTTATTCGTCAGTCATTGGTGATATGCCCCGTTCGTAACTATTTCCTGTACATTCATTGTTCACCAGATATATAATTTAAATGCCTTATTCACCAGTTGTATCCTTAAATAAAGAAATGCTTATTCATCATTTACATCATTTAAATGCCCAATTCACCAAGTATGTCATATTAACCGGTTATATGCGTAAAATACCTTATTCACCAGCTCGGAATTTAAAATTCCTTATTCACCAACTATGTTATATAACAAACATATGTCCCCTACCCAAGATGGCGGGGTATAATGGGTATAATTGTTAGCTAGTGTCTGTCGGTCTGCCGGTTGGACGGTAAAAACTTGGTGAAGAAGTTCGATAATCAGCGAAATCGGCACAGGAGCTGTGAAGTAATGACCCCTGAATTATCTAAATTTTCATTTTAGCTGTTTCCGTGTTTTAAGCCCAACAGGTTTAACCCGATCTTTATCAAACTTGAAATGTTTGAGGGCTTAATAAATTAGCAAAGTTCGATGATCAACCAATCGCCCCAGGAACTGCAGAGTAATGGCCCTTGATTTATCTAAAATTGGCCTTTTTAGCTGTTTTCGCTCTATATGTCCAACAGTTTTCATCCGACCTTCCCTAAACTTGATAATTTAAAGATTGATTTTAAACAAGAGGATCATGCCTGTTTTACAAACAGACCTTGTTCAGGACAAAACAATAAATTGCGTGTTTCGGGCAACGGTCTCAAAAAAGTTACGTAGGGTCGGGATGTAGTTGTTGCTGTTTTTTTTTAAAAACTTTTTTAAAGACCCTTTTCGGCCAAAAACTTGAAAATTATCTAAGACATGACTATTACGGATTTCATGGAAAACAATCGTCGCTAAAAACTTTAGGGTCGGGAAGGAAAGGTTCGCTAGGTGGGGTCGGGTTTCCCAAAACACACAAATTATTTTTTTTGGGCCCCAGCATTAACAATATCAGTTCAATTTTCAATATCAAAACATTAAATGAAAACTGGACAGGCACAGGCTAATCCAGGGCGACACTTTCCGCTGCTATGGTCTTTTCTGTTTCAAGGAAGTCTCTTCTAAACATAAATCCACTGTGGGCGGAAAGTGCCGTCCTGGATTAGCCTATGCGGACTGCACAGGCTAATCCGGACGTCACTTTACGCACATGCATTAGCCCGGTTTTCCCACGACACGCCTCATTTGTCATTTCAGGGAGAGTTGGAGTTTCGCGAGGCCGATGAGTTCAAAGTACTCCTGAACATATCCGCGCCCTCCATACAGTCGGCGTACGCCGTCGCCGCCCAGCTGGTGGAGAACAATGACAAGCTACTTGTACAAGTCGTAAGTCCAGTTTTGCTTTTTTAAGTCCGCAGGGGTGTGGACATATCAAAATTGTTTACTTATCAAAATTGTTTACTTGTCCATAGACAAGTTCATTGCAAAAAAACTACTTGTCTGCAAGTAACCCGTCCAATCAAAATATAGTTTTTATTCCTGGCCTTCCTGATATATTTTTCATTAAATAATAAATGAAACACAATTTGTTATTCAAATGTATAAGTAACTACGATACTACGATAATTAACTTCAAACTTTTACATCATGTTCACACCATGAAATTATACTAGTCCTTGTACAAGTAGACAGGAAAAATTAACTTGTCCGAAAGTAAATTAAGTAAATTACCCGCGTCGGACAAGTCGGGCATGGTATTTCCACAACCCTGGTCCTGTATGTGACATGAACTGGGTCCGTATTCAGAAAGCTTCTTAAAATGTACTTATGTACTGCCACTGTGATATTCTTCATTTATACAAATGTAATTTATTTAATTTTGTTTTAATTTAGTCAATTATAGTAAATTCATGTACTGAGGGGTCGCTTTTTTTAACGTATATCTTTTGTTAGTATAAATTCTTAAATTAAATACATGTAATTTTACATTAAATTTGCGTGCAAGTAAAATTTAGGTAAATATTTTCTTATGAAATAATATTTAATGAATTGTTAAGAGAAGAACTTTTTATTTTTTATTTATCTGCAATTTAAAAGCAACAGAAATACAGACCATTTAACCATAGTTATTGCTACCAGAATATAACGTTTATTCTCACATAATTCTCGCAATTTGTTCCATGTACAAAGAACAAAATTATTGTTGTAAAACTACCCATAAACAGCGCAAAAAGAATTTCCGACGCTGAGCGTGGCATAGTAAAAAGAAGTTCCAATTACAATAGCAAAAATATATGTCAAACATGTTAGAATCGAAATAATTTTCGCATTATCGTTGTTTATCGGCTAATAAACAACTATTTGTCGTTCTGATGTGTGGCTACTAAACAACTCGGGCTAACGCCCTCTTGGTTTAATTCCTACGCTTCAGAACTCCAAATCGTTTTTTATTGGCCGATCAACAACGATAAAACGAAAATTATTTCTTAATTAAGTACTGGTACAAAGTTCGCCATCAATGCACATGATGCATTTTCAGTACACAAAGCAACTAATACTGTTATTTAAACGTCCTTATTTGAATAAGGCCAAACAAAAATAAATGGTTCGTTTCCGCTTACATCTCCAAAAAATTTTAGGAGGGGAGGTAAAATATAACTTTTTTTTAAAACTGGTTTTTCTTCGCCACGTATTCACCACACAGTTAAAGTATATTGGACTGCATGTAAAATGTTTAAACGCCTCCCAACAAAGAAACTGTACCTTAACTATAAATAAGGTCATAGAAAACGAGATTTCTGGCAAGAAACTTAATAATATAAGCGAAAACTATTATTTTTTTCCCCCAAAATCAGAAAAAAAGATTGATATGCAAACAAACTTTTAGGGTCGGCGGAAAAAAATTGGGGGTGGGGAGTCGGGTAAGCGGAAACCAACCTTTTTTACGCCTTATGGGTGTCGAAGTTTGCTTTATTGTTTCTGTCTTCAGCCGTTCCGCCTACTTAAAGCCCACATTTGGATAGTTCAGTTGCACTCATGAGAGTACATATTATTGTTTAATGTTCAGAAAACTAAATATAACGATATAATATCCTTTAATGCGTTAAATATTCTAAAGGGACCCTGTGCGAATGTCTGTTTGATTGTCTTTATTCTATTGATAGAAAGTAGACGTTTGCCGTTGATTCCCTTGTTCTTCCCTATTTACATAAGGCGTAAAAAATATGTTTGTTTCATGTACATGCACCAAAAAATTAGGGTAGGTAGGTAGGGATTTATTATTTTTATTATTTTTTATTTGGTAAATGGTCAACTTGAAGATTCTAAAACTGAATACATATTCAAACCATATCGGTAATACCCTTAAACATTGCTTATAAGTGGATGCTATCAAAATAAAACACCTATTTATCCAACAAAAATTAATTATTGGCAAAAGGTAAGTAAAACAACAAAAATCTGTCAAACTCAATAACATGCTCTAGGGTCGGGTCATTTTTTAGTGTAGGTCGGGTTACCTGCAACAAATATATGAGGCGTGTCTTGAGAAAACCGGGTTTAATGCATGTGCGTAAAGTGTCGTCCCAGATTAGCATGTTTAGTTCGCACAGGCTAATCCGGGACGACATTTTCCGCCTGCAGTGGATTTATGTTTAGAAGAGACTTCCTTGAAACAGCAAAGACCATAAAAGCGGAAAGTGCCGTCCCGGATTAGCCTGTGCATTGCCCGGATTAGCCTGTGCGGACTGCACAGGCTAATCCGGGACAACACTAAACGCACATGCATTAAGTCCGGTTTTCCCACGACTTGCCTCAATTAATTTTTACGCATTATTAAAAATTGTCTGTATTGTACCATTTTTTTTATATATTTGACACAGTACAGTTTTACTGTCTTTTAAAGTTTAAAAATTACGTAAATCCATAAATTTTCTCTTATTACATTTTCTCTTATTACATTGTTGAAGAGCTATAAAAGGCAAAATTCTTCAGTTTAGAAATATGTTCTTTAAAGTATACTTTTCAAACTTTGACAAATATGACGTGTTTTATATTTATTTCTTACTTGTGCAGTTTTATTTGTTTAAAACACGCGTGTGCTGTGTTATTGTCATAATTATGATTGATTATTGTACTCAATACACTGTCAAATGAATTTAAAAATTCATTCCTTGGTAGAAATCAAAGAAAGCATTTGCAAAAGTGACTGTTATCGAATTTTATATGGACATTAACATTTCCCCTGTGTGCTATAAAACACGCCAGTCCCCAATTTCTAAGAAAATCTTAAGTTTTTTGTGAATACAGGATAAGCTTAAGCTCACGAATGAAAGTTCGCTTAAGTAATTGTTTTCAGGGCATATAATTTGGAATAAAATTGCATGTCCGATAATCACAATAAATACATGTAATGTTGTGTGTTGTAACATCAACTTTAAAAGTTTATGATGAAATAAGAGACTTAAGCCGATTATTCTTAAGAAAAATTTAAAGTTTGACCCCGCTCTTTAAAATTATTTTCTTTAAAATAAGGACACACTATAATGACACAATAACAAAAAAGCGACTTTAAAGTGTGTATATACGATATTACAACAGATATAGTGGCATATATACAATTAACAGAATAAAGTTGTTTACTTCGTCATTTGTATGTGTTTATGTTTGCTTTCAAGTTTTATTGGCACTTTCATACCTTATTTTAAAAATAAGTCATATGAAAGATCGTACATACACACTTTAACATGTTGACCGTTTGCAGTACAAAAAGGCGGCTGTTTATAATTATTTTGTTTAAAACACACTATAATGACAAAAAAAGGACTTTTCTCCTTTCTTCAGTACGAGAAGCCGGCTGTGTATACGCCCTACTCCCTGCAGTGGATATTCGTGGGGGTGGGGAGTCTGGGGGGTGTGGTTTTCCTAGCGGCCATCATCTACGTCACGTGGTGGCACCAGACCCGCCAGTACACCGAGCTGTATAAGGAGAGAGCGCTGATGGAGGCACGGAACATGTAAGTGGCGTCGTGTGTAAGTGGTGTCCGGTGAAAGTGGCGCCATGTGTAAGTAGCGTCTGGTGAAATGGCTTTGTGTGTAAGTGGCGTCTGGTGAATGTGTGTAAGTGGCGTCTGGTGAAAGTGGCGTCGTGTGTAAGTGGCGTCAAGTGTAAGTGGCGTCGTAAGTGGATGCGTAAGTGGCGTCGCGTTTTAGTAGCGCCGCGTGTAAGTGGCATCGTGTTCAAGTGGTGTCACGTGTAAGTGGCCTTGCGTGTAAGTGACATCGTGTGCAAGTGGCGTCGCGTCTAAGTGGCATCGTGTGTAAGTGGCGTCGCGTGTATGTGGTGTCGCGTGTAAGTTGCGCCGCGTGTAAGTGGCATCGTGTTTAAATGGCGTTCTGTGTAAGTGACGTCGTATTTAAGTGGCGTGGTGTGTAAGTGGTGTCTTGAGTAAATGGCGTGGTGTGTAAGTGGCGTGGTGTGTAAGTGGCGTCGTATATAAGTGGCGTGGTGTGTAAGTGGCGTGGTGTGTAATTTGCGTCCTGTGTACTAGTAAGTGTCGTCGTATTTCAGTAGCATCTTGTGTAAGTGTCGTCGTGTGTAAGTGGCGTCGCGTGTAAGTGGCATCGTTTATAAGTGGTGAAGTGTGTAAGTGGCATCGTCTGTAAGTGGCGCCGTGTGTGTGTTGCGTAGCATAGCCTACAATTTTGAGATCGTTCCGAAGGTGTTTTTAGGGACAGAGGGATGTGTCAACTCACCCCTACATTATTTATATTTTACTGCGATGTGCGACAAATATTGATTAAATGAATACATTTACTGGAATAAGTGCTGGGTATTGTGCGATCCCGTGCTTAAGAGTAATGTGATGTGATGCGATATAATACGATACACGAAACAATATCCTTGTTTAGCCACAGAAAGTATGAACTTTTGTATCGCCACAAATTGATGTATTTCTATAGAGTTCGAATTATAATACATATACTTCATCCGTGTTCAGGTCGCAGAACAGCGAGCCCGGGGTGACCATGGAGTTGCTAGGCAACCATCAAGGCGAGGAGGACGTTGACAGAGACGATGACAGTGACAGAAGAAAAGCGGTGCGTCAAATAGTTGAACTGACATGTTGATTTCTTTCTGTTATTTGTACTAAAATGTTCATAAATCAGTGTTATCTGAATTCAGACTTTATGCTACATTGTTCTGTCACTCGTTTCTTGCCCAGATTGCTTTGATTTGACAGAAAATTCTGCTTATTATAATTATTATTAGCATAATGATTGTTATCACTGGCTATACTTATCAATATCATTAGTATTGCCGTCGTCGTCGTCGTCGTCGTCGTCGATCATAATCATTATCCTCATCAACATCATCATTATCACCATCATCGGCATCATCGTCGTCGTCACCACTACCATTATCATCTCCATCGTCTGCGTCGTCGTCGTCATCATCATTATCATCATCATCGGCATCATCATCGTCGTCGTCGTCATCATCATCATCGTTATCATCATAATTAATCATAATAATCAAAAACGTCTTATTGGCTGTCATCTTTTGACGCCATGTCTGGCATTTACATTTAGTTAAGTATTTCATATACATTTTTATCCTATCCTGCTATGTTTGATCTTGCATTTTGACCTTGACCTCTGTTTCTTTCCTGGCCAGTTACGACTCGGGACCAAGCCCGAGACGATCCTAGAGGAGTCCGAGGAATCCGCGGACGATGACAGAACTCACGTCAAGTACAAACATCAGGTAGGGTCCAGGGCGGCTTCTCGCGTTTCCATTACAAACATCAGCTAGGGTCTAGGGCGGCTTCTCGCGTTTCTATACAAAACATTTTAGAGACATGCTGAATATGGATGTTTCTAATTTTTTTCCGCGTGGGTGTGCAAAATAACAAATCGTTAATGTATAGTGTGCATACATGTTATTTTTTGGTTTTCCATAGGGAACGTATTACAAATATTAGTAAGTCAATCAGTCTTGAATATATCTAACACTGTTAACATATTTTCGGGATTAGAATCTATAATTAAACAAATTAAATAACACATTTTATTTTGACATTTGAAAGGTTGCACTGCGTATTTTGTGCATAATGATATCCGTGGACTTCTAATGGAACATAATATTTTAAACAACAATAGGTTAGGTAACAGTTTTATCAATGCCAATCGATGCTGAGAACGAATTAGATTATATGTTTGTGACGCATATTTCTTTCAGACTGATGTCAAGAAAATTCAAAGGCAGTTGTCTCTTAGAGAGAGGGCGGGCAGGACATCCAATGATAACTTCTTCCAATCGGGGGACGATCTAGACCAGTTGGATGACATGTCCCCGGATGAAATCATAGCAGGGGCTAACGGGAACTACACGCCGCTAGATGAGCTAGATGACGTCTTGAATCACGACCACGGGGTGTTGAACTCCCGAAGTGTAGCAAAGCTCTCCAATCCGCGGGGAAATTTGGATTTTAATATTCATTCGAGCAGATCGGATGGCGACTTGCTTGGGCATCCGAAAAAGGTGTCAGAAAGGGAGAAAGTAATCCCCGTGCAACAAGAAAAGAAGAAGACGTTTGTGGTGTTGCCCCCGAAAGCAAAGAAATCTGAAAGTAAGCAAATAACAATACCGCAACGCGCGGAACCGAATATTTACCAACGAGGTTTGAATCTTAAGCCGCCGGGGGCGGTGAATGACTTGAGTTCCTCCCCCGCGCGGTCGTCCCAGACGCATGCGCAGGTTCACACGCCGGAACACCAGTACTCGAACAACGGCTTCGGACAGTACATTGAGCTGAAACCTACCGACTACATGTCGCGGTCACGTGTCAGCCAGGAATCCAACGACGCTTACGACCTGTACACCTACCCTGCAGATATCCCCCTGTCAACGTTCAAAGCTGCGAACACAAGCCCGATGAAAGAATCTCATTATCAGGTCCCCAGGGCGAAACCAATACCCGTCATAAACTCCAGCGGATCCCCAACCGCTTTCGATTTCGATAACCTGAAGCCTAAATTCGCCAAATTCGAGGCGACTTCACCAGGAGGCAAGTTCAGCATGCTAAGCGAGGATATGGGCAGCGACTCAAATTCCGTCAGTGACATTGATGACGATATTGAGCATAACATCATGCTTCTGGAGGACTCGGATATCGAGGACCTGCCGCCGTCGCCGGTGAAGCCCGACGGGGAGGCCCTGTCGGAGGACAGCAGGCCTCTGCCCAGCCCCCCGGACATGAACAGCGAGTATCTCCCTTATGGTAGCAAGGAGATGGAGCAGATTCCCCAGCTGTCCCCCAGACAGAGCCTCGTTACGGCCTTAGATAACAAGGAATATGGTAAGTTACTCCAGGGCTAGGGCTGGTATTCATAAAGCTCCTAAGGAAAATCTTAACTTAACTCATATTTAAGTGGAAGTGAACCAACAACCGACTTAATTTTTACGATTTAAGAAGCACCTCTGCCAAGTCAGACACGAAGCCAGTTTATTTGCACCATAGACAAACATAGTTGTTAACGAGTATAATTACCATATTAAGCCACTTAAACGGTGTGCAGTGTGAGAATATTTAGGTTTGACTACATGACCGATATTACAAATATGTTTTTGCGAATTTAATTTGTTTTGCGGATTTTATACTTTAGTTTTGATTCATAATGCAAATACGTACACAAATTAACACCAAATGTTACTTTACTACCGGAATTTCATAAAGATGCGATACAACGAAAAACGCGATACTACGAACACACTCTTGTCTCCCGCGACTATTCGTAGTATCGCATTCGACTGTATTTGAAAGGAACTGCCACAAACTTAAGAAGTTGTATCGATGTAAGAAATTTACTGAGGTTTTTTTTACAAAGGAGCTTAATTAAAATTGGCCAAGAATCTATTTTTAGATAGTTTGTACATGTGAAATTCACCGATTTATTTTCACATTAATTTGTATGGACTATTATTTTCAGTGATCGATACTGAGTACCAATAATTCGGTCGTGTAAATTGTTGTTAACAACCTCAATCTGCATCATTTTGACTGCATTGAAATGTCATACACATGTATGTGTTCAAGTTTGTTCAACAACCTGTGTTTTGTGCTCTAGATTTATGGAGTCTGATTTTGCTGAATAAGAATGAGTGGCCTTGCGTCAGAAAGTTATTTACGACTTAAGAAGCTCAGGTTTTCTTTCAGCGTTGCTTTGATATTAACTCGCTAGGTTCTAAAATGTGACATTTAAAAGGAATGGGGTTGTCTCTTTGTATATTGTTGGCGCAGAATCATCGTGATTGCAACGCTTTTAAGAATATTTGTCAGTTTTAAATTGTCACCGACAAAACTCTTATTCATTTGATGAACACGCCGAAATTTATTGGTTTTCGTCTAGCTTTACACATATAGGATCACGAAAAAGTGTGAAATTTCATCGTGTATTTGCAACATATATAATGCTCATATACATATTTGCGCCCTAAATGCCATCATTGGAAGCCGCTTCGGCATTAGATTAGTCCCTCAGAGGGAAAGCGAAAGATCTAGAACAAAATAGCAGGGCGCAGCACCCTGCTCCTTTTGGATCCTCCTGCTGCCCTTCTGGGCTGGTCATCACATAAATGTTGAATATCTTTTAGAATTTAATATATTTTTGAAAATATTCAATGACAGATGAACAGGCAATGCTTAAAAACCTCAAACAGAAGCATTAAGCTCATGGAAACGCAGGATAAAGCAAAATATTAGAACATGTCAACAAACTGTTTTAGCTTTCCACCCTTCTTCTTTTTAGCAGCACCCAGTACCTTTTTTGATCCTATATCTTTCCCTATATCAGGGCCTATAATATATGAGTGTATGTATTATTTTCTCACGCAGGCACCCTTATTGCCATCACCGGGTCCCCGTCCCCTGGCGGCCCCTTCTCCAAGCACAGCGTCAACCGGTTCGTGTTCCCGCCCGACCCGGGTTTGATAAAGAGGGAACTCGTCTACCCCAGGTATGGAGCAAGCAACAATTAACCTTCAAGTATACGTTGTATTGCGTATTTTAACAATATGGAAGAGCAGTACGTATTTTCTAAACTAACAATGAAAGGAACCGAATACAGTCTTGTGTGTAATGCATTCTCGTTAGATTTTATTATTAACTATTTCCAGTATAATTTGATATCAATAGCGTTTTGTCGCTTTGTAATACATTTTTTATCATGTGTCGTTGGCACAGCATTAGAAAATTGTCAATCATCCCTGAAAAGATATCGTCAATGATTCTTCTCGAATGTCCTACATTAATAAGTTTTGTTGGTATTTACATTCTCAGCGCCGAACCCACCGGCGACGAGAGTACTGGCCGCTCCATGAACATGCTGTCACCCCCACCCACGGGCAACTTCAAGTCACGTGAGCGGAAATCCAGCACGGGGAAGAGGGACCGCAACAAGAGCGGGAGTGGGGCCGGAAGTGGAGTCGACCGAGAGAAAGAGGCGGCGTGGGAGGCTCAGCGGGAGCGACGACTGAGCGGAAGTGACCGCGAGAGACGGACCAGCGAGTCGGATAGGGAGCGGAAGTCGAGCATAGGCAAGAAGGGAGGCAAACCACCGAAACAGTAAGTGTAAAGTCAGGACTCAGACACGGAGTTTATGTCTAATTATCATGTTCATGTTGACACGAATCTGTCCCTATACTTCAGTTTCATGTTCATATGTAAACGAACATACATTTAAGGCGCAAAAGTCACTAAAATCAAGAGATACCGGTTATTAAATCAGCCGTACCGGTATTAACAAAGCGCTTTAGTAAAAACTTGTTATAGCAATGAAATTCCATAAATATAATTATGGCTGTTATGCCGAATTTGTGTCACTTTCAAAGCGTATAAAAGTTATTACAATAGGTTTGTTGGCATTGACGCTTAGTAGGATCAAATTGTTCACAAATAATATTTTTCACACAACTGTGAAGAATAGGATCTCATGTGTAACAGTTTAAGTGTGAAGAATGTGATTGGCCAAAAACAGGGTATGCGTGAGGATCACAGAAGAATATGATTTCATTCATGATATCATGGCATATAAAAAACTGGATGCGATCGCAAACTTCACAGAAAATGTGAAGAATAAGACTGTGATGTGTGGGTAATAAGATCTCATTGTTCACACCTGTGAAGAATGAGATCCTATTTTTTACTGATGTGAAATATGATTTGTGAAAAATATGGTCCTACAACGCTTTAATATTAAATCTCGTTACAACGTTTCGTGTTGTCAGGTTTCTGTAATTTTCTTTTTTAGCCATTAGGCAAATTTATGGCATAATACAGGCGGTAGAAGATTACATGAAGATGAGTTGTGATAATGCGGCAATTCGTATGCACTGGAAATTGATACACAGTTCACCGTAACTGCTTCTGTATTCGATCCAGACAGTAGTTTTTATACGTGCATCTTATAGAAACTGTCATAATTGTTTTTCATAGTTGAGTAGATCTGCATAAATCTAAAAATCTAAGATCATAAAAGATCATAAAGGATGTGCATAAAGATAGCAATTAATGTGCACTGCACAGCGTCTGTGTGTGTAAGGGACGAAATCAATGAAAATTTGCCTATTTTGAGTGTAAAAATAACTGCACCATATAAATAAATAAATACATAAATAAATTAATAAACTTACAGATTTTGAAGTTTTCAGGGGAGACGATTATGAGGAGATTTGAAGATTTTTTTGTATAAAATTTTAATTTTATCATTATTATTTTTATAAAAATGACACAGACATGTTGCATTATTGGTTCAGTTATATTTATTAAGAGTCAACATGAAAAACGATTTATAAGTAAATAAGTAAGTAAGCATAACAAAATTTAACGTTGTCCGCGTTTTTATCATGTGCTTGTCCACGATTTTATTTCGCGCCAAGCGTTTGCCTTTGGTCACGTGGAACTTCGTGCCGGAAGGGATTTAAACCAGGTTTGCTGGGACACAGCACGGAGGTTGAGGCCGTATATGAAATAGTTCGTTTTAAGACTGTTGGAAGCCAACGGTCTTTAGAGAGGGTAATTTCAGGAACCTGTTTCACGGGAACTTCATTAAATCATGGTGCATTGAAGTAACTATATATATATATATATAAAACAAGAAAAGTGGCGAACGACGTCAGGGGATTTTGGTGTTGTACAATGGGACCCTATGGGCATTGGATTTATTCTATTTCAGTTTGCACATGATGATGCTGTCAGTATTCTGCGTTCTGAGCATCATGTCCGGAGTGTACTGCGTTTCGCAAGCAGGGGAGACCACCGTGAATATTGTTGTGTTCGTGCCCAAGAGTTATCCCTACAGAAATTCGACCGTGATTTGTGCAAAGGATAATAACTTGAAGGTCATAAATGCCGAGAGCGTCAATTGGTTTGGTATGTGTGAGATATATAGTGCATTTGTAAGAGTTTATAATGTATTGAAGCAATAAAGCCATTATTTATATTATAAAATATAATTTGGTGTATATTATATACTCGAACTATAACAAGAAGTACATTTAAGTCGGGAAACTTGCATATAAAACATGTTTTTTTTAATGAAATTGACGAAACATAAAATATTAAAACAGCAGACACTCTATAGTGCAAAATATCCTTACAACATACATGCACAATTATATGTAAACCATACATATATGTATATCTCATATCAATTCTCATTACCTGACAGTCAGTTTATAGTAGGAACACTAGTTTTTCATGCTTGTCATGCTTTGAATAGTTATAAGCTGAAGATAATCAAGACTCTTTTGTAGAAGTAAGTATCAATGGCACTCGTATTGTTAAAAATTAATGAGGCACGTCGTGGGAAAACCGGTCTTAATGCATGTGTGTAAAGTGTCGTCCAGGATTAGCCTGTTCAGTCCGCACAGGCTAATCCGGGACGGCACTTTCCGCTTTAATGGTATTTTCTGTTTCAATGAAGTGTCTTCTGACCATAAATCCACTTTAGGCGGAAAGTGTCATCCCGGATTAGCCTGTGCGGACTGTGCGGACTGTGTGGACTGTGCGGACTGTGCGGACTGTGTGGACTGTGTGGACTGCACAGGCTAATCCGGGATGACACTACGCACATGCATTAAGTCCGGTTTTCCCACGACGCTCCACATTTTTAGTGTCGAACGAGCCCATACTCCACAAGCTGAACTCCACCCTCTGTAACGACCTGACCTGTCAGCACAAGTGTGACGAAAACACCGGGGAGTGCATATGTCGTCGTGGCTACCAGAAGAACGCTCGCGGAGTCTGCGTCGGTAAATAGTAGTTATGAATTCTGTGAATAATTATGATGATGATGATGATGATGGTAGTAATGGTAATGAGGATGATGCTGATGATGGTGGTAATGGTGATGATGATGGTGGTGGTGATGATGATGACAACTGTGATGATGGCGATAATGGTAATGATGATGATGATGGTGATTGTTTCGAGAACACCGGCCGGGTAGTGCATATGTCGTCATGGCTACCAGAAGAACGCTCAGGGAGTCTGCATCGGTAACTAGTTGTAATGAATGCTGTGAATGTTAACACTAATATAGGGTAAGCCTCAGCGTCGTTAATTTATATCGTACATTGCATCATAAAATTCCACTTTTTAGAAACGCTTACCATTCTAGAAAGATGCTTTTCTGTTGATGTAGTTTACGTGGAACCATAGAGTTATTAAAGCGAAAGCCAGTTGAATGATGTTTATTTCTTGTGTAACTATTTCATTTGAAAAATGATGCCATGTGGTAAGTTTATACCTAAGAATTGAATGGTATTTTTCTGCATTTCATCAGTGTATGAACTGTCCTAAAAATTCAGCCTAAATTAGTCGTAATTTTCCCGGCCGTTTCATAAACCGATGAAATGAAGAAAACTATTATTCAATTCTTAAAATTACAACAAAAAGTGGTTATAAACTTTACTTTAGACTGTCTAAGGGTCGCAACTGACGCGTAGCCTCCGGCGTGGGAATGCCCGTTTTAGTTTCGGCTACATTTTGGTCGAACGGCATTTCTAACATATCGTCAGGCAATCCAAATCGCGGTGGATCATTTTATACTGGACTTTCTGATAAAACCATTCACATTTCCCAATAAGCGCGAACAATGCCATCGTCTGCAACAACGGCAACCGATACATCTGTCATTTTGTTGAAGAACGATAGTATATACATAGCAAACGTTCGCAAACGTTCGCGCAGAACAATGACGTCATTTCGCAAATAGAGAATGAAAAGGTAGTACGGTCATAAATAATAACGAGGTAATCTGCATTACCAGCCGGTTCTTCGTGGTATGAATTACAGGTCACGTGGGCGGATTATCCAATCAGAATTCAGCGTTTACGTGAAAATGCAAAAAGTTGTAATTATATATACGTGAATTTCCATTACTTCTGGTCAACGTGTGAGGTTCGCTATGCCTTTAAACGTGTTTAAACCCAAATGCTTCTCATTAACCGTTCCTAGGAGGAGCTCCAGTTTAATTACAGTTGTGTTTTCTATTTATTTTGTATTGGCACTTGGTCACTTGCCCTAAATAAAGGACCATAGGATGTTAATATTTACGGGCGTCTGTCCTGCTGATGGAGCTGGAGTTTCACATATTCGTTTATTTGAAGAAGAGTAAGTTGGTTCCTTGTTCCTTGTTCCTTGTTCCGTATTCGAACAAGGAACAAGGAACAGTTCCTTATTCCTTATTCAAACTAAATATATTTGGTACAAACTATTTAATAAAGAAAATCCACACAATTATTGAGTATATAAAAACAAAGACAAATAAAATATAATTCATTATATAATTCACGAATAAGGAATAAGGAACCAGTTCCTTATTCCTTATTCAAACCGAATAAGGAACTGGCATTTTCTTAATTAAAATACATTTATAATGAACCAAAGTGGCAACATACATATGAAAAATCATTGTATATATATTGAGAATGATAAAATATTTATTATAACACATTTCAGCTTAGTTTAGTAATTGAAAACCCAGTTCCTTTTTCGCGGCCGAATCAGGAACAAGGAACCAGTTCCTTATTCCTAATTCAAAACCGAATAAGGAACTGGCATTTTTTACATTAAAACATATTTAAAATGAACCAAATTGGGCCACATACATATGAAAATCGTTGTGTAGACATGTAGAATAATAAATTATATATTACAAAACATTTCTATTAACTTCAGTAATTGAAAACCCAGTTCCTTTTTCGCGGCCGAATCAGGAACAAGGAACCAGTTCTTTGTTCCTGATTCAAACTGAAGAAGGAACTGGCGCTTTTTTTACATTAAAACATATTTAAAATGAACCAAATTGGGCCACATACATATGAAAATCGTTGTGTAGACATGTAGAATAATAAATTATATATTACAAAACATTTCTATTAACTTCAGTCATTGAAAACCCAGTTCCTTTTTCGCGGCCGAATCAGGAACAAGGAACCAGTTCCTTGTTCCTGATTCAAACTGAATAAGGAACTGGTTTTTTTTACATTAAAACATATTTAAAATGAACCAAATTGGGCCACATACATATGAAAATCGTTGTGTAGACATGTAGAATAATAAATTATATATTACAAAACATTTCTATTAACTTCAGTCATTGAAAACCCAGTTCCTTTTTCGCGGCCGAATCAGGAACAAGGAACCAGTTCCTTGTTCCTGATTCAAACTGAATAAGGAACTGGCTTTTTTTTTTACATTAAAACATATTTAAAATGAACCAAATTGGGCCACATACATATGAAAATCGTTGTGTAGACATGTAGAATAATAAATTATATATTACAAAACATTTCTATTAACTTCAGTCATTGAAAACCCAGTTCCTTTTTCGCGGCCGAATCAGGAACAAGGAACCAGTTCCTTGTTCCTGATTCAAACTGAATAAGGAACTGGTTTTTTTTACATTAAAACATATTTAAAATGAACCAAATTGGGCCACATACATATGAAAATCGTTGTGTAGACATGTAGAATAATAAATTATATATTACAAAACATTTCTATTAACTTCAGTCATTGAAAACCCAGTTCCTTTTTCGCGGCCGAATCAGGAACAAGGAACCAGTTCCTTGTTCCTGATTCAAACTGAATAAGGAACTGGCGCTTTTTTTACATTAAAACATATTTAAAATGAACCAAATTGGGCCACATACATATGAAAATCGTTTTCTAGACATGTAGAATAATAAATTATATATTACAAAACATTTCTATTAACTTCAGTCATTGAAAACCCAGTTCCTTTTTCGCGGCCGAATCAGGAACAAGGAACCAGTTCCTTGTTCCTGATTCAAACTGAATAAGGAACTGGCTTTTTTTACATTAAAACATATTTAAAATGAACCAAATTGGGCCACATACATATGAAAATCGTTGTGTAGACATGTAGAATAATAAATTATATATTACAAAACATTTCTATTAACTTCAGTCATTGAAAACCCAGTTCCTTTTTCGCGGCCGAATCAGGAACAAGGAACCAGTTCCTTGTTCCTGATTCAAACTGAATAAGGAACTGGCGCTTTTTTTACATTAAAACATATTTAAAATGAACCAAATTGGGCCACATACATATGAAAATCGTTTTCTAGACATGTAGAATAATAAATTATATATTACAAAACATTTCTATTAACTTCAGTCATTGAAAACCCAGTTCCTTTTTCGCGGCCGAATCAGGAACAAGGAACCAGTTCCTTGTTCCTGATTCAAACTGAATAAGGAACTGGCTTTTTTTCAAAAAAAACTATCTATTGATGAAATTGTTCAGAAACATTATAAAAAGGTGTAAAAAATAAGACCGATACAGGGTCCTAGTGGGATTCAACCCGCACCCTCAGAATCCGTTCACTTCAATGAAATATTTTCTGCTTTTCATCAATGGGATCAGAAGTACGCATGCGTTTAGCGGTACTTCATGTACATTTCATTCATAAAGATTTTACTACAACTACGTATTTTCCAGCGCCCGCGAAAAGTGTCCCGTGGACAACGTTTTTATAATAATAAAATTAAATATGTTCTTGAGCGTTTAAAGAAATAGAACTTGCGTATCAAGCAATCATTTAATAAATATTTCTGAAAATATATTTTTATTTTTGATTATCTTGTAAGATATAAGCCGTAGATATGCCCCTTTAATGTACAAATGTATTCACCAAATAAAATGGACTTTACCAAGTGATGAAATTTTGAGAAACGACAGGACCCGAAGCATAGAAAAGCATTAAACACCGATTTTTTTTTTCACTTATAATGATTATTGCGACGTTAACATATCCCAATTGAGCTAAAGCTATTTTCGCACTGTCGATTGGCCCAACTTGACCGATCTTAGCATTATTTCTGAGATTTCATGCTAAGGCCTATGCTAGCCTAAGTTCCCATCGTAAATGAGTGTGGTCGTTCTCTCGGGTAATATAAGCTTAGATATGATGTGATGCGTGTCCTTTTTGATAGGCTGAAATGCTCGCGCTCAATTGCATTATGTTCACGGTTTGACAACAACAGGTGCCACGATCTGAGCTCTATGTCAGATACGATTACATAGGTCCGTTGAGAGTGTTTTGAATGAGTCCTCGATTGGGTCTTGATCCTACACGATCATCACGATCGTGTTTTCCGAATTAGTGCGTTTTTGTACAAGTTTATTCGTTACCTTACGATTATCAAGAATTAATGCACTCCGTTACGACACGATACAACTGTGGTTGCGTTACACTTTATCATTAAGTCGATGGTATCCACAGTAATGTCCGATTCCTGTAAGAATAAACCTATGTTGTTGAGTGAACACCAATTATCATAGACTGATGAAATATGCTACTGAAATCCGCTCCCAAAACATAAAGGACCGTTATAATCGTTCAAATAATCACTGTTTTATGAAACAATGTTTAATCATAGTTGTACAGAAATCGGGCAATATATGACCCTCGATCGCCATGACTAAATCCCGATCAACACCACGTTTTTAATCTTTGAATAATCCGTGATAGATAAACGTTTGCAATACATTATGGTACTAGTAATGTTTTATTCGTTAGAAATATGCCAGTTCCTTATTCTGTTTGAATAAGGAATAAAGAAATAACTGGTTCAGATTTTTCTTATTCAGTCGCGAAAAAGGAACTGTGTTTTAAAGAAATAAAAAAAACACTATGGCTTCCGATTACTATTTGTAATATTGTAAGTAATTGCACAATGATTATCAAAATTAAATTGTAGACTTGAATCATTTCAATTTATTTTGAGGTAAGAAAACGCAAGTTCCTTATTCGGTTTATCCTCGTTTTAAATATGTTTTAAGTAAAAAAAAAGCCAGTTCCTTATTGAATTTGAATAAGGAAAAAGGAACTGGTTCCTTGTTCCTGATTCGGCCTCGAAAAAGGAACTGGGTTTTCAATTACTGAACTAAGTAGAAATGTTTTGTAATACATCATTAATTATTCTACATGTATATACAACGATTTAAATATGCATATGGCCCAATTTGGTTCATTTTAAATGTTTTAAGTTTTTAAAAAAAAAGCCAGTTCCTTATTCAATTTGAATAAGGAATAAAGAACTGGTTCCTTGTTCCTGATTCGGCCGCGAAAACGGAACCGGGTTTTCAATTACTGAAGTAAGTAGAAATGTGTTGTAATATATAATTTATTATTCTACATGTATACACAACGATTTTCATATGTATGTGGCCCAATTTGGTTCATTTTAAATATGTTTTAATGTAAAAAAAGCCAGTTCCTTATTCAGTTTGAATCAGGAACAAGGAACTGGTTCCTTGTTCCTGATTCGGCCGCGAAAAAGGAACTGGGTTTTCAATGACTGAAGTTAATAAAAATGTTTTGTAATATATAATTTATTATTCTACATGTCTACACAACGATTTTCATATGTATGTGGCCCAATTTGGTTCATTTTAAATATGTTTTAATGTCAAAAAAGCCAGTTCCTTATTCAGTTTGAATCAGGAACAAGGAACTGGTTCCTTGTTCCTGATTCGGCAGCAAAAAGGAACTGGGTTTTCAATTACTGTTGTAAGCTGAAATGTGTTACAATGACTATTTTATAATTATTTATATATTTACAATGACTTTCATATGCATGTGGCCCTCTTTGGTTCATTATAGACATTTTTTAAGTTAAAAAATGCCAGTTCCTTATTCAATTTGAATAAGGAATAAGGAACTGGTTCCTTGTTCCTGATTCGGCCGCGAAAAAGGAACTGGGTTTTCAATTACTGAAGTAAATAGAAATGTTTTGTAATATATAATTTATTACATGTATACACAACGATTTTCGTATGTATGTGGCCCAATTTGGTTCATTTTAAATATGTTTTAATGTAAAAAAGCCAGTTCCTTATTCAGTTTGAATCAGGAACAAGGAACTGGTTCCTTGTTCCTGATTCGGCAGCAAAAAGGAACTGGGTTTTCAATTATTGTTGTAAGCTGAAATGTGTTACAATGACTATTTTATAATTGTTTATATATTTACAATGACTTTCATATGTATGTGGCCCTCTTTGGTTCATTATAGACATTTTTTAAGTTAAAAAATGCCAGTTCCTTATTCAATTTGAATAAGGAATAAGGAACTGGTTCCTTGTTCCTGATTCGGACGCCAAAAAGGAACTGGGTTTTCAATTACTGTACTAAGCTGAAATGTGTTACAATGACTATTTTATAATTATTTATATATTTACAATGGTTTTCATATGTATGTGGCCCTCTTTGGTTCATTATAAATATTGTTTTAAGTTAAAAGAAATGCCAGTTCCTTATTCGGTTTTGAATAAGGAATAAGGAACTGGTTCCTTGTTCCTGATTCGGCCGCGAAAAAGGAACTGGGTTTTCAATTACTAAACTAAGCTGAAATTTGTTATAATAAATATTTTATCATTCTCAATATATATACAATGATTTTTCATATGTATGTTGCCACTTTGGTTCACTATAAATGTATTTTAATTTAGAAAATGCCAGTTCCTCATTCGGTTTGAATAAGGAATAAGGAACTGGTTCCTTATTCCTTATTCGTGAATTATATAATGAATTATTTTATATTTGGCTTTGTTTTTATATACTCAACAATTGTGTGTATTTTCTTTATTAAATAGTTTGTATCAAATATATTTAGTTTGAATAAGGAATAAGGAACTGTTCCTTGTTCCTTGTTCGAATACGGAACAAGGAACAAGGAACAAGGAACCAACTTACTCTCCATGTTTATTTGTATTGTTTGAATATTTTGTTAATATGATTTGGACATCACGATGTAAATGTTAACCATTTCGCCCCATTTCAGACATCAACGAGTGCCACACGGGCCAGATGCAGTGCCCCAACCCCAAGTCCGGGTGTCTGAACTCCGAGGGTTCGTACGAGTGTCTGTGCTCGGAGAAGAGCAATCTGTACTGGTACAACGGCCAGTGTCTCGACTGCTCGGACCCGTGTCCTGAGGGGCTGTACGAGTACCAGCCGTGCAACCAGGCGCAGGGGCTGCCCAAGATTTGTAGAAGTATGTTTAATTCTTATCACCTTGTATGGTAATAATGTACGTTGTGTGAAACACGACCGAGGGATTGCACAGCATTTGCAGAAGTATGGATGACTTTTACTACTTTTTACTGTATTAGTGTACGTTGTATGAAACATTAGCGAGGTATTGTCCAGGATTTGTAGAAATACGTTTAAGTCTTATCACCTTGTGTCGTAATAATGTACGTTGTATGCAAACAAAACATGAGCGAGGGATTGCCCAGGATTTGTAAAAGTATGGCCGGGCCTTGTCACGTTTTAGAGTAATATTCGCTGTATGGCTTCGTTGCCGTGTAGTGAAACATGAACCAGGATCGCACAAAATGTGCAGTAGTATGGCTAAGCCTTTTTATTGTAAAGTGTGTATGTACGATCTTGCAACGCATATAATGGCATAAATACAATTAACGCATTAAAGTTAGCATACATTTCTATTTAAAATGGAATACCAGTTAAGAGCAAACATTGCTTTTAAACGGACATTAAGCTCGTTTTTAATCACCAAAAAGTGTGCGTCTATACAAGCGGGAACTCAAATATACGTTGACTTGACAGTTGGTTTAGGTTACACAGCTCCAATAAGCGATGCAAAAGTCGACAGTATTGTTTGTTGATTTATTTCATATTGAAGTGTATCCGTCGTCATTTTTATGTTTTTTTTCCTGTTTGCTCACAAGTTTTATTGCCACTTTCATCTGTTTATTTTGAAAATAATTGATATGAAAGATCGTACGTACACACCTTAAGAGTTGTGTAATAATGTTTGTTGTATGACCTCATTGCCGCATAAGCTGGCACAGGGATTGGAAAATATTTGCAGAAGTGGGCATGTATTGTCGATCTTTATATGGAATTATAATGTATTTGTTATTTTATTTACAGATCTATTAGATATTCTTTGTGATATGTTACAATGATATGTCGTTTCAGTCTGTTCGCAGTTTTGGTCTTGCTGCGTTGTCTTGATCACAAATACGTGTACACAATTTACAGTACAATGTTGAAAAAAATAAGCCGGAAATGAGTATCAAAAGAAAATTGCTACTTAAGAACAAATCTAATTTATATAATATCCTAAAATATGCTACATAAGATCGTGCATAGTAGTGAGATGAATATTTCGAACTTATATCAAACAATCGTGTAGTTTCAAAAGTAACGCATGCTAATTGATTTACTAATAATTCAGATTGTACCCAGTTTTGCGGTTCGACTTTCTACGTGAAGGAGGCCTCAAAAGTAACGCATGTAAATTAGTTTACCAATATATCAGACTGTACCCAGTTTTGCGGTACGAATTTCTACGTGAAGGAGGCCTCAAAAGTAACGCATGTAAATTGATTTACTAATATATCAGACTGTACTCAGTTTTGCGTTACGAACTTCTACGTGAAGGGGGCCTCAAATGTAACGCATGTAAATTGATTTACTATATATCAGACTGTACACAGTTTTGCGGTACGAACTTCTACGTGAAGGAGGCCTCAAAAGTAACGCATGTAAATTGATTTACTCATATTACAGACTGTACTCAGTTTTGCTGTACGAACTTCTACGTGAAGGGGGCCTCAAATGTAACGCATGTAAATTAATTTACTGATATATCAGACTGTACACAGTTTTGCGGTACGAACTTCTACGTGAAAAAGGCCTCAAAAGTAACGCATGCAAATTGATTTACTCATATTACAGACTGTACTCAGTTTTGCGGTACGAACTTCTACGTGAAGGAGGCCTCAAAAGTAACGCTTGCAAATTGATTTACTCACATTACAGACTATTAGCAGTTTGGCGGTACGAACTAATACGTGAAGGAGGCCTCAAAAGTAACGCTTGCAAATTGATTTACTCACATTACAGACTGTACTCAGTTTTGCGGTACGAACTTCTACGTGAAGGAGGCCTCACAAGTAACGCATGCAAATTGATTTACCCATATTGCAGACTGTACGCAGTTTTGCGGTACGAACTTCTACGTGAAGGAACCCTGCACCGCACGTAAGGATGCCGTCTGCCTGATGTGCCAGCCGAACTGTAACGGCAGTCGTGAGTTCGAGTACAAACAGTGCTGCTCCATGCAGAACAGGGAGTGTAAAGGTAGCCTAACGTATTAGTTTATACTTTATTAGAATTACAACATACCATAACATATTTTTTATTTATATAAACTAGAGTGACTTATTAAAAACAATAACTGGAATGTCGTTCGTTTGTGTGGTGTGTTGATATTACAAAATTCTATAACCACAAAGCTGGTAAATGGTGTATGTCAAATAAATGACAAAAATGACAAAAACATGAGTTCAAGCACATGACAAATACAAACTTTCAAATACATGAGTTTAAATACATGTAAGTTCAAATACTTGAGTTCAAATACACGAGTTCAAAAACACGACTTCAAATACATGACAAATACTTGAGTTCAAATACATGCGTTCAAATAAATGACAAATAGACGAGTTCAAATACTTGAGTTCAAATACATGAGTTCAAATACTTGAGTTCAAATATTTGAGTTCAAATACATGAGTTCAAATACATGACAAATACACGAGTTCAAAAACATGACTTCCAATACATTGGGCATAACCATGAGTGCTTATTTATTACACAAACACGAGTGAAGAAATTACATATGTATTTCGCAGCTGATTAAAATACCTTTTTTCCAGACAAGTCCAACTTGCGGATGCCAAGCGTTTCCGGGAACGTGGTACTAGACGACAGGGACAATTCCGGTGTCTCGCATGACAGTCTGTACACGTCCTTCTCATACAACCCAGTGCAGAACAACCAAATCAGCTTTCTGCTCAAGAAAGGAGTGGCCGGTACGTACGTTAATACGAGATCTGTAGCATTACAACAAGTCGGTGTCCTATACGCACTTAATACATAGCTTTATTCGGCAAAGCATATATCCCATACGTTTTTATATAAACATCAATATATACACTATATTTATACACTGTAAATACACACGCACTTTATAGAAGAATGTAAACGAAGATAAATGTCATAAAATAATTCGTTATTTGAGCACTCAAAAACTCTAAAACCATAATTATAATTCCCTTTCTATGACCACAAGCGTATATATAGAAAACACCCCTTTTGTGGTCCGTGTTATAAAGACAAACTTGAAGACAATAAAATAAAATGAAGGCAATCCAAAATCGACAAAAATCCAGCCAGATGGTAAACATGCCGAAAAGAGAAAACAACATAGCGATAAAACAATATATGGTATGTATAATTACTTCCAATACGCTTGCTATTGACTAGATTGTTTTTTGTTCAGGTCTGGGCTCCGAGATCTGGGTGGATATCGCGCTTTTGGACGCCCAGCCCGTGATGATGTTCCAGCCCGTGGACCACTCCCGCGAGTTCTCCCCCGGGGAGTTCTCGGGACCCGGGGACATCCTCCAGAAATACTGCCCCTACCCCCTGCCCTACCAGTACGAGTACAAGTACGTCAAACACAATGTGAGTCAAGTTAAGTAATTTATCGTTTTTATTTATATGCATCACTAACATCATACATGTTTAAGCACTTTTGGAAAGCGGTTTACACAATTCTTAATGATAGATTAGACAGAGTTTTTAGTTTATTGAGTAATACCGTGGGCAATATGCCCATGAGTATACAAATAAAAGTATAATAATATGCATACAAACAAAGTCAAAGGTCACCAATAATATCCATAGTAAATGTCAATGTTTACATAGGTAAACATTTATCAAACAAATATCGAACTTATTCAGTAATAGATAATACGCGAGAGGTGGTATATAAACTGTATAATGCATTAGTCATAATACGTACGGAAAGAATTTCTAATTTGTAATGCTTTACAAATAAAATTGCAATTTTTAATTAACCTTGCTATTTTGAGAGGTAAGTAATTCTGCAAAGGGCTAGGGTCGTTAAGGGCCGATTTTGGCCCACACAATTGACGATTTTTTAATTTCATTTACAAACAATACCAATCATGTCTGCAGTTAGATAATGGCGTGCGCTTGATCATATATGGTCGTACATAATAAACTGGGCTGATGTAAATCTTTCTAACATCATGATGCACTGAACATTCAAGGATAAAATGGTATTCATCTTAGATATTTTGGCTGAGAAATACCATGTGCATTTTGAAGCACACGCAGGTTTTAGAGGTAAAATGAGAACAGTGGACACTATTTTTGTTTTACATAATGTTTTTATGCATTTGATAAACAATAGTTAGAAATATTATGCTGTATTTGTCATTTTTACCAAGGCTATTGATTGTTTAAGAAAGAAGCGTAATTAGGTATACATTAATTTAATTTCGAATTCAAGGAAAATGTTCGATATAATAAAGTCTATGTATATAAGTTTTAAGTCGAAAGTTAAACATAATTATAACCTCATTTAAGATTTATAAATTTTCTTGACGTCTGGCAATTTGAATATGTTTCTGCATTATTTGTTTCTGTATACTTGAATGGTATCGATGAATATTTAATGGCATATGACTTTGGTGGTCTGGATATATGTACCCTGAAAATATTTGTGTCGCGTCATGAGAAAACCGGTCATAATGCATGTGCGTAAAGTGTCGTCCCGGATTAGCCTGTGCAGTCCGCACAGGCTAATCCGGGACGGCACTTTCCGCTTTTATGGTATTTCCTGTTTCAAGGAAGTCTCTTCTAAACATAAATTCACTGTAGGCGGACAGTGCTGTCCTGGATTAGCCTATGCGGGCTGCACAGGTTAATCCGGGACGACACTTTACGCACATGCATTAAGACCGGTTTTATCACGACGCGCCTCATTTTTGTTGTTGGATGTAGAGCATGTACTACAAGAGCGACACCAGTGACGGTCTGAACACCCTCAATAGCATATGACTTTGGTGGTCTGGATATAGGTACCCTTAAAATATTTGTGTTGTTGGATGTAGAACGTGTACTACAAGGGCGACACCAGTGGCGGTCTAAACACTCTCAAGTCCTGCGACAGCAAGCCGGACAGCTTTCCCAACGTGACGGAGGCCCGCAAGAACTCCATCTTCTGTACGAAGCCGGGCATTCTCAGCGACGCCTTCTACGGGATCAACCCCGAGGACTACAGGACCACACAGACCGTCTGGGAGGAGAACTCGGAGAGGTGGGTGCTGGCTGCATTCTAGCCCCATGACTATGAACTTTCTTAAGTTAAATCTTAGTCTTAATCTTAAATATTAACTAATGAAAATCAAAGACCATATCGTCCGTTTGGCGCAAAAAGTACTGTAACTAGCATATTACAAATTTTACAGGAGAAGCCAACAACTGATTTTCTAATATTCGATGTAAACTAAGTTTTTAATTTATATATTTTTAATACATTTAAATAATCGGAAACATGAGCAGTTGTTATTTGTTTACAGTTTAGTTCGATTAAAAACATATGTGTATATAATTGTTCAGTTACTTGACTGAAATCTTTTGAACACAAAAAGTCTTGTAAGTGCACAAGAGTATTTATTTGATATTTACAACATTTACACCTTTTGACAAGGTTTTTTTTTGTATGTATCATCAATACCATTAAAATAACAAATTTCATCAATTTAATTCACTTCAATTAATTATTTGCGAGTTTGTTCATAACATAATTCTTAGTGCACAAAGCTGGTTACGAGGTGCACTTACCATACTTTTTGCGCCAACATTTTTGGCAAAATATATTTATTTGCAAAAGTCAGGATTACCAGGTGGAATTTATCTTAACATTCAAATATGTTATGAGGTATGTTATACGGGATCTAAATATGCAAACAAGTGTATTTCTTAGAAAATGTCAGTTACATTACTTTTTGCGCCAAGGTAGCCGATATGCAACAAGCGTTTTCATTGGTCAGTATTTTCAGCATGACTTTTTGCGCTAAGGTTGACGATATGCAACAAGCAATTTCATTGGTCAGTATTTTCAGTTGTTATTATGTTTGAGATTGAGAATTTTCGTATTCAGAGGGCCTGGTATCGTATTGCAGAAACATCTTAAGTGAAATAGTGTCCTTAGCCTTAAAAGCATTTATTACATGTATACATGACATTCTGCTAAATGTTTCCTAATTATCAACTTATTATTAACTACTATTTACTCAACTATAATTGGAATCATTAATTTATATGTAGTTTTAAAAATATTTCCTTACAAAAATTGGAAAATATTTGAGGCGCGTCGTGGGAAAACCGGTCTTCATGCATGTGCGTAAAGTGTCGTCCCGGATTAGCCTGTGCAGTCCGCACAGGCTAATCCAGGACGGCACTTTCCGCTTTAATGGTATTTTCTGTTTCAAGGAAGTATCTTCTAAACATAAATCCACTGTAGGCGGAAAGTGCCGTCCCGGATTAACCTGTGCGGACTGCACAGGCTAATCCGGGACGACACTTTACGCACATGCATTAAGTCCGGTTTTCCCACGACGCGCCTCATTTTAAGATTAGCTTAAGATGTTTCTGGAATATGACCCCTGGTCTTTTAACGCTGAGCTCCTACCTAAGCGCCGTTTCTCAAGGCACTAAATGTGCAATCAAAGACAGAACTAAGTATGTTCAAGTAATGAGTGTATAATTTTATAGATGATATTACTTAATCTTTACTCCGGTTTCTATTAAATTTATAACTTATTTTATGTATTTTGCAAGGCGTGCAGTTTAAAAAACATTATATTGTTCGTTTATATTAGGTGTAAGTTAAATATATAAGTATATTTAAATAGCGTGTGCTTATAAAAGTATGACATTTATATATTGTGTAGTCTTAATGCCACGTATTGCATCTCACGAGGTTAATAGATAGAGTTTGACAGTAAGCATTATATTTTGTCGGGCGAAGGTAAATATTTAATAATTGTTTAATGTTGTCAGATGTCGCCGCTCCCACGAGGACTGCGAGTCGTGCTCCAAGAACTGTTCTAAACAGCTGCCCCTGGATACGCGGCCTGAGTGTCGCGTCTCCGTCGCTGACGGCACCGGGGACTCGCCGCGACTTCCGGCCTGCTACACGTGCTGCATGAAGACCAACTGTGAGAACCTGTGCAGGACCTACCACGACTTCCGCTGCCCTATGGTCAGGTGTGTAGGTTGAGTTGTCTGCGAACATGGACCTTTATTTACATAGCTCATAAGGAATATCGTTTATCGAACTAAACATGTTAATGTAATTGAACTAGTTACGAAAATAAAATATGCATTTATAAAATGCTTGAAGGTGTGCATATACTATATGATATAGGCCTGTGTACGCGCACATTTAACATTTAACATATTGATAGATTTTAATTGCAAAATCATGTTATCATAACACAGATCCACACAGTGATATCTAGTTGTCATGCTGACAACTTGTCTCATAATATGCATGTTTTCTCTTTACAAATAAGATGGCGGATGTGTTATCATTTGTTCTTGTCTTCATGGTTGTTTTTGGGTTAAGGTCGTTGTTATTTTACGAACGCATTTGATGTGTCGTCCCAAATTATATATACTGGTTCTTTTCATTATAAAAGTCATACTATTTTATTATAGATGCCAGGTAGGGAATTTGGTGCAGTTCCAACTTGTTCCCATTTACCAAAACACGGACACGTACTACTGCCACGTGGAACCAGCGGCCAACCACCGCATCCTGACCCTCGAGTACAGCGTCATCATCGGCACCCAGGGGAAAATATTCCTGAAAAAGCGACTGGATGTCGTGACGGATAGTGAATGGGTCAAGAAGGGACGCCTTAGAAAAAGGTTTGATGCTTAAATTGTGAATAGTTTTATTTCATATATTTCTGTATAATGAAATGTTTGGCAAAGATGGTCGAATTCTTGTCGCCATTTTAAGTTGGTATGTTGATTAAGGTCAGTCATTTTTCTTCTTTACGGAACGGTCCATTTTTTTGTTTTTTAACATAACCAATTAAAACTAATTGTTTTATCCTTGTCATTAAAAGAATTGCTGTAAACAACATGAAAAATACTCATCTATGTTAAGCATGTAAATCGAATGCAGTTATTTTAAAGCGACAAACATTTTGCATTACTATCATCTGCGAATGCAGTGCCGCCAGGACTGAATATTGAAGTCCATTATCAATTCATTATTGATACATTAAACATGAATCAATAATAAATCATCATTGTCATTATCCCCACTGCGTACCTTGATGCTCTTTTCAGCGACGATATCATTTACGTGGAGCTTGATTCTCTGATACGAGACCAGCCTGATCTGGTGACGATACGTCAGATCCGGAAGGACCAGGTGGTCGCGCATGTGGGGCACTACGAGGCCCTTGGCGTGGCCCTTCGCTCCAGCGTCATTAGTGAGGACTCGGCGTTTGTTCGGCCTCTCAGACCTTTTGGGATCAGTCAGAAACTGTTTGGTATGTGTGTGCACATATTTTACCCAGTTGTAGAGCAAAAACGAACGAACAGCAATTCATGTATGTTCAAGTGATGAAATAAATTGCAACGCACTTTTGTCCGTATTGTTTCTGGGAGTATGTTTTAGATGTTATTCAATGAAGAATTCTGCGTAAACATGCAATTGATTCATCACTTTTAAATAATCTTAAAGTCAACGTTTGTATTATTATGAAAAATATACATGCTGATTAACGTCTCGATGTATTTACTCAAAACAAGTTCATTATTTGCTTTGTATGGATTGGATTTATATGTTTTGCGCACCTTTGACTTCTTAATATTTGCTGTTATACGGTTGGATGATTAACTAAATTAAAGGAAATGTATACACCCTGTTGCCTTTGCATTAAACCGGATATTTTTCAACCAGCTGAGAGAAACTGTGAAGACACGGATCTAGACGGAATCGTTGTTGGCAAAGATTTGCAAGACCCTAACCGCGTCCTAGGGGATCTGGTGCCCCTTAATCTTGGGAATGGGACGTTCCAGGTATCGAACAAGACCTCAAGCACAGCTGTGGTGGGAATCAACCATCAGTCGTCGATACTGAAGGCGATTTTCAAGCCTACAAAGGTAGATGTGTCGGCCAGCATGACCATGAATGGAACGCATTGGATCATCACAATTTTGGGGCGTGTTGAAAACTGCCCAGGTAAGTTTTATATCCCTTGGTTGTTATCCATAGTTTGGATGCGGCTTGTGTAAGGTGTTGGTGTCAGTGACGAATCTATATGATATGCTTTACCTCTGTTATTGAATTTACGCTTTAACGCGTCATTTCGAGCGTCACGGTTGGATGACGCGCGCGGATGTCACGTTGTATAACCGTTTTACGAAGACAGCGTTTGGGAATGGCGTCAGCGGTTTTTTATTTGTTTTAAATTCTAACACGATATGTCGGTGCCGTTCTATAATTATGAGGAAATTATTCCCATGTGACGAGACTGAATGTATCAGTCGAGAGCTGGATGGCGTACTTACTAGACGAAACGGCATTGCTTGGCTTTTATATTTTAATTGCAGAAACCTCTTTCAGCAGGCCGCCTTCAATTTGTGAACATAGAACGCAATAAACATATATACAATATAATTCGAATGGCAACATAACTGAGACTACACTAAAACGTGTAAAGTAGTCATATATGTCCGATTGCCATTCAGGTTCAGTCTTACACAGGTAATTGAAAATACAGTAGTGCCTATATCAAAGACAGGCGATAGTGTGCATTGATAACGTATGTTTATTCAATGCAGGTATCCGGATGTTAGAATTTTAGAAAGTTTGTAGCGCAACTACTAATATTTGTTGGTCTGCGTTCCTATATTTGCAATGTAGCAATGACCAATAAATATTCATCATTACACGATTCAATGTTGTATTGTTTGTACCTTGTAGGTGTGTTCAGCCTGAACGTGTCGGACTACAGTTACCTGGAGCATCCTTGGTATCAATTTGACGTGGCCGTGCAGTGCCCGAACGCGTTCACCATGAACTTCTCCATACCCAGCGGCGACCCTCGCTCCCTCTCGAAAGACGTGCAGGTCCTAGTTCGAGATGAGGAGGGAGTTAAAATCCTGGTCGTTCATACCGTCGGTCTCCAAGAGGACTTTTCTTTGTGTAAGTGTGAGTAAGGGTCCCCTTTGAAATAAGCTTTTTGTGCTGCATGAGAAAGACCACGCAAATATATACATATTATGTAATTCCAATTATTTATTTAAACGAGTAAAGGTACTTTATTTAAGGCTATGGATCTGTTACCTGTACAACTCAGTTTTTGATGCATACAACAAAACAGTGGTTACAACTACCGTCACCACATTTGAACGTTCAATGCAATACGATAGATGTTTAAACCAATTTAAAAGCGCAATGGACATTAAATAATGTTCCAGAATTGTAAATAATACAAATACAAATGTATTGTTGTGTAAGTTTGGCAAAGACAATTGCCCGATAATAAATATATGCCCATGTTGTAATATATGTTTCTAAAAGTAAGTGGATCATCGAAATTCAATTTCAGACACGAATCATATACAGCCAACAGAAAGTTCGGTACCTGAGAACACAGATGTTTCCAAAGACAAGGAGAAGACCCATCCAGCGCATTTCTCCATTTTGTTTATTGCCGTGGTGGCAGGTGCCGTAATCCTTCTCTTGTTTCTGTTGTGTTTTGGAGTAGCCTGGGAACAAGGTAAGTTGTCTTCCCTGTGATACTGTTTAAAATTACTGGATAATATGTAGTAAGATTATACAAGTGGTAAAAAGAATATTTATAAGTAATCATAATAATGTTCAAACGTGTTTATGCAAAATCCGAATTTCCCTATTCCTAAGAACAATGGGCCCGTTTAAAAAGTTCGTACGAACGTTTTTATTTCGTAAGAATTCGGACGACATTTGTTATAAAATCCTAGCGTTTCAAGAAAAAGTCTTTTTTACGCTACCATCTGTGATTATTTTCAGGAATCCCAGCCGGGAAATTGCAGCGGTTCCGAGTGCGTCATCTGGTCTTGCTGGTCATCTATATCACCTTCCAGTTCGTGTACTCTTTGTTGGTCACCATGACGGTGTTTGTCCTCATCGTTCAAGCAGTCAACAGGTGTGTAAGCTTTTGCTCGTTTGTATTCATGCACCGATAGCTGCTCAAAAACTATGTATTCTTGTTGGTTTGCTGCCACTTTATTTAGTTGTTTGAGATTTGGAACAATAGTTCGTCACAGGAAATAGCCCACTTATTAAAAAAGACACTAATAAAGTCACCATTTGCGTTTTCGTCTGACTTGTTCTAGTTCTAGTTAGAATGACAGATACTGTTTGGTTTTGTATTGTGTCTTGAGGGACAATACACTCTACATATTTCATCCATATACACCAGTCATATACCACCCTATATACACAAATGACGACATGTACACGAAGAGCGGTTTGATTTCAGTTTAATTGACTATGATGCAAAGTTAAAGTACATGTATTTCAAAATGTGTTGCTCAATCCGAATCCGGAATCACTTTGTATCAACCATATATTGGCAGCAGTGTACTATCGGCCAAATGATTTAATACCACGTCGTAGAACAAAGCTGAACAAGTTGAACACAGAAGCATTTTGTACAAACGAAATAATATAGCTGACACTTGCGAAATAATATAGCTGGTACTCATGAACTCTATTAGCATAATTACGCGCTTGAATTATTTCATACACTTATACTTGGTTTTGTTCGTGCACGTGTTTCACGTGTTTACTGGTAACTGTTTGTTCAGTGGAATACTCTTACATCGATTTACTCGATTCAAGTACGGTAACCAATATATTCATGGAAATGGATTTATAATAGATTCATGCATACAGGTCAATGCCGTGTTAATTTGCATGAGCTATACTATAGTCAATTTAATTGTAGCTGATAATGAGGAGATATTCCGTTAACTAAAATTAGGGGGTATCGAAATTTTCTGTTCATAAACACGCAACAATCATCGGCATTACAATTGTCTGATTTAACTGCATCGATTCGTCCATGTTTATAACGATTCTCTATTGCATTTAAACGGACTATAGATGTATGCCAGTTCAGCATAATCCTAATGCATAGTAAGATTATTGTTTTAAATAGTATATTTAAAACTTCACTTATTTTGTGTTGAAACTTAATATGTTTGCCAGAGACACGACGACCTTCATCCGCCAGTACAATCAGCAGAGGTCGGTCACCAATGCCCTCAGTCAATTGGAACTGGATGCCATGGAAACGCACTTGTGGGAGGAGCTGGGTCGTCAAAACGCTAAAACCAAAGAACAGAAACAAGAGTGCTATTCTGTTATCGAGACAGTCATACAGGATGTGGAGAAGGTAAGAGTACAGTCCTACAGGATGTGGAGAAGGTGAGAGTTGAATGTGTGACAGTCCTACAGGATGTGGAGAAGGTGAGAGTACAGTCCTACAGGATGTGGAGAAGGTGAGAGTACAGTCCTACAGGATGTGGAGAAGGTGAGAGTACAGTCCTACAGGATGTGGAGAAGGTGAGAGTTGAATGTGTTATCGAGACAGTCATACAGGATGTGGAGAAGGTGAGAGTTGAATGTGGGAATGCGGCATTGTTCAAGCATTCATATGCAGTGTTTATTGTTGTAAACTATTTATTTAAGCTCGCTAATGTCACAAGCCATAGGCTTATTGAGACACTTTCGAGTCCGTTCCCTGGGTGGAACCAGTACTTGTTGTCTCGAAAAAAGAACATTCCCCGAGTATGGATTACTCATGATCTCCCGGTTTCAAGGGCACAATATCCATTACACCACTGCGACATATTTTTGTGTATTGTTACTGCAATTGTTTTATACCTGTTGATGAAAATCGTTAATATAGGATTTGTTTTTCAAAACAAAAGTACTTTTTAAACCCGCATATAGGTACATTACAGCAAACTATTATTTAGCTGTTTTCATTTCGTCGTATTTTGTGTTTTTCGCAATACTTAATATATATACATATACAATATTATGCTGGTAAAACTGTGTAGTGTTGGTTGTATATTATGCATCAAACTCAGAAAGAAAGAATCTGAAAACGCTTATTACGACTAATATGATTTCTAAATGTAAATAATAATGCCATTGTCACTGTAAAATAGAAAATCTTATGTTTTATTGCAGCTTCGTCAGTCAATACAAACTAAGTCTATGAACGCGGTGGAGAAACAGAACCTGAAGACGCTGATAAGAGAACACTCGAAAACTACACTGGACACGTTTGCAGCGGATCTGCTGGAATTCAGGTATGTATAAAATCAAGTTGTTTACATATAATTGATACATTATATATTTTGTTGTATGTATTGTTGAAACATTATATACATTTATTTATTTGTAAGAATTATTCCAGTCGATTTTGTGTCAGATGTTACATATCTTATCCAGGTATTTGTCAACTGTGTATTAAAAGGGTTTCTGGGTATCACAATTACCATACATAAATAAATTAAACTATATAACGTATGTATTAAAACCCAGCATGCACCGCTTTGAATATATTAACATAAAGTGAATCTTTTTGTATTTAAATGCATCTACATTTTTCTATGAGCAAAATTAGACGTATTTGTTTTTTTTCTCTATTTTCAGCGTTTGTTACACATGATACTAAATATACGAGATTCATTCCTTTCATCTTTTGTGCATATGTGTCGTTTTTCAGGAAGAAATATTCAAAGTATGAAGAATATATCCTACACAAGTTGTCAACTGAGCTTAATAACACGTACGCCAGCATATCGAACTCCAAGTGGCTGCAGGGGGCCCAGTTTCTGTATCGCTATGTGCAGATCAGCAAGGACCTCGTTGGGGAGAAGAACCTCGTACCCTGGATGAACTGGGTCAACATGCAGACCGACATGAGGAGCCTTGTGGAAGGTGAGAGTTGTACGGGACTAGTGCGGTCGAATACTTGCAGGCACTGCGAAGTCTGGGCCGGTATTTACCACTAGTGCGGTCGAATACTTGCAGGCACTGCGAAGTCTGGATCGGTATTTACCAACCCATTCTTAGACTTAAGAATAAAAAATAGACTTAGACTTAAGAAAAAAAAATGCTATATTGCAAATATATCAAACAACAATCTTGCTTATAGCATTAATAAATAATTCTAAACTAAGAGTGCAACATTTTGCGTTGGTGAATATCAAGTTAGATTCAAATTAACAACATTCGTAGAATGAACAGTTTTTAGAATATTCTTTATTCTGAAGTCTTAAGTTTAAGAATGGGTTGGTGAATACGTCCCCTGGTAAACATCGGACAAAGCCAGAACAAATGTAGGATGTCTAGGAAAAATATTCTGAATACTTCCCCTCATGGTTGGTGAAAAATTCTGGTCAGGTATCTACTTGCAAAGTAACTGTTTAATGTCCAGTTATATGGAGATCGGACATGTATAATAAACATTTTACCAGACCTCTTGACCAGTGAAAGTTTGGAACTGAACTGTTTATGAAGAAATTTCATATCGAAATCGGTAGACGTTACATAAATGTGCTTATAAATTACACATACATGCCGACCATATATCCCACGAGTATGTTGTTCCATTGAAGTGACTGGCAATCCAGTAAGATTTAGATTTATAAAATTGATTGTCTATTGATAATACGTAGTTGATTTTAGTGACTTTAAAACCCAGTAGTTTCCATGGACAATTCCAATGCAATAACGACATACTGCAGTGTGTTTATGTCTGCTTTGTTGGAATGCGTTGTTTTCTACCATGTTTGCCTACAACGTTAAAGATCGACTTCCGTTCACAGCCGCATTTAGGCAAAATATTCATCACGGACCTGCCTTTATACCTCAAAGAAATACATTAAAAGTATCGGTCTATTGTATTACTACGTCTGTAGTTGCAGTTACAATTTTACCCACAGGCCTGACGCTACCATTACCTGATCTACCCGTTCTTACGGAAGAAAACTCCTACATGACCAACAAATTTACGCCGCAGCAGCATCCTACACGATCATCCACCCTCTCCGTCCAGACCATTAACAAGTGGGCCATCCAGCCCGATATCACTCCAACCACGGTCAACAGGACTAGACACGGTCGAGAAGGTAAGGAATATAACTAGCAATTTCCTAAATAATTGTTATTAAGACCTACATGATATAGCTTCGAAGCAAGTAAGCAAGTCTAATAACAATATATATTGATAAATAGATATCATTGAAACCAATACAAACAAGAGGGCCATGATGGCCCAAAGCACTCACCTGAGAACTGGTATAAATGAAGACCATACTGTTGTGACAGGTTTGAAAATTAAGGTATCAGAACAATACACGGAGGGGGTAGGATCAATTTTAATTTAAAACATCGGTTAGTGCAATGGGCTAACTAAAGTATGAGTTGGGTAGTGGATGTACGTTTGTTGCTAATGGTTCTCAAATCACTTTTCTCGATATTCTTACCTGACCCTTTTTCCTTAAGTCATTGACAATTCTGGAAAATGCACAAACAGTAGATTTTGATGTGTTTTTTGCAAACAGTTTTGGAAAACTAGTTGCAATGCGATAATTGCGATGGCTGTGCTATAAGATCAAGTTTAGCTTTTTCTTTGATAATTTTCTTTCCAATGATGATAAATGATGTTAATGCAGGCTCCGAAGACATCAAAGTTGCATGTACAAATAACTGCAAGCAAGTCTTGCAACTGTTGGAAATCAAATTATATCAATTAATTTTTATGGCCATGCGCAAACTGTGTAAGTTTGGTCAACATTGAAATAAACATTGTGTGTGCAAGCCAATCATTGATAACTTGTTGATGTTTTGTTCCCAACACAAGGGGCAATAACTCTGGTGTCTCAGGCCCGATCATGCTTAAATTCGACTTCACCTGTAGTCTTACATTCAAATACAAACTGTACACGATTGGTGAAGATTGGATGAAAAATGAAGTCTCTGTCCTGAATAGAGTCCATTTTTGCATATTTTTTTCACAAACAAAGGGCAATAACTCTGGTGTTTCTGGTCCGATCTTGCTTATATTCGACTTCAACTGTAATCTCATGGTAATAGACAAACTTTGCAAGATTGGTGAAGATTGGATGAAAATAGTCTCTCTCGATCCTGAATAATGTCCATTTTTGTATATTGTGTTAATAAACAAAGGGCAATAACTCTAGTGTGTGAAACACGATCTGGCCCATTTTTGGCGTCTGCTGAGTTCAGAAGGTCATACATAAACTTTGAAAGTTTTGTTAAGATTGGATGGAAAATAGTCTATACATTGCAAAAGGGGCAATAACTCTGGTGTTACTGGTCCGATTGGGTCCATTATCGAGCTCCTCCAAGATTTTATGGTCATACACAAACTTTGCAATTTTGGTCAAGATTGAATAAAAAATGTAATCTTTATTGCGATAACGGTCCAAATTGTTGACGGCACCATGACGACGGAAGGACGGACGACGCCAGAGAGGTCCCCTATACCAATAGCTCTATAAAATGATCGAGAGTATATATGATTAGATTTTTGTGTAATATACAAAGGATACAAGCACATTTCCTAAACAATCTTAGCAACGTAAAGCGATACCCAAAAGGGTTTGAAAAAGGAACATGTGCAATATAAAGTTAGGAATTGTGAAGATAAAATCGAAATACGGGCCTTTGGTAGGTTTAAAAGAATAAATGTAATGATAAGAAGTTGCATATTATAATAAACATTAAAGGATATTGCAATTAAAATTCTATAGAAATTTAGTAGTTGATGGTACAGAAATGTACGCCCAATGAAAATGTAATGCATATTTCTACAGAGGAAATACATAGAAGGTAAATTTATATGCATTGTTGGCATGAACCAATTGTGTGGTAGATAATACGACATGTTGGCATTAAATTTTTCAGATAACCACAAAAAAGTTACGACATTTGACATTGGAAGTTATAAAATATTCGTGGTGTGTATGGTGATAATAGACGTTCTTTGGCTGGCTCATCGCATAGTGAAAGCGTGCGGGGTCAGCAAGCTGATTCTCTATGGCTACCCGGTGTATGTGGATGTTCGAGAAACAAAAGGTATGATGACACATTATGCGTACGTTTTCTAAAGTTTTAATGATATAATAATTATTATTATTTCAAGTAATATTCTTACCGTGCATTAGGATTATGCTGAACTGCATACATCTATAGTCCGTTTAAATGCAATAGTGAATCGTTATAAACATGGACGAATCGATACATGTAAATCAAACGATTGAACAACAGATGATTGTTGCTTGTTTATACACAGAAACTCTCGATTCCCTCAAATTTTATTAAAGGGATTATCTCCTCATTATCAATTACAATTAAATTGACTATTGTTGAAAAAATTATAAGTTACTTTTCGTAGGTGTTAGATCTTCTGCTTAATGCATAAAAGTATCTGAATTGATTGAAACCACATGTAACAGACCAGCGTGTTTTTGATTTAAACAGATAGGATACATGAATGGTGCATTTTCACAAATTAAATCGTTTTGTTGACATAAGTTTTCATCACGATTCGATAACCTTCACGATCTCATATTGTACCGTGTGTGTACCAGTGTCAGTATACTTGTGTGTATTTGCTTTATGTCTTGTACTTAACTATATGTATTATGACGTTGTGTGCAGGTGATGAGAAGAAAGAAAACAAAACACCGCTGTTGAAGACCTTTAAAGATCTCATAAAAAGGGTTTGTGTTCAGTTGCATGTTTTATGCATATACACAAGTCCATATAATGTTATTCTAAGCGATCTATTTTCATTTATCACATGCTATACCGTGTCTACACTTGTCTACCGTGTAATACAACCATTACAAATATTTCTATCTTACACATGTGTAAGATAACATTTTGAGCGTTTTTATTGGCTACATATTCTTTGACTGACCCTTCGCATGACTTTATCTTGGTGAAATGACGTCGTCAACATGAAATGACTTCATGCCAATACACAACGTTTAGGATTTATCAACATGTTTTGGTAAAATTAGACGATTTTTTTTTAAATTTAAAAGCCTGTGATAAAAAAGATCTGACACTCGTTGTCATTTTATACCATATTTTATTAAACTCGTCTAGGAAATTCGTTAG
This sequence comes from Congeria kusceri, assembly GCA_027627225.1. Lineage (NCBI taxonomy): Eukaryota > Metazoa > Mollusca > Bivalvia > Myida > Dreissenidae > Congeria > Congeria kusceri. The sequence goes on along the minus strand of CM051029.1, from coordinate 70,319,792 downwards.
TAACAAAATTCCTGAACTCGTTTAACTCGTTTAATAAAATATGGTATGAAATGACAACTCGTGCCAGATTCTATATATCTTCATTGTTATATTATACCTGTTTGAACTCATGTGCCTATTGTCCGAAATAAAAACGTGTTCAACTGAGCTGAAATGATATCGCACATCTGACCTTAAGTGTTACATAGCTCATTTGCTTCAAAACTACATTGTAAAATGAGGAATTGTACTCGAGTATTGGAGCATTGAGCACATTATGCTAATAATATATTACGAATAACATAAATAGTACGTGTTGAAATATTTTATACATTTCTTTATTATTAATATATGTTTATATTGATAACGCTGGATAATAAAATGTGTGGTTATTAACAGTTACTTTTGCAAGTATTGTCGATCATGCATTGTATACATTTGTGGTCGTAGTAACTTTTTTGCTTCGAATCCGCAAATTCAAAAATTGTGTTCTTACAGTTTAAACGGAATTGAGTGAATGTTAACACTATTTTTTAGGTGTTGGCAAACATGTTTATCCCGAAGCTGATTGGAACCCTCTTCGTGTGTTTGATGGTATACTTTGTGACGATATGTGCTGATAAGTTTATCAACAGGAATTCGTTTAAACTCTTTGGCTACTACAATGACATGGTTAGTATGTATACCCATACCAGTTGATACATATCAGCTTTACTTCGTTATCTCGAACTCCCTTAAATTCCGGATATGTCGAAGTGGAAAATAATCGCTGTCTATATTCCTTCTTATTTAATAAACAATAAATACGAGTGTCTCGAACTTTGAACTGTAAATTTTGGTTTTGTCGAAGTGGAATCCTATCGCAGAAAGTATTTCTGACCAAGTCAGTCACACATTGCTATATACATGGGCATATTATAGTATGTATATGAATATGTCGAACTTCGGACATGTCGAAGTCATTGTGAAGTTCTGGTGAATTCAGCTGTGTATGTAAAGTCAATTCACATTCAAAGGAAGATGTTTTAATGAATTGTGGTTCTCCACGTATGTTCTTCTGTTATAAATGATTATTACTGTGGCATTATTTCCATTATAGTTTTGCATTATGAACGTCAGTTCGCTTCTTTGTGCAGAAAGTGTTTAGTTTGATCCCCGAAAAGCCCCGTTAAACTGTACTTGACCAACGATGTGGGTTGCATTTCAGGAGGTAATAATGAAGATCAACCAAGATGCTGTAAACGTCCGGATCAATTCACACGCGGACCGAATCAACAATATGGAGTTCAAAATGTACGAAGAAGCCATGAACGTGAACATAAAGAATCACCAGTATGTTCTGAATCTGATCCAGACACAGTGGGGTGCTATAGAGCGTGCACATTCGAGAATGTACTGCGAGTATTTGCAACGGCTGAATGTGTCCGCCGCTTGTAGTGACGTATCAGGGGAGGAGGATACTCTGGCAGAAGTGAGACCCGATCGCTGTACATTTCCACCGGTTTTACCGAACCTGTATCAGAGGCAAGCTATCGTTCAATCGTCTAGCTTTTCACTTATTGTACAGATATTTGTTAATAGTATATATCAGACTTCTGCGGTAAAATTTAACGTTTGATTGTACAATTGTACATATTTAACGAATGGTTACATGCGCAATAGAGATGTATGAGTTTCCCTCATTTTTGCGGTTAATAATCTTTACATTTACATTTCTTGTAATCTCTATTTGCCAGATAGGTGTAGTGGTAGGCTGAACATACAAAATTCGTTATCATTTACATATGTGATTTTCACATTCGTCCGTTTATAACTGGCTTTTTAAAATTTTACATGAGAAGCAAAACCCGATTTGCTCATGTTCAATTTAAAATTGTGCTTTTGCATAATGTATATACAATACATTTAAATAAGCCTAATTAAGTTTAGTTGTTTGATTTTTTTTATCTCAGTTAGTGTACACAATATTTGAATATACATGTACTTTTTCATTTACATGACGGTTTGCGCCAAGGTACCGATTTATACAACACATTGCCAGGGCAATAACAGTTTAGAAGCTCTTGCTATGACTGTTCGGCTGTTCGGTGTCATATTAAACAATTTACTGCAATATTCGTCTTCATTATTATGCTAGAAACTTTTAAATTAATATTTGAGAAAAGAAATTCATAATTATTAACTATTAAGCAATTTGTTATAATATATAATACATACAATTAATTTGTCAACGTATATGTTTCTTTGATTGTATGTATGTATACTTTTTTGTATACGTTTCCTTATATGATACCATGTTTTGGTCATATTGGTTTCTGTATATATGTAAATGGCTAAAGGCAATAATATGCCGACCTGCCACGTTACTTTGAAACTTTGAATTATTTCAGGAATGCCACTGAAGCAGCCCGGATAGCCGGCGCTCAGTTGGACGGGTTTCTATTCAATATCCGCAAACTCGTTTTCGACACCTGCTACATCATCATCATATACCTGTCTGGCATCGTCATTAAGGAGCTGCTTTGTGCCGTCCTATGGATTTATGTTAAGAGGTAAGTCAACTCTAACATGATTAATTAGTATGCCATCTGGGTGACTTTCTTCCCAAACAATACATAAGGTGATCACTTATAAGGATTCATTAAAGGCTTGCAGAGAACAAGATCGAATGCAATTTATTTCAATGCATGTAGGAAATGCGATTTGGAGACGTGCTTGTATAGTTGAAATAAAACCATTTCCCCAAAATGCTACCCACTTTCTGCCCTTTGTGCAAGTATTGTTGAATTCTCCCGTCATATAGGAGGACTCAGGATTTCTACTGGCATTGTGTTCCTCTTATTTTTGACACGTACTTAATATTTTGCATTGGGGCAATTTAAGACGTGTTGTTGCAAACAAAGCTATATGATGAAAAATGTAGATTTTATGTATAAATGTTTACGCTGTAAACCAACAATAAAAAACGATGCGTCATAATTTAGTAGGGATACAACAGGTTTAACATATTTCATGTATATGGTGCTAGTTAAACCCTATACATTGCGATTTTATATTCGTTTGCAGGTCAGGCTTTATGAGTTTGCGGATCATTTACGAGACGGACGAAGTGCCAGGGTCATCGGACGCATCCTCCTCAAATAAGACCTGATCATTTACGAGACGGACGAGGTGCCAGGGTCATCGGACACATTCACTTCGAATAAGACCTGAACACAAAAGTATACATTATGTTAATTAACAGAGCTTGACTCATTGCTTGTGCACCGTTCACTTGCAACCTGAGTTCATATTGATACAGATTCTTCAGTTATTCTGAACTTAAGTAGCAATTAAGTCAGTATACGATTTTGTTATTGAAACACTCTGCTTTGGAACATATGCATGCAAAATATTAAATATTAACACACATAATAAAAATGTAACTTCAAATAAGACTTGAAGAAACCAGTATACATATTGTTCATTAATTACGTAGCTTCAATACATGTGTCCAGTTTACTTGCAACCTGGACACAGCGTGCCAGTTTATACGTGTTGCGATTCTTATGCGATAAATTTGTAATGAAAGTTACATGTTTGTTTGGTAGTGCTACTGAGGCAGAACACTCATTTGCCAGAAAAAAATAGATTAAATAGAAACAATTATAATTGCTATTGCGTATAGATTATCAAAACAAAAAATTGAAAACAGTAAGATCTACTGTGCAAATGGAATGGCCCTAGGGATTCACATGCTTAAGTGTGTTACCATATGAAACAAGTACTGTATAGATTGAGTCTGGATTGAGCATAATATGTACAGCAAAACAGTTTGTAGCTGGAAACGGAAACGATTACGTTCATAAACATGTTGAATATTCCCTCCTTTATTGCAACAGACTTGAAGTGTCAGTTCGCTGTTCAAAAGTGCTATTTTTTGTGACGGAGGACGTATGTGCTTATATGCATTGTAACATAGTGTTTTCTATATGTGCTTATATTGCATGCATTTCTGTTCTTATTGTTCAATTTGACGATTGGATAATTGTTATCACTTGACACAAACTGCTTAAAAATATTTGTAATTAAAAAAATTAGTGACCACATACGTATGGTGTTCGTTGGACTAAATAAATATCTTAATGTTATTGTTGATACCTTTTGATTTTTATTCAGTGGGACTGAAGCGAAGTTGTAGAATAATGGAGATTTCAAGTGTTGTTTTAAACGATAAATGTATCCAAAAACCGAAAACCTTGCAGAGAAACATTTGCATGTGAATAATCCTGTTTTCTGTAAACCTACATTGTCGTTTATACCGAGATTATGCTTTGTTATGCTTCGTGTTTTGTGTTCTGGTGTTATAAACTGTTTGTAGTATTTTAAGTAATTGCTTATTTTATGATGCTTGGATATTTTGGTGCAAAACACTTAGTTTGTACTATCCATCTGTTTACGTACTAAATAGTTTCGTTAGTTACCCCTCACTTTGCTTGATGTATCCCTTTACACTTGTAATACATCCCATACTACATATTTATTGTTTTGTATATAAACAGTTTTCATCATGGCATGTCTAACTGAAAGAGGTTATAATGTATTAATTATGATTATGTTTCTGCTGTATGTGTTATTGCATGAGTTGTGTTATTTTTTATTTGATCTCAGTTGTAAATAATTAATATACTGAACATGATGTTAGAGATAAATAAACTGTTCTACAGTTGTTCACAGTAGTTTACCTTCTAGCGGTTATGATGTAGTGAAAGATTTAGGATCACACAAGGTACAGGGTGCTGCTAAAATGGAGCAGGGTGGAAAGTCGGATCAGTCTGTTGACATTATAAATAACTTCATAAATCCTGAGTTTTTATTAGTATATTGCTTCTAATTACGCTTTTTAGCATAGTCTTTTCATTCGTCATTGAATATTAAAAAAATATATTGAATTTTAATTTTGTTTTTCATCATTTCTGTGTTCACCAGCCTAGGGACATCAGGGGGGGGGGGGACCAAAAAGGATCAGGGTGCTGCACCCTGCTATTTTGCTCTAAATCTTTCCCTTTATGCTGATAAATTTAACAGCGTTAATAAACGGATATAACAAACCCGTGTTCATGATTGAATTAGCCACTTCTTTTTCATACGGCGTGATCGGTCTTATAGTATAGGCAGGACAAAATGTAACTAACTTGTCAAAATAGGGTGTTTTTCTGTTTCAAAATAACGGCCGATAATTTGCTTAGTAGCGAAACTTCCAACGTAAAATAAACGAGAGGCCGAAAATCGGTACAATATAGCCGGAAGATGTGAAAGTGGCATGCACACGACGTGACAAATTCATCTGATTGTTAATCTGTATTTTTTTTTTTTTTTTTTTTTAGTATGGTAATACATACACGGGTATGCTGATATAATATGACGTATGCTTATGTATTGATGTACAGTGTAATAATAATTCCGTATTTAATGAATTTATTTCATTTGTGCATTTGATTTATGTGGTGCGCATTCTACATCGCGATACTTTGACCCATTTTGCCCACACTAAGTTCACTAAACTTATCGCACTAGCGATGTGCCGATACACATCTACAGCAAAACATTTTCTCTTAGGACTTCATCGCCTGGCTGAAGGATATATCCGCCATGGGATATAGAGAATACTGGGTCAGTGTTAAATACAGATAAGTTTATTTAGCGAGGCTTAAAAAACATAAACCACTAGCCTTGGCGAGTAGTTTATGTTTTCGTGCCAAGCATGATTCATCACTTACCTGGTATTCTATTTATCTAACCATTTTCAGTCTATATTTAAGAATTGAATAGTATTTTACTGCATTTCATCGGTGTATGAACTGTCGGAAACTTACGCCTAGTTTGCATAAACTTCGACGGCGTTAGTGGACTTTCTGGTAAAACAATGCAAATTTCCCAATATGCATTAACAATTTCATCGTCTGCAAAACCGGCAGCCAATAAATCAGGAATTTTGTTTACGAACGATAGTGTATACATCATTAACGTTCGCGCAAAACAATGACGTAATTTCGCAAATTGCGAATGACAGAAAACATCGTAAAGGTTCGCGCAAAACAATGACGTCATTTCGCAAATATAAAACGAAACAGTAGAACGGTCATGAATAATAACGAGGTAATTTGCATACGCAGCCGGTTCATCGGGGTATAAATGACAGGTCACGTAAAGATTATCCTATTAGAATGCAGCGTTTAATACGAAAATGCACAAAGTTGTACATATTTTTTAAAATAAATAACGAAAGACAATTACTGAATAACACGAAAAAGATCAAATTACGTCACGAAAATAAACAAAATGACGTCATTCTACTGCGCGTGTTTGCTGTATTCAACAGGGTGGAATACAGCTAAGTTCATCTCACGGGGTGTTATTTTGTCAATGCAGGCTTGATGATGCGATAAATACAGGATCTGACACACTTGTCATTTGATGCCATATTTTATTAAACGAGTTCAGGAATTTTGTTAGTAAGCGAGCCTTTGGCGAGGTTTTTAACGAATTTCCTGGACGAGTTTGATAAAATATGGTTTAAAATGAAAACGAGTGTCAGATCTTTTTTATCACATACTTTTAAACGAAACAAAAATCTTCTAATTTTACCAAAACATGTTGATAAATCCAAAAAGTTGTGTACTGACGTGACGTCATTTCATGTTGGCGACGTCATTTCATCAAAATAATGTCATCCGATTGGTCAGTCAAAGAATATGTAGCCAATGAAAACGCTCAAAATGTTATCTTACACATGTGTTAAGATAGAAATATTCGTAATGGTTGTATTACACGGGATACAAGGTATACTAGGTAACTGTTGAATAACGATAAGTTTATTTAGTGTGGCTTAGAAAACCTAAACCACGAGCCTTGACTAGTGGTTCAGGTTTTCGTCTTTAATCTTTAATCAACACTTACCTGGTATTCTATTTAGCCCATCATTTTCTGTTTTTATTTTGAACATTTATGAATGAAAATCACTAAATAACATTATAAACATCCAATGACACCACGAAAATAAACAAAATGACGTCATTCTACTGCGCGTGTTTGCAGTATTCAACAGGGTGGAATACAGCTAAGTTTATCCCACGGGGTATTCTTTCGCCAATGCAGGCGTGATGATGGGATACAAAAATATATCATTGAGAGTCTTCCAGACACATCGACAAGCTGTCTATAGGACATGTTTGACCGAAACTGATTAAGAAATGGATATATAGGATCTGAAACGAGTTGTCATTTCATACCATATTTTATTAAACGTGTTCAGCAATTTTGTTAGTAAGCGAGCCTTTGGCGAAAAACACCTTCTCATTTTACCAAAACATGTTGATAAATCCTATAAGTTGTGTATTGACATGACGTCATTTCATGTTGACGATGTCATGTCACCAAAATAACGTCATGCGATTGGTCAGTCAAAGAATATGTAGCCAATGAAACGCTCAAAATGTTATCTTACACATGTGTGAGATAGAAATATTCGTAATGGTTGTATTACACAGGGGACAAGGTATATCATGTGAAATAACATCCAGTAACCAACATACACCGGACATGGTTGATTAATGTGCTAATATAATTAGATCCGGTAACTAGAATACACCGGACATTAATGCCATTATTGCCGTGTTGTCTTTACACACGTTTCATGTAGCAATTACATTCATTAACAAAATTATTTCAGTATGTACTACAAGTATTTGAGAAAAGGCCATTTCCATGTTACACATCATACAAGCGTTTGATATATATTTTGTGTTAACATGTAACCATTGTCGGTATCTGCTTTCAACTGGTACATACGGCAGACATCTCCCAAATCTTTGTATAAAAATGTAAGCGAACGTGATAATTCTGAATATTTTCGTTAAATATATATATAATTGCCAATGAAGGTAAACCACTTATGGTATGCTATATACGGAAAATAGCTTTGCATTCAGACAAGTATTTACGAATGTAACGAAAATATTCAGAATTATCACGTTCGCGTTACATTTATATATATATATATATATATATATATGTGTGTGTGTGTGTGTGTGTGTACAGTAAATTATTTACATACACGTCTTTACAGAAAACACATATTATAAAATGTTCAACACCAATATTATTAAGCGACAACGACGCATTAAGTATGACACTAATATCCCACCATATTAATAAGGGACAATTTTGGAATCATTTATGGCTTTATATAGAGAATAACAACTTACTACCTGGTCCGTTGTAATATATCAGGTGAGGCTTAGAATACTTTTCGTTATTTTACTCGTGCCGAACCTGATGTGTTACACAAGACGAGGCAGTAACCTGTTTTTCTAGTTATTATACCACATTTTTATATAAATTACACCAAACGAGCTGATTTTTAATACTAAAAAAACTAAGAGCAGCGCTGATTTTGCTGAAACGGCTTTTACACGTTCACGTACCATGTAGTTATATATTTCTAGAAGTTGACTGGATAATACATATTATTTTCATTTCGTAATGTTAAATGGATTATTATTTACTACAAATGCATATATTACACACACGTTCATGCATATAATATTGAAAACGCATACTTGAATTAAAGATAAAGTTAAAACATATCGATACACGAATATTTTAGTTGGGTACCCGGTTTCCTTTATATCGAAAAGTTAACACAAACCGCTTTTCCTTCTAGGTTCAAGGAATTTGCACCTTACTCAGTTCGTGGAATGAATACATTGCATTGTATCTCCTTCACTTTTGTTTAGCTGATATGGGTAGGCTCAGCTGAAATCGTAATTTATAAATTACTATCAGGAAACACAAAACTGACGGACCCTATAACATAACATAACATCAAAAACAACAACTACATGTATGGCCCAACATAATCTGCTATGGTAAAGTATCAACAAAACTATTATTTAATTATTACAGTCGTATAAAGTACAGCAATAAATGTGTGTTTCATGGTTCATTCATACATTTGTGTCATTCTACATTTTCATTTACGTATAGCTTGCCTTCTGTGATCTATGTTTTACAACAAATAGCTACTAAATTATACTGACTTTCCCAGCATTTTAGGTTATTTTTGGGGGGGGTTTGTAATCATTTGATTTAGGTTTTTATATGACGAAAACTACATCGTCCTAGTTAATTTTTCTTAGAAATGGTTCTATTTAAAACTCGTTTGCATTTGTAGAATAAAATGTGACTTCTTTATAAGGAAAGGTCGACGACTGTCCTAGTTTATAGTTAGGAATAGTCAAGTGCCAGCGAATCATTGAAGGCCTATGTCGTGTATTAAAGCTACTACTTCACAGATAAGGTCTGTGGATAAATTGCAAAAGTTGACGGATACTTCTCATCTTTAAGTTGTGCGTTTTGTTTGAGATTTTCAGGATTTAATGTGTGATGTTTTTCAATCGTTAATATACAAATATTCAAGTTTCACCTGACCAGTTTTCCTATGTTAGAGCCATTCAAAAACAACGCAATAAACTAATTTTAATTATATGCGCCAAAAGATCATCTACCTAAACAAAATGATACAGCGAAAAAATAATGTATCTGCAAATAACACACATACAACAGGAGCTGATGACTAAAATGTTATAGTAATAAATACTTAACATAACCGTTAAGTCTGGAATGCGGTCGAATAGTATTTTGCACGCGCTTTTATCGAAATATGTTTTTTAATTTCAAACTTTATAAAGCGTGTCATACATATCAGTTGTCATCCTGCCACGATCTATATCCCGTCATGCGCTTTTATTCAATTATCAGTTTGCTACAATACGACTCATGCAACCCACATCCTTTTTTGGTGTTGATATTGTGGTCTAATTACCCCAAAACGGAAGTCACATCCTCAGGGTTACTGTCAGTTAGATAATAAGCACATATGGTTGAGTGCAGGATGCATATAATTTGCAAAATACAGTTTAAATGATATGTTTTGGTATCATTTTAAATGTATATGTAAGCAATACGAAAAAAGGCTGTTTTTGTGCACTACTTTTTGTCTAGTGGTTACCAGCTTCATAACGTTTGGCCCATCTATTCATGCGCAAAATGGCAGCCTCCATGCCCGTCAAAACCGGTGTGTTTTTTCTAAGGTAAATATTTTGAGTTACAACACATATAATTATTTGACTTTTTTTTTCAAAAGGTTATGTCCTCATCTTTCCAACAATGTATGGTTATATATTGGATCGTAGCTTTGTCATGGTAAAAAGTAAAATGAAATTTTGCATATTTTATATGTAACAAAGAAGGAATTTATATGCGCATGCGTAACCTTGTTTCGTAAGGTTACACTACACCTGTTTTAAAGACAGATCGGATGCAGGTGGAATACCGAAAATGGTTGCAATACCAAATTCCACATTTAAACCATTCCTGTTTTCTTATGCCCCGATCACAAAAAAAAATCGGACGGCACCCGTCTATGAAGGGGGATGACCGCCACAATTCCAATCGTGTATAGTATAAACCTATCATTTAAACTTAAGATGTTACCGCCAAACAATGAACTGCAGTGTTAACAATGGTATACTAATTATGTAGCTTCTACCAGACTTGTATGGCCATTGGTTATATGAAATCTTATTATTGCTATTACTGAGGTAGCTGCCGACCAGGGCAACAAAGACGTATACAGAGCAATGACGTGCTGAAGAAGAAGCACCCACCAGCAATAGTCGGACACATATATACACACCGAAAAATCAGTCACTCGATATATAGATAATTATTATCTGCTTTTCAGTGAAATATCGAATTTTATTGGTGGAATAAAGTCTTATATTTTCAATGTTCGAGCAGTGAAAATATAAGATTTTATATTTTCACTGCACTGATAATATAACATAAAACGGACTATTTTTCCATGAATAGCATCGATCTACAAGTAGTGGTTTACAACCCCTGGAAAATGTATATACATGTACAGTATGTACATGCATGCGTTAACATAAAACGCATTATATGGTATACTGTAATACGACCTTACACCGAAATCAGCAAATATCCTCTATTTATTATTCTGAAATTAAATAATACCTCTTCATATGTTGCTCCCTCAATGACCGACCCGCAGACTGACTCGAATTATCAGATAAATGTGTTTAATGAGACAGAACAAGTAGCCCTACGAAACTAAAATTAACTGTTTGTTATGTCAGATAAAACCAACATTAGAATGGCAAACGAACAGGGCAGATGGCGACACATGTGTTTACATGATAACTTTACACGAATACAATATAATATGAATATAGTTGCTGCTTAGTTTACGGGCAAAATATATAAAAGTATCACAACAACACAGTCGACTCGTATAGATGTATGTTTATATAATGATATTTATTTAACTTCTACCAGTGAAGTTACCCCATTTTATCACATAGCATGAAATTAATATATCTCAATATAAACACAAAATATAATAGAAGAATAACATTTAATTTCCGTGTAAACCTTTTACTTTTATATCGGGGCAAAAAGGAAGTGAATAAAACAGGACATCTAATATTTTTTTAGCTTTATTTTGAATACAAAACGCTTAATGTTAATAAACACACACACAAACACAGCTCGGTATTTGTTTTTCATTATTTTCATACGTTTTTCAGATCGAAAATTTAATTATGTTTTCGTTTGCATTTTGTTGGACCTATTTAAAGGGACATTAATCGTCATGCTACAATAACGAATTATAAATATGCATTATTCAGCAAGACGCCTATTAACGGTAGGTCGACATTTACATTTGCAATAATTAAGTTCATTTACAGAGATTTAGGTGCCTAATAACGAAGCCTCGTTAAATATGATGGTTTTGTTTCTATAAACAAAAGTATACATGTATTATTTCATAATATATATTATAGTGTTCATCAATGACGCTGTTACGGGCGATGGAACATAAGTAGATGTACTAGTAGTAGAAGTTAAATCGATATAAATGAAATATACTTCTTGTGATCATTGCAAAGCGCAGTGAATTTTTAAATGAAGTGCGCGATTGTGTAGGTGTGAGTTCGTAGCCTACTGGAACCGTGTATTCCCTGCTCCCCCAAAAACTTTCTGTCTACATATATTTTTCTTTACGATTCCATCAATATATTGTTGTTACTTGAAATAATCTTGTTTTTATATGTGTCTATATTTACGCAAAATACCGTAGATATGCCCTTTAACTATTTAGATTCCGTCCATATAGAGTATAATCTACTGTGTCGTTGTTGTCATCAAAACTACCGAGCATTTTACATCCAACCTTTCAACAACAAAAAACGCACAAAGCATTCATATAGCATACAACTATAACTAGCTATACTCAAATAAAACATAATAAAGAATATAAATAAATAATAAATAATGATCTGAATATACACACACATTACATAATATAGTTGGTAAGAAATTATAAAGAGTACAATTGTTAGTGTAACACTATAGTGTTGTCAAAATATTAATATAATAACAAATGAAATAACAATAATACACATATTCAAATCTAAACTGTAGATTATTTAAAAAAAATCTAATTTATAATGTAAACACAACTTAATACAAATATAATTGGTACTAAAACTAATTACTCACAATAATGTTTTGCGTTCTAAATATGCTCTCGTTGGCCTTGTTGGCCATTTGAAATGACACGGTATTATATTATATAAAATTATATAAAGCTATAGTATATTTATATTCTGCTTTTTGTTAAATTATTTATCATATGCTTTATATTATATTCTGCTTTATGTTATACTATACTGTACTGTACTGTACTGCACTGCACTGCACTACACTGCACTGCACTGCACTGCACTGCACTGCACTGCACTGCACTGTACTGTACTGTACTGTACTGTACTGTACTGTACTGTACTGTACTCTACTGTACTCCATTCTACTCTACTGTACTATACGGTACTCTACTATACTCTACTGTACTCCATTCTACTCTACTGTACTCTACTGTACTCTACTCTACTCTACTCTATTCAAATTCACCATCGTTAATGACAAGGCACATGAAAATAACAGTCAGCGATTGCAATTAATTGTGCTTTTAATCCAACATAAATAAAAATGACACAATAATATCTACTGAACATGGCATCGCAAATCCATCCGGAGCTTGTGTTTTGACATAGTCGTAATTGACGTCATATTACGACGTCTTCTTTGTACAAAACAACGTCCTGTGCAATATCATCTGATATTTGAACGGGTGAGGTTAAAGCTGTGCAATACCGTGTATGATTTTATTTCGCGGGTGTGTCGCTGAGCAAATAAAATAACGTTTATTTATAAGTCATATTACATTACATTACATTACATTACATTACATTACATTACATTACATTATATTATATTATATTATATTATATTATATTATATTATATTATATTATATTATATCATACTTTATATTATAATATCATATTGTATTTTATCATGTTATGTTATATTATATCAATTATATTATGGTATCGTTAATTTTAATATCGTTAATCATAGTATATTATGTTATATAAAATTGTGTTATTATGTTATATTATATAGAGAATTTTAGGTAAGTGTTAAATAAAGATCAAGTTTATCATGCGAGGCTTTGAAAATGAAAAGCACGACCCTTGGCGAGTGCTTTTCATGTTCGTGCCGAGCATAATAAACTTGATCTTGATTCAGCATTTACCTAATATTCTATTTATCCCACGTTTTACGCATTAAAACTGATTTATTGCTTTCAGTAATTTGATTTCCATTAAGTCATGATCAAGGTCAGTATATTACTCCCCGTTCCAAAAATACTCAAACATGAATATTCGACTAAATCATCAATGTAATGTTGAACTAAACGAAAATCTATCTTTGAGTATGATTTTATTACGATTTGTTTCCACATGTCTAAGGTTCATAACAAGTACATGTTTATTTCCTGGAACTACATTTTTACGTTTCTGGCAAATCAAACACTTCCACTATCTGTTTCTAATAACGAGAAAGGAATTTGTGGATTTTCACCAGCTTTGTTTTTTTTCTGCACTTCGGTGGACCTAACAAAAAACTCCGAATGTCACAGACTAATAATGTTATATTGGAGTTGTAAACGCTGAATGTACTGTCTGTAGCGCCAAAATTGAAGAGGCAAAGTTGTTAGACCGTGAAGAAGAATGTTGCTGCGAGCTAGTGCTGAAGTGACTGGGTGGGATGCGCGTTTTCTGTTGCCATGAAGTCAACATTTTTAGGCAAGGTTAGAGGCTGCCCAATGAAGACTGAAGCTTAGACGGGGTCAGTCGATACTGTGCTAGAACAAATTGTGAACTTGTGATTTGGATATTCAGACATTCTGACAGCAGGTGCCCATGCAGTTGTTGTAGGCAATGAAAGAACGTTTTTGAAGTATCGATAAATGTGTGTTTTGCTCAATGTATGACGTTACCAATGCATGTAATTTGAGCAACATTTTGACAACTCATATCTGGTTTTTTATTTTTTTTTGATCATTAAAATTGACAGAAAATGCATATTGTTCTTATTTCACCCAATAGTAAACACATGTGACATTGAGTGCAACAGTGCGTAAAAAAGTAGTCCGATCAGTCTAAAAATAACCGTTGAGTAAACCCTACATGTTGAATAAACCTTAGGTTTGCAACACGGACTGTTTTCCAACTAAGTTTGCTGTAAAAGTGGGATAAATAATGTTACGTTAAGTTACTTTACGTTACGTTACGTTATGTTACATTACAATACACAAAATCATCTCATGTCACAACACGTCAATTCTTGTCACGATGTGCCATTTCATATCATACCATGTTATATGACTATTAAATATATACATTTATTTTTAAGGCACAGGATCCGCTTTGAATGAACACTATTTCAAAAAAGTTAAAATTCTAAATGTACTCAGAGTTTAAGTATATTGACGAAAACATTGCATATCAAGCATAATTATACTGTAAAACAATATGTACACGCAGTTCCCATTTCCTGAAAATGTATATTTATTCAGAAGACTCAGAAGTCATTTAGAACATGTGTCTTTACACTGCAGATATTTTGTACAACTGGAGTTTCGCTTCTCCCTTACGGCTATTCGTGACTGCCAGCCTTGTGCCATCTGTGTCCATGCAGATAGCACACGGGAACCTCATATCCACTGGAAAGGCATCAACAACGTCACCATCAACTGTCATTTGCACAATTAAGTTCCTTTCGTTACTGCACACCAGCACCGTGCCTCCAGGTCCGGCACACACACCACGTGGTGCCTTTATCCTCTCGTCAGTGATTTTTTTAGACGTACCTTTGACTGTGTCAAAACAATACACCGTGTCAGCTTTTCTGTCAGTCATAACCAACGTGTTATTCGATTGTACATACGTGTATTCATATTGTCCAAATTCATATTTCTTCTTTGGAAACTCCACTTTATCAAAGCCAGACTCAAAACCGTCCATCGATATTATGCTTACTGGCCGATGTTCATCAAACCCACCGACGATCATCTTCCGCGTGTTCATGCAGCATATGGAAGCGAACGTAGATACCGTTTTGGTTTCTCGAATAAAGTTGACGCCATTGCCAGGACTCACTGACAGGAAACATATACAATTTCCAGACAGCGTCACGGCTATTTCTGATTGGGACACACATGCAACGTCATATGGTGCTGCGTTAAAATTGTAAGGTACACCTTGTGTTATCAATTGTTCATTGAAAATACTACATTTTTTATTTTTAGTATCCACCGCCACTAGCCTCCCGTCAGGCATAAAATCCATTCCAGAAATGAAAGGCTCCTTTTCTTTGGCTGTGTAGTTGAATTCGGCTGACCTTAGCATTTCCAGCTTTATTTGGCTGAATGGACCTGTTCCGGGTGTTCCTTAAATAGCAACGCATTTCATGTTTTACCTCAGAGGTACTGATATACTTTACAAGAAAACAACACAAAAACAACTATTTAACTTTTGTTTTTTTACAACAGGCATTTTGTAAATAACGTATGTAAACACGGAATGTTAAAACTCGTTATTAAGTTAGATGCTAGTTTTATAGTTGCTATTTTTAGTTAGTCAAGATCAAATTTATTTAGAGGATTAAGAGTAGAAATGAATGCAATTATAATACTATTTACGTTAAAAACCTCTGTGGGTACTTTATCACTTGGTAAAAAATAGCCATTAGGATTCCTTATTATCAAAATGTTCTAATATTTCTTTGTTCAACGATGTTTAAGATCATGGTCGAATACAATTATTTTTGCAAGAGTATATCGACTAATACATTTGTGTACGTGTTTTATGGCATGATGCAAAATTAAGACATGTTTCAGAGCCCGAACATGTGTAGAAAAAATATGCAATGAAATATGTTTTAATTAAGATTACGGAAATGTTTATTAGACAATTGGGTTTTACGCTTTATGAATTTAATATCACGGTGAAAATTATTAAGAATGGAATCCAATGTTGATTTTGAGAATTAATCCAAAACATGAAACAATCACATATGTTTTATTTTTTAATTTTATGTAATTGAAAATATGTGTCATATTTTATGAAATGTCTTATAGATAATTGATGCTGCAAATACACAAATGTTCAGCACAGTTATGAACGTGGCACAATTTAACAGTTATATAAACAAATTCTAATGTTAGTACAAGCATTTTGTATCATGATTAGAAGTGGTATATTCTTAGAAACTTACATTCGCAAGTCAATCGAATAAATGTATAATTAGGGATACTTCAAAACTGTCGATAATTCTTCTTTTAATGATACATATTTTATGTTAGAAACATTTCATTATAATAAAACTAATAAGATAATACACCAATTTTGTTTGTACCTTTCTTTGTTTGTTCCGTGTTGAGCTTAGCAAAATCAGAGCCTATTTCCATGAGGTTGTACAGTTCTCTGGCAAAGTCCACGTTAAATTCAAATGTCACAGGTGCCTGGTGTAGTTCCATAATACAATGATCAGCTTTTTTCAATATCGCCTCGACAGTTTTAACAACGATAAACTTTTGCTCAGGTGTTCCGTGGTCTAATACGTCAGAGTATATGGGTAATATTTCAGAAATATCTCTCTGAATACTCGATAATACTCCATGCTTTTTGTTCCAATTGTCGATCATCTTGGATCGCTTTTCTTCTGCCTCTTGAACCAGTCGAGCATTTGCGTCTTCAACTAGGTTTAGTAAACGGATTTTCATTCCCTCCATCACTTCTGAGATATTAGCTATTGAATCATTAATTTCCTCTCTTGATGGCTGATTTATTTTGATCAAATCATGTGTAGCGTCGTTCGCTTTAATTAAAGCTTCTTTCTGGTCAGGTAAGTCTGAACCGTTCTTGTTCAGAAACGACTGCAGAGTATCGAAGTTTTCGCATTTCAGGTGACCCATAACGCAGTGACTGCAACAAAAACATTCATGGTCTGGGCAGTAAAATTCGAATTTCTTCAAATGTTGAATACATCTATCCAAACCGAAAACAGAATCACTAGCTTTGAGTTGATCCGCCTCGTTCTGTCCATTTGTTGCCATTTTTTAGTTTTCTATTCAACCCGAACAGTCAACGAATTTTTGAAAACTTACAACGCGTTATTGCAGTAACCGATTCAGAATGATCCGGTTTTAGTGAATACTGCATTATATATATATACACAGATCCACAGTCTCAGTAAGATGGTTTATGTCTGCTCAACTACACTACGTCACACATTTGTGCATACATTGTAACATTCCCGCTACCAGGATAATCACGATAACAACTGATTTCAAGGAAGTGAAAAAATGTAAGAATATCACATGCCAAGTAACACGCTCTAACATCATGATGTTCTTTAAATTAATAGGATATATTTGCAAAAGGATACGTGCCTTGCGTAAATATTCAAAATATTTCTCTACATATGACGATTTTGTTGACCTTTTTCTTTGCAGGACTTAAACGGTAACATAAACTCAAATACGCATATGCACATATATGTACATTTATACATACATACAGGCATATACGCATACACAAATGCATGAATAAATTCATACCGGGTATACATGCAGGCAAACATGCAGGCATACAGAATACATACATAAATGCATACATAAATTTATTTAATTAATGCATACATGCATTCATACATGCATTCATAAATCATTATACATGCTAAAACATACATGCAAAAATACATGTATACTGCCATCAATGGTAACACAAATGCTTTATGCATGCATATACGGATATTTATGTATCTATGCTTGCACATGTATATATTCATGCATACATGCATGCATACATGCAATGAATGCACTACATGCGCGCATAAACGCATGCATACATTTTTTTTTATTTTGTAAGCAGGTTATATGATCACCCTTATTTGGCGTTATCAAATTCTTGAAATATTTCTGGTCTATTATACTCTGGTCTAAAAACTTGTTTAAATTATTAAGCATATCGCTTAATGTGCTTCTTCGAAGAAGCTTACATAAAAAATTACCTCAATCGGGATGTTAAAGATACATTTTTTCAGATTGACGTATTGAAAATTTTAAAACGTTTTTTTTCACAGATTCAAAAAATAAAACAATAGCGTGAACAGGAGCGAAATAACACTACTGTCAGACTTAGAAATATACTGTAAATTATGTTTTCTTAATGAGTAATTATCAGTTGAAATGGATAGAACTGTAAAGCGTTTGTATTGCGAAACGATGGAATAATTTAAAGTGTTTCTTTTGTTTTCTTTGAATTGTTGATACACGTGAATCACTTGCATGAATTAAAACACACACTGATGAGGGAAAATATCGGATTGGTCGAGTGGTTAACGCGTTGTAAGTTTTATCCGAAGATCTGACTTTTGGACCCCGGTTAGAGCTTTTTTGTTTTGTGTTGATGTGTTTCTTGTTAAAGTACTTGAACTTTTGAACTCTTGAACTCAGTGCTTTAATTAGTAAAGTTAATACGTGTAATGATATTTTTAAAAATGTATACTAAAATCTGTGAACAAGTCCCTTTCTCTAATACTAACTTGATGTGTTTTAGGTCAATGAAGTTGGCTAGGTAATGGGTATTGGGTATTCAAATTCTTGCCAGCCTCCAATACCCAGCTCGGTATTGGATATTCAAAATATACCGAATATCGAGCCAGGGCTAAATACCTAGCTGGGTATTGGGTATTCGCGAAATACATGATGGCGAATATATAGCAAGCCTCCAATACCCAGCTCGGTATTGGGTATTCAAAATATACCGAATATCGAGCCAGGGATGAATACCTAGCTGGGTATTGGGTATTCGCGAAATACATGATGGCGAATATCTAGCCAGCCTCAAATACACAGCTTGGTATTCGGCATTCAAAATATAACGAATATCGAGCCAGGGCTGAATACCTAGCTTGGAATTGGGTAGTCGCGAAATACATGATGGCGAATATCTAGCCAGCCTCCAATACCTAGCTCGGTATTCGGTATTCAAAAGATCCCGAATATCGAGCGATAGATGAATACCCAGCTGGGTATTGGGTATTTATGCGAAATACATGATGGCGAATATCTAGCCAGCCTCCAATACCCAGCTCGGTATTGGTCATTCAAAATATACCGAATATAGAGCCAGGGATGAATACCTAGCTGGGCATTGGGTATTTATGCAAAATACATGATGGCGAATATCTAGCAAGCCTCCAATACCAGCTCGGTATTCGGTATTCAAAATACACCGAATATCGAGCCAGGGATGAATACCTAGCTGGGTATTGGGTATTCTCGAAATACTTGATGGCGAATATCTAGCCAGCCTCAAATACTCAGCTCGGAATTCGGTATTCAAAATATATCGAATATCGAGCCAGGGCTAAATACCTAGCTGGGTATTGGGTATTCGCGAAATACATGATATCTAGCTAGCCTCCAATACCCAGCTCAATATTGGGTATTCAAAACATACCGAATATCGAGCCAGGGATGAATACCCAGCTGGGTATTGGGTATTCGCGAAATACATGATGGCGAATATCTAGCCAGCCTCATATACCCAGCTCGGTATTCGGTATACAAGATATCCCGAACATCGAGCCAGTGATGAATACCTAGCTGGGTATTGGGTATTCGCGAAATACATGATGGCGAAAATCTAGCCAGCCTCCAATACCCAGCTCGGTATTCGGTTATCAAAATATACCGAATGTCGAGCCAGGGATGAATACCTAGCTGGGTATTGGGTATCCGAGAAAATTCATGATAGCGTACATCCAGACAGACTCCAATACCCAGCTCGGCATTGTGTATTCAAAACATACCGAATATCGAGCCAGGGATGTATACCCAGCTGGGTATTGGGTATTCGCGAAAATTCATGATAGCGTACATCCAGACAGACTCCAATACCCAGCTCGGTATTGTGTATTCAAAATTTACCGAATATCGAGCCAGGGATGAATACTAGCTGGGTACTGGGTATTCAAGAAATACATGATAACGATTATCCAGCCAGCCTCTAATAGCCAGTTTGATAGTAGGTATTCGAACTACATGAGTAGCCAATATCTAGCCAGAGATGAATTCCAAGCTGGGTATCAGTATTCGCTAAAAGCGTGTTCAGGACATTGAACAATATCCATATCGGTATTGTTATTCAATGCATAGCGAGTATTGAGTCAGACATACCCCGCTTTAAATACATGTATCTCATAGTACTTAAAACGCTGTAAAATACATCTCCTTGCATCCTAACATCTATAATTGCACTGGGGAGGGGTCCCCGGACATGACTGGATGCTGTGTGAGCTATTTTGGCTGTTAGTGGGGAGACAATTCGCCACGTGAAAACACTCGTTTGACAACCCACCGGCACAAACACGCGGTAAACCAGTGATTTGTCGCCCCTTTTCGCGCCGCCCCATTATGGTAGAAATCATCTTCCATAGGGTGCACAGTTTTAAAGCAGACCTTAAATCGCTATTGTACCCGTACGTTATAGAAAAAAAAAAAATACAGGGGTTTATATTGCCGATTGTATCGCTGCTACAGTATTCGCGCGACAAACAACCCCGAATACTCAGCTGCGTGTAGTTATATTTGTACATGTACATAGAATAAAACGAATTCAGACCTGTATGTCGATTTCATAGCTAGCTATATATACCTACAATACGCAACTAATAGTGAAATTCACAGACCTTTCCTGTTCGTATAAGCTGCCTTTGGAACATTTTGTGCCAATCAAACACTGCAGAACTACATGCTATAAACCCGCGGGTATCTTTTTCTTGCTATCAAGAGCTCTTTCTCTGGACACTGCAAGACATTTGATAAATAAGCAAACTTTCCCGCTTTTAATGTGTCTGCATGTAGTTTCTTTTTCAACAAGATTGACGTAACGTCTGATGTATTTGTCATTATATGTTTTTAAGTCTTGCCAAACTACCAAAACAAATGAGCAAATGCATGACAGGAATATTTCTCAAAGTCTATGTCCATTTAAGAACAAACTCTTGTGTGATCCTTGCTATTTAAGCCGGTATTGCGTTGCAATTTTACTATTGCGACAAATTTTATCGCTTATAAGCCGAAGCAAAACATTGGCTGGATTGGACTACTAACATCAGGATTATTTTCTTCAAGTTTAAGGACAAAATATCAGCGTTCGGAATAAGAAGGTTTGAATATGCGTACGAAAGGGGTTTAGGTGACACCATAAATATTTGCGGAGAGACAAGGGACATACTCGATACTGGTAACTTTTAAAAGAAAAGGCATGATTTATAAATAGTATAGTATATAGTGTATTAAAAAGTATACTGTTTAGTAACCAGTATACGGGATAAAGTTGTACTTTACAAAATACATACAAATGCGCATTTGCAGATACATGAATATACTTCTAAACTGCTGTATCAAGTCTGAACGCATAGAGTTATAGTCATAAATAACGTATACCCCAAACCCAGCTAGGTATTCATCCCTGGCTCGATATTCGTGATATTTTGAATCCCCAATACCGAGCTGGGTATTGGAGGCTGGCTAGATATTCGCATATTTTGAATCCCCAATAACGAGCTGGGTATTGGAGGCTGGCTAGATATTCGCCCTCACGTATTTCGCGAATACCCAATACCCAGATAGGCATTCAGCCCTGGCTCGATATTCGGTATATTTTAAATACCGAATACCGAGCTGGGTATTGGGTGCTGGCTAGATATTCGCATCATGAATTTCGCGAAAACCCAATACCCAGCTAGGTATTCATCCCTGGCTCGATATTCGGTGTATTTTGAATCCCCAATACCGAGCTGTGTATAGGGTGCTGGCTAGATACTCGCATCATGTATTTCGCGAATACCCAATACCCAGCTAGGTATTCATCCATGGCTCGATATTCGGTGTACTTTGAATCCTCAATACCGAGCTGGGTATTGGGTGCTGGCTAGATATTCGCATCATGTATTTCGCGAATACCCAATACCCAGCTAGGTATTAATCCATAGTTCGATATTCGGTGTATTTGAATGCCCAATACCGAGCTGGGTATTGGAGGCTGGCTATGTATTGAATACCCAATACCCATTACCTAGCCAACTTCATGGACCTTGTGTAGGTCTCTTTTAGTAATAGTTCAAAAGTAGAGGTGCATAATTAGTTAATATGAATATCCTGAAATAACGGTTGTATACTATGCATAATTACGATTTGTACAGTTAAAATGTCTAAGTAAGATCTTACAACTGATATTGTGGCATAAATACAATTAACAAAATAAAGTTAAATATTTACATTGCATAGGCATTTTAATATGGAAGGGGTATGCATTCATAATCGTATGAACGCAATTCCTTATCACCGGCGTAGTAATATCTGTGTGTCCTATTTTTATGCAAATTATATTTCGACAACAATATTTTCATGAACTAATATGTCTTATACTGTTCAATGTTACTCTTTTTTGCATTTATTGTTGAAGTTTGATTAAATGTTTTTATAATGAATATACATGAACATTTCGTTCCAGTTCTTCTTCTACAAAAATCAATTTGACATTTTTTTTTCACTTTTGCTTGATAGTATTCTATCATGCAAGGTCTACCAGTGTTATTATTAAACAAAGCCATTTCGCTAGCAAGTAATATGTACATGTTATGGTATTTTAGGTAAACATTACTTTTCTTAGAAGCGACCACCGAAAATCTCAATGACGTATAATCGGTTCACGAACGTAGCTTTAAAATGGATATGATTTCACATTGATGTGTCCATTTGCTAGATACATTTAGATCGTCTAATTTATTGTGCATTTATATCACAGTTAATAATGATGAATTGTTTAACATGTACAATAATAAAAAATGCATTTGAAGATTTATATTAAACGGTTATCCTTTCTAATACAAGTTATGCCCAGGCAAAGACAAGAGCTTAGATACGCCCTTGTAGATGCTATTGATCGATGACCTAGCTAACACGTCATCACTAGTTTAGTGATGTCAAAATGTGGATTGTTTTGCATTTTTCTTGCCGAGTTAAAATTTGGATATATGGTGTGGATTTAAAGCATTTTAAAGGCATGTAAGTCTCCATCTGTTGTGTTATTAATAAAACAGGATTATCCAGGGTCTGTTTAAATAATAGGAATAATAATAGCCTAGGAATTGTGTGGTTTTAAAGTGTCAGAACTCAACTGTGGTATAGAAGTATTCAGATGTGGATTTACTGTCTTGCTAACAAAGCACCTCTTATTTTATATTAATCTTTCTAAAGCATGAATAATGTTTGGTGTTTGTTGGCTATTCCGGCCGAAATAGCAGTTCTTCTTGATGTCACAGTTATTTTTGCAATTGTTTATGTTACTTTTTTAGTTTTGTAGCGATATGATTTATGCAAGGAAAATAAAAATGTTATGACTCATGATGTTCACATTAAATTTCATTTGTCGCAGAAAATTTAATGTAAATAAGGAGAAAATGACATTTTTGTAGGGAACTATTTTATTAATCGTAGTTTGCATTCTATTTTGTGAAGTTCGGTTACAAGGGGCGGTACCTCGCTGTTCCGATAAGACAACTGCTGTGCGTGCCATTTCTCTTAGAATGGCAATACAATGCATGTTAAACAAAAATAATATAAAGGAATGCTATGAAATCATCCCAAATATAATGTAAATATAAGGATTGAAATTAATTTTGGTTGCGTTCATGCGATTTTGAACGCAATGGTCAAACTGGTAAATTATCCATGAAGCGCTAGCGCGCATCGTGGATTTGCCAGTTTGACCATTGCGTTTATAATCGCATGAACGCAACCAAAATTAAATTCAATCCTTAATTAACATATATTTCGATTTAAAACAGAATAAACGTTAAGAACAAACATTGCTTTTAAACGCACTTTGAGCTAGTTTTTAATCACCAAATAGTCTTTGTCTGTACAAGCGGAAACTCAAATACATGTATATGCATACGTTGACATGACATATGGTTTAGGTTACACAACACTAATAAACGATGCAAAAGTCTACACAAGTATAGTCCGACAAAATTGACCTTGCACTCATTTGTTTCCGTGATGTTTCGTAGATTTCCGACGTTGTACTCGGGTATGTGTTGTCAACACTGTGCTATTTAAATAAAGTTTTATCGCTATGTAGGCATACATTATTCACCGTGAACGATAGCCTTATGGTAGAATGCTCGCTTATTATTCAGAGGTTATGGTGTTCAAAACAGCAAATCCATCGTGTGTTTTTTTTTCATGTCAATATAAGGAAATTGCTGTACCAGCCTTTATTGTTGTCCGTGTTTTCTGAGATAACACGGCGAATTCCCTTTATTGTGTTTTTGTCTTGGGGGGAGTTATTCCACCATTTTCTGTTATGTATTTATGTTCCAAACATTGTTAAATGTATTATTTTTACAATTTAGTTACATTGAAAAAGGGAATTAAACGAAAAAAAAAAGAAATACGTGCTAATAATCATTATGCTAATTAATTAAGTAAAACGTTAAGACCAAAAAGTGATTCGAACCCGCATCCCTACGATGTGCAAGCTACTGTTTTTACCTCTCGACCATTCAATTCTACATGTATAATTATTGGCTAAATTAAGTTAAACTCACATTTAGTATATCGAGCTGTTACAAGCGATCGCCTGAATAAATTTTTCCGATTAAAGGTTACGGAAACGTACGGAATATGCATGAGTGCCAGGTCAATGTTGTCGGACTTTACTGGTTGATTTATTTCATATTATAGTGTTTCCTTCGTCCTTTTTACGTATGTTTTTGTTTGCTTTCAAGTTTTATTGTCACTTTCATCAGCTTTTTTTGAAAATAATTCATATAAAAGATCGTACATACACACTTTAAATAAATAATTGGGCAGAATATTATTAGTACTCAATGTATAGTTTAACTTATGTGGAATACACACTGCCAGTAAATTTTATACAGGCCGAGAGACGGTGTATATAGAGAATATTATGTGGGTTTAGGATAAAGATCAAGTTTATCATGCGAGGCTGAGAAACATGGTAGCGCGAGGCTTGCCGAGCGCTACCATGTTTCGAGCCGAGCATGATAAACTTGATCTTTATCCTAAACCCACATAATATTCTATTTATCCTATTTTTGTGCGATTTTTATTGTTTTATTTTTTCAAAAAATTCATAGATTGTTGACTATTTTGCTCTTCCGTAGTTGACATCCTGCGTTTAGATATTTGGAAAAACCCAAGTGTATCATTCCGCGGGCACTGTAGAAAATAGACCACGGATAATCCAAGTTTTATTGATCAAACAACCTTTTGAAAAAGTTTTTTTTATTTAGGTCAGTGTTTCAACTATGAAAATATAGTTTCAATCAAAAACGATAAATCATTCAATAACAATATTTTTCAATGTGTGTCACTCGTGATCACACCAGTCAAAGCGTCAGTTTTCAATTTCACAACATGTGGTCGACCAGAGAACAAAATCATTTTTTAAGATCTGCAAGTGATCCTGTGCTTGAGGAGCTTATGAAATTGAAGTTTTGGATGTTTAAAGTTGCTCCATAAAACTGTGATGTGATTTGTCTCGGAATGGATTCATTGAAATCAGTGTTTACATTCGACGTGGAGTGGGTGGGGAGTGCGAAATCTGCAAAAGCCAAGTTTTGTTGAGGATTTGTGAGTCTACTTGTGACATGGTTTGCTTGCGAGGTTGGTGTTTCTGTGCATGTCGTTGTGTTTGTAGTTTTGAAGCTGTGATCTGATTTTGATCGGACATTCATGGACGTTGACAATATGGTGGAACATTTTTGAAGTTGTTTTTCTGTAACAGAAGAATAATTCAAAATGGATTGGACATTTTTATGGCCAGTTATTGCCATAATTTCCGTTGGAGGGATATCTTGGCCACGCAGTTTCTGGACGAGATGTTTCCGTGCGGAGTGGTTCGTGTAGCGTGTTCCCTCGGGAAGATTGGCTGCAACCGCCATGGTCTTGATCATCTTCCCGAGTTTGACCTCCCCGAGACGCTGTCGCATGTACCACTGGCCAGTACAACCTTCCCTGGTGCGCGGTGCCAAATAGAAAGGATCTTCATCATTCGAATACCCTACTGGTCGCTTGGCAGCATACATCTTGTAAAGTGTTATGGGGTCACGATCAGAATTGACCCCAAACATCTTAGGATTGACTTTCCTAAAGTCCCCTAGATTCTCCCCGGTGCGGGTTTTCGTCTGGCGCTCATGAAACTCTAAGAATTCCTCACCCTGGGCAGTCTTCCTTAGCTTTACGTCACCCCATCTACAGAAAAGGTACTCAATTTTTATTTTTTATAATGTTTTATTATTAATATAAATCTTTATATTGTCAAATTTTATTATTTAACAAAATTGTAAATATAATTTATGCTAACATTTTGTTTAAAGCGACTGCTTTCAAATATTGATGAAGGTAGTAAAAATTACTGTTTCTGCAATTATTTTGCCTTCTGAAATTCTTATAAATATCATGAGTATTTATTAATTTGCAGGAATATTAATTTCATTTACATTTAAATACAAGAGGAAATGTCAGCTTTTTGTTTTCAAGATTTGATGTCAAAAAACAAATTTGTACAGTCTGTTTTTTAATTAAAGGGACTTGTTCACAGATTTTCGTATTTTTGAAAAATGTCATTAAATGAATTTACTTACAAAACTGTCATATCTGGAATAGTTTTAAATAATTATGATAACAAGGAAAAAGATGTATAAAAAAAATTTGCCTGCCCTGGGGTTCGAACCCGGGACCCCTAGAAGCAAAAGCTAACGCGCTACCACTACACCACGCAGGCTTATGAATTTGGATGGCAGTTTAAACGCTATGTCGGTAATACACGTTTTTGCTAAATTATCTATGAAAAGCGTTACAAACGCTTTATTATTTTTCCAATTTCGATTGATGATTATAAATAAACGAACATATCATTTTAACATTTTTCTTAGTCAGGAGTGGTATTTTGCTTGTGTGAATATAATGCATACATTCTTTTTTGAATCTATGACAATTTTTTTGAAAATTGTCATTTTGCCAAACTGTGAACAAGTCCCTTTAAAATGTTAAAAATAACAATTATGCTGAATGATCCACCTCAAATTATGCTGTTCATTTGTTCCCCGTAAACCGAAGTGGAGGCTGTTATTTAGCCACATTGTATTTAACAGGGAAGTTGGCGTGTGGGGACCAAGAACTGAGGATTCCCACATCTGGTCGATATCTTCATCTGTGAGTGGGTCTGCTTCATGTGGGCGGTTACCTTTGCCCTGAGTACAGAACGTTCAATGACAAAATTGTCGGTGACAAGGTATGCATATTGCCACAGCTTCTTAACTTAAGTACTTTAAACCAGACATTAGTGCCAGTATTGTTATGACAAATAAATTGGCTAAAACTGATTGACCAAAGCAATATTTTGTTTGTCCCAGACAACTGATTGACCAAAGCAATATTTTGTTTGTCCCAGACAACTGCTAATGTCAAAGGATTATAATCTGTTGATTGGTTATGCTTGATTGCTAATACACTTAACCAAAAAAAGGTTAACCGGTTGTGTCGAGATTTATTTCTGCAGTAGATCTACATATTTTTTGACGCAATGTAATTGATTGCATTTTAAAATCAAATCTCAATTGCTAGCTTCAGAACAATTATATTACAGTAATGTGTTGTCTAAAACTTTGTTGTCAAATAACTTTTGTGTTGCTTTAATTTAAAAAAAAACCAACAATTTTAAATATATATATGGGCTAAATTTGGATTAGAGGATATAGAAACAGTGATTACCTGTTTCTTTAAACTTTTCTTTTTCGCATTGAAGGTTTCCCGTGTGAGTGAAAACTCTGTTCCTGAGGCCGACATGATGTTGTGCGGGTAGCGGTGACGCCGGAAGTACCTGTCTAGGCTGCTCAGGAATCCTCTCAACGAACTCGGTTCATAGTCAGAACCGTCTGGTTTTGTTAGAGACAGAAGGAATCTGGCCACATGGTGATCTAACTGATTGACCTCAATTTCATGGATGTGTTTACTCTCGCCTTCTTTAGCCAGAAACCTGCGGAATTTATTGATGTCAGCCAGTGTTTTCTTGGCAGTGTTTTTGTTTTCCTGTTCAGCTATGAATTTGTTGACTTGTTCTGTGTTTATATCCTTAAATTCATTGGTTTTGCAATATTTATTATTAAGTGTTACAGGATTATTATTTTCATTTGGGGGAATGTTCTCAGATTCAGGATTGAT
The DNA here is from genome assembly GCA_027627225.1 of Congeria kusceri. NCBI lineage: Eukaryota > Metazoa > Mollusca > Bivalvia > Myida > Dreissenidae > Congeria > Congeria kusceri. The sequence continues at coordinate 70,291,010 of CM051029.1, read as the reverse complement.
GGGATTCTCTAATTCAGTATCAAAGTCAAACAGCATTCTTGCATCAAACCCAAACTTGTCCTGAAATTCTTCATAGGAGATTTCAACAACTTTTTGTGTTTTAACAGTAGTTTTAGAGACTTCTTCAAATTCTTCATCTTCTAGTATTAAATTAAAATTTGGAAAGTCAATGTAGTCAGACATTTTGATCTTTGAGTGACTGAAGCAGACAGCAATTTTGTGCAGAATAATACACATAATAATTAATGTAAATAAAATCAATAAAATACAACACATGCTTGTTTTTACATTTTATTTTTACATATATTTAAAATATTTATTGCAAACATTTTACACACAAATTTTATTTGTAATTATTATTAGCCTATCAAACTGTTCAAAATATTTATTGCAGTGAGGGTCAAAAAAGTAGTTCCGATCTATAAATAGCGATCACTAACATGATCTAAAAATAGGCATATACTATCTATATAAAGCTAAAGTTTATACGATGGGTTGTTATTCGATCTATTCGTATGTAGTAATAGGATAAAATCAATATTAGGTTAACTACATACTGTGTAACGAATTTATCTTGCCGTCTACATTTGTGCTTTGTTTATTTAAATTACGAGTATAGAAGCCCATCATATTTCTTTAAAATGCAATTTTGGGAATTTAAAGTTACGTCAGTATTCCGGTTAGGTATTTTTAACTGTCGTGTTTAAAAAAAATCGTTTTACTCATGTTTACTATTTAAATTTAAGAAAATGCACTTCGGGTCTAAATAACTAACACTTTTTGTTTTTCATTAATGCGGCGTATCGACGGCTAATACGATATAATATTTTCAAAAAATAAAATTATATTTTATGAAGTGTTTATGAAATGATTGCTTAACACATCGGTCTCGCTGTTATATTCAAACAGTAAAATAGTTCATTTTATAATTATAACAAGAATTGTCTTTGAAAAAGATAATTGGCGTTGAAATTAAGATTCAAACACTTCGGACACTATAAGTAAACTTCTCGCACCACACAATTAATTTGAGATAAATTCAATCACTATTAATATTTGTACTGTGAATAAACCGATCATACCGATCCATGTTTTCACCATTGATGCATGAATAACCTAAATAATTTACGTTAACAAAATTGTTATATGAATGTTTCAGGCAATTTTAACAAAATAACAATGTAAGAAAATAATTGCGGGAATGAATGAAAATAATAATTTTCAGACGACTGTTGTTATTGTTATGCAACATGCCAAGTGTTCCTTTAGAAGCTATCTATTACACAAACAGTTCGAAGTAAACTGAACATTTATACTGTGTATCTCTGTGAAAAGCAATCTTCAGGCAACATTTAGCACATTTGAAACAACGAAGACTTCATTTTTGATAACACAAACATAAAATTCCTTAGACTATGGCGATTTAAAAGTATATTCGGTAGGAATATGGTGTATCAAGAGTTTGCTGTGTATAATTATTATTGCAAATAATGCTTTGGTGCTACGCACATGATAAAAAAGTAACATGAATAACATTTCGACGTATTTCGAGACTTCTTTCACCAATCACCACATTTTATTTATACCAAAAGATGTAAAATCTTTTTTGAGATCGAATAACATCTACTGGAGAAAGTGATAGAAATTAAAGGTGCAATTGTAAATAATTCTTTATAACACACAATCCCAATTCAAATTCAAAATAACATGCATAGTAATTTTATAAATATAAACCGTCCCCATTTATTGAAATATTTGGGTGTATGATTCTGTCACTAGAACGTGTCGCTAGGCTTAACAAAATAATGTTTTCGTTCTGTTAATGAATATAACATTCTGAATGTAACATACAATGTGAAAAAATGTTCATAATGATTCACAGTTCTAGAGTGTACGTGGAGGGTATGTTTTTAACTTAATTTTAACCGCCTATCCACACAATTCTGTATAATTTTAACCCAATATTTATACAACAATTATTGGTAAACATTTAACCATTGTTGTAAGTTTACATTCCCTAACATTCTTCCGTGCCAAAAAAATTCCCAATAGAATAGTGGTATTCAATTTTACCGCTGCATAATTAACTTATTGCACCAAATTTCTAGCTTTTCATTGGTACGCATTTACAAGAAACCTAAGTCAAAAGTGAGCTTAGAAAGCTACGCCGAAAAAGAGTGGTCACCGTGACACTTTTCGCGGGCGCAGGAAAATTAGTAGTAGTAGTAAAATTGATATGAATGAAATGTACATAAAGTGTCGTTATGCGCATGTGCCCTGTTGATAACTAAACTGTAGCGTGGGAAAGTTTTCATTAAAATGCGCGAATTTTTAGGTGTGAGTTCGAATCCTGCTGGAACCGTGTATCGAAAAACAAATTGCATTTATTTTTTACTTAACGATTCCCTCAATATATTATTGCTAGTAGAAAAATATATTCATGAAAAATGGGAATATGCCACAAAATAATGTGCAAACAAAACTCTGCACTTTAGCAATGGACTTTTCCTCAGCCTATTTGGCGTTGATTATAACGTCTATCAAAAGCCGGATCCATTGCAACAAGGCAAGTAAAACTCTGTATTTGCTCCCTGCTGTTTTCACAATTTGGACACAGAGTGGCGACCCTAATCAGCTGAGATCAATACACTGCTGCAATTGAAACAGTGCACTTAGCCATTGCTGAGTCAGCTGAGAGAAAAGATTGAAGAGATTGAAGATACTTATAAGACATTTATGGTGGACCAATACTAAGAGTGGAATAGCCCATGGAGAGGCCGGACATTTCTCAAACTAGGTCTTTAATCACAATTATGAAACTATTATCAGACAAGATAAGGTAACAATATCGATGATTTAGATGAAGTTATTACCTTTTTATCAACTTAGAATTTTCGCTTTAGGTCAAATTTCTCAATATCTATACCGAACACATACAGACACGCACGCACACACACACGCACGCACGCACACTCACACTGAACATTTATATCCTTTAATGATCTAAACACAATGATTTTCTAACTCGTTGAATTCCCTGTGAAACAAGAAACTAGGGTGTATACAAACAATAATACAAGATATTAAATTTTAAATGTCATTAATGAAATTGCATGAACATAGTTGGAAATTGCATGAACATGTTAAATGTTGGGTTTGCAAATAGACTACAACTAAAATAACTGCAATATACAAAACAACAAATAGTCAATTATAAATGGCTTCGGTTACCTTGTCTTTAACCAGGAGTCATCGGCAAGTGTGTCAATGTCATGGTGTTCCACCCCTTCCCCAGTCACCGTCATCCTCTCGCCTTCTCTTAGAGGCTCCGATTTTGTTGGCATTGCAATACATGGCGGAGTTCTCTGCAAAGTTGCTGTTACCTCCACAGGATTATTTCCTGACAGGAAAGAATGTGTCAAACTTATGACAGAAGCAAAAGCTGGATTCTATAAATTCAACTGTTCTCGACATCTCTGGTTTTATAACCTTCAGCAGGGACCTATAAAAACATAGGGATGCGCAACTTTAATGATCCGAAGAGCAAACTTACGCGCCATCTCGCGCGACAACGAGATTTTCTGCGAGAGCGCAATTTTTGCACAGTCGCCATCATAACAGTGCGAGAAGCAATCACGAATCGAAATCAGATCAACGCTACAGCAATTAAGCAAGTTTTTCACAAATAAGAATATTACACACAAAGGTTTGTTGCGTCTTCTTATTAAAGTTAAGTAATAAGTACGTATGCATTAAGTTGTTATTTGGATATTGGTTTATTTTGAGTCAATGGTATTGTTTGTTTAGATTTGTAGTGCACATTTTATATGCATTATTTTGAAGATATTAGCCTTTTTGATAAATTGAGGATGCAGAAAAATTCCACCCGTTTTTTACATGCCGGGGCTCTTTTCGTAAGGCCGAAGTATTACAACAAGACATTTAGGCCTTTTTACAAATCTAAAACATTAATGCATTTTGTGGTGCACATTTTATGTGCATTATTGGAAAACAGTAGCTTTTTTGTTAGGTCAAATATACAGATAAAATTCTTCCTTTTAACTGCGTTTTTTACCCAATACCGATTTGTACATGCCAAGGCTCTTTCCATAAGGCTCAGGCATTACAAGCTCAATCTTAAACATTTTGACCTTTTTACAAATGTAACAAAATTATGCATTGTGTGGTACAGATTTTGTGTGCATTTTTTTAAAATACAAGTCTTTTTGTTAGGTTAAAGTTAAAGGAAAATTTCACCCTTTTATAAGTTTACTGCTTTATTCAGATTTACACATGCCGAGGCTCTTTTCATAAGGCTCGGGCATTACAAGCTCTACCTTTAACATTTTGACCTTTTTACAAATGTAACAAATTGATGCATTATGTGGTACACGTTTTACGTGTATTCGGTTAATGCACAAGACTTTTTGTTTCGTCAAAGATGATGGAGAACTTCTTTGTTTTTTAATTTACCACATTATTCCGATTTACAGATGCCTAGGCTCTTTTCATAATGCTAAGGCATTATCAACTCTACCTAAGACATTTTGACCTTGTTACAAATATAACAAATTGATGCATGCATTGTGTGGTATTCATTTTATGTGCATTCTGATAAAAGACAAGGCTTTTTGTTAGGTCAAAGATGATGGAGAATTTCTTTCTTTTTTAAACTTATTATTTACAACATTATTCCAATTTACACATGCCTAGGCTCTTTTCATAAGGCTCAAACATTATAAACTCAACTTTAAACATTTCGACCTTTTTACAAATGTAACAAATTGATGCATCGTGTGGTACACATTTTATGTGCATTATGTTAAAACACAAGGCTTTTTGTAAGGTCAAAGATGATGGAGAATTTCTTTATTTTTTAAACTTACCACATTATTCCAATTTACACATGCCGAGACTGTTTTCCTAAGGCTCAAACATTTTAAACTCTACCTTAAACATTTTGACCTCTTTACAAATGATACACACTAATGCATTGTGTGGGACACATTTTATGTGCATTTATTAAAAACATAAGGCTTTTTGTTTGGTCGAAGATGAAGGAAGATTTTACTCATTTTACTGGGCTTTTTTACTACCAAATTCTGTGTTTTATACAGCCGAGGCTCTTCATAAGGCTAAAGCATTTCAAGCACTGCCTGAAACCATTTGGACCTTTCTATAAATGTTGCAGACTGATAGCATATGATGGTGCACATTTTATGTCCATTAATTGAAAACACTGACATTTTAGTTACATTAAAAATGAAAATTGTTTTCGCTTGTGATGTTTTTCTTGTCTGTTAATGCCTGCTTAGAAGTTATTTTCATAGAACTCAAACAGTACAGGTTTTGTCATGTCTGACTGGTTTTGCCATGTACAGGTTTTGTCATGTCTGACTGGTTTGCCATGTACAGGTTTTGCCATGTCTGACTGGTTTTCAAATATTTTCAATAAGGTTTTGTGGTATTGACAATCAGGCAACTGGTTACTGTATTCATAAATGCATCAACAATTGGAATAAAATGAACAACACCAGTTACTTGATACACATTTAACCAGATGTACATTGTGTAATATTTGTTATTTTGATAATGTAATGGCTATAAAGTTTTAATTTATAAAAACTATCTACCTAAGATTTGTAATGTTTATGTACAAACATTATAATATAAATATTGGTCAGTAAATGTTTCATGTGCATGTAACCCAAGTTTTAAACCGATTTACATGCAGTTTGCCTAACAACAGGCCAGACAAATTGGGTTAGGGAAGTTAGAACTGCTGTTACAGATTGCTACCGGTCTCTAAAATACAAAGCTTAATAAGTAAATATGAATTATAAGTATTACATTTAATAATACACAAATAACATGTATAGATCACTGCTTTCACTATGCGACATTGATTAATATAAATACTGAAACAACTACTATGATAAGGTCCTTATTAAACAACAAGAGTTTAATTTGCATCATATTTAACATTGTTTGCTGGTGTGTTGTTGTCTGTATTGTTTATAACCTAGCTCACTTACTGAACATAACTTTCAAGGAACATGCATATTTTTTAATTAAAAGTTTGTAACAATGTTCCAAATCGCATGAAAAAGAACCATGTTATACATTTTTTGTTTGTGTTTTCAGGATGCCTTGAAAGAGCAAAAAAAGGTCCCTTGCGGTGAAACGGAAGTACCACTACCGAAAGTCAGACTGCTGGAAGGAAGCATGTCATAGTGCCAATGAAACATGTTTACTTGAAGAATTTTTTTTACATCTACAACTGATTCTGCCTGCCAAACAGATGGCCAAAGGCAGAGTAAAACAGTGCAGACAGACAGTGGTCATGAAGATCATAGCTATGCTATCCAGTCTGATTCTTCACCAGAGTCTGATTCCTCACCCGAGACGTACCATGAACCAGTACATTTATTTGGATATCAAATTTACTGTTGATGCGTTGCTTTAAAATGTTGATATGTCACTTTCAAAGAAATTATTGATAAGGACTCAAGTATTGTACTTAAATAAATTAGTCGTTTGTATTTTCGTAGGCTTCATATATATTATTATCTACTAATTCACTAACAAAAGGTGACAATTCAATAGCTTAGTTGTTGAAATATCGAATAGTAAAAAATATTCATAAAATAATAACTACACTAACTTTATTTAAATATTTTACAGACAGAACTTCCAGTAATTTCAAATATCAATTTAAAGTATTGTCTGCAGAGAAAAAAATGTATATAAGAAAGTAAAATAGTATGTACTAAAAGATCGGCTAATTGTATGTCACATTCTGGAGTTATATATTTCTCCCCAGCATAGTACTTGTATAATCATTTTGTCATGGACTTCAAATAAGGTGAATACCATCATGTACACTAATTTGAATATGTATTTTGACGCATTTTAAGAAATCTTGGTGTATGTTAGCAATGATTAGATTCAAACCTGTATTACTATAAATGTTGTATACACAAGTCAATTATCAATTACAATTATCACTTTGTAGATTTGACAAGATATGTGTAGTTTTAAAATTGTATGCTTGTATCCTATTTATTGATGTATGTATCTTTGCGTTTTATAGTCAAAAATCTATTTTTGATCAAGTGATTGTATATGCATATGTGAAAGTACTATATATTGTTAATGATTTCAATATTTTGAAAATAATAGTATACTACAACATATTTTGTTTTACTTTCACTTATGTATATTTATTGCTGACCCACTTTAAATGTTTTTATATATGTATAGTTGATTGATTGAAGTAAACAAATACATAATAATAATACAATAATAATAATAATAATAATAAATTATGAAACTATTTAATCTTGTTTTAGTACTTGTTTATACCCAAAAAATTTGCAAACATTAACAGGTTGCTTCACATCGCCTTACCTCTCAGGTTCTGATGATTTTTTTTTCAAAACATGACTACGAAATCCGGACATACTTTTGTATTCGGCTTCACAAATTGGACAGATGAAGCACACTGGTCGAAACTAGCTTGGGGAATTATCCTTTGCCTCCTCATCAGTATAATCGCCTAATACCAAATCTAAATCGATGTCATCATCCCATGAAAGAAAATCTTTATGTTTTGAAGACATTTTTATAAAATTGCATGAATATTTCTTTCCCTAGACAGTCCAACAGAATATACAAATATACAAATGGGAAACAGACCTCAAGGGTGAATACCAGGACTTTAAAATGTGTTGAGTTGTGTAGTGTCCCTGGTTTAAGCAATTAATGGGCAACACTATAATTAAAATATAGGTCGTCTGAACATAAACATAAGTGTGAAAAACCAGGTCCTGGAAAAAAAACTAATTGTCAATTAACATATATGGATTAATGGACCAATTATTGATTGAATTTGGGTGACACAACATAACACATGAACAAACAAGTAACCTTTTATTAATTAACTATTTTCATAATAAAACTGAACATACATATATCACCTGAAATAACAATAAGGAAATAACAGCTAGCGAAATCGTTCTTAATCGCTATCATTTAAACGCATTATCGATGCAATAATCGTCCAATTGATTAAGATCATCAATATCTCGCACACCTGTTTTTTTGCGCGTGATGTCACGAGATATCGCGAGGTTGCGCATCCCTTTGTTTTTATAGGTCCCTGCCTTCAGTAATGCTTGATGGAAAGCTTCGATCATTTTTTCCTGCTCTTCTGACACCTTAAAGTCTAGATGGTATTTATAACTGTGCCTAATATACTATTAAAACTATTCATAAACTCAATCCATTACCTTGTAATGGGGAAAACATGTGCAGTTATATATCCTACTAATGAAGCTAATAGAAATTATATATTGACTTTGAATTGTGATCCTGACCTTCGACAGTCAAGCATAGGTCATTTACGCAATACCTCAACTGGTTATGGGGAATAATAATCTGACGTTATATGAAAATCTTATAGGCATACAGAAGTTGATGGACCTACAGATTAACTGAACTACAGAATTACAGACCAACATGTGTGAATCCTATTTTATCACAAAGCGGGGGTAGAATATACCACATACTACTAGATGAATATGAATTACTTATTGAAAGAACCAATTTATTTGTTTTAATATACAATAATATGGAGTAATTTTGAAGCTTTTGCTCTGCCAAACAAACCTCATTAATAAAGGACGTCGCTGAACAGGAATTAAGTTTCTCGGCGAATGCCCTAATTGTAACTCCGGTCACTTGTTTTTGCAGCTCAAAACATTTTTTGTTAGATTTGATATGACACCAAACTTTTCAAGTTTCAGAACATACTCTGTTAGGTCATCTGTGTTGTCAATGAAGAGTTTCAAATTGTTTAATGACACTGCTGCCTTCATTACATGTCCATTCATTGTTTTTAGTAGGGCAACATTCCCCTTCACTTCTACAACAACATACGGTGCTCTGTAATTGTTTTCAAGATTTTCTCTTGCCTTTCGTGATGCTCTGGAGGAATTATATTTTACTACCTTACCACCAACATTGATTTTCTGGAACGTGTTTTACTTCTTATTGGCTTCGATAAAGTCTTGTTGTTGCTTTTCTTTTGCAGTCTTGTTGTTGTTCGCTACATCAGACATGGTTGTTTCCAGTTGTTGCTGTCTTTCATTTATTTTATACAAACTCTTTCTGCGGCATAACACCTATGATGTCCTGTCGAAAATATAAGAATGTAACAATCCAACCAAACAATAATGGAACAAGAGCTGTTTGTAAAACTGGTATGCCCCCTCTAGGTGTTAAAAGCAATCTTTAAAGTATCTTGTACGTAAGAAATCGTAGGGGCGGGCTAGGTCACTTATGTTTATCTATATCGTTTATTGAGCGATTGAAGCGAGCAAATTTTTTTTAGCACATTTATTCTATGTTGACCGTTTTATATATGCACATATATGTACCCCCTGGATCCGCTAGTGAGACGATAAGGTTAGGAATAGAATGTCTATGTTTCTTCTCCGCTCGCTTCGTGACCCGCTTTGTTCGTTTTAATTCATGGTAAAATAAAAAGTTATTCATTTGAAATATGCCGCACATAAAATAATTACCTTGCATCGACAATGGGATTTACAGGCCATAGTGGACAGTAATGACATGGTGATAAAGATATGGTGAAATACCATTGTATGCATTCAGCTTATTAGTATTAATAACATACTATGTTAATGACGTGACTCGCAAATAATATGTTGAATCTACATTTAATTGTGTTCCGTAATGACATTAAATTATAAAACAATACAAGGGAAGCATTGATCAATTTTCCCTCGACATCGTATCCGAATACGATTGTTGAATCCGGATAACTGACGGGTATTCGGTTATCCAAATACTCGTTAACTTCCCTATGTTTATTAATGCTATATTTACATTTGCTACGAGCGCCGTACGGTAAATTCGCGTACGATTTTCCATACGCGTTTTTGGCATCGTAAGTGGCTACGGGCTACGGCGTCTGTTTTCAAATTGTACACGATCTCCGTGCAATTTATTATACTGATTTTCGGGAGCAATTGAGGATAAATCCGTACGAAGGCCGCAGGGAGGCACCAAGGAGGCCGCATGATGGTTGTACGAAATTCATGGGATTTCCGTGCGGCTGTCGGGTGTTTACACTTCTCACGGAAATCGTTCGGAGCCCGTGTGACATCCGTGTAGAAGGCCGCGCGCTTCCGTGAAGAGATGGGGCGGTGACAATCCAACCGAGCCATATTTTAGCTTTTGGGTGCCGCGCGATGATCGCGCAATATCCGTGCGATTTCACGGGTACCGGGCAAACGGGACCGACATCCTGCGGCAACCTTACGATATCTATGCGAAAGCCGTACAGATGCAACGATACCCGGATGTTTTTTTTCGGGCACTGTCCTCAAAAGAATCGTCATTTTGCCGTACGATTATCGCACGGGCTCCACACGATACCCATGCGGACATCGTACGGTGCCATCTATGATATGTTTACGGGCTAAAGCTTACGATATTTAAAAGTGGGAATAACTTTTAATTAAACTAAATCGTAGAGACTATGGCGCCCTTAAATCCGTACGAGAACGTACGAAAATCGCACGGCTTCTTCGAGGAGGCTGCACGGAAAGGGAGTTACGGACAGTTTACGGGCATCGTAGACGCATGTTGGTCCAAATATAAACTAGGCATAAAATATTGAATATTTGACAACGTGACACTTATTCTGAATTGGTTAGTATAATGCGGTATATGCATTGTTTGTCCCAAATGATGAATCGAATTAAAAGCCTTTTATTTTGATAGACCAACTGTATAGCTGATAGTTTCAAAGACACGTGCAGTAATACAAATACTGCGTAAAAGTGTGTTTTCATATATTTCCTAAAACGTGTGTATACATGTTCATTTCTCTAGGTAACTTACTGAACATTGTGTTTCGTGTTAATAGTTAATATTCTCAATGTTACAAGGAAGACTTACAGAGTCATCTTACCTTTCACATGACTTAGTGTACGTTCATTGCGTGCTGCAATTAGGATAATGGTTTGACTTTATAACTACTTCAAACTATATAATTGCTAGTTTTGTGTTCATTTATTTTATAATTCTATCATGATTTTCAAGGATATTGCCCCTTGAAAGATACATTACCCTTTTAAATCGCACAAAACCGAAATGAATGTATTATACTATCAAACATAGTTTAAACTATTATTGCTGGATATATTACGTCAAAGATCGAGTAAAAACGGCCACCGCAATACAATTTGTAATAAATATATGCAATTGTCAAACTCATCACAGTGGTCGCACCTGCTTCGCTGCATTCAAATTGTTATTGCGTTAGTAGAAACCAATTTGGCAACATGTAAACAAAGTTTTATCTATATTATATATTTTTGCTTTTATATACATACTTATACTAATTTAAAATTTATTTGCCTCTGATTGTCCATTCATTTTGTAAAATTACGTTTTATGTTTAGATTGATTATCCTTCTATATTAGGAGTCATCTCTTTACCAAAAAGAAGGGGCAATTTCAGAAGATATTTAGAGGCAACTTACCAGAAACACGTTTTTGATTCTGTATGGGTGGATCAAATTTAACAGTACGCTGATAGTTTGACAATTGACACCGAAAAAATATAGAAAATGGTTTAATAGTTGAATGAATGACAATGTAAACATGCTTAAAATAAATTTAGCAGACGAGCCTTATAACATGTTAAAATAAAGTATCCATTTTATTTAAACATTACAACCATCTGCATTTTAGCATTTCAATGTATGTGGTCGAATGTGGTGAGCGGTTAGAGTATATTTTTACAAACAATCTAACCAACTCTCACAAGTATAAAACTACGAGAAAGCAATATGATTTTATGGCACAATGAGTGTAACAGTTGTATATTGCTATTATCATTAGAGCATTATGTAGTTTTAACCAATGTCCATCGTAGCAGAACGTATTACATAAGGTACAATCACTGATTTGCATGTCCATGTATAAATTCGACCAAACAGTTATGTTTAAAACAACAGTAAACAATACAATCATTCATTTACATCAACAATTGTCACACTTCCTAAGCACACTGTAGTGCGATCCATCGAGCGAAAGACATTATCGTTAAAGATTAAGTCATAAATATTAATTGGAAATTATTACACGTTCTTATGTACAAACAAATTGACACCCACATTAATAGTTATGTACATAGTATATCATCACATGTTTGGTGCACAGATAAAACATTAATCAAATCATTACTGCATTAACTCTGTTCTTCAGAAGTTTATCATTATACTAAATGAAAGTAGAAATACACGAAATACACGTATACAGTAAATGTTTCGTGTTATATTTAATGTTTTCTGCTTTAAAGCCAAAAAGTTCTTCAATGTCATTCTTCTAATATTTTGTACAACTGAAGTTTCACTTCTCCCTTCAGGCTATTTGTGACAGCCAGCCTTGTACCATCCCTGTCCATGCAGATGGTACACGGGAACCTCATATCCACTGGAAAGGCATCAACAACGGCACCATCAACGGTCATTTGCACAATTAAGTTCCTTTTGTTACTGCACACCAGCACCGTGCCTCCAGGTCCGACACACACACCACGGGGTGCCTTTATCCTCTCATCAGTGATTTCCTTAGACGTACCTTTGACTGTGTCATACAAATAAACAGTGTCAGCTTTTCTGTCAGTTACTACCAACGTATTATTCGATTGGACAAACGCGCATTTACAAGCACTGAATTCATATTTTTTCTTCGGAAACTCCACGTTTTCAAACGCAGACTCCACACCGGCCAATGAAATGATTCTCACTGGGTGTGGATCATCAAACGCACTGACAACCATCTTGCGTGTGTTCATGCAACACATGGAGTCGAACGTAGATTCCGTTGTGATTTCTCTCATAAATCTGATGATATTGCCAGAACTCACTGACAGGAAACATATTTTTTTTCCGGCCACGGCCACAACTATTTCAGAATGGGACACGCATACAACGTCCTGGGGTGGTACGTTGAAATTGTAAGGTATACCTTGTTGTTGCAGTTGTTCATTCAGAATTATACACTTCTTATTCGTATTATCCACCGCCACTAGCCTCCCGTCCGACATGAAGTCCATTCCAGAAAAGAAAGGCTTCTTCTCTTCATCAGCTTCACTGTATTCCTCTGACGCGAGTAATAGTAGATTTATTTGTCTCAATGGAACTGAATTGGGTTCACCTGAAATAGCAATGTCATTTCAAGAGTACATTACTTTATTTTACAGTATAACGATTACGTAATTTGTCGCCTGTCTGTCCAGTGTAATTATGTATGCACAACAGCAAACTAAAATATTGACATTACAAGCCATGCTTTTTATTGTTTTCTCAATAACATTACACATATGTCTTTAAATTGATTACAAAGGCCAAATTGCGTATAATTAAGCTTTGTTGTAGTAGGTTTGATCGTAGTAAACGTTGACATAGCAAGTTATTATTTTACGTTACCAGTTGACATTTACTCTTTAATGTGGTTTATCAAACCTGATTTCTGTCAGTTAATTACTTTTAATGAATTACACTTTGCGTTTCGTGTTTTATCAAAACGTGAAATAATCATGCTTAAGATTTAACTATAAAATGGACTTGTTTGCCACATCTTGTCATTTATTTTTCGAACATATACTTTCAAGCTAGCGAAACATTTAAAGTAATAATAAGAAAATGAATAAAAATCCACTGCAAAAAAAACAACAACAAGCGCTTTAAAGCTGGTACTTCACAGATTATAAGACATATATACCTGATTACAAAATTGCAGTTTGTAATGTACATGTCACGATACTAATCAAATGCAGTTAATTAAACATCACTTTATTGTACGGATGTCAACGAATATCCGGATAACCGGTTATCCGGTTACTATGTTAATATCAGGTTACCAAGTTAGTAACCAAATATTCGTATACAAATTGAACATCCGTTTTTTTAAGCATACAAACGCCCTTCTTGCATGTATATTATTAACACAACACACTATAGGCCTCTACAGGAGGTCTCCACCTCGTACTGCGGACGTGTCATAAACACACCCCTCGGTCGGAATACGATTATCATAAAACAACAGGTGGTGCTTTCACACCACACTACCTTTGACAGGCCTATTAAACAAACAAGATGTCACAATCGATTATGCCAATTAGGTCCGTCCCTCTCGATAAGAGATGGTTCTCTACCAGTTAACAATGCCAATTAAAATAAATGTATAGTAACATCGATCTATCCTTGTTTTTGTGTTTATGTGCATTTGATTAGCACATTGCGTGTTTTACTAAAACATAGCAATTTACGGGTTTACTATACACCAGTCAGCCTTAACACCTACTTACCTTCACGCAAATTAAATGTTTAATTGGGGTACTTTAATTGAAGGGCATAAAAACATTGCACGCTACACAAAGCAAACAAAACGCACAATTTACGAACAAAAATCGACGTAGTTTGTTACATGTACTTTTTTTCCATAATGAAATAGTATTGTGTTTTCAAAACAGAAGTATCGTCTAGATGTGAACTTAATTTTGCAACTTTAGCATGTGCCAGATTCCGGCCGCCAATGCCGATCTATACGGTTATCCGGATAGTATCCGGATATTACATACGAATAACAGGATACCAATTTTGGTAGCCGTTGACATTCCTACTTTATAGTATAGTAACAATACACATAATAGCGGGCTTTACGACTCGCTTGGAAAAGCCCGTCTAAAAATACACAACCACTGTTCGGTGTGTGATATTGCAAATGCGATGTTCATTCTGGGGCACGTAGTAATTGAATGTCATTAGAAGAAAAGTGGTATGCACCCTCGGGGGATTGAACGATTGGCTATATGGACCACGTGGTAATTTCACAACAAAAAGTGAAGAGTTATAAAAAGTTGAAAAGCGTCTCGAGACGCTTTTGAAATCGCGTTGAAACAATGCGTTGTAATTATTATACCAGCGTATTTTGAAATTTTGTTTATGTGTCAACAATTTTTTTTTTCATTCAGTTGTATCTAATAATATAATAGTTCACTAGATTCGAAACTTTTTTTAAAATTATGATTTTCCCATTATGTGACGAAGCAGCTTTAAATCCCGATAAACGTTATGATTCTTACATTTCTTATCCAAATGATTATTTACAATTTGTCTTATGTTTAGAATATTTGCAAGCCCGAGTAGAAATTTAAGCATAGCTTACATTATAGGATATATCAGTTAAAAAGGCAGATTCCTGCCTTTATCTAAAGACAAATCTGCGCGTGTCATGTTGAAATGTCTTTGTTTATTAAAAAGTCATGTTGGGCCATCTTATAATACTGAATGCATTTCAAAACCTTAGGTTAAAATGGTTTTAGTTTTATTATAATAAGAATAGTTACAGAACAAACTAGTAATGCTATACCTTTCCTGATGCTCTCCACCTTCAGAGTAGCAAAACCAGAGCCTATTTCCAGGAGGCTGTACAATTCACTGGCAAAGTCCACGTTCATGTCAATTGCCACAGGTGCCTGACGTTGGTCCGCAATGCAATGATCAGCTTTTTTCAATATCGCCTCGACAGTTTTAACAACGATTAACTTTTGCTCAGGTGTTCCGTGGTCTAAGATGTCAGAGTATATGGGTAATATTTCAGAAATCTCTTTCTGAATACTCGATAATACTCCATGCCTCTTGTTCCAATTGTCGATCATCTTGGATCGCATGTCTTCTGCCTCTTGAACCAGTCGAGCATTTGCGTCCTCAAATAGGTTTAGTACACGGATTTTCATTACCTTTATCACGTCAGAAATATTAGCTATTGAATCATTCATTGCATCTCTTGATAGCTGATTTACTTTGATCAAATCATTTGTAGCGTCGTTCGCTTTGATCAAAGCTTCTTTTCGGTCAGGTATATCTGAACCTGTCTTGTTCAGAAACGACTTCAGAGTATCGAAGTTTTCGCATTTCCGGTGACCCATAACGCAGTGACTGCAACAAAAACATTCATGATCTGGGCAGTAAAATTCGATTTTCTTCAAATGTTGAGTACATTTATCCAAACCGAAAACAGAATCACTAGCTTTGAGTTGATCCGCCTCGTCCTGTCCATTTGTTGCCATTTTAGTTTTTGTATTCAACCCGTTCAGTCAACGAATTTGTGAAAACTTACAACGCGTTATTACTGTAACCGATTCAGAATGATCCAGTTTCATTGAATACCGCATTATATATAAACACAGATCCACAGTCGCAGTAAGATGGTTTTTGTCTGCTCAACTACCCTGCGTCACACATTTGTGCATACAGCGTAACATTCCCGCTACCAGGATAATCACGAAAATAACTGATGTTACATACCTACAGTCAAGCTACCATTAGCGGATCGTAACCAATAGCGGATCAGTTTAATGTTATCGAAACCATATCTCATTTGATTGTAAACATTCTAAGGAGAAAATTCATTGTAAGTACTCTAAAACACAATTAACGGGTCGGGGGTTTGGATGTCTGTATACCCGCATTTCTTGAGTGTTGTACACCGCATGTATACAACTGTGTTTACTTCCGCCTCGGGTTCGAAACGAGGTTGTGTATCTCGCACAAATACACGTCACAGTTTTGTTGGTAAGTAAGAAGTCTTAGCATATATTTAAAGGTCATTTGCAAATCTTGTTAACTGCAGAAGATCATTTTAGTATGAAATGCATTTAAGTTTTTACAGCTCTGTATAGGAAATGAGCGATTAGGGCAATAGCGGATCGATCATGCATGGCCACCATGCTATTTACCTGAGTACAAGGAGTGGTCTCAAACATTTCAAAACCCACCAAATCGTGTTACTAATGATATTATTACGTATTAAAACTGTCAGGATGGGGGTTGTATGCTACCATGAAAAACACATTACTCCAGAGGAAGCAGCGAAAGTATGCTGGGCATTGAACAGTGTAATACACTGTATGCAACAGTAAATGTCTCTTAGAAAATCTGCTAGCGAATATTGTTTGTCATATTGAATTCTTTACAGACGACATTCTGGTGCAATAGAAATTAAAATCTTAATGCTCCATTAAATAATATATGTTAGTAGCATGGATAAATGGTTTTGAGATTTATTTTAAACAATGTACCTAATTATACTTTATACTTAAACATACAGTCTATATAATGGCAATCAACTTGTACAGAAATATCTTTTTTTTCGTCAATACTCTGTGAATTGTTATCTGTGAGGCCAGTGTACCTACTCTGGAGGCCAATAATACAGTGTGTGGAACCAGTCGTCCAACAGCAGACATACAATCAACCTCAAGGGTTCCAGTAACCATTAGAAAAAATATGTTATAATGAGATACCATGTTTATAAACTAAACCACATATTACAGACATGCATTTTATTATTGGCAGGCATATACAAACCTGAAAGATAAGAATACATGTTTCATTGAAAAATAAAAGACATTGCTCGTGTGCCATGCATACTTTCCAGTTGTTAAAAAAAGGACTCTGGTGACCATATGGTTGAGGGAAGTGCTATGCAAATACTATTCTTTTTTATGTTTGTGTGGTATCATTTGAAGAGTCAGTGCAACAGTTTGGGGTTTAAGAATTATTTATCAAAATAATACGTTCCTAACTGAATTTTAAAATCTACAAATACAAGATCGGATGTGTCTACATATTGTATTATAGCACTAAACAGTCAGTTTTAAGATTGTTCTACACTGTGAAAATGCATCTTTAAAAGATCCTAGTCAGTTGTAAATAACGTTTTAGTTGTTAGGTCATTGCACAATATACCATGTGATTTCCTTTGATACTTTTCTGTTTCCAGGTGTGCTTTGGTATTGATGTTGAGTTTTCTGATATTTTACTGTTTCACATGATGATTTACATGTGTGTTTAATGATCTATGGTTCTGTTATTTAAAGCTATACATGTATGTCAATATAGTGGATTCTATCAATAAATGATCTTTATCAGTAGTTGCTTGTTTGTTTTATTTGTACAATATTCATTATTTGAACAGCAGTAACAATGTGGTAGAAGCAAGAGGTTTCATAAAATAACTAAACATAACTAGATCTATTAGAAATTGATTTTACAAAAGTTTCTGTCATCATACATTTTCCACGCCTGGCCATTTTTAAAATACTAATAAAACATGATAAAATACACATTAACAGCGTTATTAGTTCATAGCAAACAATAATGTTCAAGAGTTGATAGATACATATGCCTTTTAGATGCCCCTGACATTGCATGGTCACGTGATCCGTTATGGCTGCAACTGATTCGATAATGCATCAATTACTGTGCTGGGAAAACAGGCCATAAAGTAGTAAAATCTGCACTTAAGCACACAATGTTTGCATTATCAGTGAGAAAGGGGGTTATTTTAATTAACTATTGGCATATTAGCTACAAAACATTTATAAGTTTATAACAACGCAACTTGATAACGTTACTGATCCGGTAATGGTAATTGACTGTACTTATTTGTTTCGTTCGGGTCTATATTTTTGGAACGACCTGCGAGAACAATGCAATCCTCGTGCGCGGTTCTATCTTTTTGCACGTATCGGGTCTTTCCAAATTGATATCAGACCCGTCCACGTGCTAAAAGATGGACCCGTGCACGAGGATTGAATTGTTCTCAGAAAGACTTGTCCACGAGAAGCATGTGTACATTCATGATGTAATTCTAAAATACATACATGTGCATGTACACGTTCATTTTTTGGACTTTCTTCATATATATGTTATTTCAACTGCATGTACAAAATACAAAATATATATTATATGTCAAGGCAGAAAACATTTCCGTTATGAATATAATGACTTGTAACAGATTGGCTGTTTAATTGTAAGACACAAAATATGATTTTCTATAAAATAATTAATGCAACGTATATAATTTTTTCCTAGAAAGAAACATACGCTAAACTATACCACGCATTTAAGCCATTCAACTTCTTATTTAGCGATACCTTTTAAACTAATTTTTTGTTTAACAAGAGCTGTCAGAGGACAGAGCGCTCGACTATTGAAGTATTTCAATTTGTGCATATTTTGGATAGTGAAAGGAGCATGCATTTTTTTAAATCAATATTTTTAAGTAAAGCCTTGTATAGTTTATAAATTTTTGAAACAAAAACTTTAACCACAAAGTCTATGTACAAATTGGGCTAAGTATGTCAAAATACAAAACAAAGTTATGGGTAATGTTGCCCCTGATACTAGATTTGATGACAAAGGTTAGTTCAAAGTTTCAAGTGAATAACTTATGCAGCTTTGAAGAAACAAAACTTTTGAATTTAAACTGTAACCAGAAAATCTTTGTGTAAAAGGGGCATAACTATGTCAAAATACAAAACATAGTTATGGGTAATGTTGCCCATGACATGACACTGGGGTTGATGGCAAAGGTACATTCCAAGTTTCAAGTCAAAAACTTATGTGGTTTTGAAGTTAAAAGACTTTTGAATAAAAACTTTAGCCAAATTCAGACGCGGACGCCGACGCCGACGCCGGGGGTAGTACGAAAGCCCACGTTGTCTTCGAATAGTCGAGCTCAAAATGTACCAACTATTTATATACATGTTGTATAAACATTCTACATCGAACATAAACAATCCAAATAAATACAAATCAGTTTCAGCGTTAAATGTTTAATTTATAAAGAAATGTAAAGAAATTTTGTATATGGACAACTGTGTTTGTTTTAAATCAATAAACGATTAAATAAGATTACGTTCGATTGCAAGTTGCCTTTGGCTAATAAGCAACGATTAACAGGTCCGATGCGAAGGAATTTACCGCAAGTGCTTTAGCATCAGCACGACAAATCGTTCTTTATTTACAGATAAACAATGATAATACAAAACTATACGATTCTATGACTCGAAAACAAATTCTGCCATTACAATGTGAATTATATTTTACAGTCTTGGAACATTTATTTCTGTGCGTGTTACGTTATAAATTTCATACCAATATTAAGGAGATAAACTGAGAAAAAGTACCTGCTAACATGGTAGAAAGAACCATCCGATAGACACCTTCTTTATGTGATTCAACTATGCGGCATATGTGTCGCCTTCCGGTATGTAAGTCGGATATTGACCTCGTAGTCGGCCTCTCTGCGTAGGAAAGACCTGTCTACGGGCAGCATGAAAAACCTCGAGCGCTCCGCCCCCTTGGTTTTTACATGCTGCCCGTGGACAGGTCTTTCCTACGCAGAGGGACCTCCTTACTCGGTCAATATCCTATAGTGAAGGAAATGAAAAAAATGTTAAAAATATCACATGCCAATTTACACGCTCTAACATCATGATGTGCTTTAAATAAGTAGGATATATTTGCAAACGGATACATGACTTGCGTAAATATTGAAAATATTTCTCTTCATATGACAATGACTTAAACGGTAACATAAACACAAATTCGCATATGCACATATATGCATATTGATACATACATACAGGCATATACGCATACACACATGCATGATTAAAATCATACCTTGTATACATGCAGGCGTACATGCATGCATACGTAATACAAACATAAATGCAAACATTAAATTATTTAATCAATGTATACATGCATTCAAACATTATTATACATGCCAATACATAAATGCAAAAATACATGTATACTTACATTTATTGGTAATACAAATGCAGTATGCATGCATACACGGACATTTATGCATGTATGCTTGCACATGTATATATTCATGCATACATGAATGCATACTTGCAATAAATGCACTACATGCGCGCATAAACGCATGCAGACATATAATATACGAATACATATACTTGCATATATACATATACAGTTATATATAGTTTATTTTTTTATTTTGTAAGCGGGATATATGATCACCTTTATTTTGCGTCATCAAATTCTTGAAATATTTCGGGTCTCTTATATCAACACAAATACGTAAAAACTTCCGTGTTTCACTTGTTAAGCATATCGCATAATGTGCTTTTTCGAAGAAGCTTACATTAAAATTTACCTCAATTGTGAAGTTAAAGGGACCTTTTTCAGATTGACGAATTGACAATTTTAAAACGTTTGTTTTACAGATACAAAAAATAAAACAATAGCGTAAACAGGAGCAAACTAACACTACTGTCAGACATAGAAATATACTTTAAATTCTGTTTTGTAAATGAGTATCATCAGTGGAAATGGATAGATCTATACAGAGTTTGTAACGCGAAACGATGGAATAATTTGAAGTGTTTCTTTTGTTTTCGTTGAAATTGTTGATACATGTGAATCACTTGCATAAAGTAAAACATACACTGATAAGGGTAAATATCGGATTGGTCGAGAGGTTAACGCATTAGACTTTTATCCCAAAGGTCTGACTTTCGAACCCTGGTTAGAGCAAACATGTTTTTAGCTCACCTTATCACATGGTTTATATAGACTTAAATAACAAAATGATTATAAAATCCAGAGGTTTCATATTTTGTGTGTAACATAATATAGTGGTTCTCTACAAAGGTTTTTAACATGAAGCCCCTGGGGTCAAAACTGGCCACACCCCGAGGCTCACACGGGTTTATTTAGACTTAAATAGCAAAATGGCTTTAAAAATCTTCTCCTCTGAAACTGCAAGGCCTAGAGGTTTCATATTTGGAATGTAACATTGTATAATGGTCCTCTACATAGATTGTTCAAATGATGCCTCTGGAGTCAAAACTGGCCACACCCCGGAGGTCAGATGGTTTATATAGAATTAAATAACAAAATGACTCAAAAAATATTTTCCTTTAAAACCGCAAGACCCAGAGGTTTCATAATTGGTATGTAACATTGCATAGTGGTCATCTTCACAGATTGTTCAAATTATGGCCCTGGGGTCAAAACTGGCCACACCCCAGGGGTCATATGGTTTGTATAGACTTAAATTGCAAAATGACTTTAAAAATATTATCCTATATAACCGCAAGTCCTAGAGATTTCATATTTGGAATGTAACACTGTATAGTGGTCCTCTACAAAGATTGTTCAAATAATGCCCCTGGGGTCAAAACTGGCCACATCCCGATAGTCACATGGTTTACATGGACTTAAATAGCAAAATGACTTTAAAAATCTTCTCTACTGAAACCGCAAGGCCCATATGTTTCATATTTGGTATGTAACGTTGTATAGTGGTCCTCTACAAAGATGCCGGGCCCGGCTAGCTCCGGGATCGTGAGTTCGAACCCCAGCCTGGCCACACAACTTATATAGGGATTGGTCTTGACATTATTTCTACGGACATTTTCCCCCTACCTCTGATTCAAGTAGGGCAGTTGTCAGTTACTGGCATAGGTATGTGCACTTAGTACTGGTAAACCGCTTGGATCGGCTAAGCTTACCCATGAAAAGTGTGAGTAGGTTAACTGACCGCTGTGACATGACTGAAATACTGTTAAAAACGGCGAAAAATCCAATCAATCAAAGAAACAAACATCTTCAACGATTGTTCAAATCATGCCCCGGGGGTCACAATTGGCCAAACCCCAAGGGCCACATGGTTTATATTGACTTAAATAACAAAATGACTTAAAAAATCTTGTCCTCTGGAAACGCAAGGCCCATAGGTTTCATATTTGGTATGTAACATTGTATAGTGGTCTTCTACAACAATTGTTCAAATGATGCCCCTGGGGTCAAAAATGGCCACTCCCCTGGGGTCACACGGTTTATATAGACCTAAATAGCAAAATGACTTTAAAAATATTCTCCTTTGAAACCGCAAGGCCCAGAGGTTTCATTTTTGGTATTTAACCATAGTATATTGGTTTTCTACAAAGATAGTTGAAATGATGCCCCTGGGGTCAAAACTGGCCACATCCCGATGGTCACATGGTTTACATAGACTTTAATAGCAAAATGACTTTAAAAATCTTCTCTACTGGAACCGCAAGGCCCATAGGTTTCATATTTGGTATAAAACGTTGTATAGTGGTCCTCTACAAAGATGCCGGGCCCGGCTAGCTCCGGGATCGTGAGTTCGAACCCCAGCCTGGCCACATAACTTGTGTGGGGATTGTTCATGACATTATTTCTACGGCCATTCTCGCCCTACCTCTGTTTCAAATAGGGCATTTGTCAGTTACTGGCATAGGCATGTGCACTTAGTACTGGTAAACCGCTTGGATCGGCTAAGCTTGCCCATGAAAAGTGTGAGTAGGTTAACTGACCGCCGTGACATTACTGAAATACTGTTAAAAACGGCGAAAAATCCAATCAATCAAACAAACAAACCTCTACAAAGATTGTTTCAATGATGCCCCGGGGGTCGAAGTTGGCCACACCCCAGGGACCACATGATTTATATTGACTTTAATAGCAAAATGACTTTAAAAATCTTCTCCTCTGAAACCGCCAGGCCCATACCTTCATATTTGGTATGTTACATTGTATAGTGGTCCTCTACAAAGATGCCCCTGAGGTCAAAACTGGCCACTCCCCTGGGGTCACATGGTTTATTTAGACCTAAATAGCAAAATGATTTTTAAAATCTTCTCCTCTGATACCGCAAGGCTTAGAGGTTTCATATTTGGTATTGAACCATTGTGTATTGGCCCTCTACAAAGATTGTTGAAATGATGCCCCTGGGGTCAAAACTGGCTACATCTCGGGGCTCACATGGTTTATATAGACTTAAATAGCAAAATGACTTTAAAAATATTCTTTTAAAACTGGCCACGCCCCGGGGGTCACAAAGTTTGTATAAACTTAACCCGCAAGACCCAGTGTTTTCGTATTTGGTATGTAACATTTTATAGTGGTCCTCTACAAAGATTGTTCAAATTATGCCCATGGGATAAAAAGTGGCCATGATCCGGGGCGTCACATGATTTATATATGGCAAGAGGGCCTTACAAATCTTCTCGGTTGAAACCGTAAGGCACAGAGGTTTTATATTTTGCGTGAACCGTTAAGTAGTGGTCATCTACAAAAATTGTTCAAGTATATCCCGGTGGTTAAAAATGGCCACGGCCTGGGGGTCACATGGTTAATATGGATTGTATATATTGATAGCATATGACTTTAAAAACATTCTCCTCTGAAACCGCAAGGCCCAGTGGTTTCATATTTGGTATGTTACATTGTGTAGTGGCCCTCTACAGATATTGTTTCAATTATGCCCCTGGGGTAGAAAGTAGCCGTGCTCTGTGGATCACATGGTTTATTTAGACTATGAAAATCTCATGAAAATGCAAGGCCCATATATTTAAACTCAGGGAAGTGCTTTAGTGCCATTTGGCCCTCTTGTTATAAGCCACTATAATGCCTTTAATTCAAGTGAGCGACCTAGGGTCATCAGCCGCTTGTTTCTTTTTTGTGATGTTTTTTCTTGTTTAAGTACTTGAGCTCTTTAGTTCAATGCTTTAATAAGTCAAGTTAAGATGTTTAATGGTATTTAAAAAATCAAGAACTAAAATCTGCGAACAAGTCCCTTAAATACTAACTAGGTGTGTTTAAGTAATAGTTAGAAGGTAGAGGTACATTAATTACTGTATATAAGTATCATGAGATCACGGCTGTATACTACGCATAGTTCAGATTTGTACAGTTAAAGTGTGTAAGTAAGATCTTACAACAGAAATAGTGACATGAATACAATTAAGAAAATTAAGTTAATTAGCTTATATACTTCGATTTAAAATAGAAAAAGAAAACATTGCTTTTAAATCACCAAATAGTTTTCGTCTGTATAAACGGAAACTCAAATACATGTATATACGTACGTTGACATGACAGATTGTTAAGGTTACACAAAACAAAGAAACGATGCAGAAGTCGACAAGTACTGGTTGATTTATTTCATATTGAAGTGTTTCCCTCGTCCTTTTTACGTTTGTTTTTGTTTGCTTTCAAGTTTTATTGTCACTTTCATCAGCTTGTTTTGAAAATAATTGATATCAAAGATCGTGCATTCACACTTTAAATAAATAATTGTGCAAAATATTATAAGTACACAATACATAGTCTAACTTACGCGGAATACACACTGCCAGTAAATTTCATACAGGGCGAGAGACGGTGCATATTCCATATTTGGTAAACTACACACTGTGTTACGAATTTAGCTTACCGTCAACATTTTGCTTTGCTTATTTCAATTACGGCTATAGAAGTCCATCATATCACACCTCCAACAAATTTCCAACACTTCCACTGGCTAAAAGAGATCACGGGATTGCCCCCTATTTTCCCATATGGGGCATCTCCAGAAAATATTAGGTCAGTACAAAATCAAAATGGCCGTCTGTCGATTAAAATGGTTTTCTATAGAAATGTTGTGTTAACTTTAACTTGATAAGTTGGCAAATGTCAATACTGACTACATGAACGTATAAGAGACGAGTAACTGGTACAGATTTGGTTCATATATACTTACTGCTGTCTGACCTAAGCTTCCTTGCCGTTTAATTTTCTTTTGACTTATTTGATTTGTTAACGTTTTGTTGTTTGGTCAAAATGTCGCTGGCATAAAGATTTCCAGATACTTCAAATCAAGAAATTGAGAGAAAGAGGCCAAAACGCCACTCAGAAAATACTTTAAATTCTAAAGAAAATATTGGTTTAAATGTTGTTTTATCAGCTTACTTACTTTACAATCTTGCTAAAAGGTTGTTGGTGTGATATAAACGATACAGGATGAATTGTTGCCCCGTATAGCGTCTCGCCCAATATGAATCTCCTGGCTGCCCCGTATTTTCCCATACGGGGCAGCAATTCACCCTGTAACGCAAGCGTCTCGCCCAATATGAATCTCCCGACTTCCCCGTATTTTCCCATACGGGGCAGCAATTGACCTTGTATCTTATAATATTTCTTTAAAATGTCACGTCTTCATTTCGGAAATTTAAAGTTACGACAGTATTCCGGTTAGGTATTTTTTTTACTGTCCTGGTTAAAAAAAATATCGTTTTAACCATGTTTACTAATTAATTTTTAAAAAATGCACTTCAGGTCTAAATAACTAACACTTTTTGTTTTTCATTAATGCAGCGTATCGACGGCTAATACGATATAATATTTTCAAAAAATATAATTATATTTTAAGAAGTATTTATGAAATGATTGCTTTACACATCGGTCTCGCTATTATATTCAAACAGCAAAATATTTCATTTTGTAATTTTAACAAGAACTGTGTTTGAAAAAGACAATTGGCGTTGAAACTAAGTCGGAAATGTCTTTTTTACCCTAAACATAATACAAGAGGGCCAAGATGATCGGTTGCGTGACTTTCCGGACCCCGGGTTTTTCGATCCCCACCTACTTTTCGGACACTATAAGTAAACTTCTCGCACCACACAATTAATTTGAGATAAATTCAATCAATATTAATATTTGTACTGTGAATAAACCGATCATTCCGATCCGTGTTTTCACCATAGATGCATAAGTAACTAAATAATGTACGTGAACATAATTTTTATATGAATTTTTCAGGCAACTTGAACAAATTAACAATGTAAGAAAATAATTGCGGGAATGAATGGAAATAATAATTTTCAGACGACTGTTGTTATTGATATGCAACATGCCAAACGTTCCGTTTAGAAGTTATCTAATACACAAACAGTTCGAAGTAAAATAAACATATATTCTGTGTATCCCATCAATCTTCAGGGAACATTTAGCACATTTGAAACAATGAAGACTTCATTTTTGATAACACAAACATAAAATTCCTTAGAGTATGGCGATTTAAAAGTATATTCAGTAGGAATATGGTGTATCAAGAGTTTGCTGTGTATAATTATTATTGCAAATAATGTTTTCGTGCTACGCAAATGAAGTAAAAGTAACATGAATAACATTTCGACGTATTTCGAGGCTTCTTTCACCAGTCACCACATTTTATTTATAGAAAAAGATGTAACATCTTTTTAGAGATCGAATAACATCTACTGGAGAAAGTGATAGAAATTAAAGGTGCAATTGAAATAATTCTTTATAAGACACAACCCCAATTCAAATTCAAAATAACATGCATAGTAATTTTATAAATATAAACCGTCCCCATTTATTGAAATATTTGGGTTTATGATTCTGTCATTAGAAAGTGTCGCTAGGCTAAACAAAATAGTGTTTTCGTTCTGTTAATGAATATAACATTCTGAATGTAACATACATTGAGAAAAAAATGTTCATAATTATTCACAGTTCTAGAGTGTATGTGGAGGATATGTTTTTAACTTTATTTTATCCGCCTATCCACCCAATTCTGTATAATTTAAACCCAATATTTATACAACAATTATTGGTAGACATTAAACCACTTTTTAAGTTTACATTCCCTAACATTCTCCCGTGCAAAAAAAAGACTAAACTGTAGCGTGGGAAAGTTTTCATTGAAATGCGCGAATTTTTAGGCGTGAGTTCGAATCCTGCTGGAACCATGTATCGAAAAACAAATTGCATTTATTTTTTACTTAACGATTCCCTCAATATAATATTGCTAGTAGAAAAATATATTCATGAAAAATGGGAATATGCCATAAAAGAATGTGCAAACAAAACTCTGCACTTTAGCAATGGACTTTTCCTCAGCCTATTTTGGCGTTGATTATAACCTCTATCAAAAGGCTAATCCATTACAACGAGGCAAGTAACACAGTGATTCGTATTCCTGTGGATTTGCTTCCTGCTGTGGTCACGATGTGGACGCAGTGTTGCGACCCTTATCCGCTGAGATCAATACACTGCTGCAATTGACACCGTACACTCAGCCATTGCTGAGTCAGCTGAGATCAATACACTGCTGCAATTGACACCGTACACTCAGCCATTGCTGAGTCAGCTGAGATCAATACACTGCTGCAATTGACACCGTACACTCAGCCATTGCTGAGTCAGCTGAGATCAATACACTGCTGCAATTGACACCGTACACTCAGCCATTACTGAGTCAGCTGAGATCAATACACTGCTGCAATTGACACCGTACACTCAGCCAATGCTGAGTCAGCTGAGAGAAAAGATTGATAGATACTGATAAGACATTTCTGGTGGACCAATACAAAGAGTGGAATAACCTATGGGGAGGCCGGACATTTCTGGTGGACCAATACAAAGAGTGGAATAACCTATGGGGAGGCCGGACATTTCTGGTGGACCAATACAAAGAGTGGAATAACCTATGGGGAGGCCGGACATTTCTGGTGGACCAATACAAAGAGTGGAATAACCTATGGGGAGGCCGGACATTTCTGGTGGACCAATACAAAGAGTGGAATAACCTATGGGGAGGCCGGACATTTCTGGTGGACCAATACAAAGAGTGGAATAACCTATGGGGAGGCCGGACATTTCTGGTGGACCAGTACAAAGAGTGGAATAACCTATGGGGAGGCCTTACATTTCTGGTGGACCAGTACAAAGAGTGGAATAACCTATGGGGAGGCCGGACATTTCTGGTGGACCAATACAAAGAGTGGAATAACCTATGGGGAGGCCGGACATTTCTGGTGGACCAATACAAAGAGTGGAATAACCTATGGGGAGGCCGGATGTTTCTGGTGGACCAATACAAAGAGTGGAATAACCTATGGGGAGGCCGGACATTTCTGGTGGACCAATACAAAGAGTGGAATAACCTATGGGGAGGCCGGACATTTCTGGTGGACCAATACAAAGAGTGGAATAACCTATGGGGAGGCCGGACATTTCTGGTGGACCAATACAAAGAGTGGAATAACCTATCGGGAGGCCGGACATTTCTGGTGGACCAATACAAAGAGTGGAATAACCTATGGGGAGGCCGGACATTTCTGGTGGACCAATACAAAGAGTGGAATAACCTATGGGGAGGCCGGACATTTCTGGTGGACCAATACAAAGAGTGGAATAACCTATGGGGAGGCCGGACATTTCTTAAAGGAGGCCTTTAATCACAATTATGAAACTGTTCTGTAGACAAGATAAGGTAACAATATCGAGGATTTAGGTGGAGTTATTACCCTTTTATCAACTTAGAATTTTCGCTTTAGGTCAAATTTCTCATTATCTATAACAGATAGATTGTCTTGAAACTAAACATAAAATCGAACCTTGCTGTACATACCGGGGCAAAAATAAAGCAAATAAAACAGGACATTTTTAGAATATTTTCTTTATTTTGAATACAAAACGCTTAATGTAAATACATACACACAAGCAGTTATGTTATTGAAATGCTACAATTACGAGCAAATACTAGGCACTACTAAGCACTGGGTCTATTGACGGTAGGTCAACAATCGAAGTCCGTGAGTTCGAATCCTACTGGAACCGTGCATCACCCCCCCCCCCAAAAAAAATACCATCGATATGCCCTTTTACTATTAAGATTGATAAATATAAGTGTATCTCTACTATGTCGTTGGTTGTTTATCAAAACTACCAGCACTGTAACTGATTACACACGAGTAGTAACAATACTTAAACAAGAATTGTCACATGTGTGACGGATATACCTTCACAATATGGCATTGTCACAAAACTATGGCATTCATTCGAAAGAAATAGACACAAAGAGAATACTTTAATTTGTGAATGTGTAACAGTGTATTTGAAAAAAATTCAATAGGAGCTATAACTTTGTCAATATTTAGTTTTTTGTAACCAAAGTTGAACTTGATCTGTATTTTATGATGTTCCACCTACGTACCAAAAATAACTTAAATATGTGAAGCCTTTCATGAGTTATTGTCCATGTTTTTGGAATTTAAGTTAAAAATGGGCCATAACTCTGTCACAATTTAGTGGTTTGTAACGAAAGTAGAAGTTGAAATGTTTTTTATGACGTTACACATTTGTACCCCAAAATTATTTGCATATGTCAAGCCATTCTTGAGTTATTGTCTGGAAACCATGTATTTAGGGAATTAAAGTCCAAAAAGGACCACGACTCTGTCAAAATTTAGTAGTTTATAACCAAAGTTGAACTTAACATGTGCTCTGTGGTGTTTCACGTGTGTGCCAACAATTATTTGAATATGTCAAGCTTTTCTTGAGTTATCATCAAGAAACCATGAAAACCAACAGACCGACAGACCGACCTAAAAGCTCACGAGCTATCCCCCCCCCCCCCAAACTGCGTTTGTGGGGGTATAATAAACAAACATACATATATATGACATTATATAATGAACACACACTCAAATATTATAGTTGATAAAGAATTATATTCTAAATATTATTAAATTCTCTAATTTAAAATGTAAATACAACATAATGAAACATTATTTTTGGTACAAAACTAATTACGTTCAAAAAGTATTTGCATTATAAATCTGCCCTTGTTGACCATTTTCAATGGCACAATTATATTATATTATATTTTATATTATATATTATATTATATTATATTATATTATATTATATTATATTATATTATATTATATTATATTATATTATATTATATTATATTATATTATATTTTATTTTATTTTATTTTATTTTATTTTATATATAACATGTATATTATATTACCAATTAGATTATTTTTATGTCTTTCTTTACAAAAAGCTATGCTACAATATTTAAATTAACATAAGCAAACTCATCAATGCATGCATTTTACTCGTTCCGAAATCACAAGTCATTGCATATATGCAAATGTGTTGAATATTAAAGTGTTGGTTTTATTTTCGATAATTCTAATTAGTCGCAGTTCTTATTAAACATCGTTTGGCAATTCATGATCTACTCTTGTAATAGACGAGGGCTGTCCCTAAAATAGCGTGTAGTTTGTAACAAAAACAACAATATAATAGCATGATGAATTCAGAACAAGCACCAGAACGCGTTTTGAGCGCGGAATTTATTTACAGACCAACAGACAGATAGATAGACTGCACGAAACCTCTAAATCAGCTGTCATACACCAAGATTGGCAAGAAAAAAATGTACATTGAAAATATGATATACCCTTTCAAATAGTTGATTATTATTCAATTATTTTGGATAACATGGTGCACAAAGCTAATTGTTGCAGTAATAATTCCTGTATGTGTTATACAAATGTCAAACTAGCACATAAGATAACCAATGTATTTTCTATATGTACATGTATCCTCATGGAAAAAATGGTATAAGCGTATTAAAGAAAACGAAAATCCCTCTAATTACTGAACAAATAAAGATGGTTTATTTTTAACGCTGTCAACAACAAAAAAACACACGATAAACCATAACACTATTGAAGCGGATTTTAAAAGTTTCAACCTATTTAGAGGCGCATTATCATCACACATGGCCCAGAATTAATAAATGTATTTATCGTGATATACTACGCAATTTATTTAATTACTAAGTTATTTAAATTTACCACGCAAAAATATTGATACTCTATGAAGCGGTGATTGCGAAATACACGACAATAGAAAGAATTCCCATATGTTCTATTTTGTTCAGTTATATGTAGATAAACATGTAAACATGTCACGGAAAACGAGCGTATATGCAGGTGTTTTGACGCAAGATTAAGAGTATGATTTTCAATTTTAAAGGTTGCATTTAGAAAACATTTTCATTAAGAGTTCAATACGCATTTGAATAAAATCATCAATATACTCAAAATATATTTGCTATCAAGTGCTGGTATTTTAGTAGCCATTGGTTATAAATGCTACTGCATCGAAAGGGTATTAACGAACATACAAACTATAGGAAAGAACATATGCATATGTCACGATACATAAAAACAATATTGATGGGTACATAGTTTGGCATTATATAGATATCATATGTTGCATGTTGATGCGACATAACTGTCACAGTAAACATCGTGAAATGTGTACACAGATTACAATCTCGTTTTTTTTCTAAAACTTAAAAAAACAATTTGTTTAAGAAATATGCTACGAACTAGTAAATGTTCATTTCTACGGTTGCCAATCCTAAGGTATCAACTGTTATTGATTTGAATGGCAGTTGGTACCTACTGGTTTTCACCTTCGATTTCTTAATTTGTTAATCCATAACCACAGAAGCCATGTTATCAAACGTGTTGTTAGGCTTGAGATATCTTGTACAACTGGATTTTTTTCTCGAGTATATAGCTATTTGTCACCGCGAGTCTGGCACCATCCCTGTCCATGCATATGGTACACGGCAACTTCATATCCACTGGAAAGGCATCAACAATGTCACCATCAACTGTCATTTGCACAATAAGGTTCCTTTCATTACTGCAGACCAGCACCGTGTCTCCAGGTCCGACACACACACCACGAGGTGCCTTCATGTTCTCATTCGTGATTTTCTTACATGTACCTTTGACGGTATCAAACAAATAAACAGTGTCGGCTTTTCTGTCAGTTACTACCAACGTATTATTCGACTGGACAAACGCGCATTTACAAGCACTGAATTCATATTTCTTCTTCGGAAACTCCACGTTTTCAAACGCAGACTCCACACCGGCCATCGAAATGATTCTCACTGGATGTGGATCATCAAACGCACTGACAACCATCTTGCGCGTGTTCATGCAACAAATGGAGCTAAACGTTGATTCCGTTTTGATTTCTCTCATAAATTTGATAATATTGCCAGGACTCACTGACAGGAAACATATTTTTTTCCCGGACACAGACACAGCTATTTCAGAGTGGGACACGCATACAACGTCCTGGGGTGATACGTTGAAATTGTATGGTATACCTTGTTGTTGCAGTTGTTCATTCAGAATTATACACTTCTTATTCGTATTATCCACCGCCACTAGCCTCCCGTCCGGCATGAAGTCCATTACAGAAAAGAAAGGCTCCTTCTCTTTATTTGCTTCACTGTATTCTACTGACGCGAGTAATAGTAGATTTATTTGTCTCAATGGAACTGAATTGGGTTCACCTGAAATAGCAATGTCATTTCAATAGTACATGACTTTATTTTACAGTATAACGATAACGTAATTTGTCGCCTGTCTGTCCAGTGTAATTTTGTATGCACAACAGCAAACTAAAATATTGACATTACAAGCCATGCTTTTTATTGTTTTCTCAATAACATTTCACATATGTCTTTAAATTGATTACAAAGGCCAAATTGCGTATAATTAAGCTTTGTTGCGGTAGGTTCGATCGTAGTAAACGTGGACTTTGCAAGTTATTATTTTACGTTCACAGTCGACATTTACTCTTTAATGTGTTTAATCAATATAAACAGACAGTTAATTACTTTTATAAATTACACTTTCAGTTTGGAGTTTTATCAAAACGTGAAATAATCATGATTAAGTGTTGGCTATAAAATCGACTTGTCTGCTAAATCTTGTCAATTTCTTTTTTAACATATACTATCAAGCTAACTAAACAGTTTAAGTAATAATAAGAAAATTATTAAAAACCTACTGCAAAATCAAGCGCTTTAAAGCTGGTACTTCACAGATGATAGGACATATAAAACTGATGACAAAATTGTAGTTTGTAATGTACATGTCACGATACTCATCAAATGCAGTCAATTAAACATCACTTAATTGTATAATAATAATACACATAATAGCGGGCTTTACGACTCGCTTGGATAAGCCCTTCTTAAAATAGACTACCACTGTTCGGTGTGTGATATTGCAAATGCGATGTTCATTCTGGGGCACGCAGTAATTGAATGTGATATGATAGAAGAAAATGGATATGCACCCGGGTTCTTAGCGTGAGGGGCGGATACTCTAACCGCTTCGCTAAGTACATTATTTTATTTCACACTTGAACCGATCCATGCGCTACTTGTCGTTTCGGGCGTATGCTTTGTACATAACGCAATTCCAGAAAGTAAAATCGATTGGCTATATGGACCACGTGGTAATTTCACAACAAAAAGTGAAGAGTTATAAAAAGTTTAAAATCGTCTCGAGACGCTTTTGAAATCGCGTTTAAACAATGCGTTGTAATGATTATACCAACGTGTTTCGAAATTTTGTGTATGTCAACAATGTTTTATTTCTCATTCAGTTTTAGCCAATTATATAAGATTTCACTAGATTTGAAACTTTTTTTATATAATTTTTTGTCAATTCCCCATTATGTGACGTAGCAGTTTTAAATCCCGATAAACGTTATATTTCTTACGTTTCTTATCCAAACGATTATTTACAATTTGTCACATGTTTAGAATATTTGCAAGCCCGAAAGCCTAGAAATTTAAACCTAGCTTACATTATAGACTATATCTGTTAAAAAGGTAGATCCCTTTCTTTGCGCGTGTCATGTTGAAAATTCTTTGCTTGTTGAAAAGTAATGTCGGGCCATCTTAAAATACTGAATACATTTCAAAACCAAAGGTTTAAATGGTTTTAGTTTTATTATAATAAGAATAATAACAGAACAAACTAGTAATGCTATACCTTTCCTGATGCTCTCCACCTTCAGAGTAGCAAAATCAGAGCCTATTTCCAGGAGGCTGTACAGTTCACTGGTAAAGTCCACGTTCATGTCAATTGCCACTAGTGCCTGACGTTGGTCCGCAATGCAATTATCTGCGTTTTTCAATATCGCCTCAACAGTTTTAACAACGATAAACTTTTGCTCTGGTGTCCCATGCTTTAATACGTCAGAATATATAGGTAATATATCACAAATATCTTTCTGAATACTCGATAATGCTTCATGCAGTTGGTTGCAATGTTTAATCATCTGCGATCTCTTGTCTTCTGCCTCTTGCAGCAGTCGAGCATTTGCGTCCTCAGATAGGTTTACTACACGGATTTTCATTCCCTCCATCACGTCTGAGATATTAGCTATTGAATAATTTATTTCATCTCTTGATGGCTGATTTGCTTTGATCAAATTATTTGTATCATCGTTCGCTTTAAGCAAAGCTTCTTTCCGGTCAGTTATATCTGAACATGTCTGGTCCAGAAACGATTTCAGAATATTGAAGTTTTCGCATTTCAAATGCGCCATTACACAGAGACTGCAGCAAAAACAATCATGGTTAGGACAATAAAATTCTATTTCCTTTGAGTGCTGTGCACACCTATCGAACCCATCCATGTCTAACCCAATAACAGCATCACTAGATTTGAGATGCTCCGATTCGTTTCCATTGTTTTCCATTTCTCTTTCTTGAATACTACACCTTGTTTACAATGGTACAAAACTTAAACGGCAAATGTGTTCATGTCCGAAAATTTTGTACCGCTGATACACTACAATTTTTTTCACACCGCTACGCACTAAATCAACGCGCTTTATAGTCGCCAACGACTCATAATGCAGATTACGATGAGAAACTGCGTTATATATAGTCAGACATCGACAGTTTCGTGAAACGAGATATGCCGATGTGACTACTTCCAAACGATGGGCGTTCCGTCATGTCAAAAATATTTAACTCCAGCGAGTGAAACTTCCAATCATTTGGCTTTGTCAACTATCACCTGATTCCATTAACTTCTCTTACATAAAATATCACGTGGTAATGACGCACTTGCTAATGGAAGTAAAAGAAAACGAATCTTCTAAAACTATCTTAGAAGGAAGATAAATCGCCAATGACAAACTGTAAACAATGTAAATTTCGACAAAACCGTAAACAATGTAAATTTTAAAGACATGGTCACAACAATTGGTATCGTTTTTCAACTACTACAAACATGTTACCTCACAGTTAATCTAAAGCCCTGTCGAGTCATAATCAACATATCTTGACATTTCCGACTAAACTGAGCTGTTAACTGCAGTATCAATGTCATACACAATATCAAGCATGGCAATAGTGCATTTGCGAAAAATGCACACTAAATTAATAATTTAAAATTTATATTTAACGAAACAAGTTTATGCAAAGCGGAATCTGTCTTTAAACAAATGCTTAATCCGTGTTGTTTTGAGGTATATCAATGGCTTGGGTACAACCACTGTCTGGGATCTCGGTAACACGAGAAATGGATTCGGGACGATCTTCGGTCACGGTTGTCGGACGATTTCGGAACGGTACAGTAAATATGAAGAATATTATATATTTCTCTGGATAAAATGACAACATATTGCTCCAAATAATGGATGCGTAGATTTAATATGTATATTAACTAAACCATGTGTTCAAAATATCTACAAATGTAACTAGAGCATTTAGTCGCCGCTTTGTCCGTCGTCCGATTTCTAATTCCACTGCCATTCAGTATGTTCGGGTGTCAAATGAATTTCCCCGACATTTTAACCATCCTACTCCACGTTCTCCGTCCGTCTTTCCGTACGTCCACCCGGTACTTCGTTTCCGCTCGAGATCATAGGAACATATGACTCGAAGTTAATGACACTTTATAGACAGCATCCAATAAGGGTTGTCATGCGCATAATTTCAAGTAGTAGTTTTAAATGCCGGTTAGAATTTAAATGTTATCTGGATTGTTCGCGTATGGCTTTCAAAATAAGCTATAATAGTTATCTAAACCAAATGAAAAAACCCGCAAATGAGCTTAAAATGTGCAATCGTACATCTGTATACTTTTTTTAATAACGTGTGTAGATATTTTGAACACATGGTTTCGTTATTATACATACTAAATCTACGCATTCATAATTTGGAGCATCGTGTTGTCATTTAAGCCAGAGAAATATATAATATTCTTCATATTTAATTTACACTTATATTTCAGTACATAGTTCCAACAGTAAAATGAACCATATGCTTAACAATTAAACATAATAAGCACCTTATACCATTTTAAAACCGTTTTTTCATTTTACTCACTTATCAATTAGACAAAGCGGACCGTAACGGTTACCAAAATCGTCCAACAACCGTAACCGAAGATGGTCCCATGTCCATTGCTTGTGTTTCCGATATCCAAGACAGTGACAACTGCATTTTGGTAGTTGCTTGAGGGCTTTTTATCAACATTATTTTCTTACATTTACTCGTACTTGTTTAACTTAAGCACATGTTACCTTTTCATTCCGCGATGCGTCCAGAAATTCAAACAAAATCTCGATTCAGTATACCAGACGCCACGCTGTATATTAATTAAAATAGTTTTTATAATAACTTTATTAATGCTTGATTTACATTTGCCCCGGGCACCGTACGATAAATTCTTCTACGATACTTCGTACGAGTTTTTAGGCATCGTAGGTAGCTAAGGGTTACGGCATATGTGTTCACATTGTATATGATCTCTGTGCGATTTTTTGTACTGACTTTCGGGAGCTGGTGTGCGCAAATCCGTACGGAGACCGCACGGAGGTCGCACGATGGTTACACGGAAATCGTGGGATTTCCGCTCGGCTGTCCGGCGGTTTCACTTCTCACGGAAATCGGACGTAGGTTGAGCCCCTACGAACTTTTGTTTAGCTTATATGGGTAGGCTTATTTATAAATAACTGTCATGAAACACAAAACTGACTAGCCCGATAACATAGCATAACATATTAACAACGACTACATGTATGGTCTATCAAATATTTGCTATTACAAAGTATCAACAAAACTTTGATTTAACTATTTTTCTTCAGCAAGGTAAAACTGATTACAGTCGTATAAAGTAATGCATGAACACCACAATAAGAACTTCACTATCTGTAAAGTGCTATATTACCGTCTTATTGTATTCTACTCGTATTATAAAATGTAAGTTAATGCAAATGTTAGTTAACATCAAATGTTAACACGACACAGCTGAATACCTGTGATCCAATAAATGTGTGTTTCATGGTTCATTAATACATTTTTGTCATTTTACATTTTCATTTACATATAGCTTGCCTGCTGTGATCTATGTGTTGAATAACTACTGAACAATAATAATTTTCCCAGCATTTTAGGTTGTTTATGATAGATGAAAAATCATTGAAAATTAATTGTCAGTTTCAGACATCAGTTTTTGCATCTTTTCCTTGTGTTTTGATCATGAGAAATAAAGATCATGTTTTCTGCAGGTAGTTTTGGTATTTTTGTAATCATTTGATCGAGGTTTCTGTAGGAGGAAAATTACATCGTCCTAGGTAATTTGGTAGAATTATTTCTATTTAAAACTCGTTTGCATTCTTAGTAAATAACATGTACCTTCTCAATAAGGAAAGGTCGACGACTGTCCTAGTGTATAGTTAGAAATAGCAAAATGCAAGCGAATCATTGACGGCCTGTGTACCTGCACTCGTGTATTAAAGCTACTAGTTCACATCTATGGTTTGTGGAATAATTGCAAAATTTGACTGATACTTCTCATCTTCAAGTTGTGCTTTTTGATGTAGATTTTCAGGCTTTGATGTGTGAGCTGCAATACAAAATTCTGCCTTTAAACCAGCCCTGTTTACTTATGCCCCGATCACAAATAAGGAACTTCTGTTTTAGTGTAATACCCGATTATTTTTTAAATTAATTACATAAACATTATATTTGATTGTTATTGATTGTGCTACATTGCAAATTACAATAGAGGATGGGTTTGTCTCAGATGTATACTACAAGCACCTTACATCGAGTTAGTTATG
Source organism: Congeria kusceri (assembly GCA_027627225.1). Taxonomy (NCBI): domain Eukaryota; kingdom Metazoa; phylum Mollusca; class Bivalvia; order Myida; family Dreissenidae; genus Congeria; species Congeria kusceri. The sequence goes on along the minus strand of CM051029.1, from coordinate 70,252,498 downwards.
CTATATAACACTATTTATCAATAATTAGATAACGCATCGTTATATCCATTTGAGTTGGTTGGAATATTAATAACTAACTGAAGCTTCAATGACAAATTCATAACTTGGCCGAATATTATTAAAACACATATAAGTACAAGATTTCACAAGTACATTGTATTTTTTATAATATAATTAAACTTGCGCTGTTAATAAATGCACCAAACAATTGCACTGCTAATAAATGCACCAAACAATTGCACTGCTAATAAATGCACCAAACAATTGCACTGCTAATAAATGCACCAAACAATTGCACTGCTAATAAATGCACCAAACAATTGCACTGCTAATAAATGCACCAAACAATTGCACTGCTAATAAATGCACCAAACAATTGCACTGCTAATAAATGCACCAAACAATTGCACTGCTAATAAATGCACCAAACAATTGCACTGCTAATAAATGCACCAAACAATTGCACTGCTAATAAATGCACCAAACAATTGCACTGCTAATAAATGCACCAAACAATTGCACTGCTAATAAATGCACCAAACAATTGCACTGCTAATAAATGCACCAAACAATTGCACTGTTAATAAATGCACCAAACAATTGCACTGCTAATAAATGCACCAAACAATTGCACTGTTAATAAATGCACCAAACAATTGCACTGCTAATAAATGCACCAAACAATTGCACTGCTAATAAATGCACCAAACAATTGCACTGCTAATAAATGCACCAAACAATTGCACTGCTAATAAATGCACCAAACAATTGCACTGCTAATAAATGCACCAAACAATTGCACTGCTAATAAATGCACCAAACAATTGCACTGCTAATAAATGCACCAAACAATTGCACTGCTAATAAATGCACCAAACAATTGCACTGCTAATAAATGCACCAAACAATTGCACTGTTAATAAATGCACCAAACAATTGCACTGCTAATAAATGCACCAAACAATTGCACTGCTAATAAATGCACCAAACAATTGCACTGCTAATAAATGCACCAAACAATTGCACTGCTAATAAATGCACCAAACAATTGCACTGCTAATAAATGCACCAAACAATTGCACTGTTAATAAATGCACCAAACAATTGCACTGCTAATAAATGCACCAAACGCTAACATAAGTATTTAAAAACATTAAATAGTAAGTATACATTATAACATTCAAATAAAACTAAGTGCAGAAACGTCTTCGCTAGTGCCGAAATGACTAGTATTCTGTCCATGTGACATCGGGTGAAATCTTCAATTTCGGTAAATTATTCAGTCAAATGAGATTGGGCGGAGCGTCGCGCATTAATTACAAGCGTTTATTACTGGTTTTGCCAAGTATACATTTGTAAGTTGGAACGATACATCTTTGAACGGTATATAGTGATTTCGGGCAGGTTTGCATGGTTGCCGTATGGATGAGCAAGGTGACAAGACTTGGATTTACCAATTAACAAGAATAAACTGCTGCGAAACAGACATACTCGTCTGCGTTGTCAATGTTGCATTTGACCAATGCACATTCAAATGATTGGAATTTTGGCGCTCATCCCCCTCCATATCAAGGCGTCTGTAGAAGATTAGGTTGGAATTTTGGCGCTCATCCCCCTCCATCTCAAGGCGTCTGTAGAAGATTAGGTTGGAATTTTGGCGCTCATCCCCCTCCATCTCAAGGCGTCTGTAAAAGATTAGGTTGGAATTTTGGCGCTCATCCCCCTCCATCTCAAGGCGTCTGTAGAAGATTAGGTTGGAATTTTGGCGCTCATCCCCCTCAATCTCAAGGCGTCTGTAGAAGATTAGGTTGGAATTTTGGCGCTCATCCCCCTCCATCTCAAGGCGTCTGTAGAATTTTGGCGGTCAACCCCCTCCATCTCAAGGCGTCTGTAGAAGATTAGGACAACTCATAAGTTTTCGGCCACCGGGCGAGAGAGGTCGAAAACACATCGGCCGGACACCGTCCTATCGCGGACGGCGTTTGCTTGGATCGGGCGGTGGACGTTCGATTAGTCTACTTAAAAGTCATCGTCCGATTTCAAAGGCGACCGTGCGGCACCAGCAGACGCTAGGAAAGGCACAGCCCGATGTACAGTTACAGGCACCGAGCGATCTCTGTCTTGATGTGTGGCGGTCGGTTGGCTTGTATGCACTCGAAACTTTTTCAATAAATTGCACTTGCAGTCATTTACAATTCTGCGCAGCGACCGTCCGATTCATATATTCACCGCAATGGCGCCGTCTGGTTATCGGTCGCCCGCCCTGAGTCTCAAACTGCATGTTCTCCATCTCAGTTTGCGAAAACTGTCCGGAGTCCGCTTGACTTGTGTCCACGAGATGAAAAAGTACACAAATCACTAGCGGCTCCAGGCGGGGGGCGCAGCCGGCGCCCCCCCCCTTAAACTTCCGGACCAAACATATATGGGCATATTTAAAAAGGTCAACACTGAAAATATAAGCAAATTTTTTTTCGCTCAATTAGCTCGCTCAGTTTGGTTATAGATACACATACAATTCAATAAAACATACCCGACCTTAGCCGCCACTTACGATTTCTTACGTACACCGTAGTACCGTCGCAAAAGTTCATCCAACGATAAATTATAGACAATGGGTATATTTACCTTTTTTTTCTAAATGATATTGTTGTCTTTTTTAAATTCGTATAATATATTAAGATGTTTGATGCAATACACCATTGACACAGGATACCACATAAAAGACATTTATAGTTTTCGAATCAATTATGATTTAAAGTCGGAATAATACAAATAATTATCGATGCGTGTGTGTTTGAATTTAGTCAGCTACGGATTTTACATGTTCAAGGATGTTACTGATATATTTAGCATTGAATGTCAAATACGTATTTAGTGGACAGGCACATCAAACAAGGGCAATTTACTGGCAAAATAGGTTCATAACATACAGATGAACCAACTTGTCTATCGAACATAATACGGTGACGGATTATTTTATCCGGTGAAACAAAGTGCATTTAATGGTGATGACGATGACGATGATGATGAGAAAGATTTATCATTTATCTTCGATAAGGATCTGTACATAAAGGGATTCTATCTGCACGATCAAAAGTTTACGCCCCCACGCAACCCGAAATCCTGGAGTCTCCCCTGCAAAACGCACGGTGCCTGTCTGATTCCAAAAGTCACCGATGCTTCATATACACATCGGACAGCGCCCGTCTATGTGTGACTTACTGATTCCAAAAGTCACCGATGCTTCACATACACATCGGACAGCGCCCGTCTATGTGTGACTTACTGATTCCAAAAGTCACCGATGCTTCACATACACATCGGACAGCGCCCGTCTATGTGTGACTTACTGATTCCAAAAGTGACCGATGCTTCATATACACATCGGACAGCGCCAGTCTATGTGTGACTTACTGACTCCAAAAGTCACCGATGCTTCATATACACATCGGACAGCGCCCGTCTATGTGTGAGTTACTGATTCCAAAAGTCACCGATACTTCACATACACATCGGACAGCGCCCGTCTATGTGTGACTTACTGATTCCAAAAGTCACCGATGCTTCATATACACATCGGACAGCGCCCGTCTATGTGTGACTTACTGATTCCAAAAGTCACCGATGCTTCACATACACATCGGACAGCGCCCGTCTATTTGTGCCTTAAGCATAAGCTTTTCAACAGCATAACATCGCATACAAATAAACAGAAGATAATAGCCTTCATAAAATTGCACTGTTCCGTGAAAGTTCTGCAAAACGAATGAGGAAAATGGAACACCAGGCCCCATGTACCCAAAGGAAAATGGAACACCAGGCCCCATGTTCCCAAAGGAAAATGGAACACCAGGCCCCATGTTCCCAAAGGAAAATGGAACACCAGGCCCCATGTTCCCAAAGGAAAATGGAACACCAGGCCCCATGTTCCCAAAGGATCAACCACAGGATACAGATCAATCTTAGCTGATCTTGATCTTCCAGCTCCAATGAGCGGAATTTCAAAATATTTATTTATTTAAAATACTTGTCACCTAAACTAAATAACCTGATTTTTGCTAGGTTTTGAGAAGAATCTTCATACGGGACAGCAAATATACGCTGAGAAAAGTTTATAGCGTAAAATATGTATTTTATCAATAGTGAAATCTGATCCAAATTTTTGCGAACGACATTTTTTAGCCTGATCTTAAAATTAGGATCAGGCTCACCTAAAGCCTGAAAATCAGACTCAACTTGTTTTGCGAACACAGAGCCCGATGTTCGCAACTGGTGCAAACAAAACATCCGTATGTCAAGGTAAAAGAATTAAAATCGTGTACTTCTTTCTTAAAAGTGGAGACAAATTTCATCATGGACTGTTTATGACGAGACTTATAAATTAAATGTGATTAATAACGACACAAAATGTATGTTCCACGGCCGATATGACTATTCCAGATACATATATTAAGCAACGTAGGCTGCCTATATTAATAGCAGCATACCATGCAGATTCGGTTCACGTTAATCTATTGTTGTAAAATATAGTAAATTATATACGCGTATTTACTCGCATCTAACGGTTTTTATCGCCATTAAAATAATGCAATGTGCACGCACCTAGCATATTAAGCTGGTGTCCCTTCTCTCCTTCATACAACGAGAATACTAGGTTATTGTTGAATAAAGGTAAGTTTATTTAACGAGACTTGGAAAACCTGAACCAAGAGCCTTGGCGAATTTGCCAAATGTTTATAGAAACGAAATCATTGAATTTAACAATGCTTCAGTATTAATTCTCTGTAAATGAACCTTATTATTGCAAATATAAGTGTCGACCTACCGTCGATACGCCCCTTTAATATGTGATTGGACATTTCTTACTCTATGTTGCAAAACGATGTTTAAAATTTAGTGTATTGTGTATATAAATTAAATGTGATCGAATAATCGGTAGGCTATACATAGGCGTCCTATTTGTCATTCATTTCTACAGAATGAAAATCACATAGCTCTTTCAATATTAAATAATCATAGTTTCCGTGTATCTAGATCTACAGTTTGCCAAGCGGAAGACCTGATTTACGCCGCGGATGATCGCGGGGTCTGTATGTGTTGACCTGCATTGGAAACATATGTAAGGAGCGTTTCGTATATTTGAGGCCTGTCGTTGGAAAATCGGGCTTAATGCATGTGCGTTAAGTGTCGTCCCGGATTAGCCTGTGCAGACGACACTTTCTGCTTGTATGGTATTTTCTGTTTCTATGAAGTCTCTTCTAAACATAAATCCACAGTAGGCGGGAAGTCGTCCCGAATTAGCCTGTGCTATGCACATGCATTAAGCCCGGGTTTCCCACGACACGCCTCATTTTAGCTTTACAAACAATTTCACGAAGCCGATGAGTCACATTTAGAAGTATATACTGCTTTCATATTTTTGCTCCAATGTAATTTTATTTAGAAATAAGTCCTTTTCGAAAGCGTAGCTGATTAGAGTGCGTTTGATTTCATTTGCTCTTAGTGTTAGATATTATTTTTACATTATTGAACTTAGATCCATTTGAATTGCATATTTATATGATATTATTTGATATGGAAATCACCTTTTCCATTTATTATCAGCAATTATCAGAAATTGACGGGAAACAAAACTCCTGGAGATTGCGCTAGTTTTATTCTATTGTATAAGTATTTTAATAAATGATTTGAGAATGCATTTACATGTAATTATTTTGTACTATAAATGTGTGTTAATGTGCTTGTTACGCTGAGCATAAGTAGGTTGTGTCCCTCGGATAACAATTTTACTTGATTTTTTCCCTGACGAAATACCAACGTCCCAAAGCCTTACAGAGGAGTAAAGCGGGGTCCAATCTGAAAGTTTCCGTTACTTTTCATGATATTCATAATATTCATAACGATTATATAATGTAAATTTGTTCTTTGTTGCTTAATGCTTCGAATACATATATCCAGAAAAAAATGGCTTAGACTTAATTCATTCGCTGTTATTTCAAAAACCGGAAATTGATCTCATATACATGTAACTTTGGGTAGTATTAAATATAACGAAACACATACGTTCAATGTCGTTTTATTATGCTAATATATAGTTAAACTTAACTAGTGATATTAATACTAAAATTGCATTCAATGTTCATTCTCTTAACAAAAGTAGTCATGTTATCCCGTGGATACTGCGCTAAATAATACCACAGAACTTAAACTTTGACATTTTAAGAATTTTATAAATACATAAAATTAGGATCCTGAAATATATAACTATGCATGAACATACAAACACATTTCTCAAGCCGATTGACCAGGATTGATTTTACCAATTATGGGTTTATATGCCAGTGGTAAATAATAGCACATGGTTGCATAATCAATTTACTTCATATCCTTGTACAAACAACCTTAGACAGACAGAAAGGCAGGGCGATCTATGTTCGTCTAGTTGTTAATTTATATAACAAATGATAAAATATTCATAAATGTCTGTGTGTGTATTTGTGTACCAAAACCCATTATTGCATATAAGAAAATAATGATATCTCAACAAATCATAGGAACAAATATATACAAGAGGGCCAAGATGGCCCCATGTCGCTCAGTTTTTTAAAGCATTATAATGGCTTTGAAAAGTTTAAAAGCGGGTATACAGATGTTCAAAGTTAAATGTTGAGACATATGATACGAAAATCTGCCGCGCCCCCTGGTAGCCTTGTTTTTTTAACAGAGCAAGATGATTATGGTAGAGCGTCAGCCAAGGAACATTACTGAAAATATTTAAAATCTAGCGAAATAGCGGGACCGTATTCTTGTATGCAAATACGGAAATAATGTACGCACGCGCATCCAATATGGTAAAATATTGGACGGTAACGTGGCACGAATGACGACATATGATTGGAGGATATAAATAGGTATATAATAATATACTGTATGTATCATTAGTATTGCACATAGTGTATTCATGCTAAGCAAATGAAGTTAATGTATTATGAATAACATTTCGACCTATTACGAGACTAATTCTTTCACTGCATTTTTCTTATAGGAAGATGTTTAACATTTGTATAGATTGAATAACATCTACTGGAGAAGTTGATAGAAAGGTGCAATTATAAATAATTCTTAATAAAACGCAACCACAATTCAAATATACATTAACATGCAAAGTAAGTTTATGCATATAAATTCCCCATTTATTTAAATTCTTAATTCTAAGGTTTAGGATTATCCGGACGCTAATTTATGCGCGTGTATTAACACTGCTTTACCGCGTGCTATTTTTTTTATTGATTCGCTGGAATGTGATGTACTCGCTAGTCGCTAGTATTAATTATCGGGGACCCAAGTCGGTTACAACGTAAAATAATATGTTTACACATGATAAAATAACACACACAAAAATAAGCTCTATCACATTCGCTAATATTTGTTTGCTTATTGATCAGAAAAATACCAGAAATTTACCACTTTATAGTGTGTGCTTGTCACAAGAAACCTTAACACTATTGACAGGCAAACGTGGCGCGAGCTCAACAGGCAACAATGTACGTCGTGACTGACTGTGGTCCCCGTGAATTGTAACATTGTAATTGCTATTTATAGAGTGCGCCGATTATGTAGGCTACACAAAATAGTTATTTCATTATGTGAATAAATATAACATTCTGATCATGACATACAATTAGTAAATTTGTTCATAAATATGTTCAGTTCTAGAGTGTATGTCGAATATATGTTTATATGTAAATAATTATGTAAATTTTAATCCCCTAAAGTATGCAACAGTTAATGGTATACATTAAACCATTGTTGTAAGTTTGCATTCCCTAAAATTAGAAAATTTGCCCAATTCTATTGGCATTCAATTTTCCCTCTGCATAATTATCGCACGAAATCTAGATCAAAAGTGATCTTAGACAGCTACGCCGAAAATAATTAAGCATTCTCATCGATTGTAAGCGCTCGGAAGTAAGTGCTACTAATGCTTTCGGGAGATATTGCGACAAACCCTGGGCCTGCAAGAAATTAGTCACAACAATTGCACCAAGAAAAGGGAGAAAACCCAAGTACCCATATACAGTTTGTACAGTTTGCTGCAAAGATGTTATCTCCACTAGCACAGCAGTTAGCTGTGTCTTTTGTAAACAATGGACCCATGTTAAATGTCCCCACGGTATCTCTGTGAAACAATATGATTTAATACACAGCACAACAAGGAGTTTCAGTTTATTTGTAATTGATGTGCGCTTAAAGAGCTACCCTTCCAACACGTTGATTCGACAAAAGATGAAATATAGAAATAATTAAACTCCAGAGACATCACCAGGAGAGAAACCCTTATTACCATCCGCTGGTCCTTATAACAATCTCCAACGACACATGATAGCAGTTTTCTACACATGGTCGATGACCCTTTCCAGTGTTTTTCCGACAAGGTGTACATGTTCTATACTTAAATGTTAGATCACTACTTTCAAAATTATCAGAACTAAAAAGTATTGCCAACAAATCCAAAGCAGCAATAATATAAAGGACTGAGACTTGGCTAGATTCTTCTGTCAACAATGGCGAAAACAAATTCAAAATTATTCAGTCGTTCGGAGGGACCGCAACAGAAACGTAGGCGAAGTTTGTGTTAATCTACGGGACGACCTCTCTTTTATTACCAGAAGTGACCTTCATAGCAAGAATATTGAAGCTACGTTCGTGGAACTTCTCTTACCGAGAAATAAACCAATTATAGTCGGTACCATCTACAGACCCCAAAACAGTCGGACTTTCTTAAAACTTTGAAGATGACTTTAGCTCAATTACGTTCTGAATATGAAACAGGTATTTTGGGCGATTTTAATATTTGTTGTTTGCAGAAAAGCAGTGTATTTTATAAGAACTATTTTTTATTATAAAAATTTTCCACAGTAAATTATTACAGAACCAACAATAATGTGTAATTCTTCTGTAAGTCTTTTGTACTAACAAGGAATAAATTTCGCAGCAAGATGTAATCCTATTGGATTTAGCGACCACTTTCTTATTTTTTGCACACCCAAAACTGTTAAGGTTACAAGTAGTAACCATCAAAGGTTAGATCATTGACAAAGTGTTGCAAGAAAAACTGACAAATATGATTGAAACACATGTTTTTATGCTAAAGATATTAATTTTGCCTGATTATATTTTAAAGATATTTTATGAGTGTTTTAGATACAGTGGCACCTGTAAAAGAAATCAGATTTAAACTTGAAACTAAACCCTTGATTAGCTTCTGAGACTTTTTGTTATCTTATGACAGAAGGATATCATGCTCTGTTTCAACTTCTACAATTTGGTAAGCAAGAGGACAGAAAACTCTACTCTCAACTTCAAAGTGTGATGCTCTGCAATGGCACTTTGATAACACGTCTTCATCATGGTTTAATGGTTTGAACAAGAGTCTTAAAAAGAAACAGCAAATAAGGTTCCGTATAGGCCCCATAACCATTATCCCTATAGCCCGAGAACTTCTATAACATTTAAAAACGTAGGAGATAAAGCTAAACAATTAAGAATGAAACATATGCATAAGATATACTATAGGAATAGTTCTGCTTATCTATTATATCTTTAAAGAACATCCATCATTTTAAGAGATCTGTTAGATCTCATTTACATGAAATGCATAAGAAACTGTTGAAAGATCTATACCGGTACTTCTGAATGTGATATAATCTTCGTTGATATGTGTAAAGATTTAATATACAAATGTATACACTAGTGATTTTAACCATGCCTATTGAGCATACTTTTAATTCCGTATTCAACCTAAAGGTCCATTTGGCGAAATATCAGAAAGAACGAGTGTGTTTATACCGTGATAAAATTATTATAGTTACTCCATACTATCAAATTTTGTTCGATTCACCTGGTAATTATTTACATATCATGATTAATCGGTGTAAAATGGCCCAAAAAGAAAAAAGTTTGTTTATATCTTACCTGTTTCTGGTAGTTCTTCGCCAATTTTTAGCTGCACTAAATAATCTCCCATGTGGGTGACTGTAGCGATGTCTCCAGCAAAGTTAATGTGCATTTGGGTCAACAGCGGAGATTTGCGTTCTACGTCCAGATGATGTTCAACTTCTGTTAGTATCCTTTCAGATGTTTTGGCAAAGATAAAGTCTTGCTGAGGTGTTCCAGTTTCTAATACTTTAGAATATATTGGTAATATCTTATCAATAGTCGTTCGAACACCTGATAATGTTTGATTTATCCGATAAAAAGTCTTCATATTTCTATTTTAAATGGAATGCAAGTTAAGAACAAACATTGCTTTTAAACGCACAATAAGCTAGTTTGTTATCACCAAATAGTTTTATTATCACTCGATAATTAATATGAACGATCGCACATACACAATTTAAACGTGTAAGCTACAGCTTATTTCTTCCATTTCATTAAAACAAACTGATTTCAAGCGTATTGTTTTATTCAAATTATAGTAAAATGACCGAAATAACTGGCAAAATCGCTATTCCGCTATCTGCAATATAATGTCAAAACAAGAAACAACAGACAGTAGGATGAGCTGGGAGTTACCTAGCATAGCAACTTTTGAGCAAAACCCAGTTACTCATAAACATTAACACTTTGTAGCATGGCCAACGGACATATCAGTCTAAAGTGGATCCAAATCAAAGGGGGATAATTTCACAATGAATAGAAACCACGGGTTTGCTTTAGTAGACCATGGTCTCTGAAACAATACAGTGTTATCTCTGTTGGCTGTCAGCTGCTTCTATTTTTCCGCCACGATAAATTCGAACAACACATTTATCCCCCCCCCCCAAAAAAAAAAATAGAAAAAAAATAACCCTACATCACTAAGGTGTACTCCGTCGTCAAGAAAGAATCCAGGTATCGTTAAATCTATGTCGACAGACAGGGTGGAGCACGCAGCAATTTGTCTACAAAGCTGAAGTGCGTAACGGCTATTTCGTTTGCGCTTATGCTTCCACGGACATCCCGGAATCTAGGCACGCCTTGAGAAGACATCCCACCATATTATATTGGTGGATGATAAAGCAGCCCGCAGGTACTTGAAACCGGGCATCAGCAAATTGAAGATTCGACACACAGACAAGGTTTGAATATCATTCCACCAAGTTTAGACTATTGATAAAGTTCTCCCAAGACATGTCACGAATGCCGTACCATCCCAGTGTATCGCCTGTACTGATGTTAGGGGTCGTTTGTTGATTTGCCCGGACTCCCGCCCAGTTAATTATAGAGTTGCCGTGAATCCAAATGTCCAAGTGTAGAAATAAGGCATACCCTAAAATGAACTGGCGAATGAATTATTTCAGTTGATGCTAATATACCGTTTATAACTATCCGACCGCCATCTACCTAAGCGCTTGATGTATTCTGGTGAGAGACCCATGGGCAATAAATGGTGTTTTGTTTGCATGGAATTTTAAGAATCGTTGGAGGGTCCGTTTGATTTGTCGTTGACACCCTTAGTGTTACCGTGATAGAATTATTACTGCAAACAATGTCTTTAAATTGAAAAATGAATAATGCAAGCAATGTAAATGGTAATTGCACTTGGTGCAAGGCCTTGCAGAAAACAATAGGAGATAAATTCGACCGCCCGCCTCGTTGTAACTGGCCACGGCGGGACCAGATTTAATTGTCGGAGATAAAGCCGGTATGCATTAACGGCGTTGTTATATGGTTTATATGTAGCACTGTGTTCGGGGCGATTCTGGCATGCAGTAAATGTGAAACACCTCGTTGAATATCTCCCATGGCAACTCTGGCACCTGCTGAAGGCTCTTTGTCGGCGTGAGGGGCGGGTGACCTGTATTTTCGCTGCTGAAAACAATATAATGCATCGCATTATAATACATTTGTGATTTCTGGTACATGTACTGCCTTTACCCTAATAGTATTATGTAAACACATCTGGTGATACGGCGTACTCTAGTCATAACTCTGGGGGACTTTAGTAAGTTTGTTAATAATATTTAAAACAGCAAAATAAATTTAATATATTTCTTCTATAGCTCTCATCCCCTGGTGTGTAAAGCTACCAATATAGGATATAGGAAAAAGATCCATGTTATGTCATTCGTGATATCAAAGGCTATCCATTCTGCTATCCATTCGGCTGGCCATTCGGCCCATTGTGTTTTTAAATTATGCCGAATCCCATAGAACCTGCGCTATCACTATACAATTGCTCATCAGCATTAAACACCCAATACATGTCATGAAACATTTAAATTCCGTTATAATTAAAAAAAAATCCAACCACATAATTAAACCTAACCGAATGGCTTTATTCACCCGTAAGTGATAATTCGATTTTGTTAGCCCGGCATTTGAATCTATGAATCTCCAACAAAAAGACCTGCCCACAGCTATTGCTTGACACCAAAAGTTAAAAGATCCAGTAAGCGACTGCATCGTTCTCAGGGTTGTTTTTTCGAAGCCTAAAATGCCTTTAATTTTTTTAACTATATCTACTTCTTTGTGTGGTATCCGGACAATCGTATCATTTGAATCGAGTTCAAGGCCCAGAAAAACAAATTTTTATGTTTTATTGGAGAAATAGTTGCAATGCGATAATTGCGATGGCTGTGCTATAAGGTCAAGTTTTGTTTTTTCTTTGATAATTTTCTGTCCAATGATGATAAATGATGTTAATGCAGGCTCTGAAGCCATCAATGTTGCATGTACAAATAACTGCATGCAAGTCTTGCAACTGTTGGAAATAATTTTTTATCAATCAATGTTTATGGTCATGCGCAAACTGTGTAAGTTTGGTCAACATTGAATAAAAAATGGTGTGTGAAAGTCAATCATTGATAACTTGTGGATGTTTTTTCCACACACAAGGGGTAAAAACTGTGGTGATTTTTGCCCGAACATGCTTATATTCGACTTCACCCGTAATCTTACGTTCATAGACAAACTGTGCACAATTGGTGGAAATTGAATAAAAAATGAAGTCTCTTTCCTGAATAATGTCCATTTTTTAAATATTTTTTTTCACAAACAAACGGCAATAAATATCCGGTGTTTCTGGCCCGATTTTGTTTATATATAACTTGGCCTGTAATCTTATGGTCATAGACAAACTTTGTAAGATTTATAAAGATTGGATGAAAAACAAAGTCTCTATCCCGAATAATGTCCATTTTTGGATATTTTTTTCACAAACAAAGGGCAATAACTCTGGTGTTTCTATTCCAATCTTGCTTATATTTGACTTCAACTGTAATCTCATGGTCACAGACAAACTATGCAAGATTGGTGAAGATGTAATGAAAAATGAAGTGTCAATCGTGAATAATGTCCATTTTTGTATGTATTTTTTTATAAACAAAGGGCAATAACTCCGGTGTTTGAAACACGATCTGGCCCATTTTTTGCGTCTGCTGACATCTGATGGTCATACACAAACTTTGAAAGTTCGGTTAAGGTTGGATGGAAAATAAAGTCTATTTGTTCAAAAAAGTCATTTTTGCATTAAAAAGAGGTAATAATTCTATATTCTTGCATAAAGATTAGGATCAGGTCAGTGTTTTCGCACTATAGTTTAAAACACAATTGTAATACATTTAGCACCCACACATAAAGCTTGACTGCACTGACTACTATTGAATACGGACAGAAAGTAGAAAAATAATCATTGGCTAAATAAAACGCCGTTAAAATGTACTAAAATGTTGAGTTACCGTAAGTAAACGAACATAAAGTGTTCTATGTTGCTAACGCAGCTGTTAATGCTACATTTTTTTTTTATGCATTTATTTTATGAAAACTTCATTCTCTTTCATTAAAAGGTACAATAGCTATCCTTATGAAAAGGGTCATTTGTTTTTATTTTTTCATGAATAAAGGGCAATAACTAATGTTCCTGGAGGAACCGGGCCCATAATCGATCACAACCCAGATTTGATTGTCATAAACATGCTAGGGAAACGAACTCCGGCATTTTTTGCCAGATCTGGCTCATTTTGGCTTCTGTTGAGGTCTTATGGCCAAACACAATCTGACACAATAAGTCTCTATTTTGGAAAAAGGAACATGAACAGGTGGCAATAAATCTAGTGTACCTGGTCCGATCTGGCCGATTATCGGTTTCAGCCGAGATGTTATGATCATACACAAACAGCACAAGTTATGTCAATATTAAATAAACAATCAAGTATTTATTGCATGCGCAAGCCAGTTGTTGACGGCCTCCGGATAACACAAGAGAGGTCCACTATACAAATAGTACGTTAAGCACATCGTTCTCATGTGTTTTTAAAGCAAATCATGTTCGTTAAACTATGTTATAACGAAAAGTCCGACGGATATAAAACAATAAATATGTGTTTGGTATTGATTAGACAAATATACAATTCATATTTTTATTTAGTATGTATATCACGGAGTTTCATATAATCATAAAAGTACTTTCTAACAAAAATGCTAAATAGCCTACATTCCGACAAAGGCACAACAAAATTAAAAAACTTTTTTTTTTTTAAATAAATATTCTAGCAATTTGATTAATAAAAACATTGTATAAATAAGGCTGAAAGCATGTTTATGGCCGAATACAAATTTCATCTAATGTAAGCTTGATCCATGGTTTCAAACATGTCATATTTTGACACTGGCTAAAGCTAATATCTCTGCGAATATGGTCCAATCGAAGGCTTCAATATGTTCAACATAAAACATCTAAGTTTATATGAATGACTTATAATATGTATGTGTGACCCACTAAATCTATGTCTTATACGGTATATGAATATGAGCCAAGCAATGTCTTAGGAAGTTGTTTAAATGATATACTTATTTTTATACTGATATATAATTACAGCCTCTTGTATTTTTTACAATCATTGTCGCACGGTCAATGTTTAAAGATTTCTGGAAGTAGAGAGTCAATGTCTTCCGAAATTGCTATATATACTGCTTATGTAACATTGTATCAATACACACGAACACTAAAACCATGATATTATAATACATATTTCACAAAACATAAACGTTACTCCTGTTCATGCATGTGTTTATATATTTGCTGAAACATATATGGTTGAATAATATTTATAGATTTGCAAATCAAAAATTTTCAAGCCTGTGGATAAATCGAATTTATTTTGTACAAACAAAGTTGTTTTGGGCGCGTTATACCGTTTGTAACCGCTAGACTAGCACCATCTTTACTCATACACAAGTTAAATGGATTCCGGATATCAACCGGGTAGGCACTAAGTATGTCACCGTCTACAGTCAACTGTACGATGGAATTTGTACCCATACTGCACACCAACACCGTGTCTCTAGGCCCAACACATACTCCCCGTGGTTCCTGTATAATTTTATTAGTGACTATTCTGGCACTCCCTTTTCTAATGTCATAAAAGAACACCGTATGTGCAAAACGATCAGTCATGACCAATGTGTGCTTTGATGTGACAAACGTGCATTTATTACCACCAATATTGTACGACTTAGGTTGAAACACTACCCTATCAAAGTCAGACTCTGTGCCATCTATTGATATCATCCGCGCTGGACGCGAATCATGGTAGGAACTTACCAACATCGTTGACTTGTTCATCCTGTAAATAGAGTCTACATAGGAGGATGAATTTATTTGCCTGGTCAGATTGCTGCTATAATCCGGACTAACAGACAGAAAACAAATAGTCTTGTTGGACATTGTCACTGCTAGTTCATTTTGTGATACACATGCGACGTCATTGGGTATTGAATTGAACTTGTACGGTATGCCTAATCTCTGCAGCCGGTCATCCAGTATAATACATTTCATGTTTCTATTATCAATGGCTACAACATTCCCATCCGGCAGGAAGTCCAGGCCAGTGAGGAAAGGGTCCTGATCGTCGTCGCCGGTCTTTTGTAGATCAATGGACACCATTTGCTCCATTGTTAACTGAGGTGACATAACGCTTGCTCCAGATGAGCCTGTCAAATAATATCAATAATGTTTCAAGAACAAGTTAACATCAGCTTACAGATTAAATCTCTTTCACAGTCGCTTGAATATAACATAATAACTTGTACATGTCATCAAGCTACAGCAGCATCTACCGCATGGAAACACGATTATCACAGGCAAATTCCCTCCGGACAAGTGACACATTGCCTAAAAGATATAATTATTGAGTTCACAATAACAAGCATTTCATCTATTTTGTATATTATACACCAGTTATGTGCTATAATAGTATATCAACAGCAGACACAGTAACCAGAATGAATTTGGATGACAAACATTCATTTCTTTGAACAAACTATTAAATACTGTACAACTTAAAGTTCAAATGAAGTGCTTTAAATATGATATGTAAGAAATTTAATAGCTTTGTAAGGGCTATTTTCTAAATCAATCATACTTGTGAAGATTTCATTAAAGCATATATACAATGACTATTACCGTTATCAACTGTATCAATTTCAACGGCTTCTTCAATGGCCCCGTGTGTACCGAGTAAATGTCTTTCTGGAAAAAAATGGAGAGAAAACTGTGCGTTTGAGAAATTATATTAGCAAATGTAACACTATTGAATATGTTGACAGAACAACGAACATAAATATATAATCTAATGTTTTCTAAAAAAATGCAATTGAATATTTATTATTATTACCGTTTTGCTCAAAATATTTGTTAATGGCGGGACTCGACCCAGCAAAAGCTAGGTTGGCGTGACGAGCAACATACCACTAAGATATTCGCTCTCAAATATTTTATAGTTATTAATATGTATTGGCAGTATAACTAACGTCATTTCAGTTTGGCGTTTTTTCTTAATTTTGGAGCAATTTTGTGTAACGTAATTTATGACGTCATAGTAAGCATTTTGATTTTGATTTTGAAAAACATTTACATTATTATTATGTTTAATATGTTTAGTTCATTCACACCAAAAATGTAGTTTGTAAGATATTTTTCATATTTTGAGAAAAGCGCAATGCTGAAACGTCAATAAAAAAGGAGAATGATCAGAGTGAAATATGTTATAGGTAGAAATTACTGCTCTATCCGATACTCGAGGCACGCTATCGGAAAATCACGAATGCTGGCCGAGGATATAAATAATGCACCTATCAATATTTTCCCCCAGTAGGGGAGCGGCTGGCATATATTCCCGACAGGCGGGAACTCGACACGCCGAATGAATCCGGGTCCCGGGAAATTGACGGATTTTAGATCCCGGTAATATTGGCCCCCCGGGCCATTTGATACACCAATTAAGCATCCCCCATTGAGGGGATTTAGACAAAAATGCTTGGCTCTAGGGTGCGGAATAAGATCCCCCAAAATTAGTGAAATTACCCGGGGATTGCCCGCCACCTCCCCCGCCCCCCTGGGGGAAATATCGATAGGTGCATAACGCATTCAACCACAGTGAAATTATTCATGTTTTGACAGATCAGAAAAAAAGGACTATGCTTAAACATTTTATATAAAGCTATAGTAGCAATATAATTATGCCACGAAGAAACGATATTAAACAATAAATCAACAGTCTTTATTTATAGTTATTCAAATATTAATGTGCTTTTGTTTCTCAGAAAAAAGCAATTGACAGTCATAACGTTTACATATAGTGATGTTAAGTGAGTGAAATGGATTCCAGATATTTTCAATGAACACAACTAAATGTGACTGAAACATTTCAAAGATGCGTTGTACTTTCAATATACATCAAAGTGACGGGTACCAGACATATGCTTATATTGTTTGTGTGTTCAATTTTGGATTGCAATTTTGAAAACACAATACATTTGAACGATTGGTGAACCTTACCATAAACATTAATAATTATTACAAAGTAGTGTTTTAACATATCTGCCACTTCAGTGAACGCGTTTTGGAAAAGACTGCGTCATAAATACATGGTTAAATTGGTAGCTTGCTATTTATACGTTTGTGTTTGGTGGTGGTGTTGTTGCCGATAGACCAGGCGATCACATTTCCAAACAGGTTTAAAGGAGTGTGAGCCAGAGTTTGAAGTAGGAATGTACGAGCTATACTATCGAAGACTCAACAGAGAGCATAACATACGAGTCATCCTTTAGCGGGTTTAAGCCATCTCTTGTGGGTGCATATAGTATGTTTATTAACCATATGTATAACATACTAAATAAATAGTGCCTATAAACTGTCCGTAATTGTAATAATAGGTATTACAATATTTAAGGTGAAGCTGTCAAAATAATCTGGCGGCCATATTTTATGTAGCGTCGAAATTTAAACACAAGCAACTAAAGGGCCCTCTACACGGTAAACCTTGGTTTATAAAACTTGATTTATAAATCAAAGATTTCCGTGTATATTTGTCTACTACACTGGCTTATAAACTTTTCTGGAGGTGTCCGACACATTTTTGGGATAGGGCATTCCCTATTTCAGAATCTGTAAACCTTGCAGTACAGGCCCCACACAGAGATGTGATTTATTATCCAATTATATCCCCACCTGAATAAAACTCCAGGGCAATTTGATTTTGTAAGTTTAAGCAGTTTGTATGAGTTTATACTGGTCAACATTCAACAATGGCTTTGCCTTGGAACTTAAGTGATACTGCAAATAATTTGATGTTTATAAGAAGTTTTTGAATGACACATGGTCTTCCATATTAAAATCATTACAGTGCATTATAAAATTATGCACCTATTAAATTAAATCTGGTTATTCAGCGAATCACTCATTGTCTTCCTACCATGTTACCATGTTATTCCTTCTTATTTGTTAAACAACAACACAAATCATTAATAAAGTAACACAGCAATGGGTCTTCTTTAAAGCTGCCGTTGTTAAAAGGGAAATAACAATGTTTCATAAACCATGGTTTACCATGTAAATGGGAGTGATGTACTCCTTCTGAATCGTACACCATGTGCTTTATAAAATCAAGGTGTATCGTGTAGACGGGCCTTTAGACTAGTAGTTTGCTTTATATTAATGACCTCAAACTAATACCTTTCTCTGGAAATGTCTGATCCACATTCAGCTTTAAGACGTCGACTGTATTTTCAGCAAGGTTAGAAATCTCGCCCATAAAGTCTAAATGCATTTGTATGGAGCACGACGAGGTATCGTGTTCCTGGCTGTGATTTTCAAATTCTTTAAGCATCCCGTCTACAGTTCTTGCAACTATAAACAGTTGCTGTGGTGTTCCGTTTTCTAGCACTTCTGAATAAACTGGTAGCATGTTGGAAATATTTTTCTCAAAATCGGATACCAGCTCGCGCCGTTGGCTAATTTTTTTCATTTTCTTAGATATCAAGGCGTCTGCTTCTTGCAACAATCTAGATTTCGAATCTTCAAATAACTGTATTATACGCTCTTTCACCTCATTAACAAAGTCATTCACGCCACGTTCTGACCGTATAAACCCCTGTGACAAAGTCAGGATATCGGAATTTGCTTTCATCATTGCACCTTTAAATCTCGAAGTTCGGTTCCTTCCTGCCCAGACAGATGACTAAGCTCATTAAACGTGTCGCATTTCCGGTGCATAATAACACAGCTACTGCAACATAACTGAGCATGATCTTCGCAGTAAAATTCGATTTCTTTAAAGTGCTGCCTGCATTTGTCTATTCCTCTCATATTCAAAGAATTTGCTAAATCTATGTTCTGAACATTCACAATGTTGTGTTTACTCCCTTTGTCACTGAAGTGAATATCTCTGCATTGGTCACATAGGAATACCGTGCAGAGCTTGCAGTAAGTGTGACATATTTAGTTGAATGTAACCGGTTGCTATTATGACGACAAATACTTTTGTTACGCGACACAGAATAAATGTCAGCCTCCACAATTGTTGCTTGATTCTACATGGTGTCAGAAAATCTGAAACCATCGCCTACATAAAAGATAATCTTGTCAAATCCTAGTGACCATGGCGTCAGCAGCTACCAACTTCGAACAGCCTAGTATGAACTGGGGCGCTAAAGACTTGTATCCAGAGTTTCAGCGTTTCAAACAGCACGTCGCCTTCACATTTAAAGGGCCACTCGCCGGGACCGAAAAGGCACACAAGGCAGGTTGGTTGGGTATGTGGATAAATCAACAAGGTAGAGAACTGTACAAAACGTTTAATTTCGCGGAGGGGGAGGAAGATGACCCCGACGTTATCCTTCAGAAAATAGAAGAGTATATGAGACCCCGTCAAAATAAACGTGTCTCAAGATATCGTGCCCACCAGAGAAAGCAACTCGACGGTGAGACATTTGATAATTTTGTGAAAGATCTCAGACTCTTAATGATGGACTGTGAGTACACAAATGCAGATGACATGCTCGTGGATCTTATCATAAATGGTGTGAAACACTCAAAAGTGCAAGAACGCTTGTTAGACCAGGGGCAAAGCCTAACGTTGAACAAAGCGATTGAAATCGGGCAACAATATGAGTTATCACAATCTCAAATGAAGCTAATGCGTGGTGAAGAAGTATTTTCAATCAATCTGAGGCATGCACCAATCAAACAGAAGCGGAACAGTACATCAAAACCTACAAAACAGCAAAACAGTTTTGAAAAACAAGGTACACAGGGTGCAAAATGCAACAAGTGCGGCCGATCCCATGAACAGGGCAAGTGTCCGGCATTCGGATCAATTTGCAATTTTTGTCAGAAGAAAAATCACTGGGCGAAGATGTGCAGGCAAAAACAAAAGGGTGATGTACACATTTTGCACGAAGATGATAGTGACGTCAGTGACAATGAACTTCTGTGCATTAACGCTACACAGTCTATACATCAAATTAACAAATGTAGTGACAAGTGGCTTGTGAATCTCCTCAAAACTGTTAAAGTCATTTTCAAACCACAAGATCAAGCCTATTGGTGCTGCAAATTTACAGATTGCTTACCGTCACGCGGAAGTGAGTGCCAGGTTCGAAGTCGTTGATTTGTGTCAAGAGAACATTATCAGCGGGGATACAGCCGAGCAACTAGGCCTACTACAACGAATATTAGCTTGTGATATCGAGAACCCTTCACACCAGGAGCTAGCCCGAGATTTTCCAGACTTGGTAAGAACATCCGGTACACTACCAGGAGAGTACAGCATTGACCTAGAAGAAAATGCAAAGGGAGTCATCCACCCACCAAGACGAATCGCTGCTTCCCTAAAACCCCGTGTCATCAAGGAACTGCAGAACATGACAGAAAGTGGATACATCACTCCTATTCATGAGCCCACGGACTGGGTGAGTTCAATGGTCGTAGCACTCAAAAATGACAAGATCCGGATATGCATAGACCCATGAAGACAATAGATGATGTGATCTCCAGCATACCAGATGCTAAAGTCTTCACTGTACTTGATGCCAAAGCTGGGTTCATGCAGATCAAACTTGACACACGTTTTTCGTTTCTCACCACATTTAATACACCGTTAGGGAGATATCGCTGGTTGCGTCTACCATATGGCATCCGGTCAGCACCAGAAATATATCAGCACATCATGGACGACATGCTTCAGGGCATTGAAGGGGCCTACGCCATTATTGACGACATCCTTATTGCAGGAAAGGATGTGGAGCATCACGATAGAATCTTCAAGCAAGTTGTCACACGAGCAACTGAGTATAACCTGAAACTGAACTACGACAAGTGCAGAATTAGACAGTCCCGGGTTCAATACATGGGCCATGTGCTCACGGACTCAGGATTAGAAGCAGATCCAACAAAGATTGACGCAATCACCAAGATGCCTGCCCCACAAGATCGTGAAGGTGTGAGAAGATTCCTTGGATTAGTACAGTACCTAGGGAAATTCATACCCAACCTGAGCCAAGAAGATGCGCCTCTCAGGAGCCTCCTGAAAACTGATATTGAGTTCCAGTGGAATCAAGAACAAGAAAACAGTTTTAAAAAACTGAAACAACTCTGCAGCTCACCACCAGTCCTAGGATACTATGACGTCGCCAAAGACGTTGAAATTGAATGCGATGCGAGCAGGGATGGACTTGGGGCAGTCATTCTTCAGGAGGGAAAAGTGATAGCCTCTGCTTCGCGTTCATTAACAGAGACAGAAAAACGCTATGCTCAGCTAGAAAAGGAAATGCTCTCAATTGTGTTCAGCGTCAGTAAATTTCATTGCTATGTATTTGGGAAGAAAGTAAACGTGTTTAATGATCACAAACCCCTTGCACAAATTTTCCAAAAACCACTGTTATCAGCACCGATGCGTTTACAGAAGATGATGTTGAGACTTCAATGGTATGATCTGCACATCCACTACAGGAAAGGCAAGGAAATGTTTATTTCTGACACACTTTCACGTGCTTATCTGCCTACAAGTAATACTACGGGTACAGCTGAAAATGAATTTGCCGATGAATCACTGAACATGGTCTCTGTCAGTGAATCGAAATACGCAGAGCTTCAAGACAACACACAAGCAGAGCTCTCGACCTTGAAGGAAGTCATTAAGAACGGGTGGCCAGACTCGAAAAACGAGACACCAATCGAAGTTCGACCGTACTGGGACTCGCGTGATCAACTCGCAACTTCTGATGGCATCATATACAAAGGCCTAAGAATTGTTATTCCTCCAAGCCTGCGACCAGAGATGTTAAAACTGATACACAAGTCACATCTGGGGATAGTAAAATGCAAACAAAGGGCTAGGGAAGTAATGTTTTGGCCTGGAATGAATGCGGACATCGAGTTAAAGGTGAAAGATTGTAGTCTATGTGCAGAGCATCAAAACCAACAACCATCAGAACCGCTGAAACCCACCATGACACCAGAGCTGCCATACTATATGGTTGGGTGCGACCTGTTTGAATTCCAGGGCAAGAAATATGTTCTCACTGTTGATCATTACTCAAAATTCATTGATGTTGTTGAACTAACCGATGAGTCAACGACGTCAGTTGTTGATGCCCTAAAATCCATATTCTCATGCCATGGAATCCCAAAACGACTAAGGACTGACAATGGACCACAATTCAGTTCTGCTGAATTCAAAGATTTCTGTACAATCTTCCAGATCGATCATGAAACGTCAAGCCCGCATTTTCAGAGCTCAAACGGGGAAGCTGAACGTGCAATCCAAACCGTGAAGAAAATGTGGAAGAATAATAATGAAAAACACATTGCGTTACTAGATTATAGAACAACGCCATGAACCAACGTGAATTTGTCCCCAGCCCAACTCCTTATGGGGAGACGACCGAGGAATTGCCTGCCAACATCGTATGAACTTTTAAAACCACATTTTCACAGTTCACAAACAGTGAAGAGACAATTTGATGCAAAGAAACAATCACAGAAGTTCTATCATGACAAAAGAAAAGGAGCCAAAGACCTCAGTCCTTTACAAGAAGGAACACAAGTGAGGATAACGGATGGAACCAAAAAATGGACTCGTGGGGAAGTGGTTGAGAGATACAACAAACCACGCTCATATGTCGTGCGGACTGAGAATGGACGACCCTACCCGTCGTAACAGAAAGCACCTTCGCATCACAACAGAGGCAAACAGGTCGTGGATGCCCCCAGATGACTCCACAATCATCGAAGTCCCTGATGCTCTCCAGCCTGATGCCCCACCATCTGCTACTCCAGAGGCACCAGACACTACCATGGACCCACAGCAGCTGAGACAAGCCAACACCTACGTAACACGGTCTGGCAGAGTTGTAGTCAAACCAATGAGACTTGACCTATAGACTCGTGTGCATTTCATGAACATACTAGACTAAGAGACTCGTGTTTGTGAAAACTATTGTGCATCACATTTATTAATGACACTGTTTTTCTTTAATAGTTTGTGTTACTTTTTATCAAGTGAGGCTCTATGTTTTTTTTTTGAATTAAGACACTATTGGATTACCGCAATTTGATATTTTCCAGTTATTCTCTAGTCATTTAAGTGAGAGCAGTTTTAATTTATCTCTAGTCATAATTTTTAAATATTGTGCATTTTATTATTGATTATTTCTTGAAAGAAGGGGAGATGTGACATATTTAGTTGAATGTAACCGGTTGCTATTATGACGACAAATACTTTTGTTACGCGACACAGAATAAATGTCAGCCTCCACAATTGTTGCTTGATTCTACAGTAAGCGGTTGCATGTTCTGATTTTGACTCGTTAATACAGGGCTCACACGACCTTCGCACCACCCTTACGCCTACCATATCACTGGCAATGTCCTTACTGCTTTCTCCACCCGTTGCCATTGCATTACAAATTACAAATTTTTCATGTCCATAACGTTTATTTGATGATACCGACTTTCTTAGAAATTAAGGCATCTGTGTCTTGCAACAATCAAAGACTTCGAATCTTCAAATAAAAACGATATTATACACACTTTCATTTCATTAAAGTTCGATTGCCATTGCATAACGTTCAAGTGATTATATTAATTTTCACAAAATAAATTAGTCTTACACCCTTGACAAAAACACCTGTAATGTTAAACGCATTACGGACGATCTAAACACACATACTGTTTTAAATGCTATTCGTGTTATTGTTTTCCCACCCACATAACTCAGTAAAATAAAATTAACATAAACAATCCAAAAGAAAAAGTCCGTTGGTTTTAAATCGAAACTGCAAACTCCCCTCGTCATAAATTCACGTGGCACAGTTAACGGACAGGTTAAACTATACTATTAAATGACAGTTTAAATTGATAACTGTGATTACAGCAGAAAGGCGCAAGCTACAAATCGTTACTAAAGTACTTATTGATTGGCATAACACATGCAGCTACGTTATTTATATCAGCTAAACCGGACCACGCCAGTAGTAGTAATATGTGTATTCTAACCCGAGACTTAAAGGGGCATAACCCAACCAAACTTCTGTTCATGAACTTAAAAATATGTATACACACAACGATCGCGCTTCATCTGCTGCACTGTTAAGCGTCGAATACTCGAGTAATTATTTTATAATTAAATTGAATGTCGTCTTCTCGTTTAATACTTATAAGTGTCAACTGAAATAATTAAGAACAAGAAGGCCATGATGGCCCAAAGCGCTCACCCGATAACTGGTACAGATGAAGACCATACTGTTGTGTTAGGTTTGAAAATTAATGTATCTGAACAACGCAGAGGGGGATATGATCAATTTTGATTTAAACATTGGTTAGTACAATGGCCTAACTAAAGTACGAGTTGGGTAGTGGATTTGCGGTTTTTTTGCTAATGGTTCTCAAATCATTTTTCTCGATATTCTAACCTGACCCCTTTTCATTAAGTCATTGACAATTCTGGAAAATGCAGAAACTGTAGATTTTGATGTCTTTTTAGCAAACAGCTTTGGAGAAATAGTTGCAATGCGATAATTGTGATGTCTGTGCTATAAGGTCAAGTTTTGCTTTTTCTTTGATAATTTTCTGTACAGTGATGATAAATGATGTTAATGCAGGCTCTGAAGCCATCATTGTTGCATGTACAAATAACTGCATGCAAGTGTTTCAACTGTTGGAAATCAAATTTTATCAATCAATCTTAATGGTCATGCGCAAACTGTGTAAGTTTGGGCAACATTGAATCAAAAAACGTGTGTGCAAGCCAATATTTGATAACTTGTTGATGTTTTTTTCCAAATACAAGGGGCAATAACTCTGGTGTTTCTAGCCCGATCATGTTTTTATTCTACTTCACCTGTAGTCTTACGTTCTTAGACAAACTGTACACTATTGGTGAAGATTGGATGAAAAATGAAGTCTCTATCATGAATAATGTCCATTTTTGCATATTTTTTTTTCACAAACAAATGGCAATAACTCACGTGTTTCTGGCCCGATCTGGCTTATATCCGACTTCAATTATAATCTCATAGTAATAGACAAACTGTGCAAGATTGGTTAAGAGTGGATGAAAAATGAAGTCTCTATCCTGAATAATGTCCATTTTATATATTTTTTTAATAAACAGTGGGCAATAACTCTGGTGTTTGAAACACGATCTGACCCATTTTTGGCATCTGCTGGGATCTGATGGTCATACACAAACTGTACAAGTTTGGTTAAGATTGGATAAAAAATAAAGTCTAAATGTTGGAAAATAGCATTTTTGCACTTTTTGCATGAAAAAGGGGCAATAACTCGGGTGTTACTGGTGTGATCTGACCCAATAACAATCCCATCCGAAATGTTATGGTCATACAGAAACTGTGCAATTTGTCATAATGGAATAAAACCTAAAGTGATACTAAGCTTTAATAAATTAAATGTATGTCTTTATATACAGGATATATAATTGTATGTTGCATATTAGCTAGATTATGATTTAGTTTAGAATATGCGATGCTTCACAAGGTAGGTAAGTCACTATAGTTTTATTGAAATTACATATTCACAGACTGGCAAATTGACAATTTCTAAAATGTTTCTCACCGATTCTAAAACGCAAAAATACAGTATGTGAAAGGGAGCCAACTGTGGCATTGAAATATTATAAATTCAAAATAATATGTCCTTTGTGAATTAATACCTCTCTTGACATTCAAAAATTATAAAGCGTTTATAATGCTCTCCGTTGATATGTTTAACCACGTGAAAATAATACATATATTGTTAAAAATACACGTCCAAGCATGCACACCTTTTTGGCCAGAAGGTTACGGTGACACACTTTTGATCCGGACGTCGTAGGTTCGAGACCCTACAGATTATGATTATGCTTTTTTCTAATTGTATGCTTTTCTTGACATTAAAAAACTTTGGTTTGTTAGTTCAAATGCTTTAAGACATATTTATAACATTTGTTATAAATGTAAAAATCTGTGAGTAAGTATCTTTTATATATTCAAAACACATGTATTATATATTGAATCGATAATGAAAGCTAATGCCGCCAGAAGTAAATGGCATACATTCAAATAAAAAGTAAAAGTAAAAATATTTATTTTCAATTTTTTAAAACGTTCATTATGCTGAAAAAACAATTAGAACCATAAAATATGCATTTCAACATACAAATAAATATCTATATCTAAATACATTCATAATAATCACTTAAGCTTAAGAACAATTAAACTATGAATACTCTGTATATAATAAGGTTCATAATATAGATGTTCGTTTTAATTCATATAAGGAAATGTACGTCCTTCATTGCTGAAACTGCTGCTTGTTAATCCCATACTGGTTATATTCTACCGCAACATCACTGCCACTTTTATCGCATGTTTTGTCCGTAAAAAGTTGTCAAAGGTAACAAGGTGTAATGGCACCTGGAATAAATAGGAACATACACGTTTATAAACAATATTATTGATTAAGTAAAATTAAGCATTTTTAACGTGCCAGGAAAATTCCTGACCACAACAAGATTGATCCAAATAACTTTAAACTCACCAATACCATTTCAAGCGTATGTGTATGGCTATATACACGTAATCATTGCTTTTTTACAAATGCACTACTGCCTTGAATTGTATACATAATAATTTGAAGTGGCAATTTCTGTGTTCAACATGAATGTATGTTATGATATGAATGCATATTTCAACAATGTTTTTAGAAGAAAGATACCGGGATCGGAATGTTGCATGTTGTACTGTTCTTCGGGATATTACATTAAACATCATGTAACCATTTTCCGATAATCAGAAACAATATCAGTGCATAAAACAGCCACAACATTAATTGAATACTTTTTTCTCACCTCAGTCTCTGGTGCCTGCGTAAACTTCACTTTCCTTAGGGTTGCCACCAACGCCACCTTTGCTTCCAACAGGGCCAGTCGCATTCCGATGCAGTTCCTTGGTCCATGGCCGAACGGCATGAATGTGAATGGGTCCCTTTTGGCTTTCCCTTCTGAAGAAAATCTGAAACACAAAATAGATGACAAGACAACACAATTAATGTACACATGTTTTAGCATGAGTAACCTTGAAATTGTGATATGTTTTAGTACTATTTTATTTCGTTTATAAAAAATGTTCCGCATATCAATCAAATAAGTATAATCAATTATATCTGGTACAGTTAAATTAACATTTTATGTATTTCACTTCTGAAGAATACCCGAAACAAACACTGAATATAATAATGAACATCATGAAAGAACAATTATATAAGAATACATAACATTATTATTTAGTTAATATATGGTTTCCATGCGTTTTACATTACGTATTGCGTATTACCATTTTTAAACATCATGCATGTACATAAATGCACAAGAAAACATCACTGCAGATAAACTAGAGGCAAATGTTGGAGCTAATCTGATCATATCATGGGTTTAGCTAGCATATTCTCTTCAGTTCAATGACATTGAATAATTTAATAAAGAATAATACATATTATTTATGACATTTAATACAATTAGTGAATACTTAATTAATGTTAGATGAATAATGTAAGTGTTCTAAATATCCGTTCAAGGAATCATTCACATGGTCCGTAACAAGTTTTCACCTTTCAGGGATAAACTTATCCGGCTCTGGGTAGATTCGCTCGTCATGGTGCATCATGTACATGTCAAACGTAACCATGGTATCCCTTGGAAACCAGCAGCCGTCCAACTGCACGTCCTCGGACTTTGACGTGGCTCTGTTCATTCTTCAATATATAGAAATTGATACATTAATACGATAATACTCGTGAATAAACGAAATTATTTAAATTATATACAGTATCACTCATTTATTTATTGCATTCCATGTATCAGTTATGGTCACATAAAAGAGTTTATGGGAAATGTTAACAGGTTTAAGTTAAAATCTAACAAGAGCTCTAAGAGGACAGCGCGCTCGACTATTGGAAGTATTTCAGTTGGTATATATTTTGAAAAGTGGAAGGGGCATACATTTGGTGAAATACAAAGCTGAGTTATGGCAATTATTTCATCAATGTATTACAAGGTTCAAGTGAATATGCTATGTAGTTTAGAAATTATAAGACTTGGGAACAAAACCTTTAACCCCAAAATCTATGTGAAAAGTGGGCATAACTATAAAATACAAAACGGAGTCATGGGTATTGTTGCACCTGATGATGGAGCTGATTACAAAGATGTATTTCAAGTTTCAAGTATATACTTTATGTAGTTTAGAAAGTATAGGACTTTTGAGTAAAAACGTTACACTGAAAATCTATGTGAAAAGAGACATTACTACGCCAAAGTACAAAACAGACTTATGGGGAATGTTGCACCTGATGCTGTAGTTGATGACAAAGGTACACTCCAAGTTGCAAGTCAATAACTTGTGTTGTTTTCAAGTTATAAGACTTTTGAATATCAACTTTAACCAGAAAATCTATGTAAAAGGGGACAAAACTCTGTCAACATACAAAACAGAGTTATGGGGAATGTTGCACCTGATGCTGAAGTTAATGGCAAAGGTATATTCCGAGTTTCAAGTGAACAACTTATGCAGTTTTCTGAAAATTGCATAAGTTATTTACGTGAAACTCCGATTATAAAAAAATTCAAGTAACTAGACTTCTGAATATAAACTTTAACCAGAAAATGTATGTGAAAAAGGGCATAACTCAGCCAAAATACAAAAGTGCGTTATACGGAATGTTGCACCTAGTGCTGGAGTTGATGACAAAGGTATATTCCAAGTTTCAAGTGAATAACTTATGTAGTTCTGATGTTAAAAGACTTTTGAATATAAACTTTAACCAATATCAGACGCGGACGCCGACGCCCGGGCAGTAGGAAAGTTCACCTATTCTTCGAACAGTCGAGCTAAAAATCCATTTTATGTTATAGAGAAGAATCGTGAGAATTTTCCCATTTAAAATAAAAATCATAATGATGTTTGCTGGGACGTTAGAAATATGACTTATGACTGCAGTATTACTACCTTACTATCATTGCGATAAATACTGATAGACCGAAACTTTTCGTTTTCTGTTTAAAAGAATCAAGTAAAATCCGCTTATATAAAACAGCCATTCCATGTCTTAAAAGTGATTGTCTTATCAGATGAAACGAATTGTATTATCTGGACATATCAGAGCATAAAACTAGTAAAAATATTAACTCCGTTTACGTTGAATTAGTCACATAACGTTCTTATGTTCACTTCGATTTCCAAACGTATGCCAGTTATAATGTTGTACATTTGCGGCATATCAAGATATTGTGTTAGACTCCGAATCTAAATATCAAACGATTACCTAGTCACATACCCGATGGATTGGAGGTAAATACTAGTATCCGTACATTACACAGTCATGTTGCTATTGGGTGTACCGAAATACAGATCTGTGTCTAACTAGTTCGTAGGGTGGTACAGAAATATTCTACTGTTGCCCGGTTACAGAGAAAGAGCAGTATGATATATAAATAATATAGTGTTACCTGGATAGAGACAAATACTCGGATAAGGGGATGGTAGTATTTAAACATTATACTGTTACCTGGTAACAGGCGGGTACAGCCTTAGTGTCTCGTAGACCACCTGGTCCAGGTACGGCATTTCCATCACCTGGTCGTAGGTCACCTCTTTGCAATCCTGAAATTTGATTTGAAACCATTAACATATAACAATACAAAATATGTATAAGCGTTTTGATATACGAGTAAAATATAATATAGAAACTAAAGTCTGACTGAAATGTGTATAAAATATAAATCGAAAATAACAAGTTGTAAATAATATTTCGCAATTAATTCACATGCAATTTGTGTCATCATTTCCTTAATTAACAAACAACACATTTCGAAAATTCTGCCAATATATTTCCTTACATATAACTTGATAAAAGATGGTCATAATTTTAGAAACATTATCGTTATAAAGAATAAGTATATAAACATCTAACCATTTGATTGAGATTTGATAAAACGACTAATAATTTTTCTCATTCTTATGTTCGATTCGGAGCTTAAAAACATCTATTAAACGAGTTAATTGAGCCTTTGACGAATTTCCTAACACATTTCCTAGACGAGTTTAATAAAATAAGGAATGAAATGACAACGAGCGTCAGATCTTTTTTATCACATGTTTTTAAACGAAAACAAGAGCTGTCAGAGGACAGCGCGCTCGACTATTCGAAGTAAATCAGTTGGTACATATTTTGGATAATGAAAGGGCAATACATTTGTTAAAATACAATATATTTAAGTGAAGCCTTGTCTAGTTTATAAATTTGTAGAACACAAACTTTAACCACAAAGTCTATGTAAAAAGTGGGCTAACTCTGTCAAAATACAAAAAAGAGTTATGGGTAATGTTGTCCCTGATACTAGAGTTGATGACAAAGGTTAGTTCCAAGTTTCAAGTGAATAACCTGTGTAGTTTTGAAGTAACCAAACTTTTGAATATAAACTCTTAACAGAAAATCTAAGTGAAAAGGGGGCATAACTCTGTCAAAATACAAAATATAGTTATGGGTTATGTTGCCCCTGGTACTAGAGTTGATGATAAAGGTTAGTTCCAAGTTTCAAGTGAATAACTTATGTAGTTTTGAAGTTAAAACACTTTTTAATATAAACTTAAAACACAAAATCTATGTGAAAAAGGGACATAACTCTATCAAAATACAAAATACAGTCATGGGAAATATTCACCCTGATACTGGAGTTGATGACAAAGGTATATTCCAAGTTTCAAGTGAATAGCTTTTGCAGTATTGAAGTTACACAACTTTTGAATATAAACTTTAACCACAAAATCTATGTGAAAAAGGGATATAACTCTGTCAAAATACAAAATATAGTTATGGGTTATGTTGCCCCTGGTACTAGAGTTGATGATAAAGGTTAGTTCCAAGTTTCAAGTGAATAACTTATGTAGTTTTGAAGTTAAAACACTTTTGAATATAAACTTAAAACACAAAATCTATGTGAAAAAGGGACATAACTCTATCAAAATACAAAATACAGTCATGGGAAATATTCACCCTGATACTGGAGTTGATGACAAAGGTATATTCCAAGTTTCAAGTGAATAGCTTTTGCAGTATTGAAGTTACACAACTTTTGAATATAAACTTTAACCACAAAATCTATGTGAAAAAGGGACATAACTCTGTCAAATAAAAAACAGAGTTATGGGGAATGTTGCCCTTGATACTGGAGTTGATTACAAAGGTTAGTGCCAAGTTTCAAGTGAATAACTTATGTAGTTTTGAAGTTACAAAACTTTTGAGTATAAACTTTAACCAGAAAATCTATGTGAAAAAGGGGGATAAATCTGTAAAACTACAAAACAGAGCTATGTGGAATGTTGCCCCTGACACTGGAGTTGATGACAAAGGTATATTCAAAGTTTCAAGAGAAATATAGTTTTGAAGTTACAAGACTGTTGAATAAAAACTTTAACCAAATTCAGACGCGGACGCGGACGCCGACGCCGGGGGTAGCGGGAAAGCTCACTTCGAATAGTCGAGCTAAAAAAACTTATAATTTTACCAAAAGATGTCGATAACTACTAAAAGATGTGAACGGACGTGACGTCATTTTATGCTGACAACGTCATTTCACCAAAGTAACGTCATGACATTGGTCAGTCAAAGAATAAGTAGCCAATGAAAACACTAAAAATGTTATCTTAAACATGTGTAAGATAAACATATTCATAATGGCTGTATTACACGGACAACAAGGTATAGCATGTGATAAATTCTCTCTCTCACGTCAGGTACGGCGTTAAAAATATATACTCTCTCACCTCTGGTATGGCTTCATCGATTTCTGCAATCAGCTTGTCTTGTACATCGGGATGTGTAGCGAGCACATAGGCTGCGTAGTTCAGGACGGAAGAAGTGGTCTCGTATCCAGCAACAAATATAATGAAGGACTGTGATTGGATCTCATCCAGTGTCAGTTCTGCAGGTAATGTATTGGTCTTTATTCATTACAACCATGTATACTTATGGGACGATCACACTATTATTACAAATATACCATCGTATGTGTAAAACAAATTCTCAACGGTTAGTTCTGAAGGTAATATGTGTTGTTCATAATATAAACTACACTGTACAACCAACTTGCATGCTCACAAGAAAAATATCCTATTATTACAAATACACCATCCAAATTGTCCATTGTTAATTCTGCAGGCAATGTATGTTGGTCATGATAAATTACAACCAACATGTATACTCATATGACTAATATACTATTATTACAAATACCGATATACCATCAAATGAGTATACCCAATTGTCCACTGTCAATTATGCAGGCATTGTATGTTGTTCATGATAAATTCGAAAAAATATTTTTTTATACATGTACATTAAGTATACATTTAATGTATACTCACATGACAAATATACTATTATTACAAATATACCATCCAATTTTATAATATTTAAATTATAACTTGATATTTACGACGAACAGAATATTAAGAAATATAATGTCTTCGTAGATGTTATAGCGATATTGATGTTTATTAAAGCTAAACTACTCAGCATTCATAAATACATTTTTTGCGCCATTGCATTAGTAAATTGTTTAAACATTTCTATTGAATAGACCTGGATTCTCTGACATACGTAAAGCATTGAAGGTCTAGAGTCAGCCTTACTTTTGTTACTTTTCGAGTCCATCAATTCACCCGACTCATGCAGTTCAGCATTCAGCATTAACTGAAGAAGATCGACGCGGTTGTGCTGAAAATAATGAATAAAAAGTAACATCTATACCCGCGGTGTATGCTTGTACGGATCATTTAAATATTTACTATCTTTTCTTGTACAACATATTAAAACAGTGTTTGAAATCATCGTATTTTGCTATTCAAAATATTTTGCACCACGTATATTTGAAACCCTGATCACTTCTCTTGTATTTAAAACAGTTGTCATACAGTAAATAAATGTTCACCACAACTTGATTTATATTGAAATAATTACAATCCATAACAAGAACATTGCAGTCGCAATAATAACCCGACAAACATAATGTTACTTATCGCAAACTTCAGTCTGCTTTTTCAATTTAATTTGTAATTTAATAAGATTCACACGTATGTTCATAATTATTATGTAACAAGTCACCTAAATAACATTTTTACATTGAAGCCAAATATTTGAAGCTGATAAGTCCTCCCAGTGGAATATATATCTCACAACTACAGCATGATGAGCATTACATCAATGAACATTTAATCATATAAGCCATTCAGATCTAAAAACTCATTAAAATTATAAAATGATACTAGCTCTACACAACGGCATAAGCGGAAGCGGCGTACGCCCACTCTAAAATTGGTCAAGATTAGTTTGTTAAACCTGACAATAACTTAAACATATGTATTTTGTTACTAATTACTTGTTTTTCAATCAATGTACTTAGTATTGCAAATACCAAACCCGTTCTGTGGTATTGTCGTTAAATTGTTCCATTTTGACTATATTGCATTGTTTCAATATATGTAACCTAACATGTAAGAGACCAACAACAGTTTGTTGGCAGTTATTCATTACTTCCGCCTCATATTATTCAAAATCATTCCCCTCTTACCCAAAATCATGTATCCGCACCTGAAAAATTGTTAGCTTACATCGCCATCCTTGTGCCGATCCTCAATAACCTTTTTAGTAACATCACCAAAGAACTGGAGTGGACCTTTTGGGAAGAACGCGCTGTAGCCACACAAGTTCACCAGGAACTTTCCAAACCGCGGAAATAGCACTGGAATATTGTTATATAATATTATAAATGCATATTATGTGCCGTCATGTGATATATTATTATCTATGGCGAATCTGGACAGTACTTAAATCCGGACACCTCAAAAGAAATGCGTTTGTATAATCAACACCAATAATTCTACGGTATCAATTGATGCACGCGCCTGTCTCAGCAACATATGTCAAGTTTTAACAGATTCGATTGAGTATTAATTCATTTTCTTACTTCTGTTCTTTTCTTCCTTTCAAAAGTAAACATTTGAATGTGGGAGATTGAAATCCAAACAGTATCTCTGGCAAACAAAGCTTTACAGATAAAATTTTGAAAGTAAACAGCAAAACAAGGTAATCAAAAAGGAATAATAGGATAGCTTACAAGCAAGCTGCAGTTGAATGTTTATATTTAATTATTTGTTTTAATTAAACATATTTACAATAAAGTGTCCGGATTTAGGTACTCTTTATCCGTATTTTGACACTTGTTACAGGCTGTTTTTTTTTAAAACACATCATCCAGTTACTTTTAGATAGCAGTTTCCTCTGCAGAGTTATTGCTCTTTGTACAACATGTACCCTATAAAGAAGTAATTTCTCGATCTCTGCTCAGGACGCTCTCAGATGATATCCAAAAGAAAATGGACAGACTATGAGTCTTTCCCATATTCAAAGCAAGCAGTCAATTATTCCACTCAAAGTTCATTGCAAACATCCAAACATTATAAACATATTCATTCACTTAGACAATGTTTTAATGTGTTACGTATTACAATGCTTAGAGCATTGACTATTCACAAAAAGATTTCATAACATACTCGTGAGAATAAGCACTGGATCAAACGGTGAAGTACTAAAGACCTTCTGAGCATGCTGGATGAATGGATCATTTGGTTTGTTGTAGGAGTCTGTTTCAATGCCGAACGCTGTGCTTGCTATAACATCCATAGTGTAGCAGCCAAAATGCCTAGAATATATTATTTCCATTTACAACTAGTGTAAAAGATATAACTTGTTATTTAACTATAAACATATGTCGATACTTATTAACTGAAAAGTTTGACACTATCAGAATAGTCTTAGCAAAGCCACATTTTATGGACGCATACAACATAACGTCAAGGACAAGCTTACAATTGCGGCATAATCTTGCGCCCATATTTGAACCACTTTAGACGATCCCAATCTGCGAAAAAGCTGAGCTAGAGAAATTGACCGAAAGTTGAATGACAGTGTGTTTAGCCATTCAGAAAGCTAGGCCTTACATGTAATTGTTTGACGGACTTGTAAAACATGTTAATTCACTGGTATACTTTCAACAGTGTTCGTCAGAGTTTGACCAAAGCTGAAGAGGTTATAAATCCCATAGTGCACGTATCGTCAATTGCTTAAATTTAAGCACACAATGAAATAGACGTTTCCACAGAGGTCAGTCGTGTGCAAATTCATCTAGGGTTTTATCAATTCATGAACTTGATTATCACATATTCAAACAGTGAACCTAGTTTGCACAAACGAGCACATGGTAAAGCTTGTGAAGTGTTTGTATGACCGGTATATGGAAATTACTTCTCTAACAATACCAGGGCCCGTATTTATAAAGAATCTTAGTCGAAAGTTAAGAAAAGTCTAACAATTCTCAATTTAATTATTGGATTTCTGACAAAGTAATGCATTTCTTGAAGATTTTGACACATAATTTGCAATATAATTCAAAGTGTATTAATATCTAGCATTAGTCATGTAAATGTTCCAAAACACAGTGTTTTAAACACAAATTCTAATTTTGACTTATGTTCAACTTCAGTTAAGAATTGCTTAAGAATCTTTATAAATATGGGCCCTGGAGAGGTGTTTAAATGTTAGTGGAACAGAAAAAAACTGGACGTCTATTCTGCAACTAAACAATGTTAATTTTGTCACAAGACACAGGTTATGCACTTACTTTCTTGGCTCTATCACAGCACCTTTCTCTGCTTGTTCAACAAAGCCTTTCACTAAAGTCTCGCTACACTGACTGATCAGCTTGCTCATCTGTTGACGATACATGTGATTTGTATCACACAAAACTGATGTAATAATACCTTAATGATATATGATAGTTTAAGGTTATATATAGATTGGACAAATTCACCATACACTGCATGAATATATATCAAATCCATTACGAAGAATAGAGTTAATTTAGTTCCCGAAATTGAATCCAGTTAAATCGATGTACGAATATTCACTGAATTGGCACCAATAAATACATGCACCACGTGCACGAATAAAACCAAGCATGAGTACACGAAAATATTCGAGCAATTAATTATGCTAACAGAATTCATGAGTGTCACATAATTCACGAGTGTCAGGTTAAGGTGTCCGAAGAATACCTAGCTGCCAAACTAGGATTAGTGAGGAAAACTATAATGAGTACCTTGTACAACTTTGTATACACGAGTTACTCCGAATAGTAACACTGAAAAACTGAGAACTACATTACTTATTTGGCCAGAATGAATTGGATCATGTAGATCGCCACAGACAATGGGCAAATATATATATATCGCTTGCTGCGTCTCTTTGCAGCAGCTTTAATAATATACATTATGTATGTTTACTATAAGCACAGAGCCATTGGTCATATATAAAATGCTAGATCAGTGTTGAATAAAGGTTAGTATATCTAGCTATATATAGCTAAAAAGAACTAGAACTCCGCGAGTCGGATGTGTTTTCCATTTCTCAAGTACCTTAAGCAATTATGCAGAAAACCGAATTTAACCTTTCTTTTATGCCCACTAACATTTCCATAAAGTTGCACAAAAACTTTTATTTAAAGGTATTGCCTGCAAAAGCCTTATTTGAATTTTTTTAAGGGGAATAACTCAAGTACGATATGCGCTATTACGCCGAAAACCGAACTTAACCGTCCTCTATGCCTACTAACACTTCCATACAGTTTCATAACGATAGCCCAAAAACTGAAATTAACGTCTGCACAAACTGAATGGGAAGCCGCCGCCGCCAACACCGCCGCCAAAAGTAACCCCTATATGTCGCTTTTTCAGGAGACACAAAAATATATGTCTTTGTTTTGAAAATTAATAAAAGATTACACACTAAAAAACACAAAGAAGCATGATGTCACGAATATCAACAAAATAACATCACCAGACTGCGCTTATATGCTTTATCCCAAAGTGCTGAAGTCAGGCAAAATTTATTCATCTGGGTGTATTATTTGAATGTACGCATGATGGACTGCAAATATGAACATTATATACTATGTGCAGGTTTGACATATTGTATGCCATTCTAGTTTACCATCTTCAGTTTGCCAGAACTGAAACTTGGTGTAAGGATGCTTCGTACTCTCTTCCATTCCCCGTCTTTCAACTCTAGTAAAGTCTTATCGGATGGTGGAGGGTTGTACAGCCCCATCATTGTCTTTAAGAGAAACATTGAATGGATGTATCGACGGTAGGTCTACAATAACACTTTCGAAACAAGGATATCAGTGAACTGATGGATGCTCCCCAATGCGCTTTATGGGAATGCAATCATAAGAGCAGAGTCCAGACAAGTGTGCTCTATAATTATATTAATTTCAGCAATCATCAAACGTCCCATAACTGTAAGAACAATCACTGAAGCGAAGCATCTTGGTACAGTGAACACCTCCTCTTTGTAATGAAGCTTCCCATAAAGTTTCATTGAATATTGGCAAGTAGTTGCTGAGAAACAGTCCAGACAAGAATTGCGCACTACACACTAATTTCAGCAACTTTCAAAGTCCCATAACTCCAAAAAAAATCACTGAAAAAGAACATCCTGTACTATGCACACCTCATTTTGATAATGAAGCATCAAATACAGTTTCATTGTATTCTGGCCAGTAGTTGCGGTGATATACCCCAGACAAGACTTTTGCATTAAATTCTAATTTCAGAAGTCCCACAACTCTTAGATAAATCATTGAAGTGGAACGCCCTGGTGCACATCTCCTTTTGGTAAGAAAGCACATAAAGTTTAATTGAAATCTGGCCAGTAAGTTGTGTTTAAATAGACCGGACAAGAATTGTGCACTATATGCTTATTTCAGAAATCTTCAAAGTCCCATAACTCTGATAAAAATCATTGAGGCGGAACGCCCTGGTTCAGTGCAAACCTCCTCTTAGATATGAAGCTTCCTATAAAGTTTCATCGAATTCAAACCAGTAGTTACGTAGAAATAGACTGGACAAGAATTGTGCACTAAAAGCTTATTTCAGAAATCTTCAAAGTCCCATAACTCTAAGAGAAATAATTGATGCGGAACGTCCTGGTTCAGTGCACACCTCCTCTTAGTAATTAAGCTTCCCATGAAGTTTAATTCAATTCTGGTCAGTAGTTGCTGAGAAATACTCCGGACAAGAAAATGGGAAGGACGGACGGAAAGACGGACGGACGGACAGATTTTGTAAGCGTCAGTTCGAATCCTTCTGAAACCGTCTATCACAAAAACAATTGTTTGTTTTTATTTAAGGTTTTTCTTCAACTAAACAAAATCACATGTGAAAAAGAAAACAAATGGTAAGTTCTCTCATATTTGCTCATTATAATGTGTATTCATGTATTTATCAATTAAGCTAAAAAGAAAAGTGTTAAACTTTACTTACAATATGATGACAATTTCCCATAATAAAAATAAATCCTATAGTCAAAATTTCAACAACAACATTACAAGAAATTTACATTAGACAAAAAAAGATAAGTACTGATATTTTAGCCACGAGGAAACACCTACATATCTGTTTTGAAACTGCCAAAGATTGGTTATAATTCTTCAACAGGTCAACATCTTGTACAAAAAGGATTTTCAGAGGCCCAGCATTCCCTCTGAAATTAGATAAAACAAATATTATTGCAGCATAAACTTTAGATAATTTTAACTAGAATGATTATATCATTCAGAAATTATTGTCAGTTCTTGAACATTCTAACGAAAGTAAAAATGTTATTTTCCTTCAAAATTTTACAGATTAAACATATAATATCGAGCAGATATATAGGTCGCAATATTATGATGAAGCACGTAAAGCCTTAATTATATAAAGCTTTAATTTTAAGAGTCATGAAAATTCGTATTAATTGTACACAAAATGTAACTGTCAATAGGCGTACAAGAAAAATGTTTGCTTCAGGTTACATGCCCAACAAAATTAGGGTAGGTAGGTAGATTTGTTTTTGTTTTTTGGTAACTGGTCAACTT
This sequence comes from Congeria kusceri, assembly GCA_027627225.1. NCBI lineage: Eukaryota > Metazoa > Mollusca > Bivalvia > Myida > Dreissenidae > Congeria > Congeria kusceri. The sequence goes on along the minus strand of CM051029.1, from coordinate 70,212,647 downwards.
GAAGATTCTAAAACTTAATGAATACATGTATAAGAAAAATATTGGAAATATCATGAAACATTGTTTTGAAGTGGATACTATCAAAACAATTCACGTAATTACCCGAAGAACATTTAGTTATTGGAATAAAGTAAATAAAACAATAAATATCTGAAAACTCAATAAAATGTTCTAGGGTCGGGGCACAGACTGGGTAACCTGAAACAAACTTATTTTTGTTACGCCTTATAAAACGAAGGGCTAACTTTAGACAAACAAAATGTACAGAAATAATAATAATATATATCATATTATTTAATACTTTGCATCTATTCAAGTCAAAATCAAGTATCTGGCTATATAAGTTAACTATACGTACTTGGTTTCACTTAACCATTACATTACATGTACAATACCACATTATTACTTGTAATTGTGAAACATATTAAAAAGTGTTTAAAAATAAGTGAACAGCATCTGTCTAAAGTCAATTTGAGATGCACTGGGGTGAAAGAACAGAAAAGATTATATGTTTACCCCAGGACTGGTCCATATTTCAATAGTCTTCTTTTTGCATGTTGCACACCAGGCTGTAATGTTCAATGAAGACACAATTGTAAACCAAAGTGTCTACTTTTAATAAGCTTTATGATGAAATCATAAAAATAAAAATTAAATCATAATATATGGCATTATAATCTACTGAAAGAGCATTCACTTTAAACAGACTGACATAAAAATCTAAGAGAACACATATCATTCATTGCTTTAATTGAATAGTTCGGAAAAAAACATTGTTTATAAATAACAGTATTAACTTGATCATAATGTATCATAATGGCATCTTTAGGTTATACACAAACTGTGCAAGTGTTACTCTTGTGTTCAAGTAACGGTACAGATTTTCTTTATAAGAATTCATAAAGTTTGACCTACGTGGAAAAGAAAGTCTAGAAATATCCCGAATATGGGGATTTGAAATACGCCCTAGACTTGGTACCTACATGGAGAAGAATGTCTACAAATATCCCGAATATGGGAATTGGTCCTTGACATGGTACCTACGTGGAGTAGAAATTCTAGAAATATCCCGAATATGGGAAATGGAAATACGCCATTGACTTGGTACCTACATGCAGAAGAAATTTTTAGAAATATCCCAAATATGGGAATTGGAAATACGCCCTTGAATTGGTACCTACGTGGAGAAGAAAATCTAGAAATATCCAGAATATGGGAATTGGTCCTTGACATGGTACCTACGTGGAGAAGAAATTCTAGAAATATCCCGAATATGGGAAATGGAAATACGCCCTTGACTTGGTACCTACGTGCAGAAGCAATTTTATAAATATCCCAAATATGGGAATTGGAAATACGCCCTTGACTTGGTATCTACGTGGAGAAGAATGTCTAGAAATATCCCAAATATGGGAATTGGAAATAGGCCCTTGACTTGGTACCTACGTGGAGAAGAAACTCTAGAAATATCCCGAATATTATAATCGGAAATACGCCCTTGACTTCGTACCTACGTGGAGAAGAAATTCTAGCAATATGCCGAATATGCGAATTGGAAATACGCCATTGACTTGGTACCTACGTGGAGAAGAAATTCTAGCAATATCCCGAAGATGGGAATTGGAAATACACCCATGACTTGGTACCTACGTGCAGAAGAAACTCTAGAAATATCCCGAATATGGGAATTGGAAATACGCCCTTGACTTGGTACTTGTGCTTCCAGATCAGCCAGCCAACCCAGTCGTATCTGAAAGGAAATGAAACCAATCAGTGTACGGCCAGTGGTGCATACACTCAACAATAGTTATAACGCATCAAATAGAACTTGTTGTATTGTCTCTATTTTATAGGAATTTCAGCTGTGCCTTGTTTAACACGAAATTATTTTTCCAATAGTTTGGTATTAACATATGGATGCATACCTCACATAATCATAGCTTACATTTCAAGCTGAAATTTATTATAATTCCCTTTATTTCCATGTGGTGATTTATAACTGTTGTTGAGTGTATATATGGCATAATGAAGGCTCCATTTACAAGTGTGGTCAGTCATATACAGATGCCTACAAAAGAATGTGTTAAATGTACCTTAAATATTCAATAATAGATTACCTAGACATAACAACACTCTGTATTCATATTCATTTATTTAACTTTCGTCAAGGATGTTGTGATTTTTTCAGCATTATTTTGTTCGTCTGTCTGTCTATTTACACAAAACAATATAAACAGATTTGCAGGACATTTTCTGGGAAGTTTTTTTAAGGTACAAATGAATAAATTTCATTTTGGTGGTGACTGGGATCACCTCCTGCATCCAGTACCTCATTGCGGTTTGCTACTCACATGGATGATATGGCAAACAAAACCAGCAGCGTCCAGCAGATGTCCCACATCTGGAGTTGGTATCCAAAAATGTCCATGTTCACAGAAAATGGTACTAAAAATTAAAAAGTCTCTAATTCTCATAAATTATGTAGGTTCAGTCACAAATTGAAAATAGCATATTATATTTGGTCTCTTTAGGCATATTCCCACAGTTATTAAATAAATATTTTATTTACCACTGAAATATATTATTTAATAATTTTAGTTAATCAATCTGTTTGGACCTTAATTAAAGTATTTTTAAACTATTAATCTTAACATTTAAAATAAAGTCAATCACTTGTTTATTAAAATCAGTTTTCATTCCTTATATATACTATGAAATTAACCTTGGTGTTTGAATGTAATGTTATTTGAAATTACATCATGCTTAAAACTATTTAACCAAGTTACATCATACAGATATATTTTTAAATCCCAAGTTGCAACACTTTCGAGGCATGTTGTATCAAAGCATGGGAGATTAAAAAATGCGTCTATTATATTAAACATTATTTTAAAAAACATGTTTTATTGAATTTAGTGTTTATTTATATGTGAACCAAACATACCTGAAGTGGTAAGTAAAATAAATTAAAGAAAACCAGCAATAAACAACATGAGCAAAACTTACATGCATACTAGCAAGATTTATCACTTACACCCACATCTGAACAGTTATAGCTTAAATCAGTATGAACAATAAACATGACTGTGGTTTAACCACTACGGCTAAAAAAAGTTAATGAATTGTTTCTCAGGCAGCGCCGCAACGTTTTTTTTATGGCCTGCCACGATTTTGATTTAATGCCAAAACATTTTTTTTTTACTCTTTTTTGACGATCGGGTTTTAAAGCAGCAGTCCAAAAATATGTTAATAAAAAAAAACTTTCCAGAAATTGTTTCTAATGGGCATGTTACCTAACAAACTACAAGAAAAAAACGCATTGAAATCTAAGAATTATTAACCTTTTTGCTAACTTGTCTATTTTTGTATGCAATAACTGGCGATGACCTTTTGTAACATGAGCAATCAATAAATCTATATTTAGAATTTTATAAAAAGGGATGCTTATGTTGTTATTAAAACTTAAAATTGTCTTTAATCTGTACTAATTTACTTGTTTTAATATGTCATTACATAGTGCCAATAGAAGAGTACGAGAAAAAAAATACTTCGATAAAAAAAATTTCGCCCTCCCTCCTAATTTTTTTGAAAATGTGCCTAAGAAACAAATCATTAACTTTTTTTAGCCTAACAGTCACCACTCTTTACAATTTGCAATCTGACACCGAGCAAAAAACTTAAGCGAACAAGGAGTTTAAAAATTAGGACAGGCATTGCATGGTTGTGATATTCTCATTTGGATAGTAACATGTACATATATATGTTATACCTAATATAAAAACGGTTTATTTGGATTTTTATCTGACATCAGAGCTCCATCCAATAGGGGTATTTGTGTACACACCCTTTAAAATATTGCAAATACCCTTTATAAATTGTAAGTAGGGGGTACTAGTACCCTTTATAAATTGTAAGTAGGGGATACTAGTACCCTTTATAAATTGTAAGTAGGGGGTACTAGTACCCTTTATAAAATTTAAATGGAGGTACTGGTCAACATTGAAAATCTTGCCAAAAACGTATTAACTTTGAACATCAAGTTTCTAAATGTATCTAATTAAACACTGCTGTTATGGCCGCGTGTAGTAGGGGTTACAAACATAAGACGGTTAAACGGTTAAGCACTTTTTTATTGTTCTAATTACATGGTGGATACACACGCTAGTAATGCTATTATTAAACTGTTAAGCCTCTAGCGCTATCAGAGAGGGCCAGTGAGTAATTAACATAAAGAGGCGGAGCTCTGCTGTGAGTGGCATACAGCTACACTACAACTCCCGCTAACTTAGATTAAATTGTTCGGTGGTAAAATATCAAAGAGCCATCTCTGATTTCGCTTCGAATTGATAGTTAACAGCAGTTCCAAATGTAAACATTCTCCGGGAATATCAAAACATTCCTGTAAATTTATCACTTTAGCTGGTCATTGTCTGGCTCGCCTGTAATTAATGTGTTCTTGATAGTCTTGATTCACATTTCACTGGTCTAATGATCGTTAAGTCATGATTGTGAGTCTGGTATTTCTCAGAGCTTCTAAAATTGTTTCGAATCTCAGAATTTCAATTAATGGCTTTGTATTTAACAACCATTCAAGAATTACTTCAAATGTAAATGCAAATACACTTTAAAATTACAATACAATGTAAATTTAACTGACAAATGTTAACTCAACAATATACCTAAATTATAAAATACATACGGGTTATATAGCATGCAAGTATACAATTGTTCATTATAGAATATATAAAATACTCTAATGGAATACAGGTACCAGAACGTTTACACTGCACTGTGCTTTGTTTCAATGCATTATTATGCCATTGAAGCATACACTTTAAACACTATTATCTGCGCATGTAATCCTTGAGATAATCAGGTGGTTTTCGGTTCCTGGTAGATCTGCGTGGCAGGTTTTTGGCGTTGGTGGGGTCATCGGGGTAATGTGGCTCGAAACCTTCCGGGCGCCTGTTGTAAATGCAACGTTTGCATGTGTCTTCAATCAAGTTATCGATTACGGGGAAATACACATTTTCTCGAAGTAGTTGTTTCGTTCGAACTATTCCCTGGTGACCTTCATGTGCAATCGATATGACTTTCTTTTTCAGTGATTTGGGTATAACCAGTTTGGATTCATGACGCAACACTTCGCCTTGATTTACAGCTGTCACGGTTAGGTCATTTCTGCAGCGTGCAAGAGTGTCAAGTATGCTGTTTGATTTGCATGATTTGTTCCATTTGTCGTTGTTTTTTTCACATTTCAGATAGCTGTTTGTAGGTCAGTGCCCTTAGACGTTTCACGAACAATTTCGTCCAGTGCCATTGCTTTGGGTACGTTGTGATGTACGACGAATAACAGGTATTCTTCTGCGATTTTCGATGAGTGACATGCGTGCGTTTTGGTAAGTTGTGGATGTCGCCTCAAGTAATTCGACATGTTTGACTCTCCTGGCTTGTATACGACCTTAAAGTCATAGGCTTGAAGTCTCATTCTCCAGCGTTGTAGTCGCGCAGGGGGTTTTGATTTCAGATTGCTGTAGATGTTTTCCAAAGCTTTTGCATCTGTGATTAGCACAAATTTGTGTCCAAACAAGTATATGTGCCAGTGTTCAATTGCCCATATAAGTGCAAGGCTTTCCATTTCTGTCTGTGAGTAGCGTTTCTCTACGTCGGTCAGCGATTTGCTTGCGCAGCATACGATTTTTCCTTCCTGTAACATTATTGCTGTAATTCCCACAGGGCTTGCGTCTACTATTACTTGTGTCTCCTTCTTAGGGTCAAAGTAGGTCACCACTGTTTCACTACTCAGTCTTCTTGATTTCAACAATTCAAATGCGTTTTGTTCTTCAACATTCCATTTCCATTTTGCATGTTTGCGTGTCAGATTTCGCAATGGTTCTGTAATTGTTGAGTAGTTCGGTATGAACCTTGAAACGAAGTTTGTCATCGCCAGAAAGCTTCTTACTTCCGATACGTTTGTTGGCGGTGGAGTAAATTTGATTGTTTCGCATTTCTTGGGATCAGGCGACATATCGTTTTCTCCAAAATAATATCCGTAGAAATTCTAACGTTCGTTTGTTGAATTCACACTTTGCTTTGTTTAGTGTCAGATGTTTGTCTTGGAGTCTTTGTAGAGTTGCCTCGAGTCTCATGTTGTGCTCAGGCTAAGTACGACCGAACACAATTATATCATCACTAATGTTTCGAACTCCAACAAGTCCTTCTAAGGCTGTTCGCAAGGCATTTTGGAATATTTCGCTAGCGCACGTAATTCCGAAGTTGAGACGTTTGAAGCGTCGTAATCCTAGATGTGTGGTAAACGTCGTTACGTTGCGAGACGATTCCGATAGTTCCAGCTGATGATATCCTTGGTTCAGATCTAACTTGCTAAACACTTTGGCACCGTTCAGATCCATGATCATATCATCTATTGTAGGTATGATGTAACGCGTACGTTTGATTGCCTCGTTTGGAAGTCGCATATCTACACATATACGTGCTTCGTTCAAATTGCTTTTCGGTATTGGTGCTACAACGATAGGCGAGACCCTTTCTGTTGGCCAATCGACACGTTCTATGATGTCTAGGTCTTCAAGACGTTTGATTTCATTCTCAACTTGCTGTCTGAGAGGCTGCGTCTGTGTGGTTGTGTAACAGGTTGGATTGTATCATCAACGTGTAACTCGACTTTCACGTCTTCCAGTTGTCCGACTCCCGTAAATACCTTAGAGTATTTGTTGCATAAATTATCTATGTTGGTTTATTTCGGGAATTACTTGTAGGTCAACAGCAGTCGTATAGCTCATAAGATTGCCGCTATTACCTTTTGAAACGTATACTGGAGCAGTAGTCATATTGTGTTGTGTTTCAAATGTGCCTTGAAATCTTCCCAGTAATTTCACTGTCTCGTCTGCACCGTATGCATACACTTTTGTGGCCGTTTTGCACAGTTTTGGTTTTGTTGTAATAGCATGGTATGTGTTTTAATCGATGACATTTATCGAACTTCTGGTGTCTACCAAAATTCTTAGTGTCTTGATTGTTCAGCTGTACATTAATTTAGGGTCTTGACGATATTGCATTCACGTTTTCAGTCAATCCGAATGAGTAGACTACTGTTTCGGGATCACTTTCACAGCTACTGTCGTCACTGTATCTACAGTCCTCAACATTGTAAATATTTATTGGCTTTGTGCTTCTTTTCTTTGCACGGCAAACAATTTCAAAATGATTTCTTTTGTAGCAGAAATTACATTGCTTTCCTTTAGCAGGGCATTTTGAGTTCTTGTGGTAATAATCTTGACCAAAATTTCTACATTTTGTCACTTTTCTGGGGCTTGATGTATACCTCTTTTGAAATACTGGAGATTTTCGATTTTGTGATGATTTTTGTTTTCTGATTGCATTTGTTTCAACAGATTTCTTCTCGATTTCTGACGAATGTTTGTCCGATAATTCAAGAGCTCGTGCTTCTTGTAGTAGGTCATCCAGCGACATCTCAAAGCTTTTCTTCGCAGCCGTGTAGAAGTACATCCTTGAATAATTTGAGATTTTATATATTTTTATATCTTTGTCACAGTTCGTAAATTTAAATGTATCCTAGTTTGCGTAACCTGGTATAGTATGTGTCTATGTTTTCGGTTGTTTCCGGTTGTGCCTGACGAAACTTGTAGACCTCGAATTATGTACATTTCTTCGGTGGAAAATAATTTGTCAGCTTTGTCTTGGCGGTATCAAAACTGTCCCCTGTGTCTGAAAATTTGTGATAGTAAAGAAGTAGTGCTCTCTTCCGTGTTTCGTCTCTTATGTCCATGCCTACAAGTAGTGTTTCTAAGCGTTTACACCATTTCTTCCAACGGATGTGTACAGCTGGTTCACTCACACTAAAACTACGAAATACTGGTAATCCGTGTGCCATTGTCATTAATGAAACATAAATTCTATTAATGAACCACTACAATGTCAGCAGGTACACGTAATATCCAGCAAAGTTATTCACTTTTAAAATCCACAAATTAGCGCACGAATAGTTTATATTGCATCTATTATGTAACATTTAGCATCGTCGTCGCCATTGTTATGTCCGCGTTTAGTAGGGGTTACAAACATAAGACGGTAAAGCACTTTTATTATTGTTTTAAGGCGTAAAAAAATATGTTTGTTTCAGGTAACCTGACTTACCCTAAAAAAATGCCCCGACCCTAGAACATTTTATTGGGTTTGTCAGATTGATTTTTGGTTTATTTACCTTTTTCAATAATTAAATGTGCTTTTGGATAAATAAGTGTTTTGTTTTGATAGTATTCACTTATAAACAATGTTTAAGGAAATTACTGATACGTTTTGAATATTTATTCAGTTTTAGAATCTTCAAGTTGACAATATACAAAAAAATAAATAAAAAAATCCCGACCTACCTACCCTAATTTTTTGGGGCATGTTACCGGAAACTAATTACATGGTGGATACACACACTACTAATGCTACTATTAAACTGTTAAGTCTTTAGCGCTATCAGAGAGGGCCAGTGAGTAACTAACATAACGAGGCGGAGCTCTGCTGTGAGTAGCACACAGCTATACTGTGTTCCGATGGAGTCGCAGTACTAACGATTTGTTGAATAACCAAAATGGAACGATAAGACTTAATGCTTTTAATAAACGATTATAAGCTGTAAAAATATCTTACACACACATGGCAATCAACAAATAAACAAATATTTCTATCTGGAATCCTGCAAAACACCAAACCACACAACCCTGTCTATGAGTTAATTTTGACAACTTGCAAGACTGAGTCGCGGTAATCGGTAACAAGGGAAGCAATCCTTTCCAATTTTGAAAAATGTGTACTGGCGCAGTACGTGCCTAAATCCGCCACATTTGGGGGGTATTTTGACGATATTTTCAAAAGATGTTTACGATTGCCATAAAAATTTACATAATTCAAGTTAGGTTTCATGTGCCTTTGCTGGCGTGTTTTGGTTACATTTTCAAATACTTGGCAAATGACAAATATTTATAGAGAGATTGAAGGCCTAAACAGTGTAAAAAATGAGCGCGGGAGTGCCTAAATCCGCCACCCCTCTTTAAAATGTTAAAACTGCTCCAAAATAATACTGTTTTATGAATTCCGTTTTGATAGCAACTTCTATTGACTCCTAATGACAAAACTCAAAATTTTATTTATTTAAGGTTAATTTTCTATTGCCTAAAAAAAAAACACGGTGATCCGAAGTTGCTTGGTGAAAATCGTAGATCAGGAAGCGTGAAATTCTTATTCCACATTTGACTGTTGTTCTTATGTAATTTTCTATATTAAGCAGCTTGTTGTCTGTTGTTAATACAATGTTTCAATTTCTTCCCAAAACTCATTTGTTCTTATAAAAATAGCTCTGAAACTGAGGCCCTGCGTGCATGTGGGACAATCAATGAGGGTTTTGAGTAGCGAGATATTTGCGCTCTTAATATGCAGTTTTTTCCGCATTTTATTGTATGTAATGCCAATGAATAATGGTTATTTTTATGCTACACATGCTCACATGGATATAATATTAAAACACGATAATTTAATTCTATAATGGATACCATGCGGGGCCTCAAAACTGCGCATGCGCAGTATGAAATAGATTCCACGCATGCAGTTTGTTTGCATTTAGGGGTTAGGTACACCATAATTGGATTAAATATTCATTTATGCACAAATCAAGATGAAACTCGTCAGCATTGTTAAGGGAAATTATCTGACTGACTAGTCCAACAAAATAGAAATCGCCGGTAAAAAACGCTTATTTGGATGGGGTGGCGGATTTAGGCAAGTGGCGGATTTAGGCACTGCGCCAGTACTTTATAACCTTAATAACCAGAATGAAAAAAACTTTTGCACACAATCCACGGGGAACTTCTCCTATTACGTTGGCACATACGACAAAATAAAACAATATCTTATTAAATACTTCAATGAAATCGGATGAGAATCATAGCAGAAATGCATTATACGAGCATGATTTAACAAAACAATTGTACTTAGCAATATTCTATGCATTTTCAGATAGTTTTCATGATAAGGAGCCGAGTCTAGAAAAAGAGTGGGCTTTTGTTTACCAGAAATGTCCGCTAGATGACGTTTACTGTTTACCGCGACTCCGTCCGTACCGCGACTCCATTTGAATAGAGTATACACTACAACTGCAAGTACTTTACAATATTTGTAAACATGCACCTTTATATACTTCACACTTAATAACCTGGGATTAAAATACCCTTTTAGACCCACTCCTATCTGAACCTCTGAAAATACCCTTTAAGATTCTTCATTACCCTTTACAGCTGATGGTCAGGGGGTAAAATACCCTTTGACAAAAGAGGTCAGGGGTACACTACCATTTAGCGTATTTTAACCTTATCTGCAGTCCTGTCGGACATGCTATTTTACAGAAATCATTATGTCAAATAGAATAAACTACTTTCTGGAAGTGTAAAGAATGTAATCAATTATCAGACTCAGGGCTGTGGAAATATTATTTTCTTTTACTTCATTGCATAAATCTACTTGGCTGCAAGCAAAAATCACTTGTCCAACTAAAAATATAGGTTTTATTTCATGAGTTCCTTGTATTATTTGTCAAACAAAAAACTCCTTTGTAATTCGATTTTTAAATTATGATGTAGTTTTCAAAATATTATCTTATGAAAATTGGAACATTAGTGAACATATTTTAAGTTAAACTTTAGATGTTTCTGGAACATGGCCCCTGCACAAGAACATATGCCTATGAAATCCATGTACTTTTATTTGCTGAAAGAAAAATATTTTAAACAACTTTGAAGCCCCATCAATCCAAGAATCGAGGATCAAGGAATGTCTTAATGGTACCATGCAAACTTACTCTTGAGAACAAAAAGAAGGATCCAATAGAGTTTCATTATAATTCAGCCAGTATAGTTGGTGAGAGATTGCCTGCTCATTAATTGATTAAATGTCCACTTTATACTACTTTTAGCAATCTCTGAATCCCATAACTCCAAGCAAATTCATTGTCAGCATACCTACTTGTGGTAATGAAGTTTGAATTACTATAAACTTTAAAGTTTCATTGAAATCTCACTAGTAGTTGCTGAGAAACAGCCCGTACAAAAATGTGCACTATATACCAATTTCGCAAATCTTGAAAGTCCCATAAATCCACGAAAAGTCATTGAAGCGCAAAGTCGTGATAGTATGCCAACATACTTTTGGTAATGCATCTACCCATAATATTTTTTGGTTTCCAGCCCGTAGTTGTTAAAAAATAACCCAGACAAGAATTGTGCCATATATAGTAATTTCAGCAGTCTTCGAAGTCCCATAACTCCAAGAAAAATCTTGGTACTATGCACATCCTCTCATGCACAGTAATGAAGCTTCAGGTAAAATTTTGTTGAATTCGGGCCTGTACCAGTAGTTGCTGAGAAACAGCCCGGACAAGAAAGTGGGATGGAAGGACAGATGGAAGGGCAAAGTGGTGACTATGCTCCCCAAAATTTTTCAGATTGAGATAGTATACAAATCATAATACACTAAGGGCAATAACCCTAGTGTAAACAGATTGATCTGGTCGTTTCTGGTTTTTATTTGAGAACTAACATTTTCATACACAATAGAAGCAAATTTAGTTAAAAATAGTACATAAATATATAAAGTTTGTTTCAATATTTTTCATGGGAATACAATTTTTTAAGTAGGGCAATATCTCTTAATGGTGTTTCTGACCTGATCTGGCTAAGCACATTTGATCTTTTCTTAAATAATTTATTATTTTTTTATTATGTATACCTTTCCATATGTGCTGAATTTGTGAGGTTAAATATTGCCCATCATATAAACGTAGCTCAAACTGAACCCAAATAATTACTGCTGTGGAGCATTGAGCAGCTATATATATATGATGTTCTTTATTAAGTTTTTATTATTATTATTTTATTAAGTCAGTCTGTCATAGGGTATGAAATTATACACATTAAATTTTTGATCAGTTATTGTAAATAATAAATTGTTTAAACACTCGTTCGTTATAAAATGATACAAATAAATTAAACTTCTTATGATCAAGGAAACAACCGAAACAGTTTAATTGCCTGCATGATCAACTAACACAGAAGTTATTGCATTTTAACCGTGATCCATGTGCACAAAACATTAATTTCAGATTCAACATATTTCCAATGCCAAGATTAAATTTAATTTATTCTGATTTTCGTTATCAATTCGACATTGTCTTTTTAAACAGGTCAACCAGAAAATAAATCATTTTAGTATATTTCTGCGTTAATTTTTTCAATGAACCTTGAAACCTAAAGACACAGTCCATTTGGTTTTAGTGTTGCATTAGTAATCATTACATGTCTTTATCAAAATCAACATTTGTGTTGAAATTTCTGTGCATATATGTTTCTTTAAGTTTATTTAAGAGTAAATAAGTTTAACTTTAAAGAGCCAAGACAATGGCTTTCTATGTATTATTTCATTAATTGAATAAATTTACCATAATTACATTTACATTCATGTTCCATTTGAATACAAAAATTATTTTGTCTAGCAATGCGACATATTTTCAAAAGTGAAATTATGTTTAAATTAATATCTCAATTTAAGTAATTATTTAGTTTACCTGTACTGGTTTCCTGCATGTAAATACAGGGGAGGTCACTACTAACTAATCAAACTCCCCACAGTAATCTCCCCTGCAATGCGGCCATTTTGTTGATTGCTGACAATGAATTTCTACAAATGCTGCGTATTTATTGGACTTCTTGCACTTCTTCATGCAGCGTATTCTGCAGCACAACGTTAGTCGAACTATATATATAAATATTATGCGAAACAATACATTCTAATTGTACGTTTTCAGTTTGTTATGTATTTTCGCGATCATCAGCATAATCCTCACGTTTTTACTCACTGTCAGACTTGTTGTTTAACAACGGACAGGTAATGCGCCTATCAATATTTTTACCCGGGGGGGGGGGAAGCGGCGGGCAGACGCAGGAGAAATTTGACTTATTTTATTTTTGGGTGTCTAATTCCCCACACTAGAGCCAAGCATTTTTGTCTAAATCCCCTCTGTGGGAGATGCTATAGCATAGGGGTATCAAATGCCCGGGGGTCCAATATTACCGGGATCTAAAGTCCGACCAAAGTCTATTTTCCCAGGACCCAGAATCATTCTGCATGTCAAATGTCCACCTGTTGGGAATCGCTTTCAGTCTGGTGTCCCGTATATGCCCGCTGCCCCCCCCCCCCCCACCAGGGAAAATATTGATAGGTGCATAATGAAAGTGTTTTAGTTACACACACCCTATTTAAACTAAGAATAAGATCTCATGTGACAGTCCATGTTACTTGTATTTGTAATAAAATCTTGAATATTTTATCCACTGTCAACGGTTTTTATCTGGAATCTCATAGACCTAATTTCACATATTTTAATTTAAAAAAAAAAGTTCACGAATACACATTGTGTCCTTTTATTAGTGATGCAACCGGAAACAAATTGTTTTCGGTTCAGGTATCTTTCTTCGGGTCAGGTATTTGCCATTCGATATTGAGATAAGTAAAAGTACACATCAACTTTGCACCTTCCATGGGCTGTTCCAATCAGTGAACATTGTTTCTACCCCAAAGATTTGACAATAAATGATATTATTTTTGTTTCGATAAATACAGATTTGTTTGGTAATGTATTTAGATAGGTTTCTTTTGCAGAGGGTTTACAGTAATTTAATAATGCAAGGTGTGTATTTGACAGGGAAAAGATAGTGAAAACCTGCCTTTAGTCAACAGTTTCGTTCGCTGTAAATTTTTCATTAACGATAAATTTGACATTTACTGAGGTTTCCTCATATAAATAACGATGTACTGATTTAATTTTCAGTTCTGTTATAACCCATTGCATTCAGCCACACTTAGGTCTATTTCCTAAACTGGATGGTTTGTAACTCCTTTGTTTAAGACTCTTTCCATCGATCTGTTCAGTCGTGGTTGTTCAGAGATGCACTCCAATATCCAACAGTGCCAGCAGAATATTTGCTGTTATGTGTAAAATGCCTGTCAAATACAAACACCTATGCCTATTGGGTCTTGGTTTTATTAATTTGTTGAATATGGGTTTTGATAAAGAAAAAATTTAAGAAAGATGAAGATGATTAAAACGGTAAAATAACACTATTAATTTAATACCCGATTCGACCTGAATTTTCGAATGAGGAACCTAGCTTTAATTAATTTAAATGGAACCGAGAATGCGATTATTTTTGGGTACCCGTTGCATCCCTACCTTTTATGAATCTGTGGAAAAGAAGTTATAGAAACTCTAAATTACCGTTATATGATAAGTCTTATCATTCAAAAATTCTTAAAGACATTGCTATGAATAAAATGTGTTTCGTTTTTCAGATAGAGCATACTTGAGACTAACAGAACAAGAATTTACCCACTTACCATGGGATGTAAGTATATTTGAGGCGTGTCATTGGAAAAGGGGGCTTAATGCATGTGCGTAAAGTGTCGAACAGCACAGGCTAATCCGGGACGGCACTTTGTGTCAACAGTGGATTTATGTTTAGAAGAAACTTCCTTGAAACAGGAAATACCATAAAGCGGAATGTGCCGTCCTGGATTAGCCTGTGCAGACTGCACAGGCTAATCCGGGTCGACACTTTATGCGTATGCATTAAGCCCGGTTTTTCCACGATACGCCCCAGTTATGTGATATAGGCCTGTTTGTATACAGTTGACTCCTGATGCCTCAAACTGGCTTTTATCACATGCTATACCTTGTTGTCCATGTAATACAACCATTACGAATATTTTTATGTTACATATGTATAAAATAAAATTTTGAGCATTTTCATCGGCTAGATATTTTTGGACTGACCAATCGCATGACGTTATTATGGTGAATGACATCGTCAACATGAAATGACGTCAATGCAGTAAACAACGCTTAGGATTTATCGACATGCTTTGGTAAAATTAGAAGCATTTTTTTTCGTTTAAAAGCATGTGATAAAAAAAGATCTGACACTCTTTGTCATTTTGTATCATGTTTTATTATACTCGACCAGGAAATTTGTTAGAAGCTCGCCAAAGGCTCGCTTACTAACAAAATTCCTGAACTTGTGTAATAAAATATTATATGAAATGACAACTCGTGTCAAATCCTATATGTATAGAAATTCTCATTGGCTGGAATTTTCTTCCAGGGACCGATCTTGTATTCAGTGCTTTTTTTCAGAGACCGGGGATGGGTCCTGGGCCTTAGGATTTGGGGTTATGGATTATTGCAACAGATTTGGTAAAGTGGAACAAACAATCCAGATGAAAATCATCTTTTTGGGGGAAGAGTGTGTGTTTTTTTTTAAAGAATTTTTCTTGGGGATGACGCAAATATTAAGTCCCTGCTATTGAAGGTAAAAAAGCCCTGGTCTTGCTGAAAGTTAGTTTTATATTTAAATATCTGTACATATATATATGAGGAGTGTCGTGGGAAAACTGGTTTTAATGCATGTGCGTAAAGTGTTGTCCTGGAGTCCGCACAGGCTGATCCAGGACGGCACCTTCCACCTACAGTGGATTTATGTTAAGAAGACACTTTCTTGAAACAGAAAATACCATAAAAGCGGAAAGTGCCGTCCCGGATTAGCCTGTGCGGACTGCACAGGCTAATCTGGGACGACACTTTACGCACATGCATGAAGATCGGTTTTCCCACGACACGCCTCATATATATCGTTTTGTTTCCGGTCATTAATCAGTTAGATGCGTTTGCTTAGAGACTAGTGTAGAGAGGACCGAATAATTAATTTCAACCATATATGCAAGGAATATGAGCTATTATGAATTTATGAGCTATTTGTTGTGGCATGCTTTATCAGTTGTGAGAGGAAAACTTCCTTGTCAGAATATAATTCTTAAATATTAATATAATAGTGTATGGTATTTCTTTCAGATAATTATACAATGCATGGCCTCTCTGGTTCTAGTCGTCCACGGGACGGTACACATAGCTGGAAATTTCAGGGAAATACGGGCATCAGCTGATCTTGATCACAAGTAAGTAGTCCTAGGGAAAGATCCACAGTGAAATAGCAGGGTGCTGCACCCTGCTCCTTTTTGCTTCCCCCCTGCTGCCCTTCTGAGCTGGTGAACACAAAAATGTAGAAAGTCTTTTGAAATCTAATATGTTTTTGCAAATATTGAACGATAAATGAATGGACTATGCTTAAAAACTCTAATTACAAGTCTTAGATAAACTACTGTAGTCCGCATTGCTTTGTTAGTATCATATAGATGGTATTGTAAAAGCATGATCTTGAAATAAAGATTTTTCGCAAAAACATGCTTTGTCATTCTTCGTGAGCAATTCTTCTGTTTTAAAGATAAGACAGTTATTATCTTATAAAGAAATGATATTAATGTATGTTTGCATATTATGCTGTTGAGTAAATGACAAATTACTTAAATGCTAAGTTTCAGGCGACATATAGGGGTTTCTTTGGCGGTGGGGGTGGTGGCAGCCGCTTCCTCTTTAGTTTGTGCAGACAATAACTTGAGAAGTTTTTGTGCAATTATTATGAAACTTTAGGGAAGTGTTAGTAGGCATAAAAGGAAGTTTGGTTTTGGGCATAATTGCTCTTATCATACTTCAGTTATGCCCCGTCAGGCGACACATCGGACTCACAGAGTTCTAGTCTATGTATGTACCTGAATCAGCCCTATGTCTTTCCTGTCTTATTTTGCTTGCGCCAAAAAGCTGTTATCCTGTAACATGGTTACTTGTTAGTTTTATGATCTTATTGTTTCCTCCCTATGACTATAAGGAAAAAAATGTTCTTCATGCTTATCTATTATGATTTTTTGGATTGTGAATTGGTGGTGATGTAAAGAATCAGAAGTGAAGTTATTATATGCTAAAGTTGCCAAATTGTCTGTAGAACAACAGTATTTGTAGCTGTTAGACAAGTCCTATATCTGGCAATAGCCAGTGGGTAATGGTAGCAGTTGCATTCATGAGCAGTGGTTGAAATTAGCACAAGCCAATAAGTCCTGCTCTGGACCCATATTCACAAAGCTACTTAGGGAAAACTTACGATAATTTCTTAAATCCATAAAATTTCTCAATTCTGTAGCTGTTTCATGTGTAGGTCTTTTGACCTTAAAATGATTTAAACTAGCAAATATTGCGTATATGTTCAGTATTTTACAGTTTTGAAAATCAGATTTCACTTTTAAATTTGATCTGAAATTTCCACTTAAGTCCATCTTAAGTTAAGATTTACCTTAGGAGCTTTGTGAATACCGGCCCTGATAAGTTTGAACCGGGCTTGCTCGGATTTTCAGTTTTATATAGGCAGGATTGTTACATTTTCATGCTCTGAAGTAATAAGAATTCTGGATTGCTAGGCCAGAGTGCTAGTTTTGCTTCCCACTCCCAAAATTAAAATACCTTTCACGAAAAAAAAAAAATAGCTGGAAATTGCAGCTATGATTCAAAATTCGTCCCAACTTTGGTGAAGCGCTAGTAAGTTAATTAGGTAGGAGTGCTGGGACACACTCCGGGTCCTCACATAATGCAGCCTCAGGCGCAGAAGGACCTCATAAACTTCAAAATACACACACAGTTTTTGATGATTTAATAAGTTTTAATGTATAACAGCTTTGTATAGCATCATGCAAATATATGTTCTGTCTATTTCTAGAACCTGGGATATGCTGGGTAACAGACAGGGTTTTCTCTCCTTCAACCACCGGGGCAAGGCATTATATAGGAAAACATCAGCTGGTTAGATTGGTCAGGTGCGCAATCAGTGTGACATTGGTGGAAGTGGAATATATGGATGGACCAACGAATGTATTTGATGAATTAAATTTTGAGAAAAGTGATTCCAGCTGAAAACGACATCATGTGTTCGCAATTTTATAGCGGGTAGTGTTTCTGTTGATGCTTTTTTTAGTTAAAAAGATATTTCAATATCTTGTCAAATTATGTTGTGGTTTTTCAAAAGTTTTTTCTTTGTTTTGCTCCATTAGTAATAAATGTTTGATAATTATAATATAATGAAATGATATGAATTGGACATCTATGAATTTATTTGAAGACCTAGAGTGTAATATACCAGGAATACTTGTTGGTTGTTTAAACGATGTAAACATATTATATTATTGTCCTTGTGGAACAATTTGTATTTAGTTATTAAGTTTCCAGATGTTCTGTCATTTATCCACCTAAAACAGAAATAATTAACTAAAGTGGCTATGGGGACGTTCTACATTACGAGCTAATTTCTCTATGCAGTGCTGTTGACTGATCAGGGTTTTGCCACAACTCCTCCCTAGTTATTGTTGAAGAATTAATTTCCATTCAGCAATTATCACAAACATTACCACATGCCCTTTAGAATATCACAAACATTATGGACATGTTCTTTTTTGTATGAAATAGTTTAACCACTAAACGGGTGATATTGCAGATTAATTTGAATATGATTGACATTTGTGGAAGTGTCTAAAGTGCTGATTTCGATGTATAGAAGTTTTCTTATTAAGAAAATCAATTAAAATATTTGGTAGAGGATGAAGTTTAAAAATATTACCTAGTCTACTCTCGTGGGTGTTATTTACAAATTGTTTAAAAAAATAATCACATTTAAAATCAAAATGTCTTGTTTGTGGATAAAGATCTTAACTGATTAACAAAGAATCGGCAAAGAAATGCTGATGTTTTAGTGTGATAGTGTGGAGTTTGTTGGAATCTTTTAGAGGGGGCGTGCGCCACTTCAGCCCCTTCCAAAGCTGCCTGTGGGACATGTTAACATAGGAGGCGTGTTGTGGGAAAATCGGGCTGAATGCATTTGTGTAAAGTGTCATCTCGGATTAGCCTGTGCAGTCTACACAGGCTAATACGGGACGACACTTTCTGCCTACAGTGTATTTATGTTTAGAAGACACTTCCTTGAAACAGACAATACCATAAAAGTCAACAGTGCCGTTCCGGTTTAGCCTGTGCGGACTACAGGCTAATCCGGGACGACACTTTACGCACATGCATTAAGCCCGGGTTTCTCATGACACTCCTCATAAATACACAGATAAATACACAGGGTACCTCGACTGTGCCTGCATACACTAGGTGTTATTTGGAGCAGGGAAGGGCAACACTGTCAGGGTCTGGGTTCAAGTATTGAGTATTCTGTTGCAAGTGAATCGTAAAATATTTGTAAATATGATAGCCAATCATGTTTTGTACAACCTACATGTACACTATAATTCAGTCAGATCACTTTGACTTGATTATATTTATTGAAACACTATAGATGGAACAGAAGACGCATATTTTCCACTTTCTGTAACCATTAGTTGTATGTCGCATAACTTGCAGGTATATTGTAAAA
Source organism: Congeria kusceri (assembly GCA_027627225.1). NCBI lineage: Eukaryota > Metazoa > Mollusca > Bivalvia > Myida > Dreissenidae > Congeria > Congeria kusceri. The sequence continues at coordinate 70,193,220 of CM051029.1, read as the reverse complement.
AAAATGACACTATTAAGGTGCATATAGTTTAGTACATGTATGCAGACATCCTCAATCTGTGAGACATATTTCTGTATGAAAAAGAGTTTTAACATTGCAGATCATATTTCATTTTCGGAAAGACAATCTAATAAATGATATCTCTCTTGAGCCTTAAAGGCCTAGTTTAAGGAATATCTGGCCACTCCATGGGGTATTCCTCTCAGTGTATTGGTCCACCATAAAATATTTTATCTTTATCTATAATCTTTTCTCTCAGCTGACTGAGCAATGGCTGTGTGCACTGTTTCCTCTGCAGCAGTGTATTGGTCTCAGCTGATAAGGGTCACCAAACTGTGTCCACACTGTGACCACAGCAGGGTGCCAATGCACAGGGGCATAATACCCCAGATTTGGAGGGGGGTCAAATAAAGAAGGATTAAACTAGGCCTTAAAAGTCCTAGTTTAAGGAACGTCTGGTGTCTCCGTTGGGTATTCCACGCTGTTTATTGGTCCACCATAACATCTCTTATCATTATCGACTATAGTTTCTCTCAGCTGTCTGAGTGATGGCTAAGTGCACTGTTTCCTCTGCAGCAGTGTATTGGTATCAGCTAATAAGGGTCGCCACACTGTGTCCACACAGGGACCACAGCAGGGTGCCGATGCACAGGGGTACAGTACCCAAGACTTGGAGGGGGGAAGGGGCTCAAATAAAGAAGGATTAAACTAGGCCTTTAATGTATCTTTGCGGATTTGATAAAACTAGAAAGTACAGATAGAATTCAACACATAAGATTATATACAATGCAGCTCCGGCATGTGTCATGTTAAACATTCAATGTAATATTTTTCAGATGTTTGTTTCATGTTGTATGGTCTATATTTATTTCGTCTTCAGGTGTATGTACTGTTCATATTTGATTGATTAATTGTACATTGAACATTATATTAAACAGACAAATTTTAATTGTTCCGTCTTGAGTTTATTTTATGTTTCATGGTCTTTATTCTGTGTTAGTATTGGAAGTATACAATCAGCACCTGGTTCAGTATGGTGATGTATTTATACCAATAAAAATGTTGTTATAAACAAAATTGTTAAATAATCATTCATAATTATTTATCTTACCACATTATTTACTTTCCATTTTAATATCCTTTCTATGCTCATTATTTACATTTAACCATTGATCTCAGAACAATTTGCATACTACTTCAATCATTAGAATACAACGTTGGGAAACTGCTCAATACATAATGTTAATTATGTCTTACCTGGTAGGTACTTTTTCAAACTAAATCACATAGTACATTTTGTAATTGGAACATAAAGAAACTTGCAGTTAACAAGAGAAATAGAAATGTCACAAAACCAGGTTTTCAAATAGTACATTTTGTAATTGGAACATAAATTTAACTGCAGTTAAAAAGAGAAATAGAAATGTCACAAAACCAGGTTTTCAAATAGTACAGTTTGTAATTGGAACATAAATTTAACTGCAGTTAAAAAGAGAAATAGAAATGTCACAAAACCAGGTTTTGGGCCAAAGATGGTGGAATTACAAAAACCCGAAAATATGCGCTGGGGCACTCGGTGACAATAGTTCTGTGAAAGTTTGGTAGAAATCTCTTGAGAAATGTAAGAGTTGCGCTCTGAAGAGATTGTTAACTATATATTACACAAGTGCACAATGAACAAAGGGCCATAATTTCACGCAAAATGATCAAATCCCAAAAGCCTGACTATGCCCTGGGTTCTTGGTGACAGTAGTTCTGTGAAAGTTTGGTCGAAATCCCTTAAGAAATGTAGGCGGAGTTGCGCTCTGAAAAGATTGTTCACTATATATTACACATGTGCACAATAAACAAAGGGCCATAATTCCATGAAAGATGATCAAATCCTAAAAGCCTGACTATACCCTGGGGCACTTGGTGACAGTAGTTCTGTGAAAGTTTGGTCTAAATTCCCTTGAGATATGTAGGAGTTGCGCTCTTAAAACATTGTTTGTATTATATTACATATGTGCAAAATAAACAAAGGGCCATAACTCTGCCCAAAATGATCGAATCACAAAAGCCAAACAATATGCACTGGAGCACTTGGTGATTATAGTTCTGTGGAAGTTTGGTTGAAATCCCTTGAGAAATGTAGGAGTTGCGGTCTGAAGAAATTGTTCACGCTCGCCGGTGGAAGTTAATCAACCATTTTATGTAGAAAGTTACCGTAATTCATAAATTGGTCTGCAATTTTTCCTAACTTGAGTTCACAAATAAGAACAAACACTTTACATTTGAGTCAATCAACACTATATTTATTTGTTCAACATGCTCATCACAAATATAGAAGAAACAATACAAGTCAACAATATAATGGAACAAATAAACCGCACTGTAAGAATTCACAAGGTACATGTATAATGGAAATGGTTTGATTGGAATTCTTGAAGTCATAGAAAATATTATAGCTCAGACAAAATTAACCTGACATTGACCTTTGTGTATGAATACCAGTATATTATACAATGGTTATGAAATCAGTATTAGTTTCTGTGAAATGATAGCATTTATTAAATGTCACTGAAAATACTGTTGTTAAAATAAATACTGTTGCTCAAATTATGATTTTGCGAACGGCCACAGTGTGTAGGAACCAAAATTTATATATAGGAAATAATTCAAGCACGAAATAATAAGAGTTCACACGTGTCTGGTCAATTTGTCCGAGTTATACAGCACTCTAAACATAATGTAGATTAAATTAATATGGGTCCATGGGTCAAGAACATGGAATCCGTAGGCTATTGTAACATTAAAATATGGTACACTGATCCTTAAGAGTAAAGGAATTTATCAGTATACATGTAGAACACGATCAGTATCGTGATAAGTATACATGTACACCACGAGCAGTATATCAGTATACATGTAGACCATGATCAGTATTCATGTAGACCACGATCAGTATTGGAATCAGTATACTAGTAGACCACGATAAGTATTGTTATCAGTATACATGTAGACCACGATCAGTATAGTTATCAGTATACATGTAGACCACGATCAGTATTGTGATCAGTATACATGTAGACCACGATCAGTATTGTTATCAGTATACATGTAGACCAATATCAGTATTGTGATCAGTATACATGTAGACCATGATCAGTATTGTGATCGGTATACATGTAGACCACGATCAGTATTGTTATCAGTGTACATGTAGACCACGATCAGTATTGTTATCAGTATACATGTAGACCAAGATCAGTATTGTGATCGGTGTACATGTAGACCACGATCAGTATTGTTATCAGTGTACATGTAGACCACGATCAGTATTGTTATCAGTATACATGTAGACCATGATCAGTATTGTGATCGGTATACATGTAGACCACGATCAGTATTGTTATCAGTGTACATATAGACCACGATCAGTATTGTTATCAGTGTACATATAGACCACGATCAGTATTGTTATCAGTATACATGTAGACCACGATCAGTATTGTTATCAGTATACATGTAGACCACGATAAGTATTGTGATCAGTATACATGTAGACCACGATAAGTATTGTGATCAGTATACATGTAGACCACGATCAGTATTGTTATCAGTGTACATGTAGACCACGATCAGTATTGTTATCAGTGTACATGTAGACCATGATCAGTATTGTTATCAGTGTACATGTAGACCATGATCAGTATTGTTATCAGTGTACATGTAGACCATGATCAGTATTGTTATCAGTGTACATGTAGACCATGATCAGTATTGTTATCAGTGTACATGTAGACCACGATCAGTATTGTTATCAGTGTACATGTAGACCATGATCAGTATTGTGATCAGTATACAGGTAGACCATGATCAGTATTGTGATCAGTATTCATGTAGACCACGATCAGTATTGTTATCAGTGTACATGTAGACCACGATCAGTATTGTTATCAGTATACATGTAGACCACGATCAGTATTGTTATCAGTGTACATGTAGACCACGATAAGTATTGTGATCAGTATACATGTAGACCACGATCAGTATTGTTATCAGTGTACATGTAGACCATGATCAGTATTGTTATCAGTGTACATGTAGACCATGATCAGTATTGTTATCAGTATACATGTAGACCATGATCAGTATTGTTATCAGTGTACATATAGACCACGATCAGTATTGTTATCAGTATACATGTAGACCACGATCAGTATTGTTATCAGTATACATGTAGACCACGATAAGTATTGTGATCAGTATACATGTAGACCACGATAAGTATTGTGATCAGTATACATGTAGACCACGATCAGTATTGTTATCAGTGTACATGTAGACCACGATCAGTATTGTTATCAGTGTACATGTAGACCATGATCAGTATTGTTATCAGTGTACATGTAGACCATGATCAGTATTGTTATCAGTGTACATGCAGACCACGATCAGTATTGTTATCAGTGTACATGTAGACCATGATCAGTATTGTTATCAGTATACATGTAGACCATGATCAGTATTGTTATCAGTGTACATGTAGACCACGATAAGTATTGTGATCAGTATACATGTAGACCACGATAAGTATTGTGATCGGTATACATGTAGACCACGATCAGTATTGTTATCAGTGTACATGTAGACCACGATCAGTATTGTTATCAGTATACATGTAGACCATGATCAGTATTGTTATCAGTATACATGTAGACCATGATCAGTATTGTTATCAGTATACATGTAGACCACGATAAGTATTGTGATCAGTATACATGTAGACCACGATAAGTATTGTTATCAGTATACATGTAGACCATGATCAGTATTGTTATCAGTGTACATGTAGACCATGATCAGTATTGTTATCAGTATACATGTAGACCACGATAAGTATTGTTATCAGTGTACATGTAGACCACGATAACTATTGTGATCAGTATACATGTAGACCACGATAAGTATTGTGATCAGTATACATGTAGACCACGATAACTATTGTGATCAGTATACATGTAGACCAAGATAAGTATTGTGATCAGTATACATGTAGACCACGATAAGTATTGTGATCAGTATACATGTAGACCAATATCAGTATTGTGATCAGTATACATGTAGACCATGATCAGTATTGTGATCAGTATACATGTAGACCATGATCAGTATTGTGATCAGTATACATGTAGACCAATATCAGTATTGTGATCAGTATACATGTAGACCATGATCAGTATTGTGATCAGTATACATGTAGACCATGATCAGTATTGTGATCAGTATACATGTAGACCATGATCAGTATTGTGATCAGTATACATGTAGACCATGATCAGTATTGTGATCAGTGTACATGTAGACCAATATCGGTATTGTGATCAGTGTACATGTAGACCACGATCAGTATTGTGATCAGTATACACGTAGACCATGGTCAGTATTGTGATCAGTATACATGTAGACCACTATCAGTACTGTGATCAGTATACATGTAGACCACTATCAGTACTGTGATCAGTACACATGAAAATCACAATCAGTATATATGAACATCCATGTAGATTCTGATATGAAAACTTACGGAATCTGAATAACAAAGTGTAGATCAAATTTACTGATAAAAGCATAATATTTATGATGCAAACTGAAGAACAGGCATTTTAAAAGCAATGCATAATGCACATGTGAAACTAATATACAGTGCTACAAATAAAGTCTTAAAACACTACAATTAACTATTTTAAAAAGGATGGAAAATAATGTGTATCTACTTTGTCTAAAGAGCTTTTAAATGCATCTACAAATTAACTGTTTAAAAGCAAAGCACCTACATGTATTTAAATTTAAAAGAAAACAAGAGCTGTTTGTAAACCAGGTATGTCCCCTCTAGGTCTTAAAAATATCAAGTTTGGTGAAGATTGATTGAAAACTGTTCGACATAGAGAGCGGAAACTGCTATAAAGGCTAATTTTAGATAAATTAAGAGCCATAGCTGCAGTTCCTGTGGTGATATGTATAATCAAACTTGGCTAAGATATTTATCAAGTTTGGTGAAGATCAGATGAAAACTGTTAGACTCAGAAGGCAGAAACGGCTAAAAAGGATCATGTTCGATAATTCCACATTTTCTGGTGTGATTTGGTTGATTATCTAACTTGACCCAGATATTATGATTTTCACCAAGTTTGGTGAAGACTGGATAAAAACTGTTGGTCTTAGCGAGCAGAAATGGCTAAAAAGCCCAATTTGAGATTATTCAAGGGCCATAACTCCACAATTCCGAGGCAATTAGACTGATTATCGAAATTTGCCGAGATATTATGCCCACAAATATTTTCATGAAGTTTGGTGAAGATTGGAATAAAACTGTTGGACTTAAGAGAGCGAAAACAAAAGTGGTTTACCGACCATTAGCAAACCAATATACCCCGCCATCTTCGATTTTGGGCATAATTATAAAAGTACATTAATCAAATAATACACTAAGAAGAGCTTGATCCCTTCTTTACCAAAAACTAATCAAGGTTTAGTAAAGTGCTACTAAAAAGCTACATGTGAACAGCCATGAATTTTGTTTGCACTTTCAACAGCAGAAACGAGCATTTGTAGTAAAATATAACAAATCTACAACATGCAAATGACTGTAGATATTGTTTTTGCACTTTCAACAACAGAAAACCTACAGACACTCGTAGTACCCAACATTGAGCACAAAAAAGTGAACACATGCATGACTAGCATCAGTACATTGTAATGTCAACAATTAATCTAACAAAAACAGATGTTTAACTTAGGAACACAATGGCTTACAAAAATTGCACTTAAGTTAAATACAATACAACAAATACAAACTTAATGTTTGCAAATTTTGATTTCAAAATAGGGTAACGTGAACACCTTATTTGAGGCACGTCGTGGGAAAACCGGGCTAAATGCACGTGCGTAAAGTGGTATACATGTAGCATGGCAGTCCGCCCAGGCTAATCCGGGACGACACTTTACGCACATGCATTAAGCCTGGTTTTCCCACGACACACCTCATTTGATTTTAGTTGTTGAGTCTCGCCTGCGGTTACAGATGAAGCTTCATGTGTTTTCTATTTTACTACAATTAAGTATTATTACCTATATTGTTTAAAGTGTGTATGTATGATCTTACAACAGATATTGTGGCATAAATACAATTAACCAATTAAAGTTAATTAACATACATTTCTATTTAAAATAGCATAACAGTTAAAAAACAAACGTTGCTTTTAAACGCACAATAAGCTAGTTTTTAATCACCAAATAGTTTTCGTCTGTACAGACCTTAACTCGAATACATGTATATACGTTGACTAGACAGTTGATATAGGTTACACAACACTAATAAACGATGCAAATCTTGAAACTAGTACATGTTGATTTATGCCATATTAAAGTGTTTCCTTCGTCATTTTTAAATGTTTTTCTGTTTGCTTTCAAGTTTTATTGTCACTTTTATCTGCTTATTTTGAAAATAACTGATATTAAAGATCGTGCATACACACTTAAAAAAAAAATTGTAACTGTCTTTACATTGAGACCAATTCAGAAAAGGATTTCCTTGAATGATATTAGTTAAGCGCTGGTTGAGGTAATAACCGTGTTTGAAAGCGATAAACACACAGTATTTCAAAGATGAATACAATCACATTAACATTTCTTATCGTGAACGAAATAACAATAACATCTGAATGATAATCAAACGGCGATATTGAACAGCAAATGAATCACTGACCAGTAGGAACAGGTAGTTATTTTATAGTCCTTTTGCAGGAAGTATTACGTAAAATATAAGCACTCTTAAAAATGTGAATTACACAACCTACCAAAAGTTGTGAACACATAATTTTACAAATATTGCATATTAATTATACAAATATTGCAAATAATAATTTGTGACATATAAAAGCAAATTATCTTGTTATGATTTGTTGTGTATACCAGTAAAACTACAAGAGACATTTACATTTGAGGCGTGTCGTGGGAAAATCGGGCTTAATGCATATGCGTTAAGTGTCATCCCGGATCAGCCTGTGCAGTCCCCACAGGCTAATTCAGGACGACACTTTCCGACTACAGTGGATTTGTGTTTAGAAGAGACTATCTTGAAACAGAAAATACCATAAAAGCGGAAAGTGTCGTCCTGATTTAGCCTGTGCGGATTGCACAGGCTGATCCGGGATGACACTTCACGCACATGCATCAAGGCAGGTTTTCCCACAACACGCCTCATTTGTAAATGTTGCTTTGCATGTCCATTATGAGTGTTCATGGATTTACGAAATGAAAAATGAAAGCATTAGCAAAGCATAAGAAAAACAACATGGCACTATTATGACAGACCGCTACACCGAAGTAGAAAAAGCATTGCCTATGAAGATCTCTAACTAAATAAAACTGTTTCTTATCCACGACTACTCCTCTTCCCATTTCATTTATACTTTCTTCCAACTTCCAATCTCTTTCAAAACTCCCTCTAGTTATCACCCCCCTCTCCCCCCTCACCCCACCCACCAAAAGCTATTTCTATACTCCCGAAGAATCCAATTGTAAATTCCACTTTCTTCCTGTCATTGACACATACACTGCTAACTGCCCTATGTTTCTCTAACTTGCCCTATAGTCACAGTTGTATTTCAATGGATTTCATTGTTTTTGTTGAGATGATTTTGTACACTTATAATAAACAAAACTCATTGCACTGTCCCAATTTGTAGCATTGACCTCTGGCATTCCAGCATAAATACAGTAAGGGGCAGAAAAAAATGAAACCATTCTGTAATCTCATACAGAAAGGCCAGTGGTAAAACATAGTTTCAATAAAATTTACGTGCCATTTTTTAAGCTGATTTTTGCTGGAAAAAACGACTTCTGAAAATAACAATTTTCCAAAAAATACATGGACTAATATTTATAACTGGGAAGTAAACACTACATATTTGTTTAATATTATTGTACAGGTTTCTGTCAACACAAATTAGTGTAACATTTACTAAATAAGCACATGTGAAGAGTTTTAGTGATTTAAATAAATTTTACATGGAAACTATATCAACATATTGTTGTACATAATTAAAGTTTAAACTTGTCGTAAAAAGTACGTTCCCTAAAATAAAAGGTTTCTGTATCAGACTGTAATTTTCAATGCCTTAAGGCCAGAAAATATGTTACAAAAAGGCAAGTAGAAATACAAGGAGGATTTTGAAGGCACCCAGTTAGGTCCAGAGGAAATGTACAGTGTATTTCCAGCTGGCCCTAACTGAATTTTGATTGATTGTTTCTGCCCATTACTGTACCATCTAAATATTGTCTTACAAATAAAAAACCCCAACAGTTTTCATATGTCTGAAAAAAAGAAACAAGAAAACTCCACATGTCTACCATGCTACATGTATACCAGTTATACTATTAAATGTATATTCAAATTATTTATTATGTATATACTGTTAAAATGGTTTTTAAAATACAATGAATCCCCATCTTTTTATTAAATCAAAGGAATAAAATAATAATAATTAAACATTTTTAACTTGATAAAATTTAGATGAAAGGAATGAAATAATAATAATTATTCAGATTTAAACTTGCTATTTTTGAGTATGTGCTTTATTTCATTTCATTTACCAAGACTGGTTACCAAATTTATTCTGACCTACTGGTGAAGAAAAATAATCACATACATATAAGATCTGACACAAGTTGTCATTTCATACCGTAATTTATTAAACAAGTTCAGGAATTTTGTTAGTAAGCGAGCCTTTGGCGATCTTACTAAATAATTTCCTGGATGAGTTTAATAAAATATGGTATGAAATGACAAACGAGTGTCACATTTTTTTATCACATGCTTTTAAACGAAAAAAAGCCTTCTAATTTTACCAAAAGATTTTGATAAATCCTAAAAGTTGTGTAGTGACATCATGTCATGTTGACGACGTCATTTCACCGAAATAACGTCAAGCGATTGGTCAGTCAAAGAATATTTAACCGATGAAAAATCTCAAAATGTTATCTTACACATTTGTAGAATAAAAATATTTGTAATGGTTGTATTACATGGAAAACGAGGTACAGCCTGTGATAAATGTATATATCGCTGTTTTGCTGTACAATTTATCCTTTTAACGACAGAACAAAACTTAATGAATAAAGCAGATAAAAGAAATTGTACAGGTACAATCATAAGAAATTGTACCAGTAAAATCATGTATTTTATGCAATTACCGGCAATTACTGGCATATATGTGCATTTTCAGCTGGTTGGGCTTTTGCTACTGCATATCAGTTACATGTACCTCAAAATTACCAGTATTATACATAAAGTTAAAAAACATATAATTCAAGAACCGTATAATTATTACATTACTCACATTTTAACACACTGAGGTAAAACAATGGCGGTTTAAATGAAGTAGATATGCAGAAAATGTAAAACGAGGAAATCAAGGTGAAAATACAGGTGTGATGAAATGAACAGTCATTTTTATTATTATTGGAGGCTATTCTGTTGTCATGGTTACAATTTTGTGTCCACCTCCGACGTCTGAGACAGAACACTGTCATCTCCAATTGGGCTTTCACTGTAAAGAAACACAATTCCCTTACTTATTTGACTAAATGTTTTTTTTTTTTTTTTCATGGTATCCATGTATGATAACAAGAATGCTAAAAACATCACTCTAACATGATACTCACTTATTCTTCCATAATACTCACTAATTTCTCTATAGACAAAGAACAAAATTATCGTTGTTAAACTATCCAATAAACAATGCAAAAAGTGATCCCAATTCTGAGCGAAGAATAGTAAAAAGAAGTTCCAATTACAATTGCAAAAATATATGTTAAATTATGTTAAAATCGAAACAATTTGCGCATTATCGTTGTTTATTGGCCAATAAACAACTCTTTGTCGTTCTGATCCGTGGCTATTAAACATCTCTAATTCCTACGCTTCAGAAATCAAAATTGTTGTTAAATGGCTAATAAACAATGATAAATCAAAACATATTTCTTACATAAATTTTGATTACTGTACAGGGATACATGCTCATTCAATACCACAGTAGAGTACATGCCACGCGAAACCCGCAGAATTTGCGTTGTCGTGACGAGCCTTCCATCAATATTCGCGAAGCGACGTCATGAAAGTTTGCGACGATTCACGAAATATAGCGGTCGACCACAGCGCGAGATTTCGTGACGAATATATCATGCATCTGCTCTTTAAAAAAGAGTGGTGTACAGTTTTTATGGTCTTTTCACAACATTCTACGTTGTGTGTCGCACAGTGTATGTTAAATGTACATATATTAATTTTGTATCCTTCATATTACGGTTAATTAGTAAATAATTATATAATAAAGCACTATTATTTGACAGTATTAATCAAAGAAAACAGTGAAAACGCATATGAGTCACAATGAATTTATATAGTGTGTATTTAGTTTAAGTTGACATCTAAAAGATGGACAATAATCATTAAAATCAACTTAAAATTATATATCACTGACTGTTCTTTTGTTCACTACAAATAATCACCCCTTTTACGTATATGCCACATTTCACTTATTTGCTTAATTTGAATTTGATGTCACTTTTACAATAATATTTACTGATGTCCATTTAAATGATTTATTAGTTAATCGTTAATGAATTGTTTCGATTGTTATGTGAATGTGTATATGGGGTTCTTGTAATGATTATAAAAACGCATTATTATCTTATTCTTCATGGGCGTGATTTTTTCAAACATTCCTTCTTTTAGAATATGCATTCAGTTTATTTGTTTACATGTACATATATATCATCCTCACCCGTCCACCATTTATAATCATCATAAAGATGCAAATCACCAACGTTTTTGACACGATATTTGATAATAATCATGTACTTGAGTTGTATTGAAGGTGGTTATATACACGTAAGTGTGTATAATTATTTGTAACGTATGGTTTCATTGTAATATATATTTATAAAATTAACGTATTGTTTACCTATCGGTAAACAAAATAAATGTAAATACAAATGTATATCAAACGAAAGCCATCACAACGGTTATTGTAGCCTCTTCTAAATTTGGTGTTTTCTAAAGTTAAAAAAAAAAAATCACAAACCTCTTTTTCTGACCAACGCATGAGAACCTACTTGGCGGATTCCATCCACTTCGTATTTCACTAAAAAGTGAGTGTCTGTTTTCTTCGAACGCCGTAACGCCATTATAATCACTATTTTGTTATCTCAGTAGTATGTCAAACACTATAAGATTATACTTTTAAAATAGATGCAACACGTGTAATTCAGCCCACAAATACAACTTAAAACACTCCACTTAAAAAAGGCAACTTTGACGATAGGTTTCAAAACCCAAAATGAACATATCTATATGTATTTGTACAAAATATACATTTTCATAAAGTAACAGTTTGCTCATTATGAGCTTTCACAATTTTATAGCAATTAGCACAGTATGCGGGGGTCTCGTCTTCTCATTGGGGTACTAAGGAGATGGCGCGTCTTTTTACTCCCATCGTATTTATGCCAACCAATTATCTGTTTAATTTTATATTTAGGATCGATTAAACGAATGTGCTAATTATCCGAATAACAATAACAATTAAACATAATGGTAGCCAAACATTCTGTAACAGTTTTGAAAAACATGGACGCATGATAATTATAATGAGAAAAACAACCCAGGCAATACCGTTCAACACTTCTATCCAAACTATCAATCTCTTTTAATAAAACAAAAAAAGAACACACATAATATCCATAAAGCACACATCGCAAGTAAATTTGTAAATAAAGCCAATATATTAATATTTTATTTTGATAAAATTTTATAAGAACATTGATAAATGTATACCATAAAACGTGTATTACTTTTATATTTTAAATCTTCTGCAACAAATGTCACATCTTAATTTGAATGATTTTGTAGCTAATATAATTCAAACGAATACATTCAAATATCAATTCCGCAAAGTTTTCTAACAATATTTATTTATTCACCGCTAATTGAAAATATTGCGTACAGGTGTGCATTTTACTAATTATTTTCTCGTCACGATTTGTGGCGGGACAAAATTAATCACCACGAAAGTTCTCGAACAAGCGCAAATTTTTGTCGCGAGAATTAGCCAAAATTCGTGATATCGCGAGCGAGTGATCTGCGCTTCGCGATCAAATCGGCTTTTCGCATTTCGCGAACTTTGCGGGTTTTGCGTGGCACATACTGTAACATAACATTATAGAAAATCTTAATTACCTGCAACCTATAAAATACACTTTGGATTGGGCAGTATCATATATATATATATTTTATGTTACATATATTTCTTTAATTATAACTTTAATTTCTTGGGCAAATTTGAACTATTTGTTATTAAATTGCAACATTTTGTGAGAGTCCTTTAATGGATAGCAAAACATGAAATACCCCAGTACAACATAATTAACAAGAGCTGAATAAGGACAGCGCGCTGGAATATTCATATGATTTGTCAGAGTTATGGTCCTTTGTCAGTACAAACAAGGCGAATAATTCTGTTAAAATGCTGGTCACAGTTATGGGCCTTGGCCAGTGACCTTATATAATGACCCCGAAGACATGTTTGATGTTTCAATTGAATATCTGTAGTGGTTACAGAGATATGCACTTGCTGAACGCAAACATTAACCAGAGCATTTACGGCGACGCCGACGAATGGGTGAGTAGCATAGCTCGGACTATTCAGAGAATAGCTGAGCTAAAAATTGCAGAAGATGTCATTTTACACAATAATCAAAACCATCAATTTATCCTGCATATACCTAGGAGAGACAAGTACATTCTACTCACAAGGAACCCTGTACATGTTCTTGCTGCGCATGTTTCCGGTACTGGATGTGGGCCTGCTCGAGACCAATCACGCAGCGCAGAATCTCGTTGATCATCTCGAAGCACGACTTGCTGTCCTCAATCTCCATGGTGACTGAGAACTTGCCACCCGTGTAGACCTCCAGTGCTCCACACGCGTCTGTGGAATAGATTTGAGGCGTGACATGGGAAAACTGGGCTTAATGTATGTGCGTGAAGTGTCGCCAACAGTAGATTTATGCTTAGAAGAGACTTCCTTGAAACAGAAAATACCATGAAAGCGGAAAGTGTCGTCCCGGATCAGCCTCGACACTTTACGCACATGCATTAAGCCTGGTTTTCCCATGACAAGCATCATTTAGTAAATTTACCCATACCAAATTGATAAGAAGTTGGACAACAAGAATTTTATTACAGGCAGAATCCTGCTTTTTGACACTAGCAAACTGCTCATTACGAATTTTTCACTCAAATAATTTGCCTTGTCATTGATGCAATTGTCCTGCATAAGCACTAGAACATTATATTTTATAATATTATATAAGCACTAGAACATTATATTTTATAATATTATATAAGCACTAGAACATTATATTTTATAATATTATATAAGCACTAGAACATTATATTTTATAATATTATATAAGCACTAGAACATTATATTTTATAATATTATATAAGCACTAGAACATTATATTTTATAATATTATATAAGCACTAGAACATTATATTTTATCATACTAAGGGTGTTGTTTTTTGCAAAGTTTTCAAATTATTAACCTGCATTAACACAAATAACCATTTGTAGAGCATTTAACAAATATGGTTTTCAAATTTATGGAAATCAAATATGCTAGCAAAAAATATGCTAGCCATAATTTAACATGGATTCTTATATAAATGTGTTTCTGAAAGTTTTCGTAATATTATATTCAATTTTTATCTTAACACCGGCCTTTGTGTAACTGAAATACAGATGAGTGTTTAATATTATGTTGTTAAAAATTCCATACTTTTGAGAAACAGTAAAATGCAAAAACAATGCAAACTTTTAAAGAAAATATTCCTACCAGACCATTACTATCTTCGGTAAGTTAACCAATACAAGTTCATACAAGTAAATCGAGACAACAACACGATAAAATAAAGCAATTAAATTTCAAACTCAAAATAAGTAAAAACATAAAGCAGAAATATAAATTGTATGTGCCATCTGCCAAACCCTTTGATTCACACATTAAATAATTTCACGTAAACGCTGCATTCTGATTGGATATCCACCCACGTGACCTGTCATTCATACCCCGATGAACCGGCTGGGTATGCAAATTACCTCGTTTTAATGTATGCATACCAGTGATTTATAGGGAAATATCAGTGAAATAAAATTGGTAATTCACTGTTTGGAACAGTGAAATTATCACTCCGGTAATTTTCACTGTTTCACACTGGTTCCCGATTTAATAAGTAAATGAAATGGACCATCAACGATGCCGGGCTCAAAATTGTGACGTCATGACGTTATAATTCCCGCGATTTTTTCAAATTAAACACATATTAGATAGCACACACGATGTAACAAAACGGCGTAAGAAGCATAAAATAGAAAGAAAATTTGTTGTTTCGGTAGAATATCGATTTGTAATTCCCTCGTGATCATAGAAAATATGTACTTTCACTCGTGGCTGCGCCACTCTTGAAAATATAAATTTCTGTGATCACTAGTGAATTAAAATCAATATTCTACTGAAACCAACAAATATCCTCTATATTATTCATGATCGTACTACTTTTTCGTTCTCTAATTGAGAAATGATGTCATTGTTTTGTGCAAAGATGCTTTCTTTCATTCGCTATTTGCAAAATGACGTCATTGTTTTGCGCGAACATTTACGTGTAAACACTATCTTTCTTAAATACAATGACTGATTTATCAGATGCCAGTGTTGCAAACGATGAAATTGTTAACACATATTGGAAAATATGAATTGTTTATACCAGAAATTCCACTTCAAAATGATCCACAGCGATTTGAAATATCTGACGAGATATTAGAAATGCTGTTCGACGAAAATAAACCAAAACTAAAATGGGGATTCCTACGCCGTAGTCTACACGTCAGTTGCCGCCCTTTTCTACTTTTCGTTGTAATTATAAGAATTGAATAATAGTTTTCTGCATTTCATCGGTTTATGAACTGTCGGATAATTACGCATATCTTGCATAACGACGACGAAATAAAACCATAATAAATGTTGGGAAAGCACAACAAAAGAGGTGCAGTAAGTAAGTAAATATAACTTGTTATTGAAAATATAAAGTTATACATTGTGTATTCGTATGTACATGGGGATAGACATACCTTCAACTTCATTGGAAGAAGCAATGCATATTGTTACAACATTAAATTTTGATCACCTTTAAAGTAGGACCAAATAAAAAGTTGCTCTATACAAAGAAAGATATATGCTCTATAGCACTCTAGATATGGCTGTCCGGCTAGCGCAGTGGTTGGTACACTCGCTTTCTCACCTAGGCGTCCCGGGTTAGCTTCCCACTCCTGGCGCATGTGAGTTTGGCTGCTGGTCACCATACCGGACAGGTAGGGTTTCCTCCGGGTACTCCGGTTTCCCCCCCCCAGCACAAGACCACACCAAAATTAAAATATCTTTCAGTAAAAATAAATATCTGGAAATTGCAGCTATGAATCAAAATTCGTCCCAACTTTCGTGAGTCTTCAGTAAGTTAATTAGGTAGGAGTGCTGGGACACACTCCGGGTCCTCACATAATGCAGCCTTAGGCGCGAAAGGACCTCATTAACTTTGAAATACACACATAGCACTCTAGATCCTTTTGCAAATGTTTAAATGTGTAGACAAATTCCAAAATTCTTAGCTTACAGTGGCATGATATAAAGGCTTTTCTTTGTTTATTTATTTTTTCTTATTGTAAATCAGTCATAACCATTCAACAACACAACATTATGCAAACAAGGCGAAACCTGACAGACACGATTGTCTGCCAACAAATGTGTGTGCCTGACAAAATATTTAACACGCCTCATTAATATTTTGTGCTAGTTCGCATTATTTTTATGAATTATGGATGTAACTGATATATAATTAGTTGTATGTATTACGTTTAACCAAATTAATGCATGATCATCTTTTGCTTAACAGAGTATCTCATGTTTTGAATATGTGGTATACAAAACAAGAGTGTGGCTCTAATATAAATTTAATTCTATTTTCAATTTTATATCTGCCTCTGACTGGACAGTTTTGCCAAAAATGTCAGAGAAACTCAAAATTAAAAAGAAACTCAGGGCTTGTATTCACAAAGCTCCTAAGAGAAATCTTAACTTAAGCTGTACTTAAGTAAAAATTTCAGATCTAATTTTCTATGTGAAATCCAATGATTTCTATACAAAGAAGGCTGAATTACTAAACATATAAGCAATATTTAGCAGTTTGCAACATTTTAATGTTGAAAGACCTATACATGAAACAGCCAGAGACTTAAGGAATTTCATGAATTTAAGGAATTTACTTAAGTTTTCCCTAAGCAGCTTTGTGAATATGGGCCCTGGCCTAACCTTGCATGGCTTCCAGTTTCTCCATGTTGCTGAAGAAAAGGGCATGAATCTTCTCCATCTGTCGATCGGTGTCGATATCGATCGTCACATTGGTCGGGGGCTGGGGGCCAGACACGGGAGTACATCCGGGGCTGCCGTGATCTGCCTCGTTACAACTGGGACAGAGAGTAATCCATAGAGATTACTCTCTGTCCCATA
The DNA here is from genome assembly GCA_027627225.1 of Congeria kusceri. Taxonomy (NCBI): domain Eukaryota; kingdom Metazoa; phylum Mollusca; class Bivalvia; order Myida; family Dreissenidae; genus Congeria; species Congeria kusceri. The sequence goes on along the minus strand of CM051029.1, from coordinate 70,175,550 downwards.
TCATTCAAGCCAAATACACATGTATACATATACATTTTTATGCCCATATGTTTTGTGTATGCAATGTGCTGTTTTCATCTGCCACAATTTTTAAACAAGGGCTCAAATCGAAAGTGCAACATTTTCATTCTTTAATGTTTGTTTTATATGTGTTCTTAACTGGGACCAACTGAGTTTAAAATGGTTACAATGCAAGTTAATAATGGATAAATAAATATCTCTTCGTTTTAAAAACTTAGCCCAAATACCAGTCTCCCGATGTGTATTAACGGTCACATCTCGATAATAATCGATAATTGATAATAATCGATAATTGATAATAATTGATAATAATCTATAACTGATAATAGTCAATAATTGATAATAATCGATAATTGATAATAATTGATAATAATCTATAATTGATAATAATCGATAACTGATAATAATCAATAATTGATAATAATAGATAATTAATACTAATTTATAATTGATAATAATTGATAATAGATAATAATCTTTAATTGATAATAATCAATAAGTGATAATAATTGATATTTGATAATAATCAATAACTGATAATAATTGATAATAATCGATAATTGATAATAATCTATAATTGATAAAAAACCAAGTGTTTTCTTTATGCATTGAGAAGGTAAGGGTGAGGCTCTGTGTATTTTAACTGAAGCCAAATTTTAAATATGTGACCAGATTTGGATTGGGTCTGTAAAATTTGGTAGAGAACTGAAAGACCAATGATTTGAGAATTCCAATGGCAAAGAGTATCCGACAGATAGTTCTTTTACAAAAATTTTGGCAATAAAAATGACTATACAAATCTTTGTATACATGTTTAATTTCAATTCCAGATTTCAATGCAAAACTAGTTAACTAGCAATCTGCTATCACATTCTTGTCAATCAAACCATGATTTATGCAATAAATAATTGCAAAAACACATTGCAAAACTGGTTTTGTATTAAAGTTGCCTACGCTTGTGACCAACACATGTACATACCACAGCCAGCGGCCGTTCAGGTAGGCAGCTGGGTGGTAGAGGTTCAGACGCTGACGATTCCCACAGCTGACCTTCGTCAAGACATCCAGCCTATAAATGTGTTGAAAGAATAAACTGCAGGGTTTGAAAATACTTCAAACTCCATTACAATTTAAATACAGGGGTTTCAAATTCTGATTTTTTTCAACACAACACATCCAGTCTAGAAAAGTGTTAGAGAATATAATACAGATTTCCTTAATTGCTTGAAACAAGGCTAATGTCCATTTCCCCATAGTCTTATAAGCTTATTAAATTGCTTATTTTAAATGAATGACATCAAATGCAAGAAGCTTATTGAGACACCCGTGAGTCATTTTCCAGAGTTATAATTTATGTCTTCCAGAAAGCTCTCTCTTGAGTCATTTTCCAGAGTTATAATTTATGTCTTCCAGAAAGCTCTCTCTTGAGTCATTTTCCAGAGTTATAATTTATGTCTTCCAGAAAGCTCTCTCTTGAGTCATTTTCCAGAGTTATAATTTATGTCTTCCAGAAAGCTCTCTCTTGAGTCATTTTCCAGAGTTATAATTTATGTCTTCCAGAAAGCCCTCTCTTGAGTCATTTTCCAGAGTTATAATTTATGTCTTCCAGAAAGCTCTCTCTTGAGTCATTTTCCAGAGTTATAATTTATGTCTTCCAGAAAGCCCTCTCTTGAGTCATTTTCCAGAGTTATAATTTATGTCTTCCAGAAAGCTCTCTCTTGAGTCATTTTCCATAGTAATAATTTAGGTCTTCCAGAAAGCTCTCTCTATCGGAGCTAAGGAGTACAAGCATTCTTAACCTCAAACTTAGTCTCAACTTAAAATATTGACCAATGAAATCGGATGTTACATATTGTCTTTGAATTTCATTGGCTAACACTTAAAGTTAAGACTTAAGTTTGAAACTGAGAACTTTCGTGATCGTGAGACCTGGATCAAACTCACAACATCCCAACTGATAGGTGGTTACCCCATTGTGATCTGATTTACTAGGTGGTTACCCCATTGTAATCTGATTTACTAGGTGGTTACCCCATTGTGATCTGATTTACTAGGTGGTTACCCCATTGTGATGTTATTTACTAGGTGGTTACCCCATTGTGATCTGATTTACTAGGTGGTTACCCCATTGTGATCTGATTTACTAGGTGATTACCCCATTATGATCTGATTTACTACGTGGTTACCCCATTGTGATCTGATTTACTAGGTGGTTACACCATTGTGATCTGATTTACTAGGTGGTTACCCCATTGTGATCTGATTTACTAGGTGGTTACCCCATTGTGATCTGATTTACTAGGTGGTTACCCCATTGTGATCGTATTTACTAGGTGGTTACCCCATTGTGATCTGATTTACTAGGTGGTTACCCCATTGTGATCTGATTTACTAGGTGGTTACCCCATTGTGATCTGATTTACTAGGTGGTTACCCCATTGTGATCTTATTTACTAGGTGGTTACTCCATTGTGATCTGATTTACTAGGTGGTTACCCCATTGTGATCTTATTTACTAGGTGGTTACCCCATTGTGATCATATATACTAGGTGGTTACCCCATTGTGATCTTATTTACTAGGTGGTTACCCCATTGTGATCTTATTTACTAGGAGGTTACCCCATTGTGATCTGATTTACTAGGTGGTTACCCCATTGTGATCTTATTTACTAGGTGGTCACCCCATTGTGATCTTATTTACTATTAAGACAAAAAATAATATATCAAATTGACTACTGAGGGCTGTTTCAGGAAAAAAGGTGATAAGGGGGTGGAACGCTGATGTATTAAAATTCAGTGGGTAGGGGGTGATGGAGGGGATAAAACGGATTATCAATGACTTGAAAACAAATAAAATTGTGTTAGTGGTAACACTTTTTTGGACTGGTGTTCTGCCCCACCCAACCCCCATCACCTTTATTCCTGGAACAGCCCTGAGTGAATTCATACTGTTTTACATGTAAAATATTGACAACAGCTACTGCATACCATTCCTTTTCCTCGATGCAGTTGCTGGCCTGCACATACAGGGCACGCGACGGCTGAATTATCTGGAACATCTGTAGGTGACATGGAAACCAAGGTTACCAATAAATGCAATAAATAAATAGACGTGTCCGTAGGACACGGATGCCCCCACATTCCGCTTGTTGTCACAAAACTCTGATGTCAGAAAAAATGCACTAAAATACCCAGGTGCATAAGTTAACATGCTGATGAATATGTTTATAAAGTTTCATCAGTCTAGCAGTTATACTTTTTGCGTTACAAATGACACAAATCCAAAAATGTCATTTTTTGCTAAAAAGGGCCATAACTCCGCTTATGTCCGAAAAAACTGCACCAAAATACCCAGGTGCACAAGTTCACATGTTGATTAATATGTATATAAAATTTCATCACTGTAGCAGTAATACTCTTTGAGTTATTTGCGACACAAATCCAAAAATGTCATTTTTTGCTAAAAAGGGCCATAACTCCACTGATGTCTAAAAAAACTGCACAAAAATTACCCAGGTGCACAAGTTCACATGCTGATTAATATGTTTATAAAGTTTCATCACTCTAGCAATAATACTTTTTGAGTTAAACGCGACCAAAGGCCAAAAATGTCATTTTTTGCAAAAAATACGGCCATAACTCTGCTGATGTCAGAAAAAAATGCACCAAAATACCCAGGTGTACAAGCCCCTATGCCAATGAATATGCTGGTAAAGTTTCATCAGTCTAGCAATTATACTTTATGAGTTACACACGACACAAACCCCAAAATGCCATTTTTTTGCGAAAAAAGGGCCATAACTCCGCTGATGTCAGAAAACACTGCACCAAAATACCCAGGTGCACAAGTTCACATGCTGATAAATATGTTTGCAAAGTTTCATCACTCTAGCAACAATACTTTTTGAGTTACGCGCGACACGAGTAAAAAATATTATTTTCTAGTAAAAAAGGGCCATAACTCCGCTGATGTCAGAAAAAACTGCACCAAAATACCCAGGTGCACAAGCCCAGATTCTGATGAATAAGTTTATAAAGTTTCATCACTCTAGCAGTTATACTTTTTGAGTTATGCACGACACAAAAATCCGACGGACGGAAGGACGGACGGACAAGGACAAATCTATATGGCCCCCCCCCCTCTAAAGTGGGGGCATAAAAATACAAAATGATAAATAACTTTTTTGTGTAGTTAAACAAATACATTTGAAAATTCAAAACTAGCGTTTTTATCATCATCAAAATAGTCAGCAGCAGAAGAAGTAGCAACAGCATTATCATTATCATCACCACCACCATAATCACCATTATCATCATCAATCAAGGAATATTATCATTTACCAGTAGCAGCAGCACAACAAATGGGGTTGCTTTCTGCTGGTTTTAGTAAAACCAACAAAAAGCTGCATGTAAAGTAGAGTAAGCTATCAACTACCCACCGTATTATCAAAGAAAATAATTTCTCTAGTACAAGTCACTATTAGTATTTATTGAACAAATATTTAAAAGATTTAGATGACAATCTAAGTTGATAAAAACATGGGGAATAATTTTCATATATACCACCTGAAATATGGTAAGAATACATATATACAATATATTAAAAATAAAACTTTTCACCCACAACACTGCAAGCCATGCTTACATATTTCATCTTGAAGGACTGCTCAGCCAGCCTCTCCACCGCCCGAATGTTGCCCACGGGTATCTCACACAGCGGTATGCCGCCCGGGCACTTAGAATAGCTCAGGGACTTGTTGGTCAGACAGAAGTGCCGCTGCTTGAAGTTCTTCATCCCGAACCTTCTTCGACCTTGAGCCCTCTTGATCAGCATGCTGTTATAGAGATGTTGAGAATATGAGGTGAGTGTTGGATAAAGATGAAGTTTATCATGCGAAGCTTAGAAACAGATGAGCGTGAGGCTTGCTAGTACTAAAATGTTTGGTGCTGAGCAGGATAAACTTCATCATTATCTAACACTCACTTAATGATCTATTTATCCTATTATGCAGGATAAACTCACGTAATTATCTATTTATCCTATTATGCAGGATAAACTCACTTAATAATCTATTTATCCTATTATGCAGGATAAACTCACTTAATAATCTATTTATCCTATTATGCAGGATAAACTCACATAATTATCTATTTATCCTATTATGCAGGATAAACTCACTTAATAATCTATTTATCCTATTATGCAGGATAAACTCACTTAATAATCTATTTATCCTATTATGCTTTTCTCATAAATCATGGTAGGGACGTGAAAGTATGTCAAACATACAAAAAAACACTTTAGTTTCCCATTCTTAAGACTTTTTTGTTTACTAGAAACGTCATTGTTTGGTATGACGTCACATTGAAATGCACAGCGATCTAAAAATATTGATTAAATAAACGTGTGCTAAATATAGTGATCGGAAAAATTTTAAGTTTGGGTTGTTATCTGATTGATTCAGTCGTAGTAATAGGATAAAACAATACATGTATCTATATTTATCTATAACACATAAACTAAACATGTACATGTTTTTATTTAAAGATAGAATATTAAGTGTTTATTTAAAGAAATTGTTTTCAACTTATTGATATGCAATTACACTTATAAGCTTGTAAGCTTATTACCTTTTCCTTAAACAAACACGAACATACACACAAAACAGGCAAATACAAATTACATAATTTGGTTAAATACCAATTTTAGTGCAAATCACCTTAGGCCTAAAAAAGAGTGTTTTGTTTCCACTACCCCGACTGACCCTAGTTTTTTTGCCCCCGACCATTAAATTTTTTGCAGAAATAAACGATTTATTTTGGCCTTATTCAGAACACACAAAACACTTGCATATGAAGAAAAGCACTCAAACCTCTAAACCTACCCTTGTTTGAGGACTATAGGTATATCAAAGCTGCTTTCATCATCCGAGGTGGAGTTTTCTGACGAAGATGATATGATGCCAAGGAACATTTTTACAGCCCTGTTGTGGGCTCCATCCGATAGTTGTTCAAATAACGGTACCATGTAATCTTCTTTGAGCCCAAACGACCACTGAAATTTGGAAGCCTACCTGGGTTGGCAATTATCGTTATAAATGATACGTGTCGTGGGAAAACCGGGCTTCAAGGATGTGCGTAAAGTGTCGTCCAGGATAAGCCTGTGCAGTCTGCACAGGCTAATCCAGGACGGCACTTTCCACTTTTATGGTATTTTCTGTTTTAAGGAAGTCTCTTCTAAACATAAATCCACTGTAGGCAGAAAGACACTTTACGCAGATGCATTCAGCCTGGGTTTCCCACACACACCTCAATAATTGTTAATCTTGAAGAATGGTCAAATGAGTGGTTCTGATATTTACATCAGAATTTCATCTCATTTTAATGAAAATGTATTCAAAAGGCTTGAATTTGCAGTGAAAATCTTTGACACGGTTGCCAGAATACTGTCAGTTTTGCTAGTACTGATGCTATTTGTTACTTATCAACATATTAAAAATTGTTCAAATATAAAAGAGCATTTATCAGGAAATGATACCAAAACTACGCAAAATATTCCCATGAATATAAACAATTGCAGTCAATTAGTAATCATTATTTCGACTCATTTTTCCACCTTGTCATTGGATATTCGTTTGTGTAATAGAACCATTTTTGTATACAATCAAACTTTATTTAAAGGTTATCAAGAAGAGTTATTTGACAGAAAGTCAATGGTTTAGTAAGATGTGAGTGTTACCTAGTTACAATGTATTTGGTAGTGGTATGTATATAACTATACTAAGGATGCTATTGAAGATTGTGGCAATTGACTGTATTATAAACATAGCCAGAAACAATCCAACAATAAATTGATTGTTTATTAACATAGCCAGAAACAATCAAACAATAAATTGATTGTATTATAAACCTAGCCAGAAACAATAAAACAAAAGCAATAAGAGAAATATGATACACTACATGATGTTAATACATGTACTCCGACTTTAAATCAATACTGAATCAGGACAATCATTTCCAACTTTCAGAAGCATATTGTAACCACAGTCGAGTACTCACTGACTTGGAGCTGACCAGGTTGCCAAGACCTTGGATTGTTTTGGAAATCAGCGTCAGTGTTCTACTAGTACCGCTATCCTGAAAAAGGATCACAAGGGGTCAAGGTTCTACTAGTACCGCTATCCTGCAAAGGGATCACAAGGGGTCACGGTTCTACTAGTACCGCTATCCTGCAAAGGGATCACAAGGGGTCAGGGTTCTACTAGTACCGCTATCCTGCAAAGGGATCACAAGGGGTCAGGGTTCTACTAGTACCGCTATCCTGAAAAGGGATCACAAGGGGTCAAGGTTCTACTAGTACCGCTATCCTGTAAAGGGATCACAAGGGGTCAGGGTTCTACTAGTACCGCTATCCTGAAAAGGGATCACAAGGGGTCAAGGTTCTACTAGTACCACTATCCTGAAAAGGGATCACAAGGGGTCAGGGTTCTACTAGTACCGCTATCCTGCAAAGGGATCACAAGGGGTCAGGGTTCTACTAGTACCGCTATCCTGAAAAGGGATCACAAGGGGTCAAGGTTCTACTAGTACCACTATCCTGAAAAAGGATAACAAGGGGTCAAGGTTCTACTACTACCGCTATCCTGAAAAGGGATCACAAGGGGTCAAGGTTCTACTAGTACCACTATCCTGAAAAAGGATCACAAGGTGTCAAGGTTCTACTAGTACCGCTATCCTGCAAAGGGATCGCAAGGGGTCATGGTTCTACTAGTACCGCTATCCTGAAAAAGGATAACAAGGGGGCAGGTTCTACTAGTACCGCTATCCTGAAAAGGAATCACAAGGGGACAAGGTTCTACTAGTACCACTATCCTGAAAAAAGACCACATGGGGTCAAGGTTCTACTAGAACCACTATCCTGAAAAAGGACCAAAAGGGGTCAAGGTTCTACTAGTACCGCTATCCTGAAAAGGCATCACATGGGGTCAGGTTCTACTAGAACCACTATCCTGAAAAAGGACCACAAGGGGTCAAGGTTCTACTAGTACAGCTATCCTAAAAAGGGATCACAATTTGACTTTTCAGCTCTGTCAAAATACGTGTGAACCAAGGAATACAGTACGACTTAATTTAATTCATTACAAACAAAATATCTGGAAGTCAAATCTTTGAGTGTTTTCCAAGCTTCTAGTCCATTCAGTTCTCATGTCACAGCAGTCTGTCCGGTCTGTTGTGCACCATTAGGTCTAGCTGCTTTCATTAGCAAACCACTTCAGATGTTCATAACATAAAATGTAACATGTTATAAATTTATGACCAACATCCCTTTGAGTACAATAAAAGTACAATAAAGGGCTTGCACTAAGGTGAAAGTTATGGAAGTCCTCACTATCAAGTAATGCATATTGGAAGTCCTGAGCATTTCAGACATGCAATTAAGTATGAAATTCAAGCTAAATGTTTAAGGTCAATTCTTTATCATTAAGTTATCATATGCAAATTAATTCAGTGAAAGAAGTATACATTTAGATAAAACTTTTTTTTTTCGACTTCCATCCCTAGATAGGACTTCCATGGCTTCAATTTTAGGAGTCCTGTAACAAAAACAGGGAGTAAATAACTCCCAGAATTCCCTTAATGCAAGCCCTGACATTTAATCCTACACATTGTCCAATGTGAAACCATGTAACAGTGCAATTTCACATTATAAAACTCCTCGTTTTATGACATTATAAAAGTCTTACACATTATTTAATTCTGTAAGATTATTTCAATATGTCATATTATTGAATTCAGAAACAGTACAATATTGAAGTTCAGATGTTACATTTTTTTATAAAATATTATTTTCAAATGATTATCATTTTATTGCAAGTACTGATATAAACCCGTCATTTATCTACACTAAATTTTTCAGGAAGAGATTATATACAATTACAAACTAGGGAACCTGGTGGATGAATAACACTGCTCACCAACCTGTACGTTAGTTGTGAGATCAAAGAACTGAGGTCCGAGAATGGCTGGCGCAAAGAACCTGAGGAACACGAACCCACTGACCACCTGGTATCGCACCTCCATCTTCTCTGAAAACATACTGCTGTGTTAGCGCCACCATTGGCCATTGGCTACTAAAGGCTCTAATCGGTTACTACCATTTCTAAAAATATTTGACGCGTGTCATGGAAAAAAACGGGCTTAATGTATGTGCTAAAGCGTCGTCCCGGATCGGCCTGTACAGTCTACACAGGCTAACCTAGGACGGCACTTTCAGCTTTCAGCTTTTATGGTATTTTCTGTTTCAAGGAAGTCTCTTCTACATATAAAACCACTGTAAGCGGAAAGTGCCGTCCTGGATTAGCTTGTGCGGACTGCAAAGACTAATCCGGACGACACTTTACAAGCATCCATTAAGCCCGGTTTTCCCACGACAGGCCTCATTTGTAAATAACAGGTTATCTTTAAATATAAATCAAATTGTTGGCTACTAGTTGAGATTTCATTGTGACAACCTAGATACTTCCACTTTGGTTAGGCCCCCCCCCCCACCCCCAAATTCTGTGTTTAGGGCAACCCGACCCTACCTGCCAAAATTCTGTGTTTAGGGCAACCCAACCCTACCTGCCAAAATTATGTGTTTAGGGCAACCCGACCCTACTTGCCAAAATCTCCCTGACCCTAAAGTTTTATCGACAATTGTTTTCAGTGAAATCTGTATTCATAAGATTTTAGATAATTTTCAATGGTTTTTGACTGAAATGTATCTAAAAATAATAAAATAAAATACAATAAACAATCAATCCTAATCCTACCTAACTTTTTGAGACAGCTGCCCAGAACACACAATTTATTTTTTTGTTGGCCTTACCTCTGACATGAAGATCATATTATCCTACTGAATATAAACCGTAAATTCAGCAAACATTTTTTATATGACTTCTTTTTTCTATTAACGTTTTTCACTAGTAAAAAAAAAATTAAAAAAAATGAAATTGCTGTTCGCTTCTGTTCATTCAGTTAATACCTCCACCAAAGGGATTATGCCTTCTTTGCTGCCATCGGTTTGTCAGTTAGCACCTAAATTTTCTTAGAAATGTTGGAAATGGGACAATGAACAAATACTTAGATGTGGGTGGTGATCTGGATCACTATTTGGATCTATGAATTTTTAATGGATCTTTATTATTGGGTAATTAAGCAAATGGCAGGGATTGTTTTCCTTATTTTAAAAAGGTCAAGTAAATGGACACATTCCCAGTGCCAAAAAATAGTTGAGTGTTCGAAAATGGAATGAACATACAAGGTAAAGTTATCAATTTCTTTCTTCTGTTTTTTAAGGGGGGGGGGGGCGCAAAATTTTTCCCATATACATCACATCTTACCTGGGAAATGTTCACAAGCAGCTTTCTTCAGTGTACAGAAGACGTCCGTCATTGCTCTGGGACACAGCAGCCCTGAGTTTGTTATCGCCTCGAAGACCTGCTCTATGTATCTCCTCAGATTACAGAGGTTAGCGTTGACATTTTCACCCACATGGAGTCGGCTTGGATCGATCTCACAGGGCAAATGCTCCGAGAAAATCTGGATTGAAACAATCTTTGTGTTGAACATTGTACATTTTGAAATAAACACATCAAGTCCAGAATAAATAACCAAACAATTATTTGATAACATCTGACAGGTGAAAAATGTGCCATCAATAGTCCTAAATTAAATATATTTAATTTACAAATGCTTTTATCAGCATTGGTATTCGACAATGGTTTGTGCCTGTCAAATCTGCTTTGCGCAAGTCAAATAATAACACTAATTTCTAAAACCGCAAATTAAAGCAAGCAAACTTTGCTGGTTGAATGGAGAATCAAGGCATAGATAAAGCATGGCTACTACTTTGACAAGTATTGCAAGTGTGGTATTGACAATACAACACAGGACAATCAACAGGCCTTTCCCCAGGCCCTTTAAGGGCAGCGGTACCACTGTTCCTAAATTTCCAAAATCCTTGTCGCCACAATGCTTGATTTTCCGATCTTGGTCATTTCAAGCTTGAAAAATTTCACAAGCGCTTGCAAATCTGCCTCTGGAACAGGGCATTTATGGGACAGAATCCCGGTGCACTCGATAAAAAATCACCCCCACACACAATCTGCAGCATGCTACAATCACCTGGTCAATGGTGGGCTTCAGTAGATGGGAGAGGTACGGCAGTCCCACCAGCTTCATCAGGCAATCCACCATCTTGGTGAGTAGGGTGTTACCTCGGAACAGCGTGTTGTGGTCCCTAGAAAAGCATTATTCGAGGGCTGAGCATGATGATGTTGTAGCTGCTTTACATTTCTATATCAGATACATTAGTTTCACGTTCAACCCTCGAAATGCAGCACTATGTTCTTTATTGCAATTAACAAACATAAAGTAGAGAAAACATGTTTAAATGTAACTTCAAAACTTTTGTTACTACATGTGCATTTACCTTTCCCATTATTAATTATCATGACCACCATCACTTTCAACGTACAAAGATTTGTAACCACATCACCATCAGTTATCGTTATTATACCTACAGTACAGCTGCAATTGTTATACCTACAGTACAGCTGCCATTGTTATACCTACAATACAGCTGCCATTGTTATACCTACAGTACAGCTCCCATTGTTATACATACAGTACAGCTGCCATTGTTATACCTACAGTACAGCTCCCATTGTTATACCTACAGTACAGCTGCCATTGTTATACCGACAGTACAGCTGCCATTGTTATACCTACAGTACAGCTGCCACAGCCCTTAATTGGCAATAATTATCCTGTTTACCTGATGGCGGTTTAACTTTTTACCCCTTTATCATAAATTTTTATCATTGTCTACATCAATTTTCTCCAGCTACAATCCTTACCATCACTTATAATCAAGTAAACATATTTATACGATAAGATTGACAGCACTTACGAGGTTCTCTCAATTTCATACTCTGCCAGTGCCTGTATAAATGGGAATAGTTTTCCGTGGTGCAGGAATACTTTAAGCAATGGCTGTGATGCCTCGTCTAAACTTTCTGAGATCTGCCCAAGGATATAGGCCGCACTGGAGCTGATTGGCTGACACTTCAAATTTAAGGGTTACAATCAGACCTAAATAGTAATTCAAAATTTGATTGCAAAGATTTTAAAACCAAATAGACTAAAACTTCAGAATACAAGTGTATTACATGTATTTCAAAATATAACAAACACAATTAATATATGAATGGCGACAACAGCACAAAGAAATTGCCTTAAAACTATTAAATAACCTTGTTAATCCAAAGATGTCTAAACCCTTTCATGAAATGCTCAGACCAAGTGAAAATTTGCCAGATTTTAGAGTATAATAATTGTACGGACAAGTATCAATTTGCATTAGAAAAATAATCTACAATTTGACTACTTAAAAGCAGTATACAAAATTAATATCAGTTATTCTGGTAAATGTAGTTTATTTTGTATGCTGTGAGAATTCTGTAACAGTAACACATATCAACACTATGTAAATCTTATCTACTGTTCAATATACAAGTTTCAGTATGAGAAACAAACAATACTTTACTTTAGGCCTAATACATTTTTATTAGGGATGTCAACAAATAATCGAATATTCGAATACTTGACCGAATATTCAAATATTAAATGAGTATTCGAATGGCAAAAAAAAAAATCTCCATGATAAACTAGTTTAATTCTATAATCCGCGATCATTATTTTTTCACAGTTACCTAATTTGACACGCTGACATGTTATTTAAATCTATTGATACCCGTAGGTGCAGTGGGAGATAACAGATTAAGCAAACTGTGACAATCGAGTCGTAAACTGACCCTAAGAAGAGACCGATATTTGCTTAGTTTGTACGTAATATTATTTGGGTGCTTAACTGAAGCTAATTGGAGACCGACGTTTTCACACTGACACTAATTGGAGTACAATGTTTGAACAACGCATGGTGCATTTTGCGGTTTAGGTGTTACTATTCATTTAATTTCATACCTTTAATTAGCGGTGCATTAACAACAACATTTTTCATGCCGACTTTAAAGCATTTATTTGATCAATATAACAAACAAAAATGAGTAAAACAGCACAGGTATATATTCTATGTGTTTCCCGATAAATCTCAAAGTATTTTCGTTCATTAAAGTGTTTATTAAATTGTCAGATTGCATTTACAAATCATCATGCCTCCGCGTACTTTTCATCCAGTGGATTCAAATGCATGACAAAGTAAATGATTCGAAAAAAAATCTAAGAACTGTTTTCTGTGTTGTTTTATTATGAAATCAATGAATCGGATGATGATGATGATGGATGATGATGATGGAAAAATTCGTATAAAATTCATAGAGTCGACAGCGATAAGAACGGTTTTTAAAGACACATTAATCGTTTACCTATTATACATCCTGGATAAATAAACAAGACTTGGACATTTAAAAAAAACAAACGAATATTAGAATATTATTCGAATATTGAATTTGAATATTCGAATAGCGTTTTGGTATTCGTTGCCATCCCTAATTTTTATCAATATCCTTATACCTTGATTTCTGAGGACTCAAGTAGTAAACTGCGAAGGTCGTCATAGTGGCGAGATGAGAACACATGCTCAGTGCTGTAGGATATCTTGAGTCGTATTGATCCCAGGTCCTCAGTGGACGGTCGAAGGCTTTGTAGAGGTCGCAGAAAATACCTTGAGAATACAAGGAAAGTGTTGATATTTTGTTCAGGGCTTTTTTTCACCATTTTGGGAATATGACCTATACCCATGAGATTGGGAATTTTGCATTAATACACCTAAAATTGGGAAAAAGTATAATTGTTTTATTAATAAAATTTATAAAATAGAATGTTCTGAACAAAGACAAATCAGTAAAATGGTTATTACAAATTCAGCAGTCTTTATTTCTACACTGAACAACTCTTATTTCCAAACATCTGAAAGTCAAGCAATCAATTGGGAATTCTGGGTATGGATTTGGGAAACAGATACATTTTGCCATTGGGAATATGACCCAATAAAGGATACAAAATCAGCTTAAAAAAGCCCTGTTGTTACTTTAGTAAGATATTTAAATGTTAATAAGATATTTAAATTTGTAATATATCACCCAAAGGGGCAATAATGGAGCAAATGTAGAACAAAAACAGGAGCCAGGTTTGCCAGTCTGGAATTCTAGGTACTGGACCTTTTTCTAGGGATGGCAGTTATAAAGAACCAAAGCCGAAAATTAAGATAAAATCTTAAAATTCTAATAGTATGTAAATGGATTTTCTCAAAACAGAAATATGTAGCTAGAAGATATCGACAAATAAGTTGATATATAATGTATCACTGTGCATCAATTACACATAATGCACATGTTCCAAATCAAAGTGTTTCAAAAGACAAATTCTAATTTTTGATTTATTTTCAATTTGAGTTTAAATAAGCTTAATAATCTTTATAAATATGGTCCCAGGTATTATAGATATGATAGTATACAGTATACACGAAACAAACACAATTATTATTCGCGTAGTTTGGGGCGATCAAGTAAGAGCTGTCGATGCAGAGTAGACCTGTGATTGCGTGAAATATCACAGAGTTATAACTCTGCCTCACTGGGCACCAGCTATCAGTTGTCAGCTATAAGTTAACTATCAGTTGTCAGCTATCAGTTGTCAGCTATCAGTTGTCAGAGCTAACAGTTGTCAGCTATCAGTTGTCAGAGCTATCAGTTGTCAGCTATCAGTTGTCAGCTATCAGAGCTATCAGTTGTCAGCTATCAGTTGTCAGCTATCAGCCATCAGTTGTCAGCTTTCAGTTGTCAGCTATCAGTTGTCAGAGCTATCAGTTGTCAGCTATCAGTTGTCAGCTATCAGTTGTACACGGACTCAGAGTGAGTCCACGTGATTTCCAGCCGGCATCAGCTACCACTCATTGTAAATTTGCCAAATAATTATGTTAATCGATAATAATGTTACTGCGGTATCATGTAAAATACTTGCTTTGCATGAGCTCAGCTGTATGATAATATTAGAAAGCATTTACTAGAATACTAAAGACTTTTTCAAGCGTTAACACTGAATGCTTACCAGGAGTTGTGTGATACACATTGACTAAGCTCAGAGAGCGCCAGCTTCACCTCACCAAGATGGACCCCCGGGAACATTCCGCCGAGTACCTCTCGAGTGACGCGGGAATCCTTGTGCCACAAAGACACTCGCAGCTCGCCGCTGTATATGTCTTCGATTGTGTACAGGTTCCGTTCGTGATTCTGTCCTTTGTTCTCCAGCTGGAATATAGTGGAGTGTAGTGCACTATCATACAGTGAATGATCAGGCCATCAATAAAAAATTCAGTCATTTTCACTTACAGATTTCGAAAAAGCATCGACACTAAACGACTATTTTGTATCTGTTTCGAATGTTGATGACAAAGACATCACGTTGCCAACTTTTGAATCCAAGACTGATACGATTTTAAGCGATATTAATATTAGCGAACAAGACATAAAGGACGTATTAAATAAACTTATTATCAATAAAGCAAGCGGCCCTGATGAAATCAGTCATCGAATGTTGAAACAGACATCGACTACATTATGTAAACCGCTTTGCACTTTATTTAATAGATCTATTAAAGAGAATATATTTCCTAAGTCGTGGAAACGAGCAAACGTGATGCCGCTGTTCAAAAAGGGAAACAAAGACACGCCATCAAATTACAGACCCATCTCCTTAATTAGTTGCGTAGGAAAAGTTATGGAACGAGTTGTTTTTAAATATTTGTATTATTTAAACTCTAACAATCTCATCTATAAGTATCAGGCCGGCTTTTTGCCCGGGCACTCTAGTACCTATCAACTCATTGATATATACAATCAAATATGTAAAGCATTTGATGACAAACAAAGCACATGCATGGTCTTTTGTGACATTTCCAAGGCCTTTGACCGAGTCTGGCATAAAGGGCTTATTTTTAAACTTCGACAATATGGTATATCGGGAGATATCTTATTGTGGCTTTCAAACTACTTATCCGACCGCATCCAAAGGGTTTTTGTGAGTTCCTCTTTTTCAAATGACAAAGCTATCCAAGCTGGAGTACCCCAAGGTTCTGTTTTAGGTCCTCTTCTTTTTCTTGTATATGTTAACGACATTTCTGACAAATTGATAAGTAATTTACGTTTGTTTGCTGATGACAGTTCTCTTTCAGTTACGTCAAATGGCCACAGGTTTATTGAAATTACTCTTAATAACGACTTAATGCATATTAACAACTGGGCCAAACAATGGCTTGTTACTTTTAACCCAGCCAAAACCGAAATTGTCTTTTTTTCACTATCGGATATACCAAAGCCACAATTACTATTTGATGGAAACCCTTTATCTTTTGTTGAAACTCACAAGCACCTAGGTCTTTTATTTAGCCATGATGGCCGGTGGCATAAACACATTGATAATATTCTCAATAGAGCATCCAAAATATTAGGATCCATGAGACTGTTAAAGTTAAAGTTAAAACGCCGAACTCTAAACCAAATTTACGTATCGTACTTACGCCCCATATCAGAATATGCATCAATTGTCTGGGACAATTGCACGCGATACGAAAAAGATCTTATTGAAAAACTTCAATATGACGCAGCAAGAGTTGTTAGTGGATTAACCAGATCTTCTTCAATAAACAATCTACTTACTGAAATTGGCTGGGTATCATTGGAAAAAAGACGTAACATTCAAAAGCTGCTTCTTGTTTATAAACATATAAATGGCATCCTCCCTGAGTATCTTTCTGATCTCTTTCCTACATCAGTCCACGAAAATGTTTCATACAATTTACGAAATGGTGATAATCTTATCACATTACCTAGGCGTCTTGAAATTTACTCAAACTCTGTTATACCATCAGCTATCCGTTTATGGAACGAACTCGATTCTAATACACGCAACTCCCATACCTTAAGTGAATTTAAATCAAAACTTAACGAAAAATATAAGACACCATTGGTGCCTGCATATTACCTACACGGAGAAAGAATGTATCAGCTGATACATGCTAGAATCAGGAACAAATGTAGTGATCTGAAAGCACATCTCTTTGAAAATCACTTAATTGACTCACCTAATTGTAGTTGTGGTTTCCACACTGAGGATGCAGACCATTATTTCTTTAACTGTCCCCACTATCGCGATGAGCGTTTTCATATGTTTAGAAGCACCCGTACTTTCCACCCAATAAATGCTACGAAACTTTTGTTCGGTATACCAACCCTTAATTATGAAAATAACGTTAAGGTTTTTGACGAAGTCCAGCTGTTTATTAAACGTACAAAACGATTTAGTAACGGATCAATACCATCCTAGAGCACCCTGCTGTGTATTATCATTGTGTATTATCACTGTTGCATGTTATTATTATTATTGTCGGAATGCACAAATGCGGTCGGGCGGGTCAGGAGATGATGAAACAAAAATATATAAGTCTTTTGTGAACTTGTTATGTTCTTTCTTTCTTCTATTTTTTTCTTTGATTTGTTTTTTTTTTTTTTTTTTAATATGGTTTTGTTGTTTTTTAATGAAAATGAACAGCATCCACATTAAAACCACACTCTCTGTAGAAGAATGCCGTCTTTGACATCTTGCTAATCTTTATATTATCTTTGTCAAACAGGAAAGGGCCCCTTGATGATGTTGGCATAACTCTAGGCCCAATCCTTTTGAATACATGTACTTATTTGTCTACAATATGTCACTGTAGCATAAATATATATGTATGTACAATAAAATATGTTTAAAACTAATAAAAAATTGATTGGTTGCGCGACATTTTGGAGGTGGGTAGGTAGGAAGGTTGTGTTTTTTTTTTGTTGCTGTTTGTTTCTGTCTGATAAGATATAATACCCGCAGCAATAATGAAGTGTCATATCATGCAATACTGAATGTGAAACTACACTTCTTAACATATGCCATTTTTAATAATTCAAGTTAACTTACAAAGCCGAGAAATCCAAATATTGTAAAAGATTGCATGTAGCGGGAAGAAAAATATACATCAAAAAGTAAACAAAAAAAATTGCCGGATGGCCAAAAAATTTGGGGTCGAGGCTAATTTTGATGGGTGGGTCGTGCAACTGCAAAAAATCAATTGTTTATAAAGTTTTTACAGTTTTTTACAGCTCATGACTCTTCTTTGTTATCCTGCTGGAAAATAGTGGCCTTTAGTGGACTATCATTGAGCGAATGATCATGTATCGAAAGGTACAGGTTACTGCTCATGATTCAGTAGTTTATTCTCCAACTACAAAGTGTTGGACTTTTTACCTAAAACATGAACAAAAGGGTACCGGCTGGCTGACAATCTTCGTTAGCCCAAATTTGCCTTATGTATTTAAAAATAAGTTTGTGGCGCGTCGTGAGAAAACCGGTCTTAAGGCATGTGTGTCAAAGTCGTCCCCAATTAGCCTGTGCAGCCATCACAGGCTAACCCAGGACGACACTTTCCACTTTTATGGTTTTTTCTGTTTTAAGGAAGTCTCTTCTAAACATATATCCACTGTAGGCGGACAGTGCCGTCCTGGATTAGCCTGTGCGGACTGCACAGGCTAATCCGGGACGACACTTTACGCACATGCATTAAGCCCGGTTTTCCCACTACACGCCTCGTTTATTTTTACTTATTTCTAAGTTTTCAACAATCATGAATTGGAAGGTACAGAGTACCGCTAAAAAAGAGCAAGAGGAAAACTAGAAGCCAGAAGAATTCTTTGATATTGTCAAATGTCTAACAATTCAATAAGTGCAGAATTGTTTTAATGTTTAAAAAAAAAGTTTTTTCAACAAGGTCGCATCTATTTAAAACTATATGCTAGAAAATCATATATTCCTTCAGGCCTTCATCATTCATGTCGACCAACCCAGAGAGGGCAGTAAGGGGGAACCTCAACAGCATATTATACAACACATTGTCATTAAATTTTGGATCTGAAGACTTCCCTAAATTCATTTGTGGCGCGTCATAAGAAAACCGGTCATAATGCTAGTGCGTAAAATGTCGTCCTGGATTAGCCTGTGCAGTCCGCACAGGCTAATCCAGGACGGCACTTTCCGCTTTTATGGTATTTTCTGTTTCAAGGAGGTCTCTTCTAAACATGAATTCACTGTAGGCGGAAAGTGCCGTCCCGGATTAGCCTGTGCGGACTGCAAAGGCTAAACTGGGACGACACTTTACGCACATGCATTAAGTCCAGTTTTCCCATGACGCGGCTCATTTCTTGTTTTTTTCAGTGCACATATTTAACCTCAAAATTATGTAAATTCTATGCGTGAAGTTTTAATTCAAACACAATAAACACCACAATATACAGCCTAAAGTCATAAATAACTTACATCAAAGAAGAATGTCTCATCAAACTGGGGACATATGGTCTTCTTGCGTACATTTGTTCGTTTCACTTCTTCTCGATTTTTCACCTTACCGTACGACAGTGTAACAACTGCGTATGGATTACACGCTCCATTTGTCACTGGTAGGTCATTGCATTCCACGACTCTGCAAGCATATATGTGTATACAACAACCTGAGAATCAATATCAATAATAATATACTTATAATAATAAAAAATAAAGCAAACACAAGCTGTCACAGAACAGCACGCTTGCCAATTCAAAGCCATTTGTCGGAGTAATGGGCCTTTGTCAGAACAAAAAAGGGGCATAATTATGCAAAAAAGCTGGTCATAGTTATGGGTCTTGGCCAGTGACCTTACGTAATGACCCCAATGACGTGTGAAGTTTTAATTGAATATTTGTAGTAGATGTAAAGATATGTACTTGAAAGCAAACCTTAACCTGAATTTACTAAGTACAAAAAGGGGCATAGTTCTGCTAAATTTGCAGGTCAGACTTATTGGCCTTGGTCAGTGACCTCACATAATGACCCAAAAGACATGTGTGAAGTTTCAACTAAATATGAGGGGCGTCGTGGGAAAACCGGACTTAATGCATGTGCGTAAAGTGTCGTCCTGGATCAGCCTGTGCAGGCTGCACAGGCTGATCCAGGACAGCACTTTCCACCTAAAGTGGATTTATGGTTAGAAGAGACTTCCTTGAAACAGAAAATACCATACAAGCGGAAAGTGCCGGACACTTTACGCACATGCATTAAGACCGGTTTTCTCACGACGCGCCACATATCTGTAGTAGTTACAGAGATATGCGCATGTTGCACGCAAACCTTAATCAGAGCATTACGCCGCCGCCGCCGCAGAAGAACAGGTGAGTAGTAGTGCTTGGACTATTCAGAGAATAGTTCAGGTAATAAAACAGAAAATGAAAAATGTTCAACAGATTTATAATAGTTTTCCTACTTGACAGCCAGTCTGTGTGTCACACTGTAGTCTTGATCACTGGTCAGACATTCCTCAAATCTCCACTCCAGGTGCACCTTCCCCTGTAACCAACAATCGTTTGCCGGATATACATTGGAAAAGAAAGCATGTAAAGTAATTATTCACAACAGTAAAGCCTTGATAGTGTTAATATAGCTTGGGAAAGATCTAGTATCAGAGTAATTAGTATCTGAAAAGTGTTGATAGTTAGTAATAGAAGAGTGTTGTTTAATTAAAATCAGGAGTGGAAGATTTACTTGGCATTGTATAATGATTTTGTTAACGGTACCATTTCAATGAGCGATCATTTATCATCGAGTATTTAAAAACTGTAGTAGATTTTTCTTTTTTTATAATGGGAGTCATAGGAGCACTGGCTCTGTACATGAGTAACAGATGGTCTGCAATATTTCACACCATGTGACACTATTAGCATGTTTTTTTAGTCAAATACATTGTACCCCGTCCCCGATTTGAAAAGTAGTTTATAATAGGATTACTGGTGGCTAAGCGTGCAACATCTGTTTTTCATATTGCAATAAAGTCTGCATAAATAATATTAAAAGACATATCACATTTTTTTATGAAATCGTACGTCAGATAACCAAAATATGGATATTTTGTGTTATGACATCAAGTATGTAGGCATAGATCCAGAGCAAAATAGCAGGGTGCTGCGCCCTGCTCCTTTTTGGTTCCCCCTGCTGCCCCTCTGGGCTGGTTAACACAAAAATGTTGAATATCTTTTGAAATTTAATATATTTTTGCAAATATTTAATGATAAATGAATAGGCAATGCTTAAAAACCTTAAACAGAAGCATTAAACTCGAGAAATCCCTGGATTAAGCAAAATATTAGAACATGTCAACAAACTGGTCGGGCTTTCCACCCTGCTCCTTTTTAGCAGCACCCTATACCTTTTTTGATCCTAGATCTTTCCCTAGTATGTGATTCTTAAGAAAATTTGAGAAATTTGACCCTGATGTTTAGCTATTGGCCAATTCGGCAAATAGCAGCCCTGCAAGTAGATGAAAATGTTTCCAGAACCAACCTGCACTTCATTGCTGGCTCTTACAGGCAGTATGGGGAACCAGTGGTCCTTGTTGTGATATTTGTGCAGGTCTTTCTTCCTGATCGACACCTTACCTATCACCTGAAAAACAGGGCCACCCGTACACAGGTATCACAGCCCCTAATGAAGGTTTTGGGCAACACTGAGACATAAAGGTACACATAAATTTTATACAACAAAAAAGTCGAAAAAATTGCATCTAGAAAATTCAAAAATAATTTATTTCAGTATAAAATAAACAGATTTTTATACCTAAAGGATAAAGTAACAAACATTAAGACTCTTAACTAGAACTGAATCTTTCACTATAAACTCAAAGATGAAAGAAACTTATGTTTTTACCAAGCATCTCAGTCCTGTATACACTTCAAATACAGGTAAGTTAATTGAACTGTTTACTCATGATATATCCCACAGACTAACCAACAACTACCGAAACTTTATAACAATCATAACTTGATACTTGCTTATTTTTCTATAAACAAAGAACAAAATTATCGTTCTTAAACAACCCAATAAACAATGCAAAAAAAAGTTTCTATTCTGAGCAGAGCATAGTTAAAAAGTAGTTCCAATTACAATTGCACAATACATGTCAAATCATGTTAGAATCGAAATAATGTTCGCATTATAATTGTATATTGGCCAATGAACCACTCTTTGTCATTCTGATGCGTGGGTAATGCCCTCTTGGTTTAATTTCTACCCATCAGAACTCCAGATCGTTATTTATTGGCTGATAAACAATGATAAATCTAAGTAATTTCTTAATTAATGTATCGAAATGCAATAGCAGCTCATACCTTGTCTGGTTTCTCATGGATATAGCAGGACAAGTACCGGAACTGTCGTGGGATCTCACCAAAAAATTCTGCACCATAGAATGGGCTGAAATATTTCAGTTATAAATGTACCATTAAATTTAATGAAAGTTCACGGGCAAGATCATGGATCATAATAAAACACGGGCAAGATCATGGATCATAATAAAACACGGGCAAGATCATGGATCATAATAAAACACGGGCAAGATCATGGATCATAATAAAACACGGGCAATATCATGGATCATAATAAAACACAGGCAAGATCATGGATCATAATAAAACACGGGCAAGATCATGTATCATAATAAAACACCGGTAAGATCATGGATCATAATAAAACACGGGCAAGATCATGGATCATAATAAAACAATGATGATAATCCTGACGCTGTATATTAAAGGGAGGATGATGGTGATTATGATGCTGTATATAAAAGGGAGGATGATGGTGATTATGATGCTGTATATTAAAGGGAGGATGATGGTGATTATGATGCTGTATATAAAAGGGAGGATGATGGTGATTATGATGCTGTATATTAAAGGGAGGATGATGGTGAGTATGATGCTGTATATTAAAGGGAGGATGATGGTGATCATGATGCTGTATATTTAAGGGAGGATGATGGTGATTATGACGCTGTATATTAAAGGGAGGATGATGGTGATTATGACGCTGTATATTAAAGGGAGGATGATGGTGATTATGATGCTGTATATTAAAGGGAGGATGATGGTGATTATGACGCTGTATATTAAAGGGAGGATGATGGTGATTATGACGCTGTATATTAAAGGGAGGATGATGGTGATTATGACGCTGTATATTAAAGGGAGGATGATGGTGATTATGACGCTGTATATTAAAGGGAGGATGATGGTGATTATGATGCTGTATATTAAAGGGAGGATGATGGTGATTATGATTCCTAATTATTACAAAAAAGATGAGGACTGAGATGAGTCTTTTTCTGAAAATGATAAAGATGATAATTGGTTGTGATTAATATGAAAGTGATGATGAGCATGACAGTAGTGGTGGTGATGATGATATTGATGGCAGTGATAATGATCATGATGGTGGTGATGATGATGATGACACTGATGGTTGTGGCAACGATGATGATGATGGATATAATGGTGACAGTGGTGATAATGATGGTGCTGCTGGTGATGATCAGATAATGTTAGTGGTGGTGTTGATGATGATGGTCGTGTTGATAATGGTGGTGATAATAATTGTAGTGGTGGTTATGATGATGATGGTGGTGGATATGATGATAGTGGTGATAATTATGTTGATGATGATGATGTTAATGATGATGTTGATGATATGGTGGTGGTGGTACTAATAATGGTGCTGCCTGTGATGATGGAGGTGATGATGTTTATGTTCATGATGATGTTGATGATGATGATGTTGATGGTGGTGATAAGGACGATGACATTGATGGTTGTGGCGATGATGATGTTGTTTTTGTTGTTGATGATGATAAGTGTTTTTTTTACCTTTGGGGGAAAGGTGGCAGAGCCCTTCAGACGGGGAATTTTACGGCAAAAGGGGAATAGTTTTTGATCAAACGCATTATAAAATGTTTGTATTTACTTTCTTATAAAACATTAAACAGTTGTTTTGCTACAATGATAACTTAGATTATGCACAAACTTGGTTTGATACAAAAACTGCTGGGATTGTTTACGAAAATTCCTCCATCTTAGTCAATTTTTGTCCAATTTTGATCAAGTTTTTTTCAAAGTAAAGTTTACATTCTGAGGGGAATTTTAAGGTCAATATAGGGGAAAAATATGTTCTTGTTATGCTGTGAAATCGGCCCCAAAAAAAACACTGATGATGATGACGATTTTGATGACGATGTTGACGATATGGTGGTGGTGGTAATAATGATGGTGCTGCCTGTGATGATGGAGGTGATTATGTTGATGATGTTTATGTTACTGTTGATGATGATGATGTTGATGTTCATGTCACTGACGATGTTGATGATGATGGTGTTGATGATGATGATGTCAATTTTGTTTTTTATGTTCATGTCACTGATGATGATGATGGTGTTGATGATGATGTTCATGTCACTGATGATGATGATGGTGTTGATGATGATGTTCATGTCACTGATGATGATGATGGTGTTGATGATGATGTTCATGTCACTGATGATGATGATGGTGTTGATGATGATGTTCATGTCACTGATAATTTTGATGATGATGGTGTTGATGATGATGATGTTCATGTCACTGATGATGTTGTTCATGATGGTGTTGATGATGATGTTCATGTTAATGCTGATGATGATTTTGATGGAGGTGATGATGTTGATTATGATGATGAAATTAATGCTGAAGATGAGGCCTACAAAAAAGAGGTTTGTTTCTGGTTACATGCCACAAAAAATATGGGTCGGTGGGTAGGATTTTTTTTTGTTTTTTTTTAGACAATATGTTCCTGCCGCATGCTTTTATATGTCACTGTTTGTTGGGTGTCATCAGTGTGAAATTTAATACAACTTTGTACTCAATTCAGATATGACTATTCACCAAAGAACTGGAATATGTTTGATAGATACAGATTGGCAATACTGTCTATGCAATTTATTACATGTAAAATACTGTGTAAATAAAAGTTATTTGAACGCTGAAGACATCGCATTTCAGAAAGAGCATTTATTGACTAGAATAAATGTCAAAGACATTAACAAAAATAACAGGTTGAGTAGCTACAAACATAATACTTTTTCATAGTAAACATGTCACATCTCTTTAAATCAATGAGGTAAGAGAAGGCATTGACTAGGGACAAATGACTAGACTCGTACAAACCACAACGTCTTGGCATTGGGTTTTACACCAATCAACACACAGTCAGATACAGCAATATGATAAACTTGGGATATTTTAATACATGGAGTACTCCATGTTACTCTATACTGAGATTTTTTGTGAAGTGAATTTAGTTGTCATTGTTTTATTGATATGTATAAGATTTGGCAAAATTGCTAACATTTTGAAGTGGTGGAAAGAGGATTGTAGGGATGTGTGACACCATGCCAGGATCCTGTGTTGGATTCCAGGGAGGTGTGACACCATGCCAGGATCCTGTGTTGGATTCCAGGGAGGTGTGACACCATGCCAGGATCCTGTGTTGGATTCCAGGGAGGTGTGACACCATGCCAGGATCCTGTGTTGGATTCCAGGGAGGTGTGACACCATGCCAGGATATTGTGTTGGATTCCAGGGAGGTGTGACACCATGCCAGGATCCTGTGTTGGATTCCAGGGAGGTGTGACACCATGCCAGGATCCTGTGTTGGATTCCAGGGAGGTGTGACACCATGCCAGGATCCTGTGTTGGATTCCAGGGAGGTGTGACACCATGCCAGGATCCTGTGTTGGATTCCAGGGAGGTGTGACACCCTGCCAGGATCCTGTGTTGGATTCCAGGGAGGAGTGACACCATGCCAGGATCCTGTGTTGGATTCCAGGGAGGTGTGACACCATGCCAGGATCCTGTGTTGGATTCCAGGGAGGTGTGACACCATGCCAGGATCCTGTGTTGGATTCCAGGGAGGTGTGACACCATGCCAGGATCCTGTGTTGGATTCCAGGGAGGTGTGACACCATGCCAGGATCCTGTGTTGGATTCCAGGGAGGTGTGACACCATGCCAGGATCCTGTGTTGGATTCCAGGGAGGTGTGACACCATGCCAGGATCCTGTGTTGGATTCCAGGGAGGTGTGACACCATGCCAGGATCCTGTGTTGGATTCCAGGGAGGTGTGACACCATGCCAGGATCCTGTGTTGGATTCCAGGGAGGTGTGACACCATGCCAGGATCCTGTGTTGGATTCCAGGCAGGTGTGACACCATGCCAGGATCCTGTGTTGGATTCCAGGCAGGTGTGACACCATGCCAGGATCCTGTGTTGGATTCCAGGGAGGTGTGACACCATGCCAGGATCCTGTGTTGGATTCCAGGGAGGTGTGACACCATGCCAGGATCCTGTGTTGGATTCCAGGGAGGTGTGACACCATGCCAGGATCCTGTGTTGGATTCCAGGGAGGTGTGACACCATGCCAGGATCCTGTGTTGGATTCCAGGGAGGTGTGACACCATGCCAGGATCCTGTGTTGGATTCCAGGGAGGTGTGACACCATGCCAGGATCCTGTGTTGGATTCCAGGGAGGTGTGACACCATGTCAGGATCCTGTGTTGGATTCCAGGGAGGTGTGACACCATGCCAGGATCCTGTGTTGGATTCCAGGGAGGTGTGACACCATGCCAGGATCCTGTGTTGTATTCCAGGGAGGTGTGACACCATGCCAGGATCCTGTGTTGGATTCCAGGGAGGTGTGACACCATGCCAGGATCCTGTGTTGGATTCCAGGGAGGTGTGACACCATGCCAGGATCCTGTGTTGTATTCCAGGCAGGTGTGACACCATGCCAGGATCCTGTGTTGGATTCCAGGGAGGTGTGACACCATGCCAGGATCCTGTGTTGGATTCCAGGGAGGTGTGACACCATGCCAGGATCCTGTGTTGGATTCCAGGGAGGTGTGACACCATGCCAGGATCCTGTGTTGTATTCCAGGGAGGTGTGACACCATGGCAGGATCTTGTGTTGGATTCCAGGGAGGTGTGACACCATGCCAGGATCCTGTGTTGGATTCCAGGGAGGTGTGACACCATGCCAGGATCCTGTGTTGGATTCCAGGGAGGTGTGACACCATGCCAGGATCCTGTGTTGGATTCCAGGGAGGTGTGACACCATGCCAGGATCCTGTGTTGGATTCCAGGGAGGTGTGACACCATGCCAGGATCCTGTGTTGGATTCCAGGGAGGTGTGACACCATGCCAGGATCCTGTGTTGTATTCCAGGGAGGTGTGACACCATGCCAGGATGCAGGTGTGACACCATGCCAGGATCCTGTGTTGGATTCCTGGGAGGTGTGACACCATGCCAGGATCCTGTGTTGGATTCCTGGGAGGTGTGACACCATGCCAGGATCCTGTGTTGGATTCCGGCAGGTGTGACACCATGCCAGGATCCTGTGTTGGATTCCAGGGAGGTGTGACACCATGCCAGGATCCTGTGTTGGATTCCAGGCAGGTGTGACACCATGCCAGGATCCTGTGTTGGATTCCAGGGTGGTGTGACACCATGCCAGGATCCTGTGTTGGATTCCAGGGAGGTGTGACACCATGCCAGGATCCTGTGTTGGATTCCAGGGAGGTGTGACACCATGCCAGGATCCTGTGTTGGATTCCTGGGAGGTGTGACACCATGCCAGGATCCTGTTGGATTCCAGGGAGGTGTGACACCATGCCAGGATCCTGTGTTGGATTCCGGCAGGTGTGACACCATGCCAGGATCCTGTGTTGGATTCCAGGGAGGTGTGACACCATGCCAGGATCCTGTGTTGGATTCCAGGCAGGTGTGACACCATGCCAGGATCCTGTGTTGGATTCCAGGGAGGTGTGACACCATGCCAGGATCCTGTGTTGGATTCCAGGGTGGTGTGACACCATGCCAGGATCCTGTGTTGGATTCCAGGCAGGTGTGACACCATGCCAGGATCCTGTGTTGGATTCCAGGGAGGTGTGACACCATGCCAGGATCCTGTGTTGGATTCCAGAATATTTACAAACATTGCTGTTAAGAAGTGTGCCATTTTTCTTACCGAAACCTTTGCTTCAACTTTAAATCCTTCGATTTCGCTAAGGATGTCGCCATTAAATGTATTGACAATTGTTGAGTGATGGGGTAAAGATATGATAGCATTGACTCCATTTGCTTTGTGTTTGCATTTGTCCAATCTAACAGCAATCAATGAACTTGCCATTTTGCTGGATCATGGTCACAATACACTAAATAAATAAGTGATGTAGGACTATACTCTCTAAATAAATTAACAAGTTTAACTAGAAGACATGTTTTTAGGTTTAGACACTTGCTTTGATATTCTGTTTTTGGAGATGTTGGTAGGGTAAGCATTGGTATGCACAAATAAATCACTGATATGTATTAAGATTGGAGACTACAGTATGACACTTGCGCTGAGGCGGGTTACATTCAACTAGAAAGTAGCCGCTAAAAAGATGTTGATAAAACAGTCAACTTTGTTTAGTGTCGAGTTCTTTCTTACATAATACATGACATACCCTTTTTATTGCTTAAATCAATTCAGCTTAGAATGCTCATGAGAGTCCCTATGTGCAAAATGTTGCATTTATTTTTGGTTAAAGTTATCGCTTTTACATTAAATTACATACGGATTGGAATTAGTATATTGTAACCTCATCGCTGCAAAGTTTGTTTACATGGTACAAATATATATATTACCCGACACCGTTTCCGGTAGTCTCTATCGTCTAGCTGTACGCAATGATCATGGTTAGATACCAGTAAATCATTGTGTAGCCCTCCGTGGTCCATTCAAAAGTAGTGCCTATTACTAAAGAGTTCCTCTTCTCTTCTGGCATAAAAGCCATTTAGGTATCTCAGACATGCCCTTTGTGGTTATTTCTATTATCCTATGCATGTCTGCAACATTTTGGTGCATTTCATTGGAGGCTAACTTCAAAGGTGAACTTTTGGGGGGTGTTTACTGTGGTATGGGGCTTTTGTCGAAATATGACTGCCGAAACCCTGTTTTCTACCGGTGCCTGCATTCAAGTGAGATGCATTTTCTTCGAAGTAACATGACATATATTTTTAATTGCAAATTTTGGAAGAGGACAAATTGATCTTTATATTGATACCAGGCTTGCACAATCTGAAATAAAGGAAATGCTAGAAAAATGCTTGGAAAGTTTGCCGTTTTATATTGGGGCCCTATGGGAATTGGATTTACTGGTTTCTAACCTCATTACGATAAAGAGCGTCTGAATGATGCAGACGATTTCTGTCTGGTGCACGAACAATTACTGAGTTGTAAAAATTACGATAAAGCACTAAATTTGGACAAAAAAATTTCGATGCCGCTTTTCGCACATAAAAACTTTTGAGTCGGCGGTTTAAATATGGGGTCGGTCGGGTAACCGGAAATAAACCATTTTTTTGTTTAGGCCTGATGTTGATGATGATGTTGATGGTGGTGATAACGCCGATGACATTGATGGTTGTGGCGATGATAATGATGATGTTGTTGTTGTAGATGATGATGATGATGATGGTGTTGTTGACTGGTACTGAAATGAAAGCATACTGATGACTGATTTAAGGAAGTTTAACATATTTCCCCACATTATCATAGTTGTGTTCAGCAACTACCTGGAAGTTATTCATTAAAAGAACAATCTTTGTTTAAAAGTTGAACATTACTATCAGGAAATTAATACATCATGACACACTCAAACAAGTCCTCACTTTGTGGATTTCTCAATGACGCTGGACTTGTAGATTTCTTCCCTATCCAGGTTCAATGTGCAGTATGTGCTCTTCTGGCCACTTGAACTGGCAGGAAGATTCTTGGCTTCTCCTGTAAGTGATACACAAACAATTGTTGCAGATCTATCAGAGTGAATATTGAGTACTAAGTACTGAGTGAGTGAGGTCAAACATGTGAATTATTAAATAAGAAGTGAATGTCTACTTACCACTTTGTTTCTGGTTTTAGTTCTAAAATAAAAACTATCAATAACTAACCTTTTCCGATTATACTGTTATAATTCTTGTTGTAGCTGTTCTTTTTTTTTGCATTATTTTCGTGCCAATAATCGGTACCATTCACAAAGCCAACAAATATTTGGCCTAAATTCACAAATGGAAAAGTGGATAAAAAATTATAAAATCTTTGAAATGTTTAATGGTTGCATGAGTGTTTAAATCACATTTATCATGTGCTTGTACTTTAGGTTTGATAAAATACAAGAAAATCACTAGTTAATATTTGAACTTTGATACTGGTTTATATTTGTCTTTTTTTAATGATAACAAACAATGATTAGTGCAAACAAAATTATTTGGTTAAAAATAAAAAAGGTTACATCCCCAAAAAAATATGGGTAGGTAGGTAGGGATCTATTTATTTATTTTTTTATTTGGTAAATGGTCAACTTAAACATTCTAAAACTGAATGAATATTCTAAACATATCAGTAATATCCTTAAATATTATTTTGAAGTGAGTTCTATCAAAACAAAAAACATTTACTGGTTGGCGAGTAGTGTCCGTGATTTTTTAGTAGTTTTTCTTTATTTTCAATCGCGTAAGTAATACTTTTCAAGAAAAGCTTATTGAAGTACAAAGTTCGGCTCCTTCTGTTTACAAGGATGTAAATGTCTTGTCACAATGTCATATGTTTTTTTCCATATAAGGGGCTCCAAAGGGGTAATCAATAAGCATTACTTGAAGCAATAAAACTAGTAGTATCCGTGATCTTTCCTTTCAGATGAAAATGCGAATTTGGTGGTACACACCTGAAGATTTTAACTGCTTTATACTGTTCTACATTCTATTACCTACATCATAATGATGTAATATTATTAAATTCTATGCCAGATTAGCGGTGATAAAGCGATTATTAACATAAGTGCATGCCGGAAAATGGTCTTTTGATGACCCCTTTGGCGCCCCTTAAAAATGTGCGGATGGTAAACGGGAGATAACAATGTTATTATCGAAGTAGACATCCCTCCTGCATTGAAATTTTGTAAAATCGTCCCGAAACAAGCCGTATAATTGAGTAAACATTTTAAAATTGCAATTCTTTGTTAATATTTGCTTTCAGTAAACATTTTGCAATTGCAATTTACCTTTTTTATTAGAAAATATATTTCACGAAAAATGCGTGTTGAATATATGGATGGTGTTGTTTGAATACTGATATTGCTGCTTTATGTGAATAACCAAGCTATCACCCTTTGTAAACCGAAAACAGGGAAGTACATGATAAAAATAGGGGTTCAATTATACATTTATGCGCATGCGCAAAGACGTGCGCGTGAATGCCCCCGCGAGGAGTTAAGTTGTTTTGAGATTTTTTTTTAAGAAAAATGTAAATATCTTGAAAAATATAAAGTATTCGACACTTCAACTTATTCTGTGTTTGGAACAGTTGCTAGGTGATGTGTATAAAATCAACATTCAATGCTGGAAAGCTTTTACACCTTTTAATATACAAATCATGGATACTGCTAGTTCACGGATACTACTTGCCAACCAGTAATTATTTAAAAAAGTAAAAAAAAAAAAATGTCTCGCAAACTCAAAAAAATGTTTTAGGGTCGTGGCATTTTTTAGGGTAGGTCGGGTAACCTGAAACAAACATATTTTTTTGTACGCCTTATTATTATTGTTATTATTGTTATCATAAATTAAAATTGCACAAGGTTTTGCTCATTCACAAGTGATGTTTACTGCAAGAGAGGAATTCAGTATAATTATGTAATACCAATTATCGATTACAGTAATAAATTTGCTGAACAAATCACGATCTAATATGTATTAATTAATTATTCTTTGCTAATTAAAAGATCACTTGTTGTTTTTTTTAATTGCTACACATTGTAAGATATTAACAAGAAGTGATTGCCAAGTAGATCCTATTACTAGTATAAAATTCATTACTTCTGGTCCTAGATACATGTAAATGTGCAGAACTGACTGCTGTCATGGTTATTAATATGCTCTCTTTGAGGAAAATATGATGGACAAATACTCTCCAAGGAATGGTAACAGACGTTTATTCTCAGTATATCTGAATAAAAAGTTATTTAATAATGCATTTGTTGTCATCTGTGTCTAAATCTAAATGTTCAAATCTAAGTTGCGAGCTCCCATGTTGACAATCTCAGTTGCGAGCTCCCATGTTGACAATCTCAGTTGCGAGCTCCCATGTTGACAATCTCAGTTGCGAGCTCCCATGTTGACAATCTCAGTTGCGAGCTCCCATGTTGACAATCTCAGTTGCGAGCTCCCATGTTGACAATCTCAGTTGCGAGCTCCCATGTTGACAATCTCAGTTGCGAGCTCCCATGTTGACAATCTCAGTTGCGAGCTCCCATGTTGACAATCTCAGTTGCGAGCTCCCATGTTGACAATCTCAGTTGCGAGCTCCCATGTTGACAATCTCAGTTGCGAGCTCCCATGTTGACAATCTCAGTTGCGAGCTCCCATGTTGACAATCTAAGTTGCGAGCTCCCATGTTGACAATCTCAGTTGCGAGCTCCCATGTTGACAATCTCAGTTGCGAGCTCCCATGTTGACAATCTCAGTTGCGAGCTCCCATGTTGACAATCTCAGTTGCGAGCTCCCATGTTGACAATCTCAGTTGCGAGCTCCCATGTTGACAATCTCAGTTGCGAGCTCCCATGTTGACAATCTCAGTTGCGAGCTCCCATGTTGACAATCTCAGTTGCGAGCTCCCATGTTGACAATCTCAGTTGCGAGCTCCCATGTTGACAATCTCAGTTGCGAGCTCCCATGTTGACAATCTCAGTTGCGAGCTCCCATGTTGACAATCTCAGTTGCGAGCTCCCATGTTGACAATCTAAGTTGCGAGCTCCCATGTTGACAATCTCAGTTGCGAGCTCCCATGTTGACAATCTCAGTTGCGAGCTCCCATGTTGACAATCTCAGTTGCGAGCTCCCATGTTGACAATCTCAGTTGCGAGCTCCCATGTTGACAATCTCAGTTGCGAGCTCCCATGTTGACAATCTCAGTTGCGAGCTCCCATGTTGACAATCTCAGTTGCGAGCTCCCATGTTGACAATCTCAGTTGCGAGCTCCCATGTTGACAATCTCAGTTGCGAGCTCCCATGTTGACAATCTCAGTTGCGAGCTCCCATGATGACAATCTCAGTTGCGAGCTCCCATGTTGACAATCTCAGTTGCGAGCTCCCATGATGACAATCTCAGTTGCGAGCTCCCATGTTGACAATCTCAGTTGCGAGCTCCCATGTTGACAATCTCAGTTGCGAGCTCCCATGTTGACAATCTCAGTTGCGAGCTCCCATGTTGACAATCTCAGTTGCGAGCTCCCATGTTGACAATCTCAGTTGCGAGCTCCCATGTTGACAATCTCAGTTGCGAGCTCCCATGTTGACAATCTCAGTTGCGAGCTCCCATGTTGACAATCTCAGTTGCGAGCTCCCATGTTGACAATCTCAGTTGCGAGCTCCCATGTTGACAATCTCAGTTGCGAGCTCCCATGTTGACAATCTCAGTTGCGAGCTCCCATGTTGACAATCTCAGTTGCGAGCTCCCATGTTGACAATCTCAGTTGCGAGCTCCCATGTTGACAATCTCAGTTGCGAGCTCCCATGTTGACAATCTCAGTTGCGAGCTCCCATGTTGACAATCTCAGTTGCGAGCTCCCATGTTGACAATCTCAGTTGCGAGCTCCCATGTTGACAATCTTGTTGATTAATGTTGTTAAACTAAACATAATGAGAATTATGGTTACCTTATCTTGACAGAATGAATGATGTTTAAGTTCTAATGAATCCTATTCCAAACAGAATATTTACCTTTAAAATTCATTATAAACGCTAATCAGGTAATACTTACACATTCTGCTTACAGGTATATACATTTTGCCATATTGCCAAACAGTCTTCATACTTATTAATCATAGTAACAGTGATTTCAACAGATTTTGAAAACCATGAGTCATGTGTCCTCTGGCTCGCAATTTGAAGGGATCAAAATGTAAAATCCAGCAGTCAAAATACTGACAGCAGAGGAATTTAGTTGTTGCATACTAGTAAAATGCTCTGCAAATGGTAATTTGTGTTACTGAAGGTGAATAACTTGAAAAAATTGCATCAAAATGATGCCATGCAGAATATTTGCTAGAGTCAAAAATGTGCAAATTGCAATTTCAATACATCAAAAAGCAGGATTCTGCATCTATTGAAATTTCTGAGTAAACTGATAAATATCCTACTAGGCCGACTGTAAAGTGCAGAATTTCTACTAGTCCAAATGCAATTTCAATAGCCACTGGCTTCTGGCTAGTGGTTTGACATGCAGACAAGTCAAATATCATGTGATAGGCAGTTTTCATTATGTGTGCCAGTATGTTGAAATAACTTAATAGCATTCGCAAACAAACACTTTTCATCACTTAAATTTCAATGTCTAACGAAAATATAATTGAAACTCCGGTCTAATGTGCACAAGTCCAACCTCTGTAGTTTCAAAAAAGTGACATTGTTATTTAATATAATGACTAGTAGTATTATTAAAAAAACATTTCCGAGCACCTATCAGGGCTCAGCCTAGGGACAAATTTTAGGGAGAAGTGACTTCTCACTCATTTCAGTTTAGACAGAAGTGAGGCTACTTCAAGGAGAAGTGTTTTCCAAAAAGCGCTTAACCATAATTTGCCTGTTATTACCATCATCAGACCATTTCAGTCATAATCATAGAACCAAGTCCATCATTATCATTATCATCATCAGGTTATAATCATCATCAAATTCTCCATAAATTAATAACAAGATATTTTCAAGTGGGTATTTAAATAGGGTGATGAAATAAACGTCTTGCAATTAAAATGGAAACTGTGTTACGAATAAAATTATTGGATATTAACATGAATATTTACATCTAGCATGCATTGATATGTGTTTTGCGTAATAGGTAATTATGTGCGTTTTTGAAATTTTACTTTGATTACGTTCTCTTTTTTATGGAAGCTGACTTCAAAGCTTTTATGACTGGTGTTTGATTGATAATTATTACTATGGGAAGTTTAAAACAGATGGCGAAGTGGACTTCTCCTTGATGAAATGTATGGGCGATGTCAATAGCTCCAGGGCAAAATTATCGCCCATGTCGCCTTCACGGTTATGCCCTGCCTATTCATTAGATGGTAATTAAGGGCTGTAAGTGTAACTGTACATATTCTGTCGAAAAAATTTGTAATATAGCATGGTTCTAATTTAGCAAAAAAAAAAACAGTGTTTACTTGCAAAATGAGAAGTTTACTCGCAAAATAAATTATTGCTGTATTCATTAAACATCACATATCATAACTCATTAAAATTGTTTTATTTATATATTTAAACAATTTTGTTTCGTTTTAAAATAATTTATATATTTTTTTTTATTTACAAAACACAGCATTCTACTAAAATTACCTTGCAGTAATGTTTCAAATTTGAACAAAAACTAAAATCCATTAAAAACACAGTTCTTTAATATTAACACCTGTTTAAACTGAGAAAACTGACAGCGTGATGTCAACAACCAGCAATTAAGGGCAAGTTAAGGCTTCCTAATCTGCAAGCTGTACAGCATAGCAACAGTGTTTGTTTGACTTCAAAGGTCTTTGATGTCTCTGTCGAACTGTGTCATTGTCTAACAGTTTGTAGCAGCAAGTGGTTAACACATTTAGCACATGACTGTGCAGTGTCATAAAGCATCAATCAATACTACTGTACATGCAAGCACTGCCGGTACAGCATTAATGAATTAGCGTTCTTGGTGAAATGCCGAGGGTGTCACAAAATCAGACTACTGTTTTGATGCATTGGATAAATTGGAGATATAAATACCATTTAAATGGGGGTGACAAAATATAATTAAAATGGAGAGTGTTTGGACAGAAAACTATATTACATGACTAATTACATTCAATGTGGATTTTTATGTGGTCTTCTTTTTAGGTGAGCGTATCTGAAATTTACTTTGTTTTATGAACGTTAATTTAGTGCAATATTACAAAACAACAACAACAAATATGAAGAAAAACAGGAATACAAAATCAACAAGCATTGACAAAACATTACTGCAAATTGTTATCAGTTTTTTTCTTCAAATTTTGCTTAAAAAATCAGGTCTGCATTATACACAGTTTTTTTATGTTACTTGCAAAATTTTGTGAGCGTGGGGAAAATGTACTCGCAATTTCCTAAACTACTTGCATTTAGCGAGAATGTGAGCCTAGATTCTAACCCTGATATAGCAATAAATATAGCATCACATTCCACAGTTCAGTATTTGCGTTATCTTTTTAAAATGTATGTAAAGAAACTATTAAAATAAAACAAATAGTGAAATTTAAAAACCATCATACTAATTATAAATTCCGAATCTCGTTATCCGAAAAATAGTACACTTGTGTAAACAAAAAATAAACAAGTGATTACTAATTCCAAGTTTTATTGCAATTAATTATTTTTTACAACCTAACTACAAAGAACATTTTGAGAAATAGCTATCTGTTTAAAGCGAGGCATTACCAATTTTTACGCGCAAACTTTCTGTTATTCTCACATCTTTGCAAGCCATTATTACCATCCCATTTTGAGACAATAAATAATTGAGTCGTAAAATTGACGATGGCAAATCATGTGACCATCCAAAATGGCGGATACACGTTGTTATTTCAATGTTTTGATGAGGTGTTAAGACTATATTGAGTTTAAGACTCAGACAGAATGACAGAAGAAAATACGCAATACAGCGATCCACTTTCTAGGTAAATAATACAGAGGTATATTTGTAGGTAGATGTAACATTGCAATATTGTATGACTGGCCATGGGAAATACACAGTTTTATTTACGTCACAAACGCATATACACTAGTTACTATAAGATCTTATCATGGGCTTCCCCAGGCCGTTTTAGCGCCCCGGGACCAGGGCACTTGAATTTTAACTTGAACATTCCCGGGGCGCCTTAAATTAGTATTGCACGTATAAACATCGCCCGGGGCGCCTGTATTTTAGCAATTAATCAGCTATGTTGACTGAAGTAGACCGACAGTACCTGCTGTGAAAGCTAATCTCTTGTGTCATAAAGGCAGGTTTTCACTCTATAAACATGTACACCCACTCAACCAAGTTGGTTAATGATCAAAGCGAGTGTCACTTCACAGAAAATTTTAATAATTTGCTGTTATTCATAAGCCGCAATCAATCACCGTGAAGCACCGCCCCTGTAGGCGAAGTTTCATTACGCAGTAAAATCGATATAAGCCAATAGAAACGCTCAGGTTAGCTTCTATGGAACGACGTTATCATTGACAAATCGGCGCAATTGGCACGTATCCACACACAAGTAACCTCATATTCGCATCAAAACAAACCCTCGCCCTTTCGTATTTTATAATATCCACACTTACTTATTTGCTAAATTTAATAACAACAATAAAAAAATAAACTGCAAAAATCAGTCTAAAATACACTAATAATATGAAATAGTAATCGTAAAAGCCTATCCAGTGTTACTGTTGTAGTTTCGTAAAATAAGCTGTCTTGTTTTACATGCATGCCATGTAAAACCCGTGTTTTCTACAAAAGGGCGCGAAATGTCTGCTGACAACCACGACGTCACGTTCCAAGCATGGAAAAACCGTGCGTGTACGGCCCATGTGCTTTACTAACATTTGAGGCGCGTAGGCACAAGGAAATTTTTCCGCCATTTTGGACGAGCAAAGAATATATTATATAAATGTATAATTTTAGTCAAGATCTTTACAATTCACCAATTATCCAATTGGTACTATGGTCAACAGTTGTAACGATTAAAACAGTGTTAAAACACTAAACGCATGCCAATATGAACATAATTAATCGAACAAAAAAAGGCTCTGTAAGTAGATCGCGTGTAACCTAAATATTCGAGAACGACGAGAATAGTTGGTTTGATCATGACGTCACTGTGCGAAAGGGATGCGCACTGGACATAAACATCCGGAAAACATTATTAGTTACTTTCAGTTTCGCAACAAAATTGACGCCCGATGCTTCTAATTGGCTCGAGATATACCATTTTAACGGTGATGTTTCGTTTATTTCATTTCGTTTAAACGTTTACAAGAAATGAAAGCTGTTTGCCTAAATTTTAAGAGCTAAAACGCACCAGATAACGTCATTTGACACATGCCGCGAAAAAAATTCCAACGTAGGGAGGGGATACCACTCCCTAAGCCACCCCTCTCGGGACCAGGGCGCCTGAAAAAAATCCTGGGGAAGACCCTGATCTTATGCATATGAGATGTAAATAAAAATTGTTACAGGCACCAGCAGGCCTTTCCCCAGGATTTTGCTATAGCACAGGGGCAAATAGCCGTGGTAGGGGTTGGGTGTGAAAGGGTGTACTCCCTTCCACGTTCCAGTTTTTAAAATACTTTTTATGAGTACTAAATCAAAATCTATAGTACTTCAGAGCTAACACAGACATAAAAATAAATAGCCTTTGAATAGTTTTTTCTCTCTTTTGTTTCCCAATGACATAACATAATCATAAACACACACACTGTTTAAAAATGTAACATGAAAATATATAATGACACTGTTTACCTAAATGATGTAATTGGCATATTATTACAAAATTATTAGAAATGACCTTAAACATAGCTTTATTTATACTTCATTTCATGTTAGTGCAAGCCCTGTACAAAGAGTTAGAAAGCTGTTCTTCATGGTTTCTGCTGGTGCCATGTGTCCATCAACTTGCTGAAGATACATAGTGTTCACTTCCAATATCTGGTACTAAAAAGTTCCAATATCTGGTACTAAAAAGTTGTTCTTCTGAGAAGAGGTCCTTGGGTGGAGGTTGCCAACAAAGCATTCAGAACTTTGTTGGAGGGACATGATCTGTGTGTAGTTTTCACCTTGTTCATGGTTAAGAATCCCCTGTCACAATCTGCAAAAAAATGTATGAAACGTTTTTTGTGTGCTGCGCAAATGAAAGGTTTAAATTAGATGACTAGACTTAAACTCTAGGCTACATGTTTCTGTACAGGCTGGTGAAACGGACTGCAGTGACAGAGCCACAGACTCAGTTGCTGCATCATTTTGTCTTTCCACATATGTTGGACTAGATCTAGATCTTTTGTTATTATTTCATTATAAAATTAGTGATATACACTAATTGCCTGTAAGCAAATTCAATGTAGTAGCTCTAAAGTCAAAATTCCATGATATAAAACTGTCTCATATACTAAGACTGATTGACTCTATATTTAAAACACATTGCCTCAACGTTGCATCATGCTAATTTACTTACTCAACAACATTTTTCTATGTCAGTGGTCATCTCCAACGATCCTCTACAGCACCTTTGCGTGATTGAGCATTTATTAACAGGTAATTCCAACTCAATAGCTCAGGGATCTCGGAAACGCAAACTCAAGTGTATTTGGACGCATATTTTTTCAAAAGGAGTATGTCAAACCCATGCCAAGAGTCCTTGGGACGCATGCTTTTTGGCTTACTCCGTATACCCTGTTACTTAACACATATACATGAGTGCCTGCAGTAAACTCGGCAGTAGTCGCGATAAAATCAATATCGGCTCCAGGACACACTGCAGCTGTCAAAGTCTAGTTCTTTAGCTCTGCCCACAGCAGTCCCTTAGCTCCGCCCACATCATTCCAGACAATTACTGTTAATTTTCATTGGTAAATTACATTGTCACTCATTGCTGTGCTTTAATGCACATGTCAATCGCCGAAATGTGACAAAAGGCGTCCTCAATAAAGAACAGTTTTGAACATATTTGACAAACTTGAAACAAACAACATTGTTAAATGAGTGAAAAACAGCTTCAGCTGATTTCATTAATTTATATTGCCAATCCAATTTCATAAATAACAACTAAATCTCAGTAATGCGGTGATAGGAGTTTTTGTTTTGACAGAAATTTTATATGAAAATCTAGGGCTGAATTTTTACAGGAATATAAAAGCATCGATCAATAATCATACATAAAGGAACTTTCTAGTATAGATAACACCTATGACAAGACATAAATTAACAATACTAGCGGTAATTTAAGTACACAATTTGCAATGTCACAAATTTTCGTCGCCGATTTTACAGGTCACAAACATTTGTAAAACACATGCAATCACATACTTTAGTGTTTAATATCAACAATAATTGCTCCTTTTTACATTTTTGTGTTGTTAACCTGTTTCACAATTACTCTACTTGACAGTTACTTATGCTTTACTGTAATCACCGCATCATAGCTTTTTACTAGGCCTACAAATTACAATTCAGTCAACAAGTTTAGACCATCAATTGCTAATTGTCCAGAATTTACCTGTTTTAAAATTAATTATTGGTACAAAAATATTGTTTTATAAAACATGATTAAGTATTATATATTATCATTATAATTACATAACCCAATAAAAATAATATAAAGAAGAATAATAATATAAAGAAGAATAATAATAATAATTATTATTATTATTATCATGATTATTATTTTATTTATAACTGTCATATATTGTATAAATGTATTAATTGTAAACATTCCATTCAATTTCGCGCGTCACATACTTAAATTTTATTTCTTTGCTATTAGGGACTCCTACTTTTTAGGGGGAAGGAGTCCCAGGACTCCTACTTTAAAATCCTAGCGAGGTCCCTGATAGCTAACTGAACTTGAAGCTATTAATCTGCTGTTGACGATGGCCATAAGTCAAAACACACAGAAGCCGAAAATTACCACATGGTGTTCATCACCTCTTAGCTCTAACACCCTAACACTTAGGTCACAACACTGTGTAACTCGATAGCTGCTTTTATAAGATCTAAAAATAGCACGCTGTATACACTTTATTGTGCTGAGAACTACCTGGCTGAAATGTCGTCTGCTGTTATTGATTTTTGAGTGAGCCGCTGTTAGGCGCTTATTGAAATTATACTGTGCTGCAGTAGACTGATTTTGGGATTTTAAGCGTTGCGGTGAAAAGGATTTGGAAATTAAGGCACAGCGGTGCCGCTGTTCTTAAAGCGCCTGGGGAAAGGCCTGACCAGTGGTGCAAGAAATGCTCTCCTGTCTGAGCTACATACATGCCATACGTCCCGGTCTTGCCTGGATTTTCCCGCTTTCGTGAGTTTTGTCCTGGCGTCCCACTCAAATGCATTTTGTCCCAGCCAATCACAAATATCGATGTTAGTGTGCAATAAAAATTGCACTGGGCCAACAATTTACTTGTTATCGTTTATCCCTTAATTGGTCCCTATGACAACAACGCCCGCTAGGCGCGTGTCAAAGAGGAGTAGTAATGATAACCCAAACAGCGGTGTATTTCGAGTGATGGTGTTCATATAATCCACGGTCACTAATTGCTGTTAGTCATCACGTGGAGGCTGTATTCGGTAACTGTATGTCATAGATCAATACTGACCTATACGAACCACAATTACGTTAATGATTTGGCTGTTTTGTTTTTTATTGGTCAAGAGGAATTATTAACTGCATATGTTTGCCATACAGATACCTAATTTTGATGTTATGCGCTAAGAAACTTTTATTAAAAAAGTAAAGATCTCGCAGTTCTCTGCTCTACAAAGTTTTTATATGGCAATCAATACACCCACATTTTCCCTGCGGATGACGTGACGTTGTACATGCCAGCATAATTTTCATGCGCTTTTCTTGCAGATCAAAGGATTTTCACGAAGTACAAAATGTATATGTCATTTTAACTCTATAAAGAATGTGTGTTTACATCACATTATTTACATCACATTAACAGTAAAATTCAGATAGGCGTTTTAGATTCGACTTTATTATACGCGTAGTTATAATGCAATTTGAAATTTATTTAACCTGTCACGTTTCATTCTACTGTAAACTTAACACCTTTGTGTGTATTATTCACACCTCTATGACATGAAACAATTACCACAGAAAATAATGCTCTGTGCAGAAGGTCTTCAACATTTGACGCACGTAGGCTCGACGTGCACGAGCAAAATTCTCCCACCGTTTTTGCAAAAACAAAGCATATATGCTATACATGTTTTTAAATCAGTACTACGAGTTCAACAGTGATAATTTACATGTATTATGTACATGAATGATATGACAAGTAATATTGTGATCGCGATCCATGAACCCTGCAACAACATAACAATATTAAGGTGTCCTGCTAAAATGTCACATGTCCCGCTGATTTTTTGTCAATGTTCTGTTTTGGCCTGAAAAAATTATGGCATGTAATTTTACAGCTGAGCTAACCGGGCCACCACACAACCACTCTCCCTTGGTAACTAAGTTAATACTGTGACAAGTGTTTTACACATTAAGTAATATTCACATTATACTTATTATAATAAAACAGTCTTTTGTGTATGTTACATGAATAAACATTGTCACTGCCACCAGAACATAGAGCTAGACTAAAGAATCTGGTAACTGTTATTGTTGATTTAATATTGTCATCATCATCATGGTTTTTTTTTTATTCCAAGATCTCTCGACCATGCTGAGGAAGCGCATGAAGGAATCAGAGCTGAACCGTACATTGTAGCAGTAGACATCGGGACAACCAGTCTCCGGAGTCATATCTACACAAAGAATGGAATCATTAAGGCATCAAGCTCTAAAAAGGTACCTATATATAACGGTTAAGTAACACTAATACCGTTATTCTGTTAGTGCATAATTGATGTAATAGAATTACAAAATAAAAAAAAAGGTTGATGTAAGGTAGTTTATATGTTTATTCTCTTGATAAAATCAGTTTATAATCAGCGAAATTAGCAGTTTGTCTGAGCAAGCCCAAATTTAAAGATCGTTACTTGAGGGTAAGAAAATGTTACAAGTCCATCTATATAAAACTAAGAATCTGCGCAGGCTCGGTTCAAAATTAAACAGTGCAGAGCTTACAGGATTTCGCTAATTTGGGCCACAGCAGTCAGTGTTTTCTTTAGGGCCAATTTGGGGCTGAAATTCAGCCCCATTCCCCTGCTTAAAAAGTATATATTTTTCCCCTTTTCTACCTTAAAATTCCCATCAAAATGTAAGCTTTATTTTTTAAAACGAAAATGACCAAAATCAGACAAAAATTGACTAAGATAGAGGACTTTTCGTAAACAATCCCAGCAATGTTTCATCAAATCAAGTTAGTGTTTAATCTTAGTTATCATTTGTAGCAAAGCAATTGATTAATGTTTTATAACAAAGTAGATTATAAACATGTAATAATGCTTTTCTTAAAAAAATTCCCCTTTGCAGTAAAACTCCCCATCTGAGGGCCCTGCCACCTTTCCCCCAATGTGAAAAAAACACTGGCGGTTTACAAGTATTAATATTTAATCATGTGTCCGTTTAATTATCCTCACCAAAAGTCATCTGACATATTTATCCACAACATACATGTTTCATGCATGCCACAGGATCTGCTTCTATGTTGTATTTTCTACTTCAGATTGATTTAATTCGTCCCAAACTTGGATGGGTAGAAATGGACCCTCATCATCTGTTTAGCCAATTTGTAGTCTGTGTCCAGGAATCTATAAAAGGTATCACCCATTTGTAGACTGTGTACACAAGTCTATAAACGGTTTCACCCATATTAAGACTTGGCAGAGTTATCGCTAGGATTTCAGAACATGGAGCCCAGGACTACTTGCTCCGAAACAGTTAGCGTCCCAGTAATTGTCACCAAATCCCCCACTGTCCCACCCACTCCTTCAACAATACAACTACAACAAAAATGCTTTGTGTCGAAAATTATTCAAAACTAATCCGTTCCCTTATAAAACATTTATATAGGACTTTAAATAAATAGGACTGTGGTTATAAAAACAACAACAGCAAATCATGTTTTGATAAATGAGCACGATAGGACGCTGACGTTTTATTTACTGTCATGTTCAACAAGAACAAGTGTCTAAGAATTTATAAAGATATAATTTGTAGACTGTGTCTAATAATCTATTAAAAAGATATCACACATTTTTACATATTGTCAAAGTGTAATCGCCCATTTGTACTCTTCGTTCAAGAATCTGTTAATAGGTATCCCCATTTTGAGACTGTGCCCAAGAAAGTGAATTGATATCATGTCTCTTTTGTAATTTAAATAAAAATCAACTGCCCGGTACTCATTTATGGTTTTAATTGAGAATTTAACTGTTACATATTTGCATTTTCATTAAAAATGATCCGTTCATTTATGTGTAAAAAATTATGTTAACAACAGAACTTGGATTTCAGCTGCAGGCCTCAAATCATCTGATGTTACATGCCTTGGAATATCTGTTCAAAGAAACACTTGCCTGACATGGGACAGGTAGGGAGTGTGCTGACTTTACATGGGTGGATTGGTTAGAGAAAAAGGGCAAAATGTTTATGTATGTAGGTGATTAGTGTTATTTGAAAAACGAGAACATTTTAAATTG
Organism: Congeria kusceri; assembly: GCA_027627225.1. Lineage (NCBI taxonomy): Eukaryota > Metazoa > Mollusca > Bivalvia > Myida > Dreissenidae > Congeria > Congeria kusceri. Next base: position 70,131,093 of record CM051029.1, on the reverse strand, counting down.
TTAGTCACTAAACGAATCTTTGTTAGATATTCTTTAAAGTTGCATGTTTGTTTCACACTTGCTATGCAGTGTTTTCCATGCGAAACACGAGAAGCCAAAATGTCACTTGCAGTGAATTTAAAGCTTTTTTAATACGTAAAAACACAAATTGTTAGCCCATTAGCATTTCCAAACTATTCTACTTCAGGTTTCTCAAATTCATGAAGGGCTTTTCTATAATTACACTGCAATGATAAATTAATTAATACCTACCTGGTATATTTCAACATTACTGGCATAGCCTCTTTAGGTTGTAAAAGGTACACAATCATTCAATTGTTAATATTTTAAGGAAATATAAATGACTTTTTGTTGAATAATAGTTTTCAGTCATACAAATAAAGTAGAGCATAATTTTCAGGAAATTAATTTAAGAACAAAGATCAATTGTTCATGTCGGCATATGTGTGATGAATGATGAAGTTGAAATTTAAGGCCACAACACTGAAATTGTATTTTAAAGACAAAAAGTAAAATATATACATTTCTCCCATATCTGTAGTTCTTTACTGAAGGGTGATAAATATTTGTGTTCCATCTCCAGTGATTTGTTTTGGCTATTTTTACTGCCGAATAAAGGCAGTTTCACCTTGCCAATAAACTTCCATTTTCCCCTAAAATTACCCAATTTTTCCCCCAAAATAGGAAAAAAATTCCCATCAAGCCGGGTTGGTATTTCAATAAAAAATTGACAACTTGTATTGCTATTTTTACACACAGTATTAGGCAAATAGACCAAAAATCAGTGTTCGAGACATCGATAAAACAGTAATGGTACTACCATGAATAATTGGCACCCGAGATAAAAAGCAAAAAACAGCTTAAAAAATTACTGTTACCATGTATATTTTTTTTTCCCCATTTTGAGGTTTGTTGCGCTAAAATTCCCCTAGTTCGAAGGCACAGGTAGTTGTAAATATTGCAAAAAAAATCACTGATGTCTATAGTTTTAGTGATTTATTTCCTTTTCGACATGATCCTGTAAAAACTTCCAATTCAGTAGTATCTAGCTCCTAAAAACATGGGAAATGTGAATTTAAGTTGTCAATCAAGCCATGACTTCTATCTTTGTGAATAAAAAACATTAAAATACTGAGTTTAAGCAATATGTTAATGGTAATTAAATTTTAAAATTTATCATTGTCCAATTTTCCCCGTTAGCAAGATTTCACGACTCAAACATTCCCAAGCTGATGGTTACTGGACCCATTCCCAGTTTTTTATTGAAGGTTTATGGTTACTGGACCCATTCCCAGTTTTTTTATTGAAGGTGGATGGTTACTGGACCCATTCCCTGTTTTTTTATTGGAGGTTGATGGTTGCTGGACATATTCCCAGTTGTTTACTGAAGGTTGATGGTTACTGGACCCATTCCCAGTTCTTTATTGAAGGTTGATGGTTACTGGACCCATTTCTAGTTCTTTATTGAATGTTGATGGTTACTGAACCCATTCCCATTTCTTTACAGAAGGTTGATGGTTACTGGACCCATTCCCAGTTCTTTATTGAGTGTTGATGGTTACTAGACCCATTCCCAGTTCTTCACAGAAGGTTGTTGGTTACTGGACCCATTCCCAGTTCTTTACAGAAGGTTGTTGGTTACTGGACCCATTCCCAGTTCTTTATTGAAGGTTGATGGTTACTGGACCCAATCTCAGTTCTTTATTGAAGGTTGATGGTTACTGGACCCATTCTCAGTTCTTGATTGAAGGTTACTTGACCCATTCTCAGTTCTTAACAGAATGTTGATGGTTACTGGACCCATTCTCAGTTCTTAACATAATGTTGATACTGGACCCATTGCCAGTTCTTTATTGAAGGTTGATGGTTACTGGACCCATTCCCAGTTCTTTATTGAAGGTTGATGGTCAATTGAACCATTTCCAGTTCTTTATTGAAGGTTGATAGTTATTGGATCCATTCCCAGTTCTTTATTGAAGGTTGATGGCAATGGACCCATTCCTAGTACTTTTTTGAAGGTTGATGGTCACTGGACCAATTCCTAGTACTTTATTGAAGATTGATGGTCACTGGACCAATTCCCAGTTCTTTTTTGAATGTTGATGGTTGCTGGATCAATTCCCAGTACTTTATTGAAGGTTGATGGTTACTGGACCCATTCCCAGTTCTTTACCATGGTTGATGGTTACTGGACCCATTCCCAGTTTTTTGAAAAGAAGGTTGATGGTCATTGGACCCATTCCCAGTTTTTTTACAGAAGGTTGATAGTCACTGGTCCCATTCCCAGTTCCTTATTTAAGGTTGATGGTTACTGGACCCATTCCCAGTTCTTTATTGAAGGTTGATTGTTACTGGACCCATTCGCAGTTCTTTACAGAATTTTGATGGTTACTGGACCCATTCTCAGTTCTTTACATAATGTTGACGGTAACTGGACCCATTCTCAGTTCTTTATTGAAGGTTGATGGTTACTAGACCCATTCCAAGTTCTTTACAGAATGTTGATGGTTACTGGACCCATTCTCAGTTCTTTATTGAAGGGTGATGGTTACTGGACCCATTCCCAGTTCTTTATTGAAGGTTTGTGGTTAATGGACCCATTCCCAGTACTTTATTGAAAGTTGACGGTCACTGGATCCATTCCCAGTTTTTTTTACAGAATGTTGATGGTTACTGGATCCATTTCTAGTTCTTTATTGAATGTTGATGGTTACTGAACCCATTCCCATTTCTTTACAGAAGGTTGATGGTTACTGGACCCATTCCCAGTTCTTTATTGAGTGTTGATGGTTACTAGACCCATTCCCAGTTCTTCACAGAAGGTTGTTGGTTACTGGACCCATTCCCAGTTCTTTACAGAAGGTTGTTGGTTACTGGACCCATTCCCAGTTCTTTATTGAAGGTTGATGGTTACTGGACCCATTCCCAGTTCTTTACAGAAGGTTGATGGTTACTAGACCCATTCCCAGTTCTTTATTGAAAGCTGATGGTCACTGGACCCATTCCTAGTTCTTTATTGAAGGTTGATGGTTACTGGACCCATTCCCAGTTCTTTACAGAAGGTTGATGGTTACTAGACCCATTCCCAGTTCTTTATTGAAAGCTGATGGTCACTGGACCCATTCCTAGTTCTTTATTGAAGGTTGATGGTTACTTTACCCATTCCCAGTTTTCTTACGAAGGTTGATGGTCACTGGACCCATTCCCAGTTCTTTACAGAAGGTTGATGGTTACTGGACCCAGTCCCAGTTCTTAATTGAAGGTTGATGGTTACTGGACCCATTTCTAGTTCTTTATTGAAAGTTGATGGTTACTGGTCCCAATCTCAGTTCTTTATTGAAGGTTGATGGGTTACTGGACCCATTTCTGAGTTCTTGATTTAAGGTTACTTGACCCATTCTCAGTTCTTAACAGAATGTTGATGGTTACTGGACCCATTCTCAGTTCTTAACATAATGTTGATACTGGACCCATTGCCAGTTCTTTATTGAAGGTTGATGGTTACTAGACCCATTCCCAGTTCTTTATTGAAGGTTGATGGTCACTTGAACCATTTCCAGTTCTTTATTGAAGGTTGATAGTTATTGGATCCATTCCCAGTTCTTTATTGAAGGTTGATGGCAACTGGACCCATTCCTAGTACTTTTTTGAAGGTTGATGGTCACTGGACCAATTCCTAGTACTTTATTGAAGATTGATGGTCACTGGACCAATTCCCAGTTCTTTATTGAATGTCGATGGTTGCTGGATCAATTCCCAGTACTTTATTGAAGGTTGGTGGTTACTGGACCCATTCCCAGTTCTTTACCATGGTTGATGGTTACTGGACCCATTCCCAGTTTTTTGAAAAGAAGGTTGATGGTCATTGGACCCATTCCCATTTTTTTTACAGAAGGTTGATAGTCACTGGTCCCATTCCCAGTTCGTTATTGAAGGTTGATGGCTACTGGACCCATTCCCAGTTCTTTATTGAAAGTTGATTGTTACTGGACCCATTCGCAGTTCCTTACAGAATTTTGATGGTTACTGGACCCATTCTCAGTTCTTTACATAATGTTGACGGTAACTGTTCTTTATTGAAGGTTGATGGTTACTGGACACATTCCCAGTTCTTTATTGAAGGTTTGTGGTTAATGGACCCATTCCCAGTACTTTATTGAAGGTTGACGGTCACTGGACCCATTCCCAGTTTTTTTACAGAATGTTGATGGTTACTGGACCCATTCCCTGTTCTTTATTGAAGCTTGATGGATACTGGACCCATTCCCTGTTTTTTTACAGAATGTTGATGGTCACTGGACCCATTCCCAGTTCTTTACACAATGATGATGGTCACTGGACCCATTCCCAGTTCTTAATTGAAGGTTGATGGTTACGGGACCCATTCCCAGTTTTTTACAGAAGGTTGATGGTTACTGGACCCATTCCCAGTACTTTATTGAAGGTTGATGGTTACTGGACCCATTCTCAGTTCTTTACAGAAGGTTGATGGTCACTGGACCCATTCCCAGTTCTTCACAGAAGGTTGATGGTTACTGGACCCATTCCCAGTACTTTATTGAAGGTTGATGGTTACTGGACCCAATCCCAGTTCTTTACAGAAGGTTGATGGTTACTGGACCCATTCCCAGTTTTTACAGAAGGGTGATGGTTACTGGACCCATTCCCAGTACTTTATTGAAGGTTGATGGTTACTGGACCCATTCTCAGTTCTTTACAGAAGGTTGATGGTCACTGGACCCATTCCCAGTTCTTCACAGAAGGTTGATGGTTACTGGACCCATTCCCAGTACTTTATTGAAGGTTGATGGTTACTGGACCCAATCCCAGTTCTTTACAGAAGGTTGATGGTTACTGGACCCATTCCCAGTTCTTTACAGAAGGTTGATGGTTACTGGACCCATTCCCAGTTCTTCACAGAAGGTTGATGGTTACTGGACCCATTCCCAGTTCTTTACAGAAGGTTGATGGTTACTGGACCCATTCCCAGTTCTTTACAGAAGGTTGATGGTTACTAGAACCATTTCCAGTTCTTTACAGAAGGTTGATGGTCACTGGACCCATTCCCAGTTCTTTATTGGAGGTTGATGGTTACTGGACCCATTCTCAGTTCTTTATTGAAGGTTGATGGTTACTGGACCCATTCCCAGTTCTTCACAGAAGGTTGATGGTTACTGGACCCATTCTCAGTTCTTTACAGAAGGTTGATGGTTACTGGACCCATTCCCAGTACTTTATTGAAAGTTGATGGTTACTGGACCCATTTCCAGTTCTTTATTGAAGGTTGATGGTTACTGGACCCATTCCCAGTTCTTTACGGAAGGTTGATGGTTACTGGACCCATTCCCAGTACTTTATTGAAGGTTGATGGTTACTGGACCCATTCCCAGTTCTTTATTGAAGGTTGATGGTTACTGGACCCATTCTCAGTTCTTTACAGAAGGTTGATGGTTACTGGACCCATTCCCAGTACTTTATTGATGGTTGATGGTTACTGGACCCATTCCCAGTTCTTTATTGAATGTTGATGGTTACTGGACCCATTCCCACTTCTTTACAGAAGGTTGTTGGTTACTGGACCCATTCCCAGTTCTTTACAGAAGGTTGATGGTTACTAGACCCATTCCCAGTTCTTTACAGAATGTTGATGGTTACTGGACCCATTTCTAGTTCTTTATTGAAAGTTGATGGTTACAGGACGTATTCCCAGTTCTTTACAGAAGGTTGATGGTCATTGGACCCATTTCCAGTTCTTTACAGAAGGTTGATGGTTACTGAACCCATTCCCAGTTCTTTATTGAAGGTTGATGGTTATAGGACCCATTCCCAGTTCTTTACAGAAGGTTGATGGTTACTGGACCCATTCCCAGTTCTTAATTGAAGGTTGATGGTTACTGGACCCATTTCTAGTTCTTTATTGAAAGTTGATGGTTACTGGACCCATTCCCAGTTCTTTATTGAAGGTTGATGGTTACTGAACTCATTCCCAGTTCTTTACAGAAGGTTGATGGTTACTGAACCCATTCCCAGTTCTTTATTGAAGGTTGATGGTTACAGGACCCATTCCCAGTTCTTTATTGAAGGTTGATGGTTACTGGACCCATTCCCAGTTCTTTATTGAAGGTTGATGGTTACTGGACCCATTCCCAGTTGTTTACAGAAGGTTGTTGGTTACTGGACCCATTCTCAGTTCTTTACAGAAGGTTGATGGTTACTGGACCCATTCCCAGTTCTTAATTGAAGGTTGATGGTTACTGGACCCATTCTCAGTTCTTTACAGAATGTTGATGGTTACTGGAGCCATTCTCAGTACTTTATTGAAGGTTGATGGTTACTGGACCCATTTCCAGTTCTGTATTGAAGGTTGATGGTTACTGGACCCATTCCCAGTGATTCATTGAAGGTTGATGGTCACTTGACCCATTTCCAGTTCTTTATTGAAGGTTGACGGTTACTGGACCCATTCCCAGTTCTTCATTGAATGTTGATGGTCACTTGACCCATTTCCAGTTCTTTATTGAAAGTTGATGGTTATTGGATCCATTCCCAATTCTTTAGTGAAGGTTGATGGTCACTGGACCCATTCCTAGTACTTTATTGAAGGTTGATGGTCACTGGACCCATTCCTAGTACTTTATTGATGGTTGATGGTCACTGGACCCATTCACAGTTCTTTATTGAAGGTTGATGGTCACTGGATCCATCCCAAGTTCTTTTTTGAATGTTAATATTTGCTGGATCGATTCCCATTACTTTATTGAAGGTTGATGGTTACTGGACCCATTGCCAGTTCTTTACCATGGTTGATGGTTACTGGACCCATTCCTTGTTTTTTTTACGGAAGATTGATGGTCACTGGTCCCATTCCCAGTTCCTTATTGAAGGTTGATGGTTACTGGACCCATTCTCAGTTCTTTATTGGAGGTTGAGGGTTACTGAACCCATTCTCAGTTCTTAACAGAATGTTGATGGTCCTGGACCCATTCTCAGTTCTAAACAGAATGTTGATGGTTACTGAACCCATTCTCAGTTCTTAACAGAATGTTCATGGTCACTGGACCCATTCTCAGTTGTTTACTGTGGTTGATGGTTACATGCCTGTTTTCTCAGGGAGACAGGCAAACCCTATCACAACTTCATCACGTGGCAGGACCTGCGTGCCAGAGATTATGTCAAATCATGGAACTGCTCCCTGACTATGAAGGTGAGTTCTGGAGCCTCGTGAATGTTGTGGAAATCATCTAGCGAAACATACCCTATTGTAGGGAAAGATCTACATGTACAAGCTAGAAATCATCTAGCGAAACATACCCTATTGTAGGGAGAGATCTACATGTACAACCTTGAAATCATCTAGCGAAACATACCCTATTGTAGGGAGAGATCTACATGTACAAGCTAGAAATCATCTAGCGAAACATACTCTATTGTAGGGAGAGATCTACATGTACAAGTTAGAAATCATCTAGTGAAACATACCCTATTGTAGGGAGAGATCTACATGTACAACCTAGAAATCATCTAGCGAAACATACCCTATTGTAGGGAAAGATCTTCAAGTACAAGCTAGAAATCATCTAGCGAAACATACTCTATTGTAGGGAGAGATCTACATGTACAACCTAGAAATCATCTAGCGAAACATACCCTATTGTAGGGAGAGATCTACATGTTCAACCTAGAAATCATCTAGCGAAACATACCCTATTGTAGGCAAAGATCTACATGTACAACCTAGAAATCATCTAGCGAAACATACTCTATTGTAGGGAAAGATCTACATGTACAACCTAGAAATCATCTAGCGAAACATACCCTATTGTAGGGAGAGATCTACATGTTCAACCTAGAAATCATCTAGCGAAACATACCCTATTGTAGGCAAAGATCTACATGTACAACCTAGAAATCATCTAGCGAAACATACTCTATTGTAGGGAGAGATCTACATGTACAACCTAGAAATCATCTAGCGAAACATACCCTATTGTAGGGAGAGATCTACATGTTCAACCTAGAAATCATCTAGCGAAACATACCCTATTGTAGGCAAAGATCTACATGTACAACCTAGAAATCATCTAGCGAAACATACCCTATTGTAGCGAGAGATCTACATGTACAAGCTTGAAATCATCTAGCGAAACATACCCTATTGTAGGGAGAGATCTACATGTACAACCTAGAAATCATCTAGCGAAACATACCCTATTGTAGGGAAAGATCTACATGTACAAGCTAGAAATCATCTAGCGAAACATACCCTATTGTAGCGAGAGATCTACATGTACAAGCTTGAAATCATCTAGCGAAACATACCCTATTGTAGGGAGAGATCTACATGTACAACCTAGAAATCATCTAGCGAAACATACCCTATTGTAGGGAAAGATCTACATGTACAACCTAGAAATCATCTAGCGAAACATACCCTATTGTAGCGAGAGATCTACATGTACAAGCTTGAAATCATCTAGCGAAACATACCCTATTGTAGGGAGAGATCTACATGTACAACCTAGAAATCATCTAGCGAAACATACCCTATTGTAGGGAAAGATCTACATGTACAAGCTAGAAATCATCTAGCGAAACATACTCTATTGTAGGGAGAGATCTACATGTACAACCTAGAAAGGTACAGTTCGCTGTTCAGAAGGACATGGGGCAAGTCAGACCAATTCAAGGACATATTTAAATAATTCCATTATTCCAGGGCTGGTATTTATAAAGAATCTTAAGTCGACATTTAAGAAAAAATCTTAAAATTCTGAAATTTTATATTTGTATTTTCTGAAAAATTAATGCGCTATCTGGAGATTTTGACACAGAAGTTGCAACAGAATTTCAAGATTGTTAATATTTAATATGTTCATGCAAGTAATACAAGGTATAATGTATCAAACACAAATTATTATGTTGACATATTTTCAGCTTAAGTTAAAAACAGCTTAAGAATCTGTATAAATATGGGCCCAGGGCTTTTGTTACTTTAATGAATCTTATTTAGGTTTTGAAACATGTTCTCTTGATTTGCCATTGACTGTTTGCTAAAACATGTAGCGCGTCTTGATAAAACCGGTCTTAATGCATATGAGTAAAGTGTCATCCCGGATTAGCCTGTGCAGTCCGCACAAGCTAATCCAGGACAGCACTTTCCGCCTACAGTGGATTTATGTTTAGAAGAGACTTCATTGAAACAGAAAATACCATACAAGCGGAAAGTGCAGTCCTGGATTAGCCTGTGCTGACTGCACAGGCTAATCCAGGACGACACTTTACGCACATGCATTAAGACCGGTTTTCTCACGACGCGCCACATTACATTTACCAAGATATTTAACAGTCATCTGTTAAACAGCCCAGAGGGCAACAGGGGGGTACCAAAATGGGACAGGGTGCTGCAACCTGCTATTTTGTTCTGGATCTTTCCCTACTTTTATCTGTACTGTACTGGACTGGATAAACATCAGTATCACCCTATTGCTCTTGTTATGTTATCATGAAGTGGAAAATAAGGTACTGTGTTATATTTCACTTTCTGAAGGGTTCTGTTTTTAGATTCCACAAATTGATAAAACTAAAAAATGTGAAAGTGTCATTAAGTATTGTAAAATAAAATGTTGTTTTAGATCGTTGTTCATCTTTACCTTTATTGTAACATTTTCACAGATATTTAATTGTAATTGCTAGTGTGAAAACATTATGAGTGCTTATGCAATTTACATCAACTTTTCTCTTCTTGTTCAGTTATTAGACTTATGTTATTTTACTTTCAGTTCCTAAATACTGGCTCAAAAATTTTACACATGTTTACACGAAAGAAAAGGTTTCTTTCTGCCAGTGTCCTTAAGTTTATGTCACCTCAGGTAAGTTTTCTGGGATATCTTTTTCGAGATCGTTATTGTGTAGTTTTCAAAATTCTTATGTAAACTGTGATAATTTGTTTGGAGAATGGACGTTATTGCTTTGTGATTTCCTAAATTTGTATATGCCCGATTTTAGCCCCTTTGTCATTGTATTTAGGTTCCTCACTACTGTGTCCATATGAAAACCTCTTGTCTTGCTTGAACAAGATACATGTTGTTGAATAACTGATGTTTTAAATTGACATGCATGTGTATTTTGCACATATGTTTGTTGATAACCAATATGCATCCATTATAAGGAAGAACTTCATTTAAAATGATATTGCCATCACCTTACACGTATTATTAACCATCATTAAATTAACAATAATCCTAATATCACCTCTTGGGTGAAACCAAGTGATACTGGACTTGACGTAGCCGTTTTGTTAGGTGTTGAGGTTTTTTACTGTTCACTCTGATCAGTTTTGCAATAAAAATTGTTCAGTTTCAGTTTCCACAGTGTTTGGTTGATTTTTTAAATATTAAATAAGAGGGACAACATTCGGGATCGTAACATCCGTTTGGTTAAAAAAGGGATTCAATTTGGACAAGTTTCACTGACTGTATTAACTATGTTGTATGTTACATGTATTTGTATTATCACATGCGGTATATTATGTTCATTCTGCAGTCTCCGCGACAGTCGTCAATTTATTACTGGCCACGAGGACCGGTAATGCTGGCCCGGACACACTATTACTGGCCCGGACAAAATATTACTGGCCCGGACAAAATATTACTGGCCACGAGGACCGGTAATGCCCCAAGTATTACTGGCCCGGACAAAATATTACTGGCCCGGACAAAATATTACTGGCCCGGTCAAAATATTACTGGCCACTTATTTTTTTGGCAAGAAACATTAAAATATGATAAAAACAATATCTTTGAAGAAAACTAAAACAATATACACTTGAGAGTGCTTTATAAACTAAAGCTACTACTATCAGCATGTAAATTTTGCAAGATATATATGAATTCAATTGTATTTCAAAGTCCCTTCAACGTCTTCAACAATATCTTACACAAACATTTTCAAACTTAATGTTAAACTTCAAATATAAGACAACAACATTGATAGGTTTCCTGTTACACAGTCATTACACTGTCACGTCAACCATGTAGTCGGGAACCAATTCTCTGGCGAGTTGTGACGTCATCTTATTGAAACACAAACATGTTTAAATTCAACCAATTTAAACGCAAGACGGAACCAGTTGAACTAAAAACGAAAGGAGATTCTGAGAATGACGTAATATAACCTACAGCAATTGATGTCGTAAAATATTTTTGACCGAAGTTTTCACTGGACACGACGACCAGTATTCGGATAGTTTTTCCCGGACCTCACGGATTTTTATTGGCAATGTACGAGGTCCGACGGTCTTTCGTGGAGACTGCATTCTGAGTCCACTATTTCAGACCAGGTTATCTAGATTATGTCCATTTCAGGTTACACTAAGACTACTATGGTGCCTTGACAATGTACCTCAGGTATGCTCCGATTAAATGGACTTTAAAAACTACCTGAAATAGTAATATGTAAACTTAAATAACTTTATTGTTTTAAAAGAGCCTATTCACAGAATGGCAAATTGACAATTTCCAAACTTTTTTCATATATTCCAAAAAATAAATATAATTATATAAAAAAGCCAGAAGAAAAAAAAACACTCCTGATACAGAAGTAAATTAGAAAGAGTGTGTCGTTTATGGATAAACATCATTTGAAATGGTTAAATTTATGGTTAAACAGTAACGCTTTTCAACGATATTTTTGATAGAATATATAGGTTGGTTAGTTTTTGCATATAAGATATTTTTGAAATTAAAAAATATTAAAATCTGCGGGGAGGTCCCTTTTAAAGGACTACCATTAATAAATTAATAATGCACCTATCAATATTTTCCCCCGGGGGGGGGGAGCAGCTGGCAGACCTAGGGGAATTTAACAAACGTGTTTTTGGGGGGTCTAATTCCCCACTCTAGAGCCAAGCATATTTGTCTAAATCCCCTCAGTGGGAGATGCTATATATCTATCAAATGGCCCGGGGCATATATTACCGGGATCTAAATACCGACCAAAGTCTATTTCCCCGGGACCCAGAATCATTCGGCATGTCAAATTCCTGCCTTTCGGGAATCGCTTGCAGTCTAAAGTCCCCTACATGCCCGCCGCTTTCCTCCCTGCGGTAAAACATTGATAGTCGCATAATTGTTATTGGTCTGTATGTATTGAATTTGATAAAAATGGCGTTCAGAAACAACCAAGAATATCTATAAACTTTAAAACATAAGGCCTGATTGTTTTTTAGGATATACATAAGAATGATTACAAAAGACAGTCGCTGAAAATGATTCCAAGCTTAAGTATTATTGTTGTAAAACACTACTTTTTATATTGTGAACATAATATACAATTTTATTAAGGCCCCTGGGATGATGTTAATTATGAATTTAATAACGCCTGTTTTGTTTGATTGTGTTCTGTGTTAGCCAGGCAGTCATAATATCAGAAAAAGGGCATCGATGTAGTCACACTTTGTATAAGGACTGGTTGTTTTGCATCTTCAAAATGTTGCAATAAGTTGCAAGCTAAAGACAAGGAGTATGCCTCCTATGTCATGTATGTGAAATCATCTGAGCTACATTTGGGTGCATTTGCCTCTTGCGTGTGCATTCTTTTTAATACTCCTAATGCCTGTTTAATTTGTTTAACTACATGTTTTGGTAGCTACGTCAACAAGCCAGCTCAGGGAAGGTGATGTTTGGTTGCATAGAAACCTGGTTGCTATGGCGACTCAGTGCGGGTAAAGTGCACGCCACAGACTACTCCTGTGCCAGTGGGACCGGCTTGTATGACCCATTTCAGGTGTGTCAAGATTTGCTGGCAGTGATGCATTAAAGCCGCAGTGCATAGAATATAATTCAATACATCTTAAATTTGCATTTGTTCTAATGCATGTTAGTGACGTTAATTTGACTGAAAACTGTGTCTTAATTGAGTACTTAGAATTACATTACCCCCTTATACATGTATTATTGAGTGTTGGAAATGCTTAAATTGAGTAAAACAACCATAACGCACAAAGGGCGTGAAACCAATTTTTAGCTCACCACAAAGTGCTCATTGTAAGCTTTTGTGATCGCCTGTTGTCCGTCGTCCATGTTTCCGTGCGTCCGTCCGTCATCAACTTTTCATTCAAACAACATCTCCTTCTAAACCACTTGGCATACTTTCACCAAACTTCACAGGAATGATCATTGGGTGACCCTGTTTCAAAGTTGTTCAAATCAAAGTTGCATTCTTGTTTTGTTGTGTTCCTTTTTATATCAATTAATCATGGCCTACAACCATGCATGAATGAGGCAATCAATATACTTCAAAGTCACACGACATAGGAAGCGTGAGATTGACACAAGCATTTATATAATGACAAATCTTAGCACCATCTGTTTGATTTTTATGCTGTGGGCATATAGTAATCACATCGTCCGTCCGTCTGTCCATCAGGCTTCTTGTGCAGAGCATAAATCCATTAGTATTGAAGGGATTCAAATTAAACTTCATATAATGATAGTGGACAATAAGAGGAAATACAGAGCACAAGGACCACAACTCTTTCTTCAATGTTTACTGAGTTATTGCCCATTGTTTAATTTTCTTGTGCAGAGCATAACTCCATTATAACGGAAGGGATTCCAATGAAACTACATGTAACGTTAGAGGACAATTAGAGGAAGTGCAGAGCACAAGAACCATAACTCTTTTTTATTATTAACGGAGTTATTGCCCTTTGTTTAATTTTTTCTATCATCCTATGAAATTTTGGTGTATTATTGAAAAGAACAGAACAGAAATAAAAGCATTCAACACTTTTTCGAATTAATAAATTGGTTTAAATTAAAGAGTGAAATAATATAGCACAGCATTTAATTTTAAATTATGAAGAATTGTAAGGTGGTGTACATTTAAGAGCTTGTCATTTGATTTTTTTTCTAAAACATACAGGAATTAGCTGCTACGAGAATAAAATTGTGTTTGTTTACCACGAAGAAACAATCTCTTTAATACATCAATTATAACATTTAATGAGGAGTGACATCATCTTTAGTTATTGTAATATTGTGTTAACATTAATTAAAAAAGATAGTTGTTTTGTAACATTATATTTCAAGATTATACCAAAGCATGTTCAAGCACCATATAATATTTAGCACACCGCAAGAATATCTGCAACGAAAATAGCTTTTAAGTTAAACACAAATGTGTGTGGAATTTAAATAACAAGTTGCTGTCAAAAACATCAGAATTACGCTCAAACTTTCTGTGATGATACCTTATTTTCATTATTTACCGGTAAGTCGCCAGAAGAATGTTAGCTTAGAGTTACTTAGCAAAATCATTTTACTAAAAACAGCTTGATTTATTTATTTTATATAATAATTCAAATTTAATACAGGATGAAGGCATAGGTTGTTTAGATAATGAAATCGCTATTTTTGTGTTTTATTGCATAATAACCTTTAAATGTACTGTGTAGTTTGTTTGTCAATCTTCAAAGAGTAGACAACATTGTTCAAAATCAAAATGATAATTGAATTAAATTGATAAATAAAGTACATGATGTATATTATATCCGTATATTGATATTTGTAAATTCATTTTTACGACATCAACACAATTTTAAAATCAAATATATTGTATGTTTTCTGGTAAATATGAATACGCTTATCCTGCCTTATAATCAATAAAAGTCGCCGGAAGTGAACAGGGGACATCACTCGTGATTACGCAAGGGAAGTAACCTAGTTTTGGGAAAGGCCTATTGATAGAGGACATTGAGAGGGAAAGCAGAGTGCAAGGACTATAACTCTGTTTTCAATATTTGTGTAGTTATTGCCCTTCAGGTAATTTTCGTGTGCAGTGCATAACTCCATTAGTATTGAAGTGATTTTAAAAAACACCCACATATATTGATACAGGATGTTGTGAGGAAGTGCAGAGTTCAGGGACCATAACTCTTTTTGTAGGAAGCATCATTTTTGCCAACATGTAACTGACATTGTGTTGCCTACCTCTGACAAGCATATGCTTCTGGGCATAAATCACATCCTGTGACATGCCTTGTTTTTTTAATGTTCAGTAAATGAATCGATTTTTTTCATTCATCAAATTTTAAATACATTTAGTAAATGTCATTTCAGAATTGGATATTTATGCAAATACAATCCTTATCTGTTGCTGTGAACAACAGTACAACAGTATTACATTGTACTTGTCATAGTATTTGTGTTGTCTTCAGAGCATCGAAATGGGTTATGACTACAGTTTACTGTAATCTTGTAGTTACACAAGTAGTGGGTGTTCCCATATGATGGTCCACATGGCGTTCTGTTAATTTTGCAGATAGAATGGAGTACCATCGTCTGTGGCCTGGTGAACATTCCTATGGATATATTCCCTGAGGTATTACCAACAAGGTCTGTAGGACTGCCATTTATGTTAAATTTTAATCAAGCTGTGTCATTCCAGGGCTTCCCCAGGCTGAAATATTCCTGAGTCAAATTAACCTTATTTTGTTGAAAACATGCATATTTTGCCAGGGATTGAGGTTTTAATAAAGAAAATGTTTTAGCCATACAGACTATTTCTTAGCCAAATATTAAAATCTGTAGTTGGCTAATTTGGTGAAGCACTCAGTATGACATTAAAATGTTTATCACTTTTGATGTTTACAAGCAGTAAATACTAGAAATGTTGTTTCTTTGTAGTAATCTTTGCTGGCATTGTAGCTGTAAATGATCATATTCTGCTACCTTTACCACATACATAAATTAAGAAATAATTTTTTATTTTTTGTCGTTTATCGGCCGATGAACAACAATTTGGAGTTCTGATCCGCTGGAATTAAATGGCAAGGGCGTTAGCCCGAGTTGTTTATTGGCAGATAAACAATGATAATGCGAAAATTATTTTGATTCTAACATGATTTGACATATATTTTTGCAATTGTAATTGGAACTACTTTTTACTATGCTCCGCTCTGAATCGGAACTTCTGTTTGCCTTGTTTATGGGTAGTTTAACAACGATAATTTTGTTACCATTTTTTTCTATAGAAACATTAGCGAGTAGCATGTTAGAATATGTAACATCTTACTGTTGTGCCCCATTCCTATTCCAGCGGGCTGTTTGGCCATGTAGAGGAGTCCATATTGGGCAGTGCAATACCTATCACATGTCTGGTATGTCTGTTGTGAACATTCATGTTCTGATAATTGATAAAATATGTGACGAAAAGCTGCAAATTGTAAACATTTGTTTGTTTATTTTAAGACTCTCGTATGCATCATTTATACAAGTATGCATACATGACTGTAAATTATGCTTACTTCATTCCTAAATTCTTGTTAACAACTTAATATTTATAGAGATTGCAACACTTGCCTTGTTAATGTTTTTTTAGCAACAATGTGCATGTATTCTTATCAGAAATTAACAGATGATTAAATCATCAAGCAAATCATTTTGTTTGTATGATATCGATTATCAACAGATAAAGATATTTTCCATGTAGGTGGGAGACCAGAGTGCCTCTATGTTCGGAGAGTGTTGTTTTGAGGTGGGCGACATCAAGTGCACCATGGGTACAGGCATGTTTATAGACGTCAACACTGGCTCGGAACCCCACGCTTCTATAGCTGGTAAGATGTTTCCTAAGTTCTTTATTTGTTGAGACATTTGTGTCCGTGTGAAAAGTTCGTATTTATAATACTTGATAAATTACCTGATACATTTTATGAAAACAACTATTCGGTGTATTTCAACGATTGTAATTAAATTGTCACTTTTTTCTGTATTTAATAATCTCATGTCACATAAAAAACTAGTATTTTTTAAATAGTATATATACTTTTAATTAAGAAATGCCATGTAGTGTTTGAAACGGTTGGTTTTTGTACTGATATATACATGTAGGTTGTACATTTATTTTCCATTGAGAATTGGTAGGACTGCAATGTTTTTAAGTCTTTAGGTATTGAAATGATTTTTTATTTTTTTTATTTAATTCCCCATAAAGCAAGTCAGTTCCAGACTTTTATGATAACACAGGCTCACATTGAATGTAAATCTCCACATGTTTTGCTACGTGTTGCCAAGGTTTATACCCTCTCATTGGATGGAAGATAGGGGACAAACTGACCTACCTGGCCGAGGGCCTGGCTACAGATACTGGGACAGTCATAACCTGGGCGCAGTCAGTGGGTAGGTGGTCTCAACGACTGGTCTGTAGCTATGTTAACATTGTCAACAATCCCCGAAAGTATAACATGATTATTCACAGATTTTTGTATTTTTGAAAAAAATGTCATTAAGAGTATTAATTCCAGAAACTAAAGCATCTTGAATGTCCAACCCAAATAGTCTACGAAGAAAAACATGAAAAAGGAGAAAAAATGTGGCGCGTCGTTATAAAACCTGTCTTAATGGGTAGGTGGTCTCAACGACTGGTCTGTCGGCACAGGCTAATCCAGGACGGCACTTTCCACCTACAGTGGATTTATGTTTAGATGAGACTTTCTCGAAACAGAAAATACTATAAAAGCGGAAAGTGCCGTCCTGGATCAGCCTGTGCGAACTGCACAGGCTAATCCGGGACAACACTACGCACATGCATTAAGACCGGTTTTCTCACGACGTGCCACAAATGTGCCTCTGTCAGGGCTCAAACCTAGGACCTCAAGATCAGACTTACATGCTGACTACTGGTGGGAGCAGTGGTCTAGTGGTAGGACGCTAGGACCTCAAGATCAGACTTACATGCTTACTACTGGTGGGAGCAGTGGTCTAGTGGTAGGACGCTAGGACCTCAAGATCAGACTTACATGCTTACTACTGGTGGGTGCAGTGGTCTAGTGGTAGGACGCTAGGACCTCAAGATCAGACTTACTACTGGTGGGAGCAGTGGTCTAGTGGTAGGACGCTAGGACCTCAAGATCAGACTTACATGCTGACTACTGGTGGGTGCAGTGGTCTAGTGGTAGGACGCTAGGACCTCAAGATCAGACTTACATGCTTACTACTGGTGGGTGCAGTGGTCTAGTGGTAGGACGCTAGGACCTCAAGATCAGACTTACATGCTTACTACTGGTGGGTGCAGTGGTCTAGTGGTAGGACGCTAGGACCTCAAGATCAGACTTACATGCTTACTACTGGTGGGAGCAGTGGTCTAGTGGTAGGACGCTAGGACCTCAAGATCAGACTTACATGCTTACTACTGGTGGGTGCAGTGGTCTAGTGGTAGGACGCTAGGACTTCAAGATCAGACTTACTACTGGTGGGAGCAGTGGTCTAGTGGTAGGACGCTAGGACCTCAAGATCAGACTTACATGCTTACTACTGGTGGGAGCAGTGGTCTAGTGGTAGGACGCTAGGACCTCAAGATCAGACTTACATGCTTACTACTGGTGGGAGCAGTGGTCTAGTGGTAGGACGCTAGGACCTCAAGATCAGACTTACATGCTTACTACTGGTGGGTGCAGTGGTCTAGTGGTAGGACGCTAGGACCTCAAGATCAGACTTACATGCTGACTACTGGTGGGAGCAGTGGTCTAGTGGTAGGACGCTGGCTTTGAGATCGTGAGGTCCCTGGTTCGAATCCCGCCCAGACCACTGGAATTTTTCTGAGGAAAAAAATTATCACACGATTGCTCCTCTCCACCCAGGTGTATAAATGGGTATACATGTGAGGGAAATAAGCCAATGTGCCATGGTTGCATACTGCGCCGAGTGTTAATGGACGATTTATGACCCAGTGATCGGGGAGGTAAATGTGTAAGTCGGCTGAAGATATATATCGTAGCAGACTATAAACTGAACCTTTACCTTTACTCGACCAGACAGACTTAAATTAAATTTACATGTTTTTTTGCTGTATACATGTATAAGTGATACAAGGGTTTCTAAAAATGTCGACAAACATCGTTACAAACGCTTTACAATTTATTCCATTTCATTTGACCTTTATTTATAACCTGCACAAAGTTGCAACATATTTCTTTGTCAGGAGTATTATTTCATTTCTTTGTATGTAATGTTTTTTTTTTGGAGTCTGTGACAAAAAAAAAAATTGTCAATATGTCCACCTGTAGATAATGCACAACCACAAAGTTAGATGTCATTCCTAATGTTGCGTAATCCATACCATATTTTCAATGTTCATTAGTAAATGTTCTTTTGGGCAAAGTTTTTAAGTGATAAATTCAAAATTGCATTTAAATAAATAGGAATAGCATAAAACATGTATTTGGTCAGTCAGAAAGTTTGTCAGACAGCCACATTTCGTGTTGGACATTTCTAAAATAGTTTTTTGTTGTATGGGTTTTTAGCTCACCTGAGAACAAAGTGCTCAAGGGGGGAGCTATTTTGGTCATTTCCTGTCCAGCGTCCATTGTTCGTCGTCTGTTGTTCGTCGTCCATCGTCAACTATTTGCTTCAAACACCTTCTTCTCTGAAACAGCCCGGGTGGGTTTCTACCAAACTTGGCAGGAATAGTGCTGGGGTGGTCCTTTACCAAATCTCTTCAATTCAAAGGAATATATGTAAAACTGGTTGCTATGGCAACAAAAAGCTCAAAAAAACTAGCAAACTTTGAAAATCTTCTTGTCAGAAACCACTGCCTGGATTTCAAAAATAGTTTTCGCAGAAATGTTCCTTGGGTGACCCTCTACCAAATTCCTTCAAACAATTTGTATTTGTTAAAAAAACATGGTCACAATGGGGTGGGTAAGTTTGACCGTACATGTATATGGCTGTATAGGCAACTTTGAAAATCTTCCCGTAAAAAACTGCTTACTGGATTACGAAATAAGAAATGTTTGCTGGGGTAACCATCTACCAAATTCCTTCAAATAATTTTGATTCCTTAAAAAACATGGCCGCCAAGGTGTGAGGAAGTTTGACAGTATATTGCTGTATAGGCAACTTTGACAATCTTATCGTAAGAAAACCACCTATATGATTTAGAAATTATTTCACAGTATGTTGCTTAAGTGACCCTCTACTAAATTCCTTCATATAATTTTGATTCCTTAAAAAACATGGCCACCAGGGGGTGGGGAAGTTTGACCGTGTATGGCTGTATAGGCAACTTTGACAATCTTCTTGTCAGAAATCACTTGCTGGATTTCGAAATAATTTTACAGAAATATTTCTTGGGTGAGCTTCTTTCAGATTCCTTCATGTAATTTTGATTTCTTAAAAAACATGTCCACCAAGAGGTGGGGAAGTTTGTATATTGCTGTATAGGCAACTATGACAATCTTCTCATCAGATATCACTTGCTGGATTTTAATTTTATTTCACAGTAATGTTCCTTGGGTGACCCTCTATCAAAATCCTAAAAACTATTTTTAACTATTTTTATCCATTTAAAAACAAGGCTGCCACGCTATTAACTTTTTACGAGCCTTTATTGATGACTTAAACTCATGTGAGCGACCCAGGGCCAACATGCTCATGGTGAGCTTTTAGGATTGCCTTTTGTCCGTCGTCCGTCGTGTGTCAACATTTTCATTCAAAGAACATCTCCTCCTAAACCGCTCTGCAGATTTTAACCAAACTTCACAGGAATTATCCTTGGGTGACCCTCTTTCAAAATTGTTCAAACCGTTCCGGTCCGCTGCATTTGTAGGTCATCAGAGCTAAAAATAGATTTAAAAACTGAAAACTTTAAAAATCTTCTTCTCAGAAACCACAAGGCTTGGAGCTTTCATATTTGATATGTGACATCCTCTAGCGGTCCTCTACAAAGGTTGTTCAAATAATGCCCCTGGGTTCAAAACTGGCCACGCCCCGGGGGTCACATGGTTTATATAGACTTGTATAGAAAAATGACTTAAAAAATCTTCTCTGAAACCGCAAGGCCCAGAGGTTTCATATTTGGTATGTAACATTGTATAGTGGTCCTCTACAAAGATTGTTCAAATGATGTCCCTGGGGTCAAAACTGGCCACACCCTTTGGGTCACATGGTTTATATAGACTTGAATAGCAAAATGACTTAAAAAATCTTCTCCTCTGAAACCGCAAGGCCCAGAGGTTTCATATTTGGTATGTAACATTGTATAGTGGCCCACTAGAAAGATTGTTCAAATGATACCCCTGGGGTGAAAACTTGCCACACCCCATGGCTCACATGGTTTATATAGACTTAAATAGCAAAATGACTTCAAAAATCTTTTTCTCTGAAATTGCAAGGCCTAGAGGTTTCATATTTGGTATGTAACATTGTATAGTGGTCCTCTACAAAGATTGTTTAAATAATGCCCCTGGGGTCAAAACTGGCCACACCCCGGGGGTCACATGGTTTATATAGACTTGAATTGCAAAATGACTTTAAAAATCTTCTCCTCTGAAACCGCAAGGCCCAGAGGTTTCATATTTGGTATGTAACATGGTTTAGTGGTCCTCTACAAAGATTGTTCAATGATGCCCCGGGGATCAAAACTGGCCACACCCCGGGGGTCACATGGTTTATATAGACTTGAATAGCAAAATGACTTTAAAAATCTTCCCCTCTGAAACCGCAAGGCCCAGAGGTTTCATATTGGGTAAGTAACATTGTTTAGTGGTCCTCTACAACGATTGTTCAAATGATACCCCTGGGGTGAAAACTGGCCACAACCCGGGGGTCACATGGTTTATATAGACTTGAATAGCAAAATGACTTAAAAAATCTTCTCCTCTGAAACCGCAAGGCCCAGAGATTTCACAGGGCTGTGATTATCAAATGAAACAAGCGATTTTTATCTAAATCTAAGCATTTTGGCCAGTGATCTAGGGGCCTCCATGAGATATTACCAATCGCAAAGTTTTAAAGTTCCTGGAAAAACAACCGATTTTCCCTTGATTTTAAACGATGAATTTGATCGGCAATCGGTTAATAATGACAACCCTGGTTTCATATTTGGTATTTAACATTGTATAGTGGTCCTCTACAAAGTTTGTTCAAATGATGCCCCCGGGGTCAAACCTGGCCACACCCTGGGGGTCACATGGTTTATATAGACTTGAATAGGAAAATGACTTTAAAAATCTTCTCCTCTGAAACCGCAAGGCCCAGAGGTTTCATATTTGGTATGTAACATTGTATACCGGTCCTCTACAAAGATTGTTCAAGTGATGCCCCTGGGGTCAAAACTGGCCACACCCGGGGGTCACATGGTTTATATAGGCTAAAATAGCAAAATGACTTTTAAAAAATTCTGCTCTGAAAGTTCAAGGCCTAGAGGTCTTATATTTGGAATGTAACATTGTGTAGTGGTCCTCTATAAAGATTGTTCAATGATGCCCCTGGGGTCAAAGCTGGGCACACCCCAGGGGTCACATGATTTATATAAACGTAAATGGCAAAATGATTTTAAAATTCTTCTCTGAAACCACAAGGCCCAGAGGTTTAATATTTGGTTAAAACATCATATCGCGACCTCGATTGGGATTGCATATGGGATGGGTGGGGTCAAGGTCAAGGTCACTGTTACTAAAAATAAAGAAACGGCTTCCGCTCAATAACTTAAGAACGCATTGAGATATTTTAATGAAACTTAATACATAGATACCTTATATCGACACCTCACATGGGATTGCATATGGGGTGGGAGGGGTCAAGGTCAAGGTCACTGTTACTGAAAATGGAAAAACGCTTTCCGCTCAATATCTTGAGAATGCATTGAGATGGGTGGGGTCACAGTCACTGTTATTAAAAGTAGAAAAACGGTTAACGCTCAATAACTTAAGAAAGAATTGAGATATTTTAATGAAACTTCATACGTAGATACCTTATCAGGTGGGCGACCTAGGGCCATAGTGGCTCTCTTGTTTCTTGCTTCATGTTACTAATCTATGGATAGGTAATACAAGTAAAGAGTCTATGATAGATATGTAGAAGATATCATTTGATTTCAGTTTCAGATCATAGTTTTTTTCAACAGTTGTCATAAAAAAATATTTCTTTTTCAGCAACATATTTGAACATATTCGTTTTAATTATGCCCCCCATCGTACATGACGGGGTATATTGGTTATATCGGTCTGTCGGTCGGTGTGTCGGTTGGTAGTCCACTTTCGTTTCTGCTCTCTAAGTCCAACAGTTTTCATCCGATCATCACCAAACTTGATGAAAAAGTTTTTGGCCATAATATCTCGGCCAAGTTCGATAATCAGCCCAATCGCCCCAGAAATTGTTATGACTTATGGCCCTTGAATGATCTAAAATTGGCATTTTTAGCTCACCTGAGCACGAAGTGCTCGGTGAGCTATTGGTATAGGGGACCTCTCCTGCATCGTCCATCGTCTGTCATCCGTGTATCGTCAACAATTGGGTTCGTATTCATGCTGGAGACTTCACGTTTTATCAAATCTTTATCAAACTTGCACAGTTTGTGTATGACTATAAAATCTCGGATGGGATTGTTATTGGGTCAGATCACACCAGCAAAACTAGAGTTATTGCCCCTTTCTCATGCAAAAAAAGTGCAAAAATGCTTTTTTCCAACATATAGACTTTATTTTCCATCCAATCTTAACCAAACGTTCACAGTTTGTGTATAACCATCAGATCTCAGGAGACCCCAAAAATGGGCCAGATCGTGTTTCAAACACCAGAGTTATTGCCCTTTGTTTATTAAAAAATACCCAAAAATGGACATTATTCAGGACAGAGACTTCATTTTTCATCCAATCTTCACCAATCTTGCACAGTTTGTCTATTACCACGATATTACAGTTGAAGTCGAATGTAAGCAAGATCATACCAGAAACACCGGAGTAATTATCCTTTGTTTGTGAAAAAAATATGCAACAATGGAAATTATTCAGGATAGAGACGTCATTTTTCATCCAATCTTCACCAATCTTGCACAGTTTGTCTGAGACCATAAGATTAAAAGTGAAGACAAATATAAGCAAAATCGGGCCAGAAACACCCGATTTATTACCCTTTGTTTGTGAAAAAAATTTCAACAATGTACATTATTCAGGATAGAGACTTCATATTTAGATCGACTAATCGAAGAATAGATGAGCTTTCCTACTACCCCCGGCGTCGGCTTTGGCGTACGTGTCCACGTCTGAATTTGTTTAAAGTTTTTATTCAAAAGTCTTGTAACTTCAAAACTACATAAGTTATTAACTTGAAATTGGAATATACCTTTGTCATCAACTCCAGTGTCAGGGGCAACGTTCCCCATAACTCTGTTTTGTATGTTGACAGAGTTATGCCCCTTTTTCACTTAGATTTTCTGATTCAAGTTTATATTCAAAAGTTTTGTAACTTCACAACTACATAAGTTATTCACTTGAAACTTGTATCTAACCTTTGTCATCAACTCCTGTATCAGGGTGAACATGCCCCATAACTCTATTTTGTATTTTGACAGAGTTATGCCCCTTTTTCACATAGATTTTCTGGTTAAAGTTTATATTCAAAAGTTTTGTAACTTCAAAACTACATAAGTTATTCACTTGAAACTTGGAACTAACCTTTGTCATCAACTCCAGTGTCAGGGGCAACATTCCCATAACTCTGTTTTGTATTTTGACAGATTTATGCCAGTTTTTCACTTAGAATATCTGGTTAAAGTGTATATTCAAATTTGTGTAACTTCATAACTACATAAGTTATTCACTTGAAACTATGAACTAACCTTTGTCATCAACTCCAGTATCAAGGGCAACATTCCCCATAACTCTGTTTTGTATTTGACAGACTTATGCCCCTTTTTCACATGGATTTTTTGGTTAAAGTTAATATTCAAAAGTTTTGTAACTTCAAAACTACAAAAGCTAAGGAATATACCTTTGTCATCAACTCCAGTATCAGGGTGAACATTCCCCATAACTCTGTTTTGTATTTTGATAGAGTTACGTCCCATTTTCACGTAGCTTTTATGTTTAAAGTTTATATTCAAAAGTTTGGTAACTTAAAACTACAAGTTATTCACTTAAACTTGGAACTTACCTTTGTCATCAACTCGAGTATCAGGGGCAACATTACCCATAACTATGTTTTGTATTTTGACAGAGTTATGCCCCTTTTTAACTTAGAATTTCTGGTTAAAGTTTATCAAAAGTTTTGTTACTTCAAAACTACATAAGTTATTCACTTAAAACTTGGAACTAACCTTTGTCATCAACTCTAGTATCAGGGGCAACATTACCCATAACTCTGTTTTGTATTTTGTCAGAGTTTGCCCACTTTTTACACAGACTTTGTGGTTAAAGTTTTTGTTCCAAAAATTTATAAACTATACAAGGCTTCACTTAAAAATATTGTATTTTAACAAATTTATGCCCCTTTCACTATCCAAAATATGTACCAACTGAGCGCGGTGCCCTCTGGCAGCTCTTGTTCATCCAATCTTCACCAATTGTGCATAGTTTGTCTGTGAATGTAAGACTACAGGTGAAGTCGAATATAAGCATGATCAGGCCAGAAACACCAAAGTTATTGCCCCGTGTATTTGGAAAAAACATAACATCCTCAAGTTATCATTGATTGGCTTGCACACAAGATTTTTGATTCAATGTTGACCAAACTTACACAGTTTGCGTATGACCATAAAAATTGATTGATAAAATTTGATTTCCAACAGTTGCAAACCTTGCATGCACTTATGTGTACATGCTTCAGAGCCTGCATTAACAACCATTTTTCATCATTGGACAGAAAATTATCAAAGAAAAAGCAAAACATGACCTTTTAGCACAGCCATCGCAATTATCGCATTCCAATTAGTTCTCCAAAACTCTCTGCAAAAAAGACATCAAGATCTTCTGTTTCTACATTATCAAGAATTGTCACTGACTTAATGAAAAAGGGTCAGGTAAGAATATTGAGAAAAATGATTTGAGAACCATTAGCAAAAACACCGCACCACTACCCAACTCGTACTTTAGTTAGCCCATTGCACCAACCGATTAAATCAAATCGATCCTATCCCCCTTTCTGTATTGTTCATATACCTTAATTTTCAAACCTGTCACAACAGTATGGTCTTCATCTGTACCAGTGAGCGCGTTGGGCCATCAGGGCCCTCTTGTCGGACATTGCCGCTCTCTTAGTTCAGCAGTTTTCATCCAATCTTCACCAAACTTCAGGAAAATGTACATGGCCATAATATCTCCACCAAGTTCAATAATCAGCCAAATTGCCGCAAAACGTACATGAGAAGTTATGGCCCTTGATTGATCTAAAATTGGCCTTTTTAGCAGTATACACTCCATGTATCCAACAGTTTTCATCCAATCCTCACTAAACTTTTATAGATTGCATTTGGTCCAGATGGGGCATGGCTCTTTTACAAACAGCTCTTGTTGAATCTGACTGAAAGTGCAAACATTTGTTTTTATTTTTACTATTATATTTAGAAATACATTGCCATTATATGCTGATTTTGTATTTTGTATTATATTCTGGATCTAAGGTATGAACAAGAATGATAAATATTAAATAAGGCATGCCATGTGAAAACAAGGCTTAATGCACATGCGTAAAGTGTCGTCCCGGATCATCCTGTGCAGTCCACACAGGCTTATCCGCGATGGCACTTGACGCATGTGCATGGCATGCCTCATTTATGGTTTAGTATATACATAAAAAGTCCATAATAATTGTATTTTTGTTTCAGGTTACTTTGATGATGTTAACGATACAGCAAGTTTAGCAGAGTCTGTTGAAGGTATCTGTTATCATCAGCTTCTGAAGACTGACTTCTTTGAGTTACGAGTTTAAGATAACATACAAACATATTTTAAATGGAAAATTTTAATACTGTTTGGTCTGACTTGCAGATTGTACCTTTAAAAAGTTTAAGTCTATGTATGCAGAATCATTTTTTATTATGATTTATTGAACATTTGGATAAAATATGTATACAAAGTTTATATACGGATATGTTCAACTTGGGATATCTCTAAGTCATTTGTGAGCTCCTGGATCCATATCCACAAAGCTCTTAAGGAACACATTAACTTAGGTCATATTTAAGTGAAAATTTCAAATACAATTTCAATTGTGAAAATCAATAATTTCTATCTGAAAAATGGTAAAATAAGAAACAACTATTGCTTCTATATCAGATTGAAACCATTTAAGACAAAATAAACTTTAAATGAACCGGCCACACACTTAAGAAATTTTACAATTTTAAGAAATGTACTTAACTTGTCACTAAGGAGCTTTGTGGATATGGGCCCTGACCACTTAAGGATAACACATTTGAGCTGTACTTTTATATGAACTGGAAAGTTAGTGATTTCCCTCGTCGTGCTATGACTCGAACATGTTTATGACCTCCCTTGTTCCAGACTCAGATGGTGTGTATTTTGTGCCTGCATTCAGTGGCCTTCAGGTATGTAACCTTCATGCATGATTTACTGGTTCTCTGGATCAACGGCTGAAAGTTACTCACAGAGACCTTTTGATTACTAGACCCTCAGTTCTTGATTATGCATTATTTGAGAAGTAAATGTTCTTTCAGTGTTTATTGGCTAATAAATAAGGATGTCAACGAATACTAGAATATTTGCTTATTCGAATACAAGACCAAATATTCAAATATCAAATGACTATTCGAATAATAAAAATGATTTAAATATTTTACCACTTCACTTAAAGTACTCATAGATTAATTCCTGTGCATTACCATTCGTATTCATTGTTTATTAGTAATAAGCAATGAATAAGAGTGGTAATGCACAGGAATTCGAATATTCTAATGGCAGTTTAGTAATTGTTGCCTGCCTTACTAATAAACAATGAATAAGAGTGGTAATGCACAGGAATTAAACCATGAGTACTTTAGCAGAAGTGGTAAAATATTATAATGACAAAACAGAACGACAAACCATATTTTTTCACCAATGGATAGTTTTTAAAGAAAAAAATATTTTGATTCAAAAATATTTTGGTTGGTTAGCTTCACAAGTGAAAAATAAACGTGAACATTGTGACTTTTTTTTATCCAACATAAGAAGGTAAATGACACATATAGTGTCATTTGCAAGTGGAAAAAGATTTTTCTTGGATGCATAGTCACAATACAGAAAAAACAATAATCATTAATATTTATATGGAATTCAATGTCTTGTCAAGCTCTGAATTACATGAATAGGTTTTTACAATTCCTCTGTATCAACCTGTGTTGTTTTTAGGCCCCTATCAGTGATTGACTCAAGCGCCAAATTACATTGTGAAGGTTTTTATGGTACCAGCTTTTTAACCACATTCTGTTTTTAGGCCCCTATCAGGATCAATACAATATTGACTCGAGTGCCAAATTGCATTGTGAAGGTTTTTACGGTACCATCTTTTTAACCACATTCTGTTTTTAGGCCCCTATCAGTGATAAATATAATATTGACTCGAGCACCAAATAACATTGTGATGGTTTTTACCATACCAGCTTTTTAACCACCTTCTGTTTTTAGGCCCCTATCAGTGATAAATACAATATCGACTCGAGCACCAAATTACATTGTAATGGTTTTTACTGTACCAGCTTTTTTACCACATTCTGTTTTTAGGCCCCTATCAGTGATAAATACAATATCGACTCGAGCACCAAATTACATTGTGATGGTTTTTACCGTACCAGCTTTTTTACCACATTCTGTTTTTAGGCCCCTATCAATGATAAATACAATATTGACTCGAGAACCAAATTACATTGTGATGGTTTTTACCGTACCAGCTTTTTAACCTCATTCTGTTTTTAGGCCCCTATCAATGAGAAATACAATATTGACTCGAGCACCAAATTATATTGTGATGGTTTTTACCGTACCAGCTTTTTAACCTCATTCTGTTTTTAGGCCCCTATCAATGATGAAAAGGCTTGTACAACGATGCTGGGTATGACACCTTCTACCACGAAAGCCCACATTGTGAGAGCAATTCTGGAGTCTATATGCTATAGATTCAAATTACTGTATGAGACTGTCTTAACCGAAACAAAGATCCCTCTATCTTTTGTACGGTAAGAATGTAATGAAGTAAATACTATATATTTTTGTCTATGATAGCATCTTTTGAACGTCTTATTGTTTTTCGTTAATTTGTTGAATTTTTAATTTGTCACAGAGCTAATGCTTTGGCTGGCATTGGTTTGTCTGTTTGTTTGTTTGCTTGTTGGTTTGTTTGTCTGTTAGCAACTTTATACAAAAAGTTAAGAACAGATTTGCATGAATTTTCTGTAAAAAATGGAAATGCACCAGTGAATAAATGTTCAGATTTTGGCTGTGGTCAGGATCAATGTCTTGATCCACGAAATGTTAAAAGGTGTCTTTATGATTTGCAAATTAGGCAATTTTGCACATTATGTTGTATAAGTCATTGGTTACACAATACATGGGCGGAATGCAGGCCTTTTTCTGTCCTTTTTGGGAAAAAGTACCTGGTTTAAAATTGGGAATTTCTCGATGTAACATTTGCCAAATTGGGAAAATAATGTACAAATAAATCTTGTAGTCAGTATTAATTTCCATCGATTAGTTAATCAAATTGCAATGTTTATCGAAATGTCATTATGATTTGTTAATTTTTTTTTCTCAAAATATTTCTTGAAGTAATTTTCTTCAAGACTGTAATAATTGTCAAACCAAATTCCGTAGTGGAGTGGATATTTATTTTTTCAATTGGGGAAAAAGCAGCCATATTTTGCATTGGGAATGGGTCAGATATTCTGACCCATTAGGGAGATATCCTGACCCATGAGGGATATATTCTGACCCATGAGGGATATATTCTGACCCATGAGGGATATATTCTGACCCATGAGGGAGATATTCTGACCCATAAGGGAGATATTCTGACCCATGAGGGATATATTCTGACCCATGAGGGAGATATTCTGACCCATGAGGGATATATTCTGATTATGAGGGATATATTCTGACCCATGAGGGAGGTATTCTGACCCATGAGCGATATATTCTGACCCATGAGGGAGATATTCTGACCCATGAGGGAGATATTCTGACCCATGAGGGAGATATTCTGACCCATGAGGGAGATATTCTGACCCATGAGGGATATATTCTGACCCATGAGGGATATATTCTGACCCATGAGGGAGATATTCTGACCCAGGAGGGAGATATTCTGACCCATGAGGGAGATATTCTGACCCAGGAGGGAGATATTCTGACCCAGGAGGGAGATATTCTGACCCAGGAGGGAGATATTCTGACCCATGAGGGATATATTCTGACCCATGAAGGAGATAGCAAAAGGCCTGGAATGAGCTGCCTTGGAGGAAGCTGGAACTCACCAAGTGCTTTGTTGTTGCTTTTTGCTCGTAGTGGTTATGGATCACTGAAGACTTTCTGGCATCTTCCAGCCAACATATGGTTGCTTATCTGTTGAACTGTGAGTCAACTCTGAAGCACAGAGTTTGAAAGTTCTCAATGCCAGACATTTGTCTTATAAGTTTTATCTTAAAGTATTTACAATGCAATTCGATATTCGAAATTGATAATATTATGTAACAACTAACTTGGTCAATCTTTGAATTTTGTGATTGAGAACTCTGATAATATTATATAACAACTAACTTGGTCAACCTTTGAAGTTTGTGATTGAGAACTCGGATAATATTATGTAACAATTAAATTGGTCAAACTTTGAAATTTGTAATTGAAAACTTTTAAAATATTATGTAATAACTAACTTGGTCAATCTTTGAAGTTTGTGATTGAGAACTCTGATAATATTATGTAACAACTAACTTGGTCAATCTTTGAAGTTTGTGATTGAAAACTTTGATAATATTATGTAACAACTAACTTGGTCAATCTTTGAATTTTGTGATTGAGAACTCTGGTAATATTGTGTCACAACTAACTTGGTCAATCTTTGAAGTTTGTGATCGAGAACTCTGATAATATTATGTAACAACTGACTTGGTCAATCTTTGAAGTGTGTGATTGAGAACTCGGATAATATTATGTAACAACTGACTTGGTCAATCTTTGAAGTTTGTGATTGAGAACTTTGATAATATTATATTACAACTAACTTGGTCAATTTTTGAAGTTTGTGATCGAGAACTCTGATAATATTATGTAACAACTAACTTGGTCAATCTTTGAAGTTTGTGATCGAGAACTCTGATAATATTATGCAACAACTAACTTGGTCAATCTTTGAATTTTGTGATTGAGAACTTTGATAATATTATGTAACAACTAACTTGGTCAATCTCTTTGAATTTTGTGATTGAGAACTCTGATAATATTATATAACAACTAACTTGGTCAATCTTTGAAGTTTGTGATTGAGAACTCTGATAATATTATGTAACAACTGACTCGGTCAATCTTTGAAGTTTGTGATTGAGAACTCTGATAATATTATATAACAACTAACTTGGTCAATTTTTAAGTTTGTGATTGAGAACTTTGATAATATTATGTAACAACTAACTCGGTTAATCTTTGAAGTTTGTGATTGAGAACTTTTATAGGCATGAGTCCAGGGGTCATATTTTTAGAAACATCTTAAGTGAAATCTTATCCTTAGCATTAAAATCATCATTTGTCTTAAGCATTTTATTGTATGTGTACATGAAATTCTGCTACATGTTCACTGATTATCAACTAGTTGTGAAGTAATATTTACTTAACTGAAATGGAGTTCATTAATTTATTTGTAGTTTTACAAAATATGTACCTTACAAAAATTGGAATTTTAGTGAAAATATTTTAAGATAAACTTAAGATGTTTCTGGAATATGACCCCTGGTTTAACACGCATGAAAAACTTGTTCAGAGTACTGATAAACTTAATTATGAACATTGGTTCACAGTTGTCATTAACAATCATTAACGAAGTAATTTTATTACAACTTTTAGTGTGAATGGAGGAATATGCAACAATGATTTCGTAGTTCAACTAATGGCGGACCTTACAAACCAGTCTATCAACCGCTCTGTACAGACAGAACACATGACCAGTCTTGGGACGGCTTTCTTCGCTGGACTGGCATCAGGTACATGGATTTGTCTACTTTGTCACGTCATCATGAAGCCAAACTAAACTTCTTGTGGCGGTATTTGTATATTATTTGTGTTTGTGAGGCATTTACAGTTAAGACTAGGTTAATGTTAGGGCTGTTCCAGGAAATGAGGTGATGGGGTGGGGGGGTGGGGGGGGCAGAACGCCAGTCCAAAAATGGGGTACCACCAACACAACTTTATTTTTTTTTTAAGTCATTGATAATCTGTTTTATCCACACTTTCACCCCCCACCCACCGAATTTCAATACATGGGCGTTCCACCCCCTCATCACCTGAGTAGAATTGTATTGGGATCATAATATATGTACTGCAGTCAAGTATTGAACTGTTCTTAAAAATAAACTGACAGTCCAGCTACAAAAATATTTTAAATATTGGTTGTTTTGTTTATACACTTGCTTGTTTTTTTCTCTTTAAATTAACCATTATACGAACATGTAAATGATACATGTACTGTCTTGTATTGAATTTGAATTCAAGTAAATAAAAAAAACATTGTTATTTTATTCTGTCAATTTTTAAGCATGCAGTTATGCTAGAGACTTTCCAACTGATTTAACTGCATTTATTATATAGTCAGATATTATATTTGCTACCATATTTATAAATTATGGTTTTTCATGCTACAGGAGTATGGAAAGACCTAAAAGAATTGGAACATATCCGAAAAACCGAGCATGAATTTGAACCACGCAATAATTGGTCGAAGTACAAGCAACAGTTTCACCAGTGGGAAAGAGCAGTAAATAGGTCACGCCAGTGGTACACCGAGTCCTGACCCATGTTGCTAAGCAACATTAGTTTGACCTTGGTTACTAGACATCAATTTTTGTTACATTTGGTATATTGGCAAATTATTTTGACCTTGGTTAATAGGCAACATAATTTTGACCTTGGTAAGTAGACAACTATATTTTGACTTTGATTACTAGGCCACATTATTTTGATTTTGGTTACTAGGCAACATTATTTTGATCTTTCTTGCTAGGCAACATTAATTTGGTGTTGGTTACTAGACAACATTAGTGTGACCCTGGTTGCTATTAAACAATATTTTGACCAATTTAATGGGCAACAAATATGACCTTGGTTGCTATGCAATAATATTTAGACCTCTGTTTCTCTGCAACATTGAACAAGCAGTGTTATCTATTGGTGGTGAAAATATTTGAGTGGATCTATTTACTTAAGACTTTGCTTGTGGCCAAATTCTGTTGACAAGAGTATAAAGTCATGGTTATTGTATGCTGAACCATGAGAAAATAAGTTTGCCAATGGCATTTTGTTGATAAAAAGGTCGTTGACACTATACTAAAACATTGTTTTGATAAACTGTGTTCATCTAATGTCAATACTCAAGCAAAACTGGTTGTTAATTGTTTAATATATTTGTGTCTATAAAACAAATATATGTGTCTATATGTGCTCAATGTGTGTTGTAAGAATTATAGTTGATCTCCTACAAATCACTATTTTATTCCTGGTGATTGATATTCTGATTCGTAATGAACCATTATTTGTAGTTTGCATTTTCATCTTACTACAACCAAAAACAGTTTCATAATTCTGATGTTACTTAATTACTTTGTTACCCAGTTATTTATATGTATATTTAAATTTACTAGCTGGCAAAGTTCCAAATTTTATACAGAAAAAGATACCAGATAAAATGTCTACAAAATTACAATGTATCACATGGTGAAAATATAGAGAATACAAACCAGACATAGTTTATTGTTTTAGTACATTTGTATTATAATTTGTAATTATACAAAATATATGTTCCAACCTACCTAGCCCTGTTCAAAGGCGTAGGTCATGAGAATGGGTAACAAATCATATTTTGTGTAGGCCTAATTACTTGTATGATTTAGCAGTTACTTGTATTATAACATTATAAATTCAGACAAATCAGGGCATTTTTGTGTCGCCTGAAAAAGCGACATATAGGTGTTACTTTTGTCGGCAGTGGCAGCGTCGGCGGTGTCAGCGGCGGCGGCCCCTTTCGCTGGTCTGGAGCATAACTCTTAAGACTATTAAAGCTATCAACATGAAAATTCATAGGTAGATAGATCTCATTGAGGGGAAGTGCAGTGCACAAGAACCGTTACTCTGCATCACATACTTTTGGAATTGCCCTCTGTTTATATTCATACTTAATTTGTTTATATTCATACTTAATTTTTGTACGGAGCAT
This sequence comes from Congeria kusceri, assembly GCA_027627225.1. Lineage (NCBI taxonomy): Eukaryota > Metazoa > Mollusca > Bivalvia > Myida > Dreissenidae > Congeria > Congeria kusceri. Next base: position 70,096,906 of record CM051029.1, on the reverse strand, counting down.
AACTCTAAGACTATGAAAGCTATCAACTTGAAACTCATTAGGGAGAAGTGCAGTGCACAAGAACCGTTACTCTGCACCTCATACTTTTGGAGTTATTGCCCTTTGTTTATTTTCATACTTAATTTTTGTCCGCAGCATGACTCTAAGATTATGAAGGCTATCAACTGGAAACTTCATCGGTAGATAGATCTCATTGAGGGAAGTGCAGTGCACAAGAACCGTTACTCTGCGTCACATACTTTTGGAATTGCCCTCTGTTTATATTCATACTTAATTTTTGTCCGGAGCATAACTCTTAAGACTATGAAAGCTATCAACTTGAAACTCATTGAGGAGAAGTGCAGTGCACAAGAACCGTTACTCTGCACCTCATACTTTGCGAGTTATTGCTCTTTATAAATTTTCATACATATTTTTGTGTCGCATTTTGGGTTTTAATTAGTCTTTTCTTTGCAATTAACCAGAGTGCAGCGCTTTTGAAGATTTCAGTAAATCTGTTATAAAAAAATTGAGCATTAACCTAAAGTGCTTCTTCATTTGGATTCACGTAAGCTGTCGGGCGTCAGGCGACACATCCGACTCACAGAGTTCTAGTTTAAGTTATTTACTTCATATTTTGCTATACAAAAGTTTGACAAATTATTGAGAGTTGTTTATTTGGATATTAACCTACTGTCTGCTGACCATAGTTATGGCCCTTGATGCTAGTCTATGTTCATTCGTGATTCTTCAAATGTTCCCTATTTCCACTGCCCTATTGTGCAATATTACTATGACACAGCATTTTTTGCTATTTTGCATTTCAGTTTACCGTTTGGTTCTATTTTTGAACATGCTTGCTTTTGTTTCTTGGTTTTTCTGTTTTTCTGTTCCCGAATTTTATTTACTCTGTATAATTTTTGACATTCGGATGTCACCTAAGCAGTCATGATTTATTTACTAGTATGTGTTATATTTTTCTTTCCTGATATGATTCTACATGGTTTTTAACACTGTCTTGTATATTTTATAAGTCTTCCTTTCCTTCACATACATTCTATGAAGTTGATTTACATTTATCTTTTACTGCATCCTACTCCTTTTGTATTTCTCTTGCTTGCTTCCCTGTATGATTATCAACACAAACAATGCTGAATGATTGTTAGAAAATACATTTTTTTGCAGAAATGCAATGACAAATCAATTTTAATTGTGTTAAAACAAAAAGTTTATTTTAAAATATCCTGATTAAATACAGTACAGTTGTCTTAAATTATAAAATTTTATATTACATGTAATGCTGGAATTATCATATTAGTGAATCGGAAGTTGTTCTGGTCCCCCATCTACTCTTTTTGGAAGCACCCTGGGGCCATATTAGTGAATTCGGAAGTTGTTCTGGTCCCCTACATACTCTTTTTGGAAGCTCCCTGGGGCAATATTAGTGAATCGGAAGTTGTTCTGGTCCCCCAACTACTCTTTTTGGAAGCACCCTGGGGCCACATTAGTGAATGGGGCCACATTAGTGAATCGGAAGTTGTTCTGGTCCCTCACCTACTCTTTTTTTTGGAAGCACCCTGGGGTCATATTAGTGAATCGGAAGTTGTTCTGGTCCCCCACCTACTCTTTTTGGAAGCACCCTGGGGCCATATTCCAGAAACATCTTAAGTTGATCTGAAAATATTTTCACTTAAGTTCCAATTTGTGTAAGGTAATATTTTTAAAACTACACGTAAATTAATGAATCCAATTTCAGTTAAGGAACTATTAGTTAATAGTCAGTTGATATTTAGTCAAATTCAGCAGAATTCCATGTATACATGGGATAAAAAGCTTAAGAAAAATGATGATTTTAAGGCTAAGGATAAGATTTCACTTAAGATGTTTCTGGAATACGACCCCTGTACCTTTTCTGATCCTAGATCTTTTCCTAATTTTGATGTCTACATGTTTATCATTGTATTGATAAGGTAAGTCATTATTTTAAGGGCTTTTTTGTTGTCTGTCGTGCGTGCGTGCGTCTGTCTGTACGTCATCAACTTTTCATTTAAACAACATCTCTTCCTAAACCACTTGGCAGATTTTCACCAAACTTCACAGGAATGATCATTTGGTGACCCTCTTTCAAGTATGCCCCTGAGACCAAAACTGGCCACGCCCCGGGGGTCACATGGTTTATATAGAATATATAGCAAAATGACTTCTCCTCTGAAACTGCGAGGCTCAGAGGTTTCTTATTTGATATATAACATCATATAATGGTCTTCTACAAAGAGTGATCAAATTATGCCCCTGGGGTCAAAACTGGCCTCGGTCACATGGTTTATATAAACTTAAAAAGCAAAATGTGTTTTAAAATCTTCTCTGAAACCGCAAGGCCAAGAGGTTTTGTATTTGGAATGTAACATGGTCCTCTACAAATATTTTTCAAATTATGCCCCATGAGTCAAAACTGACCACACCCCAGGGGTCACATGGTTTATATAGACTTAAATAGCAAAATGACTTTAAAATTCTTCTATGAAACTGCAAGGCCTAGAGGTTTCATATTTGGTATGTAACATGGTCCTCTACAAATATTGTTCAAATTATGCCCCTGGAGTCAAAACTGATTACGCCCTGGGGGTCACATGGTTTATATAGACTTAAATAGCAAAATGACTTTAAAACTCTTATCCTCTGAAACAGCAAGGCCCACAGCTTTCCTATATTTGGTACGTAACATTGCATAGTGGTCCTCCAAAGATTGTTCAAATTATGTCCCTGGGGTCAAATCTGGCCACACCCCGAGGGGTAACATGGTTTACATAGACTTAAATAGCAAAATGACTTTAAAAATCTTTACCTGAAACCACAAGGCCCAGAGGTTTGTTCAAGATTGTTCAAATTATGCCCCTGGGATAAAAACAAACCACGCCTAGGGGATGCAAATTCCAAATGGGCTACAAGGTCTCAGGTTAGCGTCCTAGGGCCCTCAGGGCCCTCTTGTTTAATTCTTGTATTGAATTGCTATATTATTTTAAGTGTATGTATCAATATTTCAAATTTTTACATAATTATATAGTTTATGAATTGTTAAATACCGAGTATTGGATAGTATTGTTTGGTTTCATATAATTTAAAGATATGACAAAAGTGGTATACGTATACATTCTTACATGAAATATTATGATGAATGGCTATTAAGCGAGTAAGTCAATAAAAAAATGACTGTATTTCTCACGCTTTTCACCTTATTAACTTACAGAATTACTAAAATAAATAGACGTTAGAAGCTAATTTGTCGGAAAATGCATGTATATTAATTTACTATTTTAAGTAAACATTGTATTTTTCCACCACCATTTATACAGTATGTCGAATCAGTGCTATACATGTTAACATGTTAATTTATATGTGAATGAATATAATATAATAAATTAAAATAAGCTTTCTAGTTTAATATTTAACATATTCATCGTGGGGCTACTTTTTATTCCAAGACACAGTATACCTACTTGGGAATATCCGCTCTGTACTATTTATAGTGTTGGAAGAAATAATATTTTATCACCCTGCATATCACAATAAGAACTATGACGTTATAATAGTGTTAATCCGAATAAACCCTCAAAACTATGGTCGAAATTTTAATTAAAGTTTACAAATATTAGAAGGCAAAATTAATATACTGGACTTTTTGAACTATTTCAAGGGACATTACCTATTCATCCCCAGCATTATTTAAATTATCACATGGGACATTACTTACGGGATTCCTCAAAAAGTTGAAATATTACCAGTGGCATTTCCTATGTAAATCATTCACATCTTTTAAACTGTTACAAGTGCCATTACTCGTGGACAGTGATATTGAACTATTACAAGGGACGTTACCTATGCATCATGGTACTGAACTATTACAAGGGACATTACCCATGCATCATGGTATTGAACTAGTACAAGGGACGTTACCCATGTACTATGGCATTGAACTGTTACAAGGGACATTACCCATGTACCATGGCATTTAACTATTACAAGGGACGTTACCCATGTACTATGACATTGAACTATTACAAGGGACATTACCCATATACCATGGCATTGAACTATTACAAGGGACATTACCCATGTACCATGGCATTGAACTATTACAAAGGACATTACCCATGTACCATGGCATTGAACTATTACAAGGGACATTACCCATGTACCATGGCATTGAACTATTACAAGGGACATTACCCATGCACCATGGCCATCGCATTGAACTATTACAAGGGACATCACCCATGTATTATGGCATTGAACTATTACAAGGGACATCACCCATGTGCTATGGCATTGAACTATTACAAGAGACATTACTTATGTACTATGGTATTGAACTATTACAAGGAACATTACCCATGTACCATGTTATTGAACTATTACAAGGGACATTACTCATGCACAATGGTGTTGAACTATTACAAGGAACATTACCCATGGACCATGGCATTGAACTATTACAAGGGACATTACCCATGGACCATGACATTGAACTATTACAAGGGACATTACCCATGTACAATGGTATTGAACTATTACAAGGGACATTACCCATGGACCATGGCATTGAACTCTTACAAGGAACATTACCCATGGACCATGGCATTGAACTATTACAAGGGACATTACCCATGTACCATGGCATATAACTATTACAAGGGACATTACCCATGGACCATGGCATAGAACTATTACAAGGGACATTACCCATGGACCATGGCATTGAACTATTACAATGGACATTACCTATGGACCATGGCATTGAACTATTACAAGGGACATTACCCATGGACCATGGCATAGAACTATTACAAGGGACATTACCTATGGACCATGGCATTGAACTATTACAAGGGACATTACCCATGGACCATGGCATAGAACTATTACAAGGGACATTACCCATGTATTATGGTATTGAAATATTACAAGGGACCTTACCCTATGGACCATGATATTAAACTATTACAAGGGACATTACCCATGGACCATGGCATTAAACTATTACAAGGGACATTACCTATGGACCATGGCATTAAACTATTACAAGAGACATTACCTATGGGCCATGGCATATAACTATTACAAGGGACATTACCTATGGACCATGGCATTGAACTATTACAAGGGACATTACCCATGATCCATGGCATAGAACTATTACAATGGACATTACCCATGTATTATGGTATTGAAATATTACAAGGGACATTACCCCATGGACCATGATATTAAACTATTACAAGGGACATTACCTATGGACCATGGTATTGGAATATTACAAGGGACATTACCCATGAACCATGGTAGTGAACTATTACAAGGGACATTTCCCATGTGCTATGGTCTTGAACTTTTACAAGGGACATTATCCATGCACTTTGGTATTGAACTACTCCTGGCTTCTTTGATCAATGCATTGTTTGATACATGAATGTGAGATATTAATAAAAACCAAAGGCGAAGGGGTACAATTATACAGTTGGTACAGTTTGGACTGACACAGTACATCAAGTTGGTACGGTTTGGACTGACACAGTACATAATGAAATCCTTAAAAAAAAAAAAAATCGTCTAGTAGCACAGCTGACATTTAATTTTAAGTATTGAGCCACACATGAGTTGTTAAGTATTGAGCCACACATGAGTTGTTAGGTTACTGTGTCTTGTCCAAGTGAAGGGGTTCATGCGGATTCTTGAAAGTGCTTGAATTTCAAGCTGCTTCTTGAAACGTGATTTGAAGGGACTCTAGAGTGCTTAAAATGTTTATTTGCACATAAAAAAGTGAAACAGCAATACAATACAAATGCTTATTTTTGGCTTCGCAGGAATTGCTAAAACATCTTTGTGACACTAAAATAATGTTTTTGTTCTGCATAATAATGCAATTTATTATTTCAATTTTCAAAAACTTGAGTCTCACTACGTTGGTTCAGCGCAAAACTATGCTATTGGTATTACTCACATCCAGATGTTCAGTTTGCTGTTTTTTTTTTATTAAAGGGTATCGTTATTGTTGTCCTTTTTAGTAACATTTTTAACTTTAAGAGAATTACTTTGAGTGATACTCATCAAGTCCTCTTTCAATAAAGAACAAGCAATTATATTTTTAAAAATATTAAATGCGATAAAATGCACAAAACGATCAAAAGTATTGATGTCAAGTTAAACCGCCTTGAATTGTGAACAGTGACTATAAACTATGAGCATCCTAGAAAAAGGGGGAACACTGCGGGCGGACGGACGAACGACAGACGGACAGACAGACAACCGATTTGACCGACCGACACATTGACGGACAATACGGACGCACAGACATACTGACAGACGTACGGACGGAGAGACCGATCGGCCAACAAATCGGCAGACAGACGAATGGACGGAAGAAAGGAAGGAAGGAAGAGAGGGCATTGTCAATGTGATCAATCAATCGTGACCGGGCTTTTTCTTCACCACCACTATATTACAAGGGGCATAACTCATGTTCATCCTCCACATTATTTTAACTATTACAAGGGACATCACCCTTGTTCATCCTCCACATTATTTTAACTATCACAAGGGACACCACCCATATTCATCCTCCACATTATTTTAACTATTACAAGGGACATTACCCCGGTTCATCCTCCACATTATGTTAACTATTGCAAGGGACATAACCCATGTTTTCTGTGCAATTTTGTTATGCAACTGTATCGTGTTTAGATAAAGACGATATTCGATGAAGTACCGTTCTGTAATGACAAATATGAAATACAAAGTTATAGTTCTTGTGCTTGATGTACAAAGACTGTTACAAACAGTTATAATTAGCCTTCAGTTTTTCCATCGGTGAGAACAAAGGCCAGGAAGGCTTTGTCTAAATTCAATATACCACAGTTAACTACCGTATAGTATTACCAATAAACTGCTGTGTCTGAATGTTATATAAGTAAGTCATTAGCGAACATAATTACAAACAATTTGTGTTATTTTAGTTTTAACTATACCGAGTCGCCGAGTACACAAGAAGTAACAAATTACGATAATTTATTTCGTTCACAAAACCATTTGGCTTTTCCTATACTTGTAGACTACAACTATGTGTATAACCTTGGTAAAATCTTCAAAATTACTTCTAGCCTTGAAGAAATCATATCAAATTTAAACTTGTATACTACAACTATGTGTATAACCTTGTCAAAATCTTCGAAATTACATCTAGTCTTGAAGAAATCATATCAAATTTAAACTTGTAGACTACAACTATGTGTATAACCTTGTCAAAATCGTCAAAATCACTTCTAGTCTTGAAGAAATCATATCAAATTTAAACTTGTAGACTACAACTATGTGTATAACCTTGTCAAAATCGTCAAAATTACTTCTAGTCTTTAAGTAATCATATCAAATTTAAAATGTTCAAAAACCTCACCATATTCTATACACACCAACCCATTACCGAACACAAATCGCTCACCAACACAGTCTACGTCCAATACAAAACTTTAAAGGATAGTAGTACAGTAGTCAATTAATATCTCATTTTAACTGTCAATATTTTTTGTATTGGCAACTTCAAAGGTATTACATTTCAATTAATTTAAACATGATTTTTTTTATTTAGAAAATTGGTATTTTCAGAATAAATTATTTCTACCGTTCAAGAATGCCCCCAATCATGGGCAGTTTGTGATGATTTAATTAAAGTAAACACGTCATTTTTAACTAACATTATCCCAGTCCAATACTGTTCAATTGTCCTAAAGGCATACATCACGCTAAGATAAAACTATCATATTTAAGTCTTGCATTGATCGAGTGGCCAACTAGTCCTGTACAGAACCTGTTACAAACAATTGCGATGTGTCGTGGGAAAACCGGACTGAATGCCTGTGCTTAAAGTGTCGTCCCGGATTAGCCTGTGCAGTCCGCACAGGCTAATCCGGGACGACACGTTCCACTTCAGTGGATTTATGTTTAGAAGAGACTTTCTTGAAACAGAAAATACCATACAAGCGGAAAGTGTCGTTCCGGATTAGCCTGTGCTAAACCCGGGACGACAGTTTACGCACATGCATTGAGCCCGGGTTTCCCACGACACGCCTCAATTATAAACTGGAACTAGTCTTCAACGCCCTCCCCCACCCACACACACTTGATCAGGACAATATTCAGAAGGTTTTGTCCAAATTAAATATTCCATTATATATGGAACAGCATTGACAATATACTGCATAGGTCTAAATTCAGTCAGTTCCGAATACAATTACCAATAAACTGTTTGGTCTAAATTTAATATAAGTAAGCCGGTAGCGACAATAATTGCAAACAATATGTGTTAGTAGTATATGACCCTAATTTATTTCGCAAACAAAGCATTCCTATACTTACAAACTACAACTATGTGTTTAAGCTCGTTAAATACTTCAAATTACTTCTTTCCTTGAAGAAATATAATCAAATAGAATGTACAAAAACCTCATTATATTATATACAAACAAACCCATTACCGAAATCAAACCGCTCATCAACTCAATCTACGTCGAAGTCAATACAATTAAAGGGTAGCAGTACAGTAGTCTATTAAAATCGCCCAGCACCACGCCCGTTTTAACTGCTCCGTGTCAATATTTTTGTATGAGCGACTTCATAACCATCAAATTTCAATTAACTTAAACACAACTTTTGTCATTTGAGAATTGATGTAAATAGGATTGTCAAATGTTTATTAACTTACATACGTACCCTAGATCCTGTTTGGATAAACACCTTAGTAATTGCAATGTATAAATATCTAAACAAGGTGTACATACCTTGGTATTACTCACATCCGGTTTTCTGTTTGCTGTTTTTTATATTTAAGGATATCGTTATCGTTGTCCTTTTTAATAACATTTTGAACGTTAAGAGAATTACTTTGAGTGATACGCATAAAGTCATCTTATCCATAAAGAACAAGCTTATTTTTTTATTTATATTAAATGGGATAAAGAGCACAAAACGATCCAAAATATTGATGTCAAGTTAAAACGCCTTGAATTGTGAACAGTAACTAAACTAAACAGGGGGAACACTGCGGGCGGACGGATGAACGACAGACGGACAGACAGACTACTGGTTGGACCGACCGACAAATTGACGGACAAGACGGACGGACGAAAATACGGGCGGACCGACTTACTGACAGACGTACGGACGGAGGGACTGATCTCCCAACAAATCGACAGACAGACGAATCGACGGAAGAAATAAAGGAAGGAAGGAAGGAAGGAAGAGAGAACATTGTCATTGTTATCAATCAATAATCACCGGGCTTTTTTCAACACCACTATATACAACTCATGTTCATCCTCCATATTATTTTAACAATTAGAAGGGACATAACCCATGTTCATCCTCCACATTTTAACAATTGCAAGGGGCATCACTCATGTTCATCCTCCGTATTATTTTAACTATTACAAAGGACATCACCCATGTTCATCCTCTGCATTATCTTAACTATTACAAGGGACATCACCCTTATTCATCTTCCACATTATTTTAACTGTCACAAGGGACATCACCCATATTCATCCTCCACATTATTTTAACTATTACAAGGGGCATTACCCAGGTTCATCCTCCACATTATGTTAACTATTGCAAGGGACATAACCCATGTTTTCTGTGCAATTTTGTTATGTAACTGTATCGTGTTTAGATAAAGACGAGTTAATGAAATGTAAGCACATCGATTTAAACTAAAGTATCCATTTTCAATAAAGTACCGTTCTGTAATGACAAATATGAAATACAACGTTATAGTTCTTGTGCTCGATGTACAAAGACTGTTACAAACAGTTATAATTAGCCTTCAGTTTTTCCATCGGTGAGAACAATGGCCCAGAAAGTTTTGTCTAAATATAATATACCACAGTTAACTACCGTATAGTATTACCCATAAAATGCTTTGTCTAAATGCTATATAAGTAAGTCAGTAGCAAACATAATCACAAACAATCTGTGTTATTTAATTATAACTATACCCGAGTCGCAGAGTACACAAGAAGTAACACATTACGATAACTTATTTCGTTCACAAAACCATTTCCTATACTTGTATATTACAACTATGTGTATAAGCTTTTTTCGGCGTAGCTGTCTAAGATCACTTTTAACCTACATTTCTTGCGATAATTATGCAGCGGGAAAATTGAATGCCAGTAGAATTAGGCACATTTTCAAATTTTAGAGAATGCAAACTTACAACAAGGGTTAATATATACCAACAACTGTTGCCTACTTTTGGAGATACAAATGTACATAATTGTTTACATAAGCGGTTAAAATAAAGTTATAAACACATTCGCGATATACACACTAGAACTGAGCATAAGAATGAACATATTTGCTCATTGTATGTCATGAACAGAATATTATATTCGTTCCCAGAATTAATCCACCATTTTGTTTAGCCGAGCGGCACGCTCTATAAATAACAATGGATTCTAGTGAGTTCAACACACTGACGATCTAAAAATAGCGCGTTTAGCTGCCGGTGTATAGCTGTTACAATACACATGCATCAATTAGCGTCCAGAGAATCTTAAGTGCGAATATTTCAATAAATGGGGAATTTATGTTTATAAACTTACTGTGCATGTTAATTGAATTGCGGTTGCGTTCTGTTAAGAGTTAATTAGAATTACACATTTCTATCAACTTCTCCAGTAGATGTTAATCAACTTATAAAAATATATCTTTCAATAAATAAAATGTGGTGAAATAAGTCTCGGGATACGTCGAAATGTTATTCATGTTACTTTTACATCACTTGCGTAGCATTAATATATTATTTGCGATAACAATTATACACAGAAACACTTGATACACCATATTCCAACTTACATAAGTTTCAATCGCCATAGTGTAATGAAAGTGTATGTTTGTGTTATCAAAAATGGAAGTCATCATTATTTCAAATGCGCTGAATGTTCTCGGAGGATTGCTTTTCATTAGGATACACAGTATAAAGGATTAACTGACCTTGAAATGTGTATGTATTATGCATAGATGAGTTCCAAGATGAATGTATGACACATTATTTTAGATACACACTATTTTTTATCTATTTCCGCAATTATTTTCGTGCATTGTTAATATGTTAAATTTAGCTGACAAATTTAACGTAAATTATTTGGGTAAATCATGTATCACTGGTGAAAACATGGGGCGGTATGATCGGTTTATTGACGCTACATTTATTAATAATTATTTAATTAATCACAAATTAATTTTGGGATCCGAGAAGTTTTCTTATGGTGACCGAAAGATCTGTGGTCCGAGAAGTCTCTTTATATAGGTGGGAATCGAAAAAGCTGGGGTCCGAGAAGCCACGTATTAACCGATCATCTTGGCCCTCTTCTATTATGTTTAAGGTAACACTGATATCTCAATATTAATGTCAACGCCGATTTTCTTTTTTAAAAACATTTCTTGTTTAAATCTCAAACATGTAGCCTTGGAGAAATCAGATCAAATTTTAAGTGTCCATATAAACCTTACTATATTCTATACAAACCAACCCATTACCGAACAAAAACAGCTCACTGTTTGGTCTAAATTTAATATAAGTAAATCAGTAGTGAACATAATTACAAACAATCAGTGCTATTTCAGTTTAAACTACACCGGTTCACAGCGTACTCAATAAGTAACAAATAACGCTAATTTATTTCTTCAACAAAAGAGTGTTTTAAACCTACAGACACAACTTTGTGTATACATGTAAGTCTTATAAAATCTTCAAAATTACTTCTAACCTTAAAGAATTAGGATTAAATGAAAGGTGTACAAAAACCTTACTATATTCTATACAAACCAACCCATTACTGATAACAAACCGCTTACCAACACAATCTACGTCAAATACAAAATTTTAAAGGGTACAGTAGTACATTTGCCAATTAAAATTTCACAGCACCACGCCCGTTTTAACTGCTCAGTGTCAATATTTTCTATTGGCAAATTCCAAACCATTACATTTCAATTATTTAAACATGAATTTTGTCATTAAAGAATCGATGTCAACATCCGTCGGATACAAGGATCGCCGAAAAATTATAGTAAATGCCCGGTCACACTGTGGCGAATTTGAGCTTCGAGTTCTGTACGAGTTCTGGCGAGTTATAACTCGCCGTAAAGTGGACGAGTTGGTCGCGGAATTGTTTGAAGACGACATTTGTTCGAGTTCTCTTCAACCTTGACACGACATTGACACGACACTAGTACGATACTCACATTTTATCACGAGTTCGGTCGAGATATGCGTAGGATATCTTTTCGACAATCGAAGACTTGTCTTCGAGAATGTACGAGTGTGGACGAGTCTGTACGACTTGTGAGGACATGTGTACGAGTTTATGGCGACATTTTACTAGAAACGGAAGAGCAGATGTCGTAGGCAAGTCTCCCAAACTCGCAGCAAACTTCTGTTATGTCGTAGAACGATAATATACGGCGACACGCTACGACAAGGGAAGACATGTCTAAGGAATGTGTTCGAGTTTGGTTGAGAGTGCGCGAGATTCCTTTGACATGTCTTCGACACGTGTACGAGAATAAAAAGTCGCCGAGAAGCGGCGAGAATTTTAAACGGTTTAAAATTCTCGCCGCTACTTGGCGAGTTCTGGCAACATAAGAAGACATAAGTAGACATCACTGCGACAAAGAACGACATGCGTACAAGATCTACACGACACCAGGCGAGTTGTGGCGAGTTACAACTCGCGCGAACTCGTAGCTCAAATTCGCCACAGTGTGACAGGGCCTTAACTTACATTACACCAGATCCTGTTTTGAGCAACAAAATTTAATTAGTAATTTCAATGTGTTGACATCAAATGAAGGTATGTATACCTTGACATTACTTGCACCCAGGTTTCGAGCTTTGCTGGTATTTCGTTCAAGGAAATTGTTATTGTGCTCTTTCAGGCATAAGGATTTTTATTGTTCGAGAATGATCCGAACTGAAAACTGAATCGAAAAAAATGACGCTTTGCAAATAATTTTATGATCAGATTATATATTCACACGTAACTCTGATTCTCGTTGTATATTAAAATTTACGAGTATTCCTTTGAGCGACACACATTAAGCATTCTTATCCTTAAAGAACAAACTATGGTAGTCTTTTGATTCACATTATGTTTGAAATAAGTGCTTCTTTCAGTGATACTCATAAAGCCATCTTTTGAATTAAGAAAAAACTATGACTTATTTCAAAAGATCAAATGTGATTAAAAGCAAAAAACTATCAAACAAACTGATATCAAGTTTAAGCGCCGTGTATTGTGAACAGTGATTAAACCCTATGCGCCTCTTGGAAAAAGGGGGGGGAGGGGAACATTTGCGAGTGGACGGAGGAAAGACAGACGGACAGACATACATACGAGTGGACCGACATACTGACAGAGTGACAGACGTACGGACTGTGCGACCGACCTACCAACCGGCAGACCGACCAAACGGCAGACCGACCGACCGGCAGACAGATAGAAGGACGGACGAAACAAAGGAAGGGAAGGTAGATAGGAAAAAGGAAGGAAGTGGAAATAAAGTGCGAGAAGAAGGAAGGGAGGAATGAATGGGTGGAAGGAAATAAATAATGGAGGGAGGAAGGAATAAAGATAGAATACAGAAAAGAAGGAGTGGGGGAATGAAGGAAGAAAGGAGGTAGGGAGAAAGGAGGACGGAGTGAAGGAAGAAAGGGGTGAAGGGGTAAGGAATGAAATCGGGAGAAATATAGGGTGGGAGGAAATAATTACGTTGTGAATTAAGAAAGGGAGGAAGTGAGTAATAAAAGAAGTAATGGAGGAATGAAGGACGAAAGATAGAAGAAATGAAGATAGAAGAAAGGAATGAAGGAAGGGGAAAAATGAAGGAATGCAGACAGGAAGGATGGAATGAAGGAAGAAAGGGAGAAAAGAATTAAGGTAGGAAGGGGGTGGAATGAAAGATGACAGTGTAGGGAGAATGAAGGAAGGAAGAAGGAAGGAAGGAACGAATGAACGAATGAACGAATGAACGAATGAAGGAAGGAATGAAGGAAGGAAGGAAGGATCGAACGAAGGAAAGCAGAATGCATATTTCATCCTACTACTACTTTTCTGTTTGACTCTCCTAAATATCAATGATTCACTTGACGAGCTCACAAATAAACAATTTGAGTGTTTGAGTGGGTTCCTGTATGTTCATTTTTCATTGATGAATTGTCATCAAGTATAAAGATCATACACACTCGGTCCTGAAAATCTTGAAATCACATCAATCTCAAGTTGCTCAACTTAAACAGTCTAAAAACGCACTAATCCACAATGACGCCTACTGTCAGCTGGTAATTAATCGAGAATGCGCAGGTACTGAATGACTCGAATTTCTCAAGGATTCAGAGTAATTTACCATTTTGTGTATGTCTCTATTTACATGAAAACAGTTACATATTCATAACAAAAATCGCGATTCTTTGCCTGATCGCCAGGTATTGATAACAATATTTTTAATTGGAGAGCGCGATACTTATACGAGAGTTTATGAGTTCAATACCCAGTTATTGGCAGAATTAAAATGACTACTGGCTTTATTATAGATATTGATCATTAAATATTGGCTCGTATCAGACATAAACTTTGGTTCGAACAGTCGTCTGAGTATAGGCAAAGTATGGAGATAACAATATTTTAAATTTGATAAAAATGTGTCATTAGCATACGATTTAAATATATGAATTTTAAAGATTATTTCCATTAAATAGGTAAGTAGGAGTATTTGAACGTCAAATCTGAATCGTTTGATGAATTCTACAAAGGGATTTGAAATTTCAGTATCGTAAGTAAAAATATTTTCTTATGATTAAGGAGGTAATAATTTTGAAATATTTCTTGTTTTTTAATTGATATGCTATTAATTATTTCACTGATTAGTTTATTCCATATTATCTTTAATTTTGTCATCGCGATTGTCATCATCATCATCGTCATTCTCATCATAATCATCATCATCATCGTCGTCGTCATCATCATTATCATCATCATTATCACCACCATCATCATCACCATCGTCATCCACATAAAAATTATCATCATCGTCGTCGTCGTCATCATCGTCATTATCATCATCGGCAGCAGCTGCAGAAGCAGCATTGTCATCACTTTCTTCTTCTTCTTCTTCTTCTTTGTCGTCGTCATCATATTCCTAGTCATATAGTACATAATAAACATCATCGACGCCATCACCACCATATTCACCATCACCATCATCTATTTCGTCGTCCCCATGATCATCCTCTTGTATTAGTATTTTCTCCGTTGTGTCAGAACACAATTAGATTCTTTATTCAGACCACGTTTTCCCGTGAACAGCAATCTGTTTATTTGCTCACTGGAATACGAAACGTGCACGCCAGTCCGTTTGAATTGCTGTTTGCGACTGGAATGCGTGACACTTGAAATTGGAATTTTTTATTCGATTTTTTATTAAAACAACAACAACAACAACATATTATCACAGATTGGTTATATTAATAATGTCATCGACAGAAGTAGCTCCATCCACTCATATCATCATCATCATCATCATCATCATAGATATCGTTGTTTTCTTCATCGTCAATATCATCATCATCATCGTCATCATCAGTAATTTACAACAATAACGAATACACACATATATATATAATTTATTCAATATACACAGTCATAAGCCTATATATTTGTTTAGGCGACCATTTATTTTCAAAGACCTAGTTTTGCCTAGTTACTCATAGCCGGGATAGGCGACCGGTCAAATAATGTTGTTAGAAAAACTATCTAAATTCCATATAACCTCTCGTCACTGTTTTAAATATTGACGTTTCGTGTAGAAGCCACTTGAGTCGTCAGCCTGTTTCGTTTGATTCAACTTTGTGTAAATCTCTTATCGCACAATATTAACGGGTTATCTACTACACTACCTCAAATCGTTTGTGAAAATATTTGAATAAAAAATAATGTGCTTCATAACAGTGAAGAACAGGAGAGGTTTGAACTTACGGGCTACTGAATTGGCCTCTTGTTTGATAAAAATAACGATGTAAGTTTTTTTTGACTTGTTTGAAGAGTGGAAAGGATTCGGGTTTGTATATTCACTTACCTCATTTTAAATCGGTAAATTTACATTTTCAACTAAAACCCATTACAGAAATCAAACAAAGGTATTTTGCACTGTAAACACGTACTTAAATTTGAGTACCAGATTCACAGATGTTAAATCTGTCAAACACCTTGTTTATTAGCTAATATTAGAAGGTTAAACATGAAATCGTTAATAAACGTCGCTTTAAAAAATATAATTGTGTGTAAGGATACGAGCTGCTGATATTCACTAAAGTAAGAATTTACTTTACTAAAGTAACTGTATAATAAGGTGTCCTGTTACTGCAATCGTAGTTTTGCGACTTCGACCTGTGCTTATGAAAGTGCGCCGACGCGCCGACACGATACGCCGACGCGCCGACACGATACGCCGACGCGCCGATACGATGCGCCGAAACGCCGACACGATACGCCGAAGCGATATAAACGTCACAATCTCGTGTGTTTCTTTCATATGTGGCTATAAAATTGGGCGAAGATACGACGAAACAACATTTATATCGCTTCGGGGCATCGTGTCGGCGCTTCGGCGTATCGTCTCGGCGCCTCGGCGTATCGTGTCGGCGCGTCGGCGTATCGTTTCGGCGCGTCGGCGCCCTTTCATTTCTGTATCACGTTCCATTAAAAAGCGGTCTCAACTTTATTTTTACAACTACCACCATTGTCATCTTTTCAGCATCATCATAATCATCACTTCGAGCATATCAACCACACCTCCATCACCATCATCATCATCACCATCATCACCATCATCATCATCATCATCATCATCATCATCATCATCATCATCATCATCATCATCACCGTCATCATCATCATCACCATCATCATCACCATCATTATCATCATCACTACAACCACCAACACCACCACCACCGAGGCGGACACCATATCCATAACACCATTGCGACTGTAAATGTAGTATCGTTTATTTCTGTATATTTAGTCAGGAAATGATGATTATGAAACCTTTCGTATTTTATCTCAAACAACTATGCTTTCTTTGGAACATGCTTACTAGTATATTAGTATATTTGGCCACTCGTCAAACTGTGTTCACCATCGTTTGCTACGAGAAAATTCGAACAGTGTACGTAGACACATCAAAGCAGGACTATGTCTGACCATTCAAAATAAACAATATGAAGCAATATGATATTTTAATAGTAAAGTGGCCAGCGTTCAAATTGTTTTATGTTGAACCCCTAATTATCGAAGCTAATTGGAACAGTCTGCTGGCTATACGTGTCATTAATTATAAATTAGATATGGTCTTAAGGAGATCTAATATCAGTTCAATTGTCAGAGGGATAACTATGACGTACCGTTTTGGGTAAAAAGTACATGTGCACACAGCGGTTATTAATAGATGTACCTACAGGTAAAAAATTGTACCTACAGACATACTTGTATACCTACAGGTCTAAATTTATATCAGCGAATATAAATTTGTAACTGTATTTTTCAGATCCAAACCAAAGTTAAGCACACAGTCTTATTTCAATTTTTTTTATGATACACAGCAACAACAACAACAACAACAACATCGTCGCTGGTCGCCTAGGTAACAACAACAACAACGATGAACAGCAAGCAGCGCGAGGTGCTGCAGCAACATCGTCACTTCCTGTCGCGCAACATCGTCTGGTCAGACCAGCTGACCGCTCAGCTCCTCTCGCACGGGGTCATCACGGACACTATCCTCAAAGACATACAGGTGCGTCCACAGCATATTAGATCTGTTTAGAAGTTTTGTGCACATCGATACAGAAATCAAGACTTTTGTCCAGCTCTGTCAAGAACACTAGTCTTTTTTATGTCTAGATTTATATAGAAATAGAGATTGTTTGTCTAGATCAGTATACACATTTAGCTGTTTTGTCAATATCGATATATACATAAAGTCGTTTTGTTTAGATTTATATACTTTATAGAGATCAAGCCTTTTTGTCTAGATCTATATAGATTTATAGACTTGTATGCTAGGTCTATGTAGAAATCTATACATTTTATATATCTTAAAAGAAATATAGACGTTTGTCTATATATATAAAGAAGTCTTGCTTTCTGTCACGTAGAAAGCTAGTTTAAGCTTTGCTGTCTATATAGAAAATCTAGTTTTTTCTTTATAATTATGAAAATCTTGTTAATTGGTAATATGAAAATCTAATTTTTATGAATATGTTTCCGTCATTCGGCGTAGCTGTCTAAGATCACTTTTAACCTAGATTTTTTGCGATAATTATGCAGCAGGTATAATGGAATGGGCAAATTTTCTGTTTTTAGGGAATGCAAACTTACAACAATGGTTTAATGTATACTAAGAACCGTTGAATACTTTGGAGGATTAAAATGTACATAATTGTTTACATAAGCTGTTAAAATAAAATCATAAACATATCTTAGACAGACACTCTAGAACTGAACATAATTATGAACATGTTTTCTCATTGTATGTCAAGAACAGAATATTATATTCGTTTTCAGTATTAATCCACTGTTTTGTTTAGCCTAGCGGCACGCTCTATAAATAACAATTGATTCTAGCGAGTTCAACACACTCACGATCATTCTAAAAATAGCGTGCGTTTAGCTGTCGGTGTAACATTAAATATTGATCCCGTTGAAAATTGACCCCATGGGTCCTTTTTCAACGTTGAGAAATGACCAAGCCAACATGTCAACATTAAATTTTGATCAAAATGTCGTTGGAAACTGATCAGTCGTTAAATTTTGACCAGTTATGGGCTCATTTTGCTCATTTTTAACGGTTAGTTTAATTTATGTTAAATGTCGGAGATAGTCTATTTGTAGAAGAGAATCACATTGGAAAGAACCAGAAACTATCGCAGACTTGCTGGATAGCTTCTTTAAAAATAATTTCCCAAGGCCATGAGTTTGAACTACATAAGAGATGCCGCAAAGAAAGATCAAAGACGACGACGTCGCGTATGAAGCAACGTTCTTTTAAAGACGTAGATCCTGTGCAAGTTTGGTTAAGATTGGCTAAAAAGTGAAGTATCCACCGTGAGAACGAAACAAATTGTTGACGGCAAACGGACGACATACGACCGACGACGCAGGAGAGGTCCCGTATACCGATAGCTCACTGAGCACTTGTGAGCTAAAAACTCTCGCCTAAGCACTTTGTAATAAAATGAAAACAAAAAAATCAAAAGAAATTCAGCAAAACGGAAAATTCTGCTTAATCAGTAAATCTAAAGTTACATTCATTTGCATTTAAATTAAAAGCGGAAATTTAAAAGGAATGAAATGTATTCGTCGTTTCAGACCGGCAGATTTATTGCTCAATAACGTAAATTACATTTAAAAAAACTACTACTATTATAAGTGCTAATTATAATTTATGTGATGCAAACTTTATGATGTTTTCGTTTCAGATGCATTATTTTATGTGTTTTTTTTTTCAATTTGTGCGAACATTCGATTTTGCCTTAGATACACCATTGAAAATAATATTTAGATCTTCTCTTAAAATTTAAGTCAGATAATTTTAGTAAGTTTACACTGCTGCCTACAGACATATATCATCATTAATATATGGATATTAATATTGAATGTGTAATTGCACAGTTCACTGAATAGAAGGACAGAAACTTAGACTTTTAATAATTGCGTGGCTTGTATTTGTTTGATGTTTCGGCTCTATTTCAGAGTAAATTGTTCAGAGTAAAGTTTTTAAAGACGATATGTTTTCCTTAAAAATGTAGATTTTAAGAGCTTAATAAAGCATGTTAGAATGTTCAAAATACACTAATTTCGCAATTATTTTCAAAAAGTCATATAGGTGGATGGGGTTTGGGGTTGGCTGCATACCCGAAACAATATTATTAATCTACATGGATATAGGACTATAATAACAGCAATAATTCCAATCTATAATAAAGACTCAATTACAAACACAATTATAGAATAACAAATACATATTTCCAAGGCAACATTTGTACATGAACTAAGCTCAAACTCAGAGAGAACACTAATATATTACATGTTTGTTTGCAGCGCTCACTTTAGAATAGATCGTGAAGGCAACTGGCTACGAAATTCACAAGTGCTAATTTTACTAAGTTGAAAAAATGTTGCTTTGACTCAGACTGACAATTACACATATTGTATGTAATAATTATCATGTTGGGCAATATATTCTTTTCCTTTGACACAGAGCAAACGAGGCAAAAATGTAATATATTTTTTATGTAATAGTTCGTGCGTATATAAAACTTAAATTTAACATTCGCTTCATGCATGACATTTAATGGCCGAAAATAAAAATATAGTTTGTGTGGCAGTATTAAACAGAACAGATAGTTGATCGACACTATTTGTGGATAGAAACTGTTATGGCAGTTTGCTACGTTGACTCGTTAGTTAACACCTTTTGAAAACACAGTATAATACCAATGATCGACGGGCCCCCACTTAAATTGTCTTAGATACAATTGACATTTATAGAATCGCTGTGTCTTTTGTGTACGAATATAAAAGAAAACACGCAAATGTAGAAAGTGTGTTCATTTACATCGTTGCAAAACATCAGATTTATTGCGTTTTAACGTGTCAATTGTAATGTAAAATCATTTTAATAGCGTTGCGCAAATACGAAAGCTCTCATTTTGTGCGAAATGTTATTCCCTTATTTAATTTGCCATAAGTATTCCAAACCTGTTACGAATTCGTCTGCTATATTGTTTAGATGTTGCACCTACTCATTTATGACTAGTGTAGTGGGAATTTATCGTAAATTAGATGCTGGAATGTTAGGATTTATTCATTTGGGACTACTGGCGGGAAGTTTTCACAACATTTGATTGGATATTCTCGAAGGTCAAAAGTTGGGTTGAACAGCTACGCCGAAAAACAATCATGGAATAATAATCACACACATTTACCAAAAAAACGCATTCAATTCAGTAACAACAATCCACACTGAAACAATAATAAAGTTATCAGCGGTCTCACGCTTCATGTAGATCATTTTTCCAAATTAACTAATTCTGCGCAACCTGTCGAGATAACACACATGAAATTGTTGTTTAAAGCTAATTACTAATTTACCCATTACTCTAACCATCTCCTGAAAACAATTCATTCGGCTCGACAAGCCTTCCAGATATTGTTTAAACCTGAACTTCACCAATTCTGTATTCCCGTGCATAGGGTTTGCAGCATAGTTTTTCTTTGGTGAATTAAATTGTTGTTGTTCTGGTATTTTGCTAGGCTCTGGTAAACTCACTAATTAAAGGTGACAAAAGGGGCAAATTCCTGAATGACTGTAAAATTCTGTTGTTTATTTTCATGAGTAACTGACGATTTATGTGGTATATAGCTCCATCGGGTGTTTGACTGTTACATTATCTGTCATTGTGTGTGGGAATAATATTTGCAGGCAACCATGTTTTACCAACTTTGCTTTTCACATGTATTGATTGTCATAGGTATGCGTTTCTCAGTTTTAACTGGAATGCTTATGTTGATGATGTCTACCTTGCAACAATTGTGATTGTGAAAATCCGAGGTCTTGCAACGGAGTATTTCTAAACTCAAGAAATGCAATCACTCTTGGCCTCTTTTGCCTTGACAACGGTGCGTTTGACTGTTTTAACCACGACTTCAGACACACTAGTTGACTGTGCTCTTATGGGAGAACTAGTTTTGCAATAGCAGTGACCTTGACCTTTGAAATACAAGCATGGGTCACATATGTGACACAAGTAGTAGTAGTGATATCTGACACCATGGTATATTAGTATGTCATAGTTTTGTTTCGGTTTTGTCTATACAAATGTAGAATAGTCAAATGACTTACTAACAACACCAGTGCGAAGTTATCTATTTATTCTGGCATTCTAATAAAAGCTAATCATTAGTATCTGCAATGTTCTACGGCATACTGTAGTTAATAAGATTTCTTGTCTATACATTACACACAAATTATAGTCACTGATTTTACATATAGACGTTAATAAGCATCTTAAAATGTGTAGCTAGGTATTACTTATAACTAAACGTTAATTAATGCTTACAGTCCTGACAAAAATAGAAATGTTATTCTTTGGTCTGTATGGTAATAGGCAATTTGCATAAGATTACTGGAATCAGTGGCAATATGACCTGGCTATAGTTGATCAGTTTTCAACGAGGGTCGAATTTTCACGCGTGGACGGGTCATTATATAACGGACAGGGTCAGTTTTCAACGTTGAAAATTGATCAGACATCCGTTGAAAAAGTACCCATGCGGTCAATTTTCAACGGGGTCAAAATTTAATGTTACACTGGTGATAAGCTGTTACAATATACATGCATCAATTAGCGTCTAGAGAATCACAAGAGCGAATATTTCAATGAATGAGGAATTTATGTTTATAAACTTTCTGTGCATGTTAATATGAAATTGAATGGCGGCTTCGTTCTATACAGAATATAATAGAATTGCACATTTCTATTAAGTTCTCCAGTAGATGTTAATCAACCTATAAAAAGATCTATATCTTTCAATAAATAAAACGTGGTGAAATAAGTATCGGAATACGTCGAAATGTTATTTGTGTTACTTTTACTTCATTTGCGTAGCATTAATACATTATTTGCAATACCAATTATACACAGAAAGCCTTGATACATCATATTCCTACCGAATATAATTTTAAATCGCCATAGTCTAATGAAAGTTTATGTTTGTGTTATAAAAAATGGAAGTCATCATTATTTCAAATGCGCTGAATGTTCTCTGAAGATTGCTTTTCATTAGGATACTAGTACACAGTATAAGTGATTAATTAACTTCGAAATGTGTGTGTATAATGCGTAGATAACTTCCAAGATGAAGGTAGGGTATATTACAATTATTTTCGTACATTGTTAATTTGTTAAATTTGGCGGACACATTTATAGAATAATGACGTGAATTATTTAGGTTATTCATGTATCACTGGTGAAAACATGGGGCGGTATGATCGGTTTATTCACTATTCATGTATCACTGGTGAAAACATGGGGCGGTATGATCGGTTTATTCACTATTCATGTATCACTGGTGAAAACATGGGGCGGTATGATCGGTTTATTCACGGTACAAATATTAATAATTTTGAAGTAATCACACATTAGTTTGGGATCCGAGAAGTTTTCTTCTGGGGTCCGAGAATTCGCCTTGTCTAGGTGGGGACCGAAAAATCTGGAGTCCGAGAAGCCACGTGACCGATCATCTTGGCGCGCTTGTATTATATTTAGGGTAAAAGTGATATCTCAATATTAAGGTCAACGCCGATTGTCTTTTTTAAAGACATTTCTTGTTTATAATCGCTTAATAAGTCATCGATTGTTTCTGAGTATTGGATCGACTTGATTTAACAGATAACTTAAGGATATGTGCACCGGTTGTTATTTGAATTAACTATGTCTTCTATGTTACTACAAAAGGAAGCCCTTTTCAATCGTAATTTTGTATATAAACAATTGCCATTTAATACTGGGGTGTAAAATAAAAAAATAAAAAAATAAAAATAAAACAAGTTCCATAGGTAGCACCCACGGGTATGTAAAATGTCACACGTGTATTTAACATTTACATAAATTACGTTTGGGGACGTATTTAATTCCTCTAAGTTTAATTATAAATAGTCACTTTTTCGATAACAGAAAGTATACAAAGTATTACTGAGGTACGGAGTTCTCGTGCAGTTTAAGGGAAATACTTCAAAAATGATGTCAATTATTGAACATATCGACATTAACTTAGGTCAATTTATCTAATAAGAAAACCAATGTTCTAAAAGTAGTCATATTTCTAAAACAAAATTTGTATTTGTGAGAAATAAAGACCATACAATATTTACTTAAATTTCGGTTAATTTTTTGTAATTTCGACTACATCAGTCGGCTTTTTGATTTCTGCCTGTTTTGTTCTCTCAGACAAAAGTAATAGGAAAATGTTCTCTGAAAATCGATAAAATAATTGATGTTTTTATTAATTGCGATGCACCATTTCATAGTTTCGTTTAATTGCATCGTTTGTTTATGGGTACAAAGAACAACACACATAAAGGTGATATATGAAGGTTGTATACTAGTGTTTTATTTATGATTTTAAAGCACTTTCAAAACGGACGTCATATCTTTACTAACAAACACCATTATAAGAGTAATTAATGGGCTACGGCACAAGAGGGGAAAACATATTATTGAGAAAATCATCGTTATTATAGACCGTTTCGTCATTAAGCTGTAATGGACGTAAATGCAAAGCTCTGCAAATCCAATTTCGACTAATACGGCTTAAGAACGGTGCAGAAAACATAGATTGTTTACAAACTCTTAATTACCGTCCCATTACCTCACTATTATTGTATTAATGCTGACTCGAAGACGTGAGTGGGCTTAAAAAGTGCTTACCAAAATAATTAATTTGTCTTTACGAAACAGTTATGTATTTATTATGCATGCGTTTTAGTGCTTTAATAGGTATTTAAAGCTATGAATTATTGACCAATGAAGCGAGTTTATGACAGAGTGGAATATTTAGTTAATACACTATGTGTTTTTGGAGAACAAATGGTACATACTAACAACACTGGTTCCATTAACGCAATTGCATACATCAAAGAAAATATGATAAAGTTATCATCGTCCATTCATATCAGACTGCCACGAAATAACTCAATGAATAGCGTTTTCTATAGAATAAGACAATAGCCGGAGAAATGCACATAATAATGAGTCGCTGCGAGTGTTCCTGTTCAACTCATCTGCAATTGTATACGTTTATATTGTGGCAGACCCAAAACCATAAAAGGTTCATATAAGTAAGTAATATTACTTATAAAGTCTGTCCCCAGTTCGTTTTTTCTAATATGTCTAGCTTACCATGCCGTCCGTCCGTCCGCAACCGTCCACGGCGATATGTTATTGTTAGCCTGTCTGTTTTTCGTATTCATAATTCATGATTAAGCGGAAACAGTACGGGTATGAAGTACTATGTACAGTACAACGCCAAATGTTTACAAAATTCCTATTTCGATCGATGGCATATAATTTTCTTATAAAATGTTATTAAACCCCCGAAACATTATCATTAAAATTTTCATAGTGTATCTACTGCACGTAAACAAGTGCAGCTTTGCATGGTTCACCATGGGCCAGACGAACCTGGTTCGATCGAATTAAAATATGCACGATGATTAATCCAGTGTAAATATAACACAGTGCGGCATTGATCTGTTTCAAATGATTGATCCCCGATCCTCTAAGTAGAATATAACAGAAATGTCCGAGGTCCGTCGTTGAAATTTTCACGGTTATTCACGTTTGACCTGCGTTATAATCATAGATCTACATAAATATCGTTTATCTGTTTAGGTCAATGGTTTTCAAATAAGGTTTACATGTTTAAGACATTGAATATGTGGCGCGTCGTGGGAAAACCGGACTTAATGCATGTCCGCACAGGCTAATCCAGGACGACACTTTCCGCCTAAAGTGGATTTATGGTTAGAAGACACTTCATTGAAACAGAAAATACCATAAAAGCGGAAAGTGCCGTCCCGGATTAGCCTGTGCGGACTGCACAGGCTAATCCGGGACGACACTTTACGCACATGCATTAATACCGGTTTTCCCACGACGCGCCTCATATATAGATACTGACATTTTCGTTTTAAAGGGCCCTGATCACAGATTGACGAATTGACAATTTTCAAACGTTTCATCACAGATTCGAAAAATAAAAGAATAGTGTATATAAAAGGAGCGAAATAACACCACTGACAAAGAAAATTTACTGTAAATATCGTTTCGTTAATGAGTAATCATAAGATGAAATTGATTAAATTATGTTTGTAACGCGAAACGATGGAATCACTTAAATAAGGTAATATCTACCAGTATTATTATATAAATCGGAATGGCTGACAGGTTAGCGCGTTAGACTTTTGATACGGAGGTCTGAGGTTCGAACCCCGGTGGAAGCAACATTTGTTATCATGTGTTTATGCTTTTCTGGTTGTAGTTATTGAGCTCTTTAGTTCAGATGCGTTAATTTGTCAAGTTAAGACGAGTAATGGCATATTTCAAAAATAAAAAATAAATGTGTGAACAAGTCCTTTTAGCATCGATCTGTGTAAAGGTCATATGCAAATCTGGACATACTTTCAATCGTAATATGAAAGAATTCAAGAATTCCACATTAAACACTATCAAATAAATGCAAAGAGATGAAAATGTGTTCAACATCTACCGGTTCATATACTTACTAGTGCATACAAGTATTCTATTCAATTACAATACTATTGCATGTTTGAATTTGACTGTGCAAACCCATTGGCTATAACTAATGCAATGTACAGGTAGATGTACTTTTAAGTGATTCTTTGTAAACGGTTTTGCACCACTGACATTTTAAGCTCCTGCCAAAATATTTTTTGTAATATTAATTAAAGGAATGCATCACACAAAATCACCATGAAGTTTTGTTATATGTACCGTAGGTTAACATTTTAATTTGGGGAGTAACTAAGTTCAATTTATTATTGATGCTGAATGAAGCAACTGCTTTGTTTTGCTGTGTTTATTCTAATGAAATCATCGCGTTTTCGTACTTTTTGTCACTTGGTTGTTTCTGAATACAAACGTTCACCTGTCTTTTTTATATTTTGAAGTAATAACACCAATGTTTGACCTGTATGTTCATTTGGAGACATTTTATTAATTTCAAATGAAATAAATTCATGGACTATTTTGTGTCTCAATACAATGTCTAGTGCATTGTGTTTTGCCCGCTACTTTACAGCAATACCAGTAATTTATTCCCTTTAGAGTCCCGATAAAGTAGTTACAGAAAATACTGTATTCCATAGAGCATTAATGTCACCTTTTGTATTCTCATTTGAAACAAATATTAAACATTAAACCCGTAACTTCTGTTCAATAATACTGATAAGACATTTTACACTCTCTCATGCCAGTGCGCTCATGCGGGGTACATCACTTTGTGCACAGGGAACAAAACCATACAAATGTGACACAATGCTATATGGACTTTCATCTAATAATCGATTCGTTAAATTTTTGCTATAGCTATCCGAGCATGCGTTATCAATTTAAATGGTATTACCTTATTCTAGCTATACATGTAGTTTCTATATATCCTTATATTTATATTATTAACTGAGTAAGAAATAAGTTACTTCGGGAATAAACAAGTTGTTGGTAAGCATTGTGTTATATGATTAATAGATTGAGTAAGCGAATAAGTGATTGGGTGAGTTAGTGCGTGAGTAAGTGACTGCGTGAATTAGTGAGTGAGTGAGTGAGTGAGTGAGTGAGTGATTGAGTGACGGACGAAGGTGAAGGATTAAGGAGGGACGGAGGAAGGGAGCGAAATGTTAGTGAAATGTAGAGAAACGGAACGTATGGCAACCTAGATTTCTTAACAAATGCATTGATGTAAGATTTAACAATTAAAGTCCGTGAATATAGACTTGCACGGTAGCCCATCATAAAAGTCTCATAGTTATACACTGGAGCCATTGAATATAGACTTGCAAGGTAGCCCATCATAAAAGTCTCATAGTTATACACTGGAGCCATTGAGAATATAGACTTGCAAGGTAGCCCATCATAAAAGTCTCATAGTTATACAGTGGAGCCATTGAGAATATAGACTTGCAAGATAGCCCATCATAAAAGTCTCATAGTTATACAGTAGAGCCATTGAGAATATAGACTTGCAAGATAGCCCATCATAAAAGTCTCATAGTTATACAGTGGAGCCATTGAGAATATAGACTTGCAAGGTAGCCCATCATAAAAGTCTCATAGTTATACAGTGGAGCCATTGAGAATATAGACTTGCAAGGTAGCCCGTCATAAAAGTCGCATAGTTATACAGTGGAGCCATTGCGAATATAGACTTGCAAGGTAGCCCATCATAAAAGTCTCATAGTTATACAGTGGAGCCATTGAGAATATAGACTTGCAAGGTAGCCCATCATAAAAGTCTCATAGTTATACAGTGGGGCCATTGAGAATATAGACTTGCAAGATAGCACATCATAAAAGTCTCAGAGTTAATCAGTGGAACCATTAAGAACATAGACTTGCAAGGTAGCCCGTCATAAAATTGTCATAGTTAAACAGTGGAGCTATTGAGAATATAGACTTGCAAGGTAGCCCATCATAAAAGTCATGAAACAGTGGAGCCATTGAGATCAGAAGTACTTTTCTTGAAACACTCAGCTTTATTGGCTACGATCGTTCGAGCAATACGCTGTATTCATATTCCGCGCTCTCGTTCGATATATTACTTGAACTTCTGACAACAAATTTGTAATTTCAATACACCGACCTATTAAAAGCCCGAGTAGGAGCTATTGTGATCAGGTGTTTACATAATTTTTGACTTTTATTGAAATTTCAATGATTACTCGAATTTCCAATTAAACGGCTATTTTGTTTATCAGTTTTAATACTTTTTTTTCTTTTTTTTTGTAGGCGTTAAGGGATTTAACACTGGCTGTACAGATTAGTTCTATAAGAACTTGTCATACTTGGGCAATATCCCGGTTCGATAAAGAGCCATTAAAAGTTTCAATGGAACTTACAATGACAAATAAAAGGTGGGCCATAAATCGAACAGAGAAATTAGTAGGTAACAAGCAATACGACACCTTACATGCTAAGTCAGTTCGAAATCCAATAATGAAATAGAAGTGTTATTACTAGCCAATTATTATGCCCCATAAAAGAAAATTGGTTGCGAACAATGAAATCGGAGAGGGGCGGTGTATTATCTAAGTCAAATTGGTTCTGAACAATGAAATCGGAGAGGGGCGGTGGATTATCTAAGTCATAATTACGTTTTTGTTTCATACCCTCAGCTACTCAAGTCAAAATTTCCATACAAGTGTGCTTTGACTTTATGAGAGGTATGTGCTTTGACTTTATGCGATGTATATAGGTCACATTCCAATTTTCCATACAAGTGTGCTTTGACTTTATGAGATGTATGTGCTTTGACTTTATGAGATGTATATAGGTCACATTCAAATTTTCCATACAAGTGTGCTTTGACTTTACGAGATGTATGTGCTTTGACTTTATGAGATGTATACAGGTCACATTCCATTTTTCCATACAAGTGTGCTTTGACTTTATGAGATGTATATAATTCACATTCCAATTTTCCATACACGTGTGCTTTGACTTTATGAGATGTATATAGGTCACATTCCATTTTTCCATACAAGTGTGCTTTGACTTTATGAGATGTATATAATTCACATTCCAATTGTCCATACAAGTGTGCTTTGACTTTATGAGATGTATGTGCTTTGACTTTATGAGATGTATATAGGTCACATTCCAATTTTCCATACAAGTGTGCTTTGACTTTATGAGATGTATATAATTCACATTCCAATTTTCCATACAAGTGTGCTTTGACTTTATGAGATGTATATAATTCACATTCCAATTTTCCATACAAGTGTGCTTTGACTTTATGAAATGTATATAATTCACATTCCAATTTTCCATACAAGTGTGCTTTGACTTTATGAGATGTATATAGGTCACATTCCAATTTTCCATACAATTGTGCTTTGACTTTATGAGATGTATATAGGTCACATTCTAATTTTCCATACAAGTGTGCTTTGACTTTATGAGATGTATATAGGTCACATTCCAATTTTCCATACAAGTGTGCTTTGACTTTATGAGATGTATATAGGTCACATTCCAATTTTTCTTTATGATTTGTAATTGTATTTTCTTTTAAAATTCAAAAAATAATAGTGATATCCTATAGCATGCCATTTATATAGTAAAATGCAATAAAACAAATGTGTTGTAAATACGGAAAAATAAATTCAAGGGGCGCAAACGTATCTATATTTGGGGCGCAAATGATATATTTTCTTGGCGCATTTGATATTTGAAATTGGCGCATTTGATATGCCAATTAGCGCAAATGAAATTCTCCAGGTGAATGTATATATAAATATAATGAGGCTAACCATTAGATCGATATTTCATTTTAATCATGATTGAACTAACAATTACGCAATTTGTTCAGAAACATTTAGGGAAGAAGTAAAGAAAGTGAAATGTGATAAAAGAAAACTGATATTAATTTTTTTTAGATTCGGAACAATAAATCACCTATAAGAAACACGAATTTGCATAGTCAGTATTATCAAGAATTCAGTAAGAAAGTGAACATTGTACGAGTATAAGAAATTGAGGTAATGAAGCATCATGAAAAAAACCCATAACCAAACTGAGTAAGCCTACACCTGCATCAGCATATACACGCATAGCTGGTGCTGATTTCACAAAATGAAACCCTGAAAATGCACGAATCTAGTAATAATGCAGTCATGTAAAATCGATGTCATGCACTATAAATGTCATCTGCGATGATAACAATAACCAGTGAATTCATATGTAAATTAAACCTTTCTTATTAACCGAATAACGGATACGATTTGAATATGTAATTCCCGATTGATTAAGTGAACTAAATGTTGCAGAACATTTCTAACAGTTTGCAATAACGCAATGCAAAGAATTTATGTCCTTGTTACAACTTTTATTTTTTATTTATTTTATTTCGTATAGACCATAATATAGTCTTATAGATCTACAATTAGACTAGTTATGAACCAGTCAATTTAATCACATGGTCTCCAAGTTCAAGACCTTTAATATGATGAATTATTAACACTTCTGCGTTTGGTTACCAATTAAATAAAGAACAATTAAATCAAAAAAATAAATAAATATACGTCAGTTTTTATATCTTGCTGTTCAAAGTTTTGGCGCTTTAAATATCAATGCAAGTAGGTGTAGTAAATGAATTGACAATAATACAAAGCTGTTCTTTTGACTTTTTATTAAAGTATTCTCCAATGTAATTTTATCGTACAGAATGGTACAGACCCAAAGAAGGACCAGAAACATCGCCACTCTGTGGTGTCAAGGCTTATCGAGGTGTTGCCCCTGAAGGGGCCAGGGAGCTTCCAGAAGTTTTGCGAGGTCTTGTACATGAGCGGTCATTCCTTCATTGCGGACTTCCTTCGAGATGAAGGTATTATAATAAAAATTGCCTTGCATTTTCTGTATTCTAAAATGACACGCGCAGATTTTTCTATAGACAAATAAAAAAAATCCGTTATCAAATTGCCAATAAACAACTCGAAAAAGTAGTGTTGAAACTGTAAAATATAGTTCGCAATGTAATTGCAGAATATGTTTTCAGAATTTTCGAATCCAAATCATTGTCGCTTTATCGTTGTTTATCTGTAATTAAACAACGATTATGTGTTCTGATACGCGTATATTTACCGCTCGGACTAACGTCCTTATTGTTTAATTCATACGCATTAAAACTCAAAATCATGGTTTATCTACAGATAAACAATTCAAAATCGAAACATATTTCTTATTTGAAGCATCGGTATTTGTTTATACATTGTTGAGTCATTATAAGCCCATTATGTAATTCATAAGTAAATTCACGACAATAGCACAAACAACTCGTTCCTCGAAAGCCAGAAGGGGTTATCAGCCTTCTTTGCTCATATGTTGATGACCCCTTAAAGGGACGAATTGAATTTATTAATAAAACCAACCCTACTGGTATATTTATTGGCCACCAAACATTGGAATAACTCAGTTATATTGTGTTGACTCTATAGCACACACAACACTTTACTTGAACGCCAGGCCCATTGTTCTCAAAGGATTAACTCTAGGATCAAGATCAATCTTACCTGATCTTGGATCTTGTAGTTCAAATGAGCAGAATCTCAAAAATAGTTTATTTTTGAACTACCTTTCCTTCTAAATTAAATAACACAAATTTGTGTTAAGTTTTGATTAAAATATTCATTAAAGGTAGAAAATCTACACTGAGAGGGGTACATTATTATGTAATATATATATTTGTCAAATTATTAAAATTGATCCAGATATTAGTGAACACCATTTTTTATTAGGATCCTGAAATATCTGACTCAAGTTCATCTTGAACCTGAAAATCAGGTTGAACTTATTTTGTGAACACGGGGCCAAACGTGGCTATATCAGATTTCTTTTGCACATATATTTACATTACTGGAATATTTATTGGAACACAAGCATTGGAATGACTAGAGAGTAAAGTGGGGTACAATAACCGCACATAAAGTACAAAACAGAACTGTCATACAGATTGTATTACTGAATCTATTGCTGAAAACGGGTCTTATATGTTAAGGTAAATTAAAGTGCATTTTGGCATTTCGGTATGCAACATGTACTTTTAAAGCACTAACCGCATGTGCGGTACGTGAATAATATTTAGAAAAACGTTTTACATTACATCTCATGATCTGATATATCCATGTTTCAGAAAACTCCAGCAGTGACACTATTGACATAAAGGATATATTTCGTCGCATACCAGCGCTGGACAAATACCTGAAAGACCCTGAGCGAAAAATGTTGGAATCGTACGTTAATGAAAAGGTATAACCAAGTTATAACTTGTACTAAATCGTTAAATAGTGGTATATGACGGAGGTGACTTTTCTCCACTTATTTATATGACCAGTTTAGAGTGACCAAATATTAAAGCTCGCCAAAACACTGAAATACATTTTGTCAACTGATTCGCCTGTTCTATAAGTAAACGATGAAAACATATAACAACCTGAAATTGAGCTGGGGAAAGTAATGGGAAGCTTCACATGCTAGTCCAGGACACAAATCTGGTTTCAGTCCCAAGGGCAACATGTAAGGCAAACATGAGTAATCTGTATTCTGTGCTTCGTAGAATTCGATATACGTGTGTTCTTTGAAAAGAAATATTACTACGACAGCGTGTTTGCTAATTAATTTTCAGGTAAAAGACTCCGCTCTAAAGGGAGTTTGGAGCAAAGAGGCAGTGGCCAGAGAGAAGGACAAAGCAATCGAGGCCAAGCAAAGGCAGCTGGACGATGCGT
Organism: Congeria kusceri; assembly: GCA_027627225.1. Classification (NCBI taxonomy): domain Eukaryota; kingdom Metazoa; phylum Mollusca; class Bivalvia; order Myida; family Dreissenidae; genus Congeria; species Congeria kusceri. The sequence goes on along the minus strand of CM051029.1, from coordinate 70,063,732 downwards.
TCGAATATGAAGAAAAGGAGAAAGCATTGAAAGCACAAATTGCAACGTTGGAGAAACAGTTGGCCGAGACGAAAGGTGAGGTCATGGATTTTAAATCCCAGCTCCGGTCAATGGGCGTGAAACTGCGTGAAACTGAAGACAAATTTAAATCAGACTTTAGCGTTCAGATGAAGTATAACACTGCGAATGAGAACACTATGAGGAAACTGGAAGATAAATATAAAACTTGTGAACTAACACTGGAACATGTGGAAAAAGGTATACACAAAATGCTGTACATTCCTGAGAGAAATTCTGAGAGAGACCAAATGGCAATAATGGAATTTCGTTTTGCATTTCTTGGTCAGGACTTTGACAAATTTATAGATAAACATAAATTATTGTTAGAAATAGAAAAGCAAAATGAACAACTTCTACATGAAAGGAATTATATTCTTAGCCATTTGGGCCATCATTCCTCGGAGAATAAGCCGAGTCTGTTGAACGCCTATCAGGACTTTGCCGTGAGGACAGACGAGGACATGATGCAGTTGAAGCAAAAGATAGAGCAGCATACGAACATAATCGAGGGGCAGCAAGAAAAGATCCATCACCTTCATAAGGAGGTGGAAACACACACCGAACAGAAGAAAATGAAACAGACAGGAACGGTCTGGCAGAACGCTTTGTTGAACGTTATGCGAAAGCAACTCAATGACGTCAAACATGACAACAGGCTGAAGGAAACGCGGATCAAGCTTTTTGAGACTGAAATAGGGAAACTGAAAGCAAAGATTGCAGAGTTAGAGGAGGGAAATCAACATGACCACCATGTCCGACATCACAAGCATGCGCACAAGGAGCGCCTCACACCGGAAGTTATGACTGCGCGCATGGAGGACGCCGATAGCGACAGTATCACGTCTAAACCGGAAAAGAACCGACGGAACTCGTTACTTCCGCCTATATATCCCAGCCCGGGTTCAAAGACGCCCCCTGTCGCACGGTCACCAAATCGTCGTAAGCAAAAGCCGTTAACAAACCAACGAAGTATGGGGGACCGGCCGAATGTCTCATTACCGGAAGGACTGATAACGCACCAGCTCCGGTTGGAGAACCGGGGCTTGGATATGCCTCTTAGCAAACCGGGCAGCCATGGCGCTAATGCATTGGGAGATTTAATGTTGATGGGTGGTGGTGGGAAACCAAACAAATATGCTCATATGCGATCATGAGTTAAATATAGCTTTACGCTGAGGTGAAAATATAAATATGTAAAGATTTACATTTCATTTCTGTGATATATGAAACATTTAGTATTACATGGCTACAAGCATTTACATGTACCAAATACACGGAGCTGTGTTTGCCGGGTGCACAATTGCTCCTGTTGTTGAAATAATACAATTATGAAGGTCATCAATTGTAACACTGCATCGGAGTTGATGTTACAAGGAGCTTTTAGTTTCCAAATAATTATGCGCCAAAATAGGGGGCGTTGCGAGTATGAAATTTTGGAATACAAACGTTGCGGAATTACCACGAACCTAAGATCACTGTTTGACAATCAGACATTTTCCAGATTACTAATACACAGCTTAGGCACAAAAGCGATATAAGATCGTCAAATTGTTTTGAAGATTTCTAAGAACAAACAACATTTTACCAGCTTTGAAAACGGCATGTTGCGTAATTTTACACCAAAATACTGACTTGTTATCTTGTATCGGTTGCTTTAAAATAAAAATAATACAACAAAAAAGAAATAAATACAGTCCAGTTAAATAAACAACATGTTAAATTAGTTAAAGTTATGTTGTGGTCACTATAGTCACTTCATAACAAAAACATTACCACACAGATGCTTTTATACGCTGCACACAGTTGTTTATAATGATGTTTAGTATGTTTTACAGTGTCATGACTCCTGTTGTCTGTGATATATTACATTGTGATTGGCAAAATAAATATGAGGCGCGTCGTTGGAAAACCGGACTTAATGCATATGCGTAAAGTGTCGTCCCGGATTAGCCTGTGCAGTCCGCACAGGCTAATCCAGGACGGCACTTTCCGCTTTTGTGGTATTTTCTGTTTCAATGAAGTCTCTTCTAAATATAAATTCACTGTAGGCGGAAAGTGCCGTCCTGGATTCATAAACAGTAGGAGTTCGATAATCGTTCTGCCCTCATTCAAAGTATAAATAGCTGTCCTTTTTTATAAATACTCGCATTAAGTATAAACAAAATATCGTTTATTTAAAGCAAGGAGCTTTCGCGCATTTTAAATACTTAACAATATTTCAACAATGTGTCATGTCGATATTGGCTTGGGTCAGTTTATCTAATTAGAAAAAACTCATGAATCCAAAAGTATGCATATAATGTAAAACCAATTTTATTTGTTATAATAAAGACAATATACTATTTACCAGAAGTTTCGTGATTATTTTGTAATTTCGTGTACATCAGTAAGATTATATTTCACTTTCTGTTTTGTTCACTCAAATAAAAGCGATAAGAAATTATTCTTTGAAAGTCTATAAAATAAATTCATGTAATTTATTTTTGCATAATTGTGTTTCACCACTTCATAGTTTCTTTTAATTGCATCGCTATTAATCCGGAGATCGTGAGTTCGAACCCCAGCCCGGCCACATAACCTGTGTGGGATTGGTCATGAAATTATTTGTACGGCCATTCTTCCCCTACCTCTGATTTAAGTAGGGCAGTTTTTACTTACTGGCATAGTTATGTGCACTTAGTAATGGTAAACCGTTTAGATCGGTTAAGCTTGCCCAGGAAAAGTGTAAGTAGGTTAACTGACCGCCGTCATATGACTGAAATACTGTTAAAAACGGCGAAAAATCCCAACAAACAAACAATTGCATCGTTTGTTAAGGCGTAAAAAGAACAACACACATTTAAGTATTTACGAAAGGTTTTAGAATTGTGTTTCATTCATGATTTAAAAGCACTTTCTAGAACAACGTAATATCTATACAGACTACCACCATTAGAAGAGTAATGAACGGGTTACCGCCCAAGAGGGGGAAACATATTATTGAGAAAGTTATTGTTATTATATAGACCGTATCGTCATTAAGCAGTAATGGACATAAATGCACAGCTCTGCATATCCAATTTCGACTAATACGGCTTACGAACGGTGATGAAAACATAGATTGATTAAAACCCCTAAATCACCATCCCATTACTTCACCATTATTGTAACGATGCAGGCTCGAAGGCGTGAGTGGGATTAAACAGTGCTTATCAAAATAATTAACTTGTCTTCACAAAACAGTTCTGTATTCATTATGCTTGCGTTTAAGTGCCTTAATTGATATTTAAAGCTATGAAATATTGACCAAAGAAGCGAGTTTATGACAGAGTGGAATAGTTAATGAATAGACTAAGTGTTTTTGGAGAACAAATCGTGCGTAATAACACCACTGGTTCCATTAACGCAATTACATAAATTACATTAAAGATGATAAAGTTATCTGCATTCATTTATAAGAGACTGCTTTTGAAAACTTTATACCAAGAAATTACTGAATGAACTGCGTTTTCTAAAGAATAAGGCAGTAACAGGAGGAATGCACACGAGAATTAGTCGGTCCGATTATTGAACAGTTCCTTTTTTCAATTCATCTGAAATTGCTTACGCTTAATTGTATTGAGGCATTCCCCAAACCATAATCAGTTCATAAGAAAATAAGTAAATAATATTACTTATAAAGACTGTCCCCAGTTCGTCTTTTCTAATAAGTCTAGCTTACCAAGTCGTCCGACCGTCCGTCCGTCCGACCGCAAGCGTACTCAGCGATGTATTATTGTTAGCCTGTCTGTCTTTTTTATTCATGAGTAAGAGGAAACAATACTGGTATGTAGTTCTATTTACGGAATAGCACAACGCCAAATTTCTTTTTAATAAATATCGTGCAAGAAAAACACAAGGGTCACGTAAGTTAAATACTTATGTTTCGACTCGTTTCAGGTCTGTTGCATTTCGCGAGAATTTTTTTCATATTACTTTTGATATTCGATTTTTATACCTAATCAAATAGCGTGTCATATTATTTAAAGAGGTCGTTGATATAATATTCGCTTATTGCAAAATGGCATATTTGATTTACGTCTCGTGGATACAATCACGAGTTTTTAACCTGCTGTTATGTTTATTATTTACTATTACGATCGATATTTGAGTGTTTTTCTCTTATAAAATGTTATTAAACCACCAAGGCATTATCATTAAAATTTTCAAATTTTATCTTCTGCACGTAAAACAAGTGCACCGTAAGCACGGTTCACCGCGGGCCAAAACAACCGCCAGTCAGATCGAATTAAAATCTGCACGACGATTAATCAAATGTAAATATAACACAATGCGACATTGATCGGTTTCAAATGATTGATCCCCAATATCCCATAATATAACAGAAATGTCCGAGGTCCGTTGAAATTGTCACGAGTATATATATTATACGATTTTGATCTGCTTTATAATCATAAATAAATAGTGTTTATAAAAGGTTAATAGTACATATGTAATGTTGAAGTCTCGTATAAACATGTCTGTATAGGGTAGCACTCATTCTTAAACATGTCTGTATAGGGTAGCACTCATTCTTAAACACGTCTATATAGGGTAGCACTCATTCTGAAAGGGACCTATCGACGTTGGTTAATAAACTAAAAATTCATTTAAGATAATTCATGTTGAAGCATTGTTAAATTCAATGGTCTGATATCTGTAAACAGTTGACAAACTTACATTTTTATTACATTTAAGATTGGTAATCAATGAAACTTTCGCGAGTGAGGGGAAAATAGTAGTAGAAGTAAAATCTGTAGAAATGAAGCATACATTATTATTATTATTATTATTATTATTATTATTATCCAAGTTACTTTGTTATAAGATTGATTTCGAATGTTTTCGGATCAAAATCATTATCAGCATGGATCCATATTTATAAAGGTTCTTGAGTTAACTTAAGTACAAAACAGAGATCTATAAACCAACTGCTTATTAATAGATCTTTGTACAAAATAAGTCAAAATTAGAACTTGTGTTTGAGACTTTATTTATACCAGCCCAGCATTTTGATTGTGTGTAAACTAATGTTCACAATATTTTCGGGCTAATAAAGTAAACAACGTTGTTGTTTAAACTAATGTTCACAATATTTATTGTGATTGTGTGTAAACTAATGTTCACAATATTTATTGTGATTGTGTGTAAACTAATGTTCACAATATTTATTGTGATTGTGTGTAAACTAATGTTCACAATATTTATTGTGATTGTGATTTATTGTGATTGTGTGTAAAATAATGTTCACAATATTTATTGTGATTGTGTGTAAACGAATGTTCACAATATTTTCGGGCTAATCAAGTAAACAACGTTGTTGTTTAAGCCAACCGTTCACTACAGTCCCGATTATTTGTAGACAGATTGCCGATAACAATTTGCTTTTTTCGGGAACCTTTCGGGATAAATTGGGCGGAGCTTTCTCATCGGACTTGTTCGGCATGTTTTCGCGGAGTGCCATACGACAGGTTGTGGTATCAACACCGAGACCAATCCGAAGTAGCCGAATGTAGAAGAATGCCGACAGTTCCGGATTTGACTCCCGAATGTTTCCCGATCATGCGAAAAGGTTGCGGTAACATTTCAGAACATGCTGAAGAGTTGCCGATTTGTTGTCGAAAGTATGATGAAATTTGAGAGTCGAGATATATACACGATGCCGAACTACTATCTTATTATAGGTTGCTAATGGGACACCGTGGATGTTTGAGGCCTTCACTTTGCACTTCAATTTTAAATCCAAGCTGAAAGTGAATCCGTACTTGCCTTGGGATTGCACTTGAGACAGACAAGAAGACGTCATCAATGGTGGGTTCGCTCCTAGCTCACAGACGACAGGAGGCTTCGGTATTGACAGTACAATACATTGATACAGGAACTCTGATATGAAGATGTCACCTCTCCCAAAAAATAGCAATTTTGTCTGACATTAATCTGCGTCTAACCCGTCGTATTCAGAAAAAAAAATACACCAGGCTCCGAAACGTCCTTCTTGCTGGCCTATAGCTTGCGATGAGATACATGCAATCTAGGGACACGTAAACCTCATTGGTGCATGACTTCTGTATTGCTGCACAAAGTCAATGCCATTTGTCCCAGAAGTATATACTGCCCAGCTTATGATTGCAAGGATGAAGAAGTTCTGGTCATTCACAATACTCCAGAGTCCTGACGTGAAGTGTCCGCGCAATTCGAGAGAAGGCGGAACGTGCTCCGTACTGATGGCTTGCTCTTGTCTTGCTGACTTTAATAGCTAAAGAAGAGTTTCATGTGCTGGAGAATCCCTTAGAGATATTTTGATAGTTGTTTCTACCCAGCTTTGGCTTTGAGGTAGTGGTTTACGCCTTCATCCGAATTGGAGTGTTCAGGGGCTGACTAACTGCCATATTTCACGCCCAATCTCTTCTTCAATGCCTTTGACTAGCACCATGATAAGTGTGTTCAATTCGCTCTTTTATATTTCGGAAAAATTTGGCTTTTGCACGCCGTCCTTTCTGCTGACGATGTCGTCTTCAGCGACGATTTGGCGATCTTTCATTACATGATCGGCGAAGCATCCGCGAGCATGTGCTTAACAGAACTCTTCCACTCGTTGTTTTCAGGGAGGTTTCGGCATCGATTTAACTTCCTTCAAGGACAGCCCGGAAAGGCTCAAAGATAACAAAGCCTCGCAGAAGACTTTACAAAGGTTCCGAGTCAAAAGCGATGTGTTCCTGAACATCCCGAGAATAGTTGCCGATGGTTTGCCGAAGACCACAAGCCATCCCGAATACAACATTCGGCGTGAAAAAAAAAAAAAATGGACGCCGAAGTTTTTTTCGATATCGAGTTAGTCCCAAAGTGCCAAGAAGGTTCCAAAAATGTTATGGAAGGACACGGAAGGGTTCCAGAACATCGCGAAGATATGCCGAAACATCCCGATTTTGCTAAATTTGTTGTCGGGAATCCTTCGGGGACCTAGTAGACGGCAGGTTTTACTGAATCCTGTTTCCGCCAGTTTAATTTTGATTTGTACAAGATCCACACGAAATTTTGACGATAATTATCGTCTGAACATTTTTCAACTTTTGTGTCTCCACGCATTGGTGAAGTTCAAAATCCGCAGAAATTGAAAGCTAAAATGTCGCGTTGTAATCTTTCTTTTTCTTTTACATTTTAATGTATGTTTATTGAAACAACTATTACGTTGTTATTTGTTTCTAATTTAAATGACCATGTTTTACAGAAGCTTTTGTCACTTGGTGGATGCTGAATATGAACAATCACCTGTCAAAATAAATTTCGTTGTCTGGCTAATTTTGTAATTTAAAATTGGGGATTTTTGTACTTGTGTCAAATGACAGACTATCAAGGAAAATTTAGGATTCGTAATAAAATATCGCATGTTTTCACCCTCTATACTCTTTGTCTAAAAACAAAATCCGCATTTTAGTGGCCTTACAGACACTATGCCACACTTTCTTGCATAGTGATTCTTATAGGTCAAATTACACCAAAACGGAAGTCACATCCTCAGGGTTACATGCTGTCAGTTAGATAATAAACACATAGGGTTCAGTGTATAATGCATATGATTTTTAAAATACAGTTTAAATGATATGTTTTGGTATCAATTTAAAGGTATATATGTAAGAAATAAGAAAAAAAAGACAGTTTTAGGCACTACTTTATCTTAAATGGTTCCCAGCTTCATAACTTTTGGCCCATGTATTCATGCACAAAATGGCAGCCCCCATGCCTGTCAAAACCGGTGTGTTTATTCTAAGGTAAATATTTTGAGTTACAACGTATAGAAAATTTTGACATGCTGTTTTTTTAAAGGTTAATGCCTTATCTTTCCAACAATGTATGGTGATATTGGGAAGTCGCTTGGTCATGGTGAAAATTGAGATCAAACATTGAATAGTTTATATGTAACAATGAAGGAACTTATTTGCGCATGCGTAACCTATAACCCATTATATCAAATATTGAATCTTGAACTCATAACTTCTGTATTATAGATAAATTACTGATACGACATTTCACACTATCTCACGACGGCGCGCTGATGCGGGTACAATGTGCACACAGATCAAACACACGGAAATATGACACAATACTACAGCATGGACTTTTATCTAATAATCGATGCGTCCAATGTTTGCTATAGCCATCCTGGCATGCGTTATCAATGTAAACAGAATTGCACGATCCTAGCTATACATGTAGTTTCCAATTATGCTTATATTAATATTATTAATTGAGTAAGAACAAGTAAGTTGTTGGTATGCATTATGATTGATTCATTGATCGATTTAGTGACTGAGAGCAACAGTCAGTGAATTAATAAATAGTTGAATGAGTGAATGAATGAATAAATAAATGAATGAATGAATGAGTGAGTGAGTGAGTGAATGAATGAGTGAGTGAGTGAGTGAGTGAACGAATGAATAAATGAGTGAATGAGTGAGTGAGTGACGGAAAGAGGGAGGGAGGGGGTGGAGTTAGGGAGACAGGGACTGAGTTAAAGAGCGAGGGAGTTATGGAGGGAGGGAGTTCAAGGAAGGATGGAGGGAGCGAGGGAAAAACTTAGTGATAAGGGACGTAAGGATGGAGTGAGACAGCGAGCGAATTGGTAGTGAAGTGTAGGAAGGGTAAGAGTGAATAACTCAACAATTGTTAAATTGAATTGATTTAAAACGAGCAAAAAGAGGCTGAGTGAGAAAGGGAACATACAACTAATTGGATATCTTAACAAATGCATTGCTGTAAGATTTAACAGTTATTGTCCGTGAATATAGACTTGCAAGTATTCCCTTCATAGAAGTCTTAGAGAACTGAACATTGTAGCCATTGATATCAGCAGTACTTTTTGCAAGACGCTCTACTTAATTAGCTACGATCATTAAAAGGCGCTCTATTGAAACGCTGCAGTCATATACTGCGCTCGCGTTCGATCAATTACTTGAACTTCTGACCATGGCGCGCGCGAACCATTTGTTCACTCAATACATCGACCTATCAAGCCTGCATAGGAGCTTTTGTGACCATGTGTTTACATAAATATTTTGACTTTTATTGAAATTTGAATGATTACTCGAATTTCTAATAAACGGCTGTTTTGCTGAAATATCAATACACATTCCCTTCTGTTCAAGCTGTGAAGGGCTTTCAACCAGATAACAGATGGATGTGATAGGAACATGTCACACCGGGGCAATATCCCCGTTCGATATAGAGCTATCACACGTATCAATGGAAATTAAAATGACAAATATAAGGCGTACAACAACAACAAACAAACAACAACAACAACAACAACAACAACCCATTAGGGCTGTCTAAATTTTGTTTTCGTTTTAGACTGCCCAAAAAATGGCATCCCATATTAAAGACTCTTTAAAGTTAATACATACGTACCCTTTATGGCAATCTAGCATGTACTAGGTTGCCCTAATTAAAGGGTTTATGTTGTAGCGAAGTTCAAGTATAAATATACGACGTGTCAAAAATGCATGCATACATATACTCACACACACACACATGCACGCACACACACGCACGCATGCGCGCACGCATGCACGCACGCACACACACACACACACACACCTTTTACCCATACAAGCAGATTATTAGATCCATTGTTCATGAATTGTGTATTAGATAAATATGCTATTATTTACCGGCTCTGTGATTACTAATATTTTATTATTTATTATTATTTATTATTTATTATTTCCACGCATGTCTGTCTTATTATGAATTTGGTCAACACGATGAGCTGTAATATGCTTAAGTGAATAAATATTTGTTGTTAATATAAGGCGAACGCATATATCGAACAGAGTAATTAGTATGTAACAGGCAATACGGCGCCTTACATGGTAAGTCAATTCGCAATCCAATAATAAAATAGAATTGTTATTACCAGCCAATTATTACACCCCATAAAAATAGGTTGTGAGTAATAAAATTGGGGAGGGGAGGGAGAGTAAATAAGTTAAAATTAAGTGTGTTTTTGTACCCTCGTACACAAGCACAAAACTGCATGTAGGTTTGCATTATCTCATATTAGATGTATATAGTTTACTTTCTGAGTTACATTTTTTTCGAACATATAATTGTGTTTCACTTTTAGCAATATCTGTTATTAGCTCGGCTTCCTTAATCTTTAGACAAACAGGTTCGGAGGCTATTTAGAATACTACTATACAAACAAAAGTTTCAATCTAGTTGCGTTCTTACTTTAATAGAACGAATTATATATGATTTATAATTGTACTTTCTTAAAAACCACAATAACATAACATAATAACTTTTTATGAAAGTGATATATGCAAAACATTTTTATAGGGAAACTGTAACAAAAATAAATGTTATTTACAATGATACTAAACATATTATATTAGATTGATAGTATATATTAAAATTGTAGTAACACTACTATAATGCAATTTGTTAAAACACGTTTTGGAAAGAAATGAAAAAGTACAATGTCAAAAAGGAAGGAAGTGCGTGGACATCTTGTTATTTATGTACCCCTGCAGATGTACTGGATTGAACACACAATAAAGCGCCTTTAAGAAAAACGGATTTGTGTTGTATTCTCATGCCTACAGTTAGAAAAGCCGGATTGTAAATGAATGAAAACACTTCAAGTTTCAAGTTTTTTTATTGGAACATCGGCAAAACGCCTTTGACCATTAACATACAAGTAAACAATATATAGTCAAAGTGCATCAGTACAATACAAATACAATCATGTTAATAGACATAGACATAAACTACAGTGAAGAGTGTTCAAACATCGTGTACAAAAGTGTATGTATTAAAACAACGCAGTGAGAACAAACAAGTAATAAATAGACAATATATTTAGTGTTTCATACAATATTTATTAAGAAGCAGCAAATAGTTGTAATTTTTCCTCACGGAGTTTCATAGCATCGGTAATGAATCTGGCAACATTGTTAATGACTGTAGTATTTTGACAAGAGAGAATGTTTTTAAATTTTACTAAATTTGGCCAGTTGGATCGAATACAATATTTTGTTCGAAGATCTTTGTAGATTGAACAAGTTAGAAAGAAATGATATTCGGATTCAACAGTGTTTGCATTACATAGTTTACATTTGCGTTCATCTCTAGGTATGTTATTATATCTACCAGTCTCTATTTCCAATGTATGGGCGCTAAGTCTAAATCTTGATAGCTGATGTTTTTGATTTTTATTATTAATGCAATCTAGATATTTTTCATACACGAATTCCGTCTTAAACATTCTATAGTACTCTAGTTTCGGTTGGTTATTAATTGTAACACTATAATGAAAATTCAACATCGGTGCATTAAGTACACGTGCATTATAAAATGCATGCGTAACTGGGGCTGATTTCACAAATGAAAACCTGAAAATGCGCGAATCATGTCATAATGCAGTCATGTAATTGATTTCATACACAATAACTGCGATTATAGCAACTCGACAATAAAGTCGGTGAATTCATATGTAAATTAAACACTCCTTATTAACCTAATACACGGATACGATTTTAATACGAACTTCCGGAAGGAATTGATTACTTCTACGATCACCAGTGGATTTAAAATTGCAGTTAAACCTGAACAGTTTTCAATAAAGTTATACAAGGAACCCATGTCTTTATTACTATTTAACAGAGGCCCAGAGAAGGCGCGTACACGCGTAAATTACGCACACGAAATTTGAAGAAAGGCAGTGAAATATGAAATTTTGGTTTTACATTAACGCAGAGAATATACAATTTGCGTGTACATTAACGCACAATTTTCTAGCTTACATAACGTCACATTTGAGTGACAGGGAAAATATAGAAGATTGAAGTTTTCACAGGCCTGCATACCTGAACGTGCAGTTTAGATAACAATAATATTCATAAAATGTTCAGAATGCTTACTTGCATTATTATTGTTTTTAAATGGTGTTGCTACATTATTGAGGTTTTTTGTAATAATACGGTTGTTTTCTTTCTCTAATGTTTCTAACTGAAAAGTTTAGTTGGGTGCAAGTTTACCACCGATTATCCTACATAGAGTGTACATTTACCCCCATAAATTCTGCAGATAGTGTACATTTACTCCCAAATTTTCAAGTACGCGTACATTTACCCCCAGTACAAAAGCTTATCTGGAGCACTGCTACTCAAGTATTTTTATTTCGCATACACTCTACGATTTTTAAAGTACGCTTTATAAGTATAATTAAATGAAAATACATGTATTCAACGTTCAAATATTCTTCAAGTAAGTACCCCGCGAATTTCAAATAGTTTAAACATTTAGACCATACGAAGAACAATTAACGCGTCTACGTTTTGCCACGAATTCAATATAAACCCCTTGAAGAATAATATTTACACGAATAAGTCATTTTATATCTCCTGTGCGTTTTTGTCGTAAAACATTCGGGGATTTATGCAAGTAAGTACAGCAACTGAAATGACTATATATAATACATTTATTTTTGTGAATTTCTTTTTGTCAAGCAGGTGATTTCTATATTTTACAGAATGGGACAGACCCAAAGAAGGATCGGAAACACCGCCACTCAGTGGTGTCCATGCTGACTGAGGTACTGCCCCTAAAGGGACCAAAGATATTCCAGAAGTTTTGCGAGGTTTTGTACATGAACGGTCATTCATTCATAGCGTACTTCCTTCAAGTTGAAGGTATTATTATAAAAATTGCAGTAGTAGAATTTCGTTTATGAATTATTGTGTGGCCTTATGCTGTGGGGGAACACGGAGTACCCCGAGGAACCACGTGTTCCGTAAATGAACCACTAATGAACACCTATGTGGGCTTATTAATCAATATATATCAAACATAATGTACAGAAAGCTTATATCGTGTAGTTTTTACAATTACACTATGACAATGTGCCAAGTAATACAGATTAACGTGGCCAATGCCCGTATTCACCATTTTATTCTTAGACTTACGAATAAAGAATAGATTGAGACTCAAGAAATAATAATTGTGTGTTTGCAGAAATGCCAGGTTCCAATGTTGCTTATTGAATAATATTCTCTTTTATTGCTGTTTGAATTGCGATGCTATGAGGGTTTTTTTTATTTACACTGACATGTTTCGTGAATAATTCTGGGCCAAGTGTGATCTTAGTGCGCACATAAACCGGTTTATACCCCCAATGCTTTGCATTGACCGTTCCAAGGCGGTGACCCCAGTTTTATTCATGTGTGTTTTGTGTTTGTTATGTGTTTTTGTGATGTCCTGTGTATTGTTTTTGGCAATTGGTCACTTGCCATAAATAAAGGACCTCGGGCTGCTAATAAGAGTTATCTCCTGCCGTCGCAACTGGAGTTTCGCTTTGTTTATATTTATTTTCTTAATAAATCATTCTAAATAAGAATGCTAAAATTACCGTTGGAGAATACCAAGGAAAATTCAAACTAACACTTTTTAGAACAGAACTGTTGCAAAAATATTCTTTATTCTTAAGTCTTAAGTCTCAAAATTGGTTCGTGAATACGGGCCCAGATCTGACGTAATAGTCCTACATCGTGTTGTACTTGCGTAATATTGTTTTACGTGTGAGTGATTTGTTAAAGCCGTACGCGATAATTTCATGATTATGTTATGCTATGAATGAAAACACGCCATGGATTAAATACATATAAAAACGACTGATTAAGCCAATTGTACTGGAAAAAATCTGTTAAACACAAACTGTGAAACAAACAGAAAGTATCTACATTATGCAAGGTTGACTTGCGAGTAAATCAAGTAGAAAAAATTATCTACCTGATTTTAATATAACATTTTACTGACGAAAAAATAAAACAAGTAGAATTAACACAACAATGGACTTTTATTACGGTACATAACACAGCACTTATGTCCCTTTTCTTGTTGCAATATCTAGTGTTTTAGAACAGAGGTTTGTACGGTGTCCTGTTACCACCATCGAAGTTTCGCGACTTCGACCTGTGCTTATGAAAGGGCGCTGACGCGCCGACACGATACGCTGACGCGCCGATACGATACGCCGAATAGCCGAGACGATGCGCCGAAGAGCCGACACGATACGCCGAAGCGATATAAACGTCGCAATCTCGTGTGGTTTTTTTCATATGTGCCTATACATTCTGTCAAAGATATAAATGTACATTAAACAATGTTATGAAAACACAATTGTTTACTTATTTAATTTACTTATTGATATACATATTTAATATTAACATTGAAGATTTTACATTAAAAATAAAAACAGTGCTTGTTATAAGACTGTCTGCTTAATTTTGGTTTGGGTAAAAAAATATACCTAAAGATACGATTTATAAATTTATACCTGTAGGTAGAAAAGCATGCCTGTAGGTACAATTTTGTACCTGTAGGTCCATCTATTTATTATGGTTGCTCAGAGTGACCTGCACTACTCTTTTTTGACCTCGTTCTCACGAGATGCTAACTCGTGGGAACGAGATACATACTCGTGGGAACGTGATACTAACTCGTGAGAACGAGAAACTATGTCGAGAGAACGAGATAGTAAGTCGAGGGAACGAGTTACTAAGTCGAGGGAACGAGTTACTAAGTCGAGGGAACGAGTTAGTATCTCGTTCCCACGAGTTAGTATCTCGTTCCCACGAGTTAGTATTTCGTTCCCACGAGTTAGAGAACCAATCAAATGTTTCCGTATATATTTTTTATAATAATATACCATGGCCGACAAAAACGATCATGTTGTAAGATGGTACTAAGTCGTTCACTAAGAGTTAGTATCTCGTTCCCACGAAATAGTAAGTCGTTTCTTCGACATAGTTATTTCGTTCCCATGAATTAGCATCACGTTCCCAGAAGCGCCGACACGATGCGCCGAAGCGAAATAAACGTCGTCTCTTTGTATCTTCGCCCAATTATATGAAATAAAAACGCTGACAGCGTAGACAGACTGTTGGCGAGAAAAGAAAGTAAGAGCAAATGAATTATGAGTAGGTTTGTGACAATTATTTTTGTTGCGCTTCTTTAAATAACACATGTATATAAATTTGGTCTGATCTACTCATGTTTATGTTTAAGAAAACTCCAGCAGTCTTATTTTTTATGGTAAATACAATTTCATTTTGGCATTTCGGTATGCAACATGTAATTTTAAAGCACTAAACTGAACAATTTTTACGAGATGTAGGTACCATATAACTACAGTCGTCGAATTTCGTAGTTATTGGGTCCTGTCTGCAATGTGTGCGGCCGCGGAGTGTGACCCGTCGTCCATACTTAGTTTACTTTTCACCCACACCGACTAAATGTAGTATAAATGTTGACTGCAATCAGTTTACAATGCTACCATTTTTTAAGCATATCAGAACCCAGACACTTGTCATCAAATGATAACACCTTATGTACTATAAAGGAGACTTTTTTGCATTTGATTATTTTACTGAAAGTCGTTTTTAAATTTTGGTGTGGCTCGGTGCTGTGGGGCGATTCGGAGTACCCGGGTGAACATCGTGTCCGGTATGGGGACCACTACCCGAATTATTGTACTTGCTTACCAAACATAGGCTAATATATTAAACAACTGATATAGTAAGGCCACATTTTTTGTTTTATTTTTAATTTCTTGGTCATTTTAGACAAATTATCCAGGTAGAGGAGGAAATACAAATAAAATAAAATAAAGTCAAAGTTAGAACAAACATTTGACCAAAAGTGATAAAAAAATCAGCATTTTTCTCTGAAGTATTAATTAGCAACTTTGCAAAAGTATTCTTTGCGTTCAAAAGAGTACACATAATGACTTTGTTTATGGTGAACTGGCTAGGTTTTCTATGCAGACTATGAGGCATTATAACATTATTAAATATTGGATAAAACTATTACAGTGTAATGAAAACAAATTTGTTAAAAAAGTTTACACAATGTTAAAACGATAGTGCTCACAAGTTAAAATGCTCCTCTGTTTCTTAGGCTTCACGATGTGTGGATAATGCAAGGCGTTGGAGATGTTAAAGTGTTTTTATTAATCGTTAACCAACGTCTAAAAGACGCATTTGTACAAAACTGGTCAAGTCGATTGAGCGAGTCTAGTAGAGCCCTGTTGTATAATAACATCAAGTCTTATGAATACCATGACTACCTGAGCCTAGTTAACTGCAAAAAAAAATCGATTGTATATTACAAAATAACGTTTTTCATCTCATAGATTACATATAGAAACAGGCCGATGGAATAGACCAAAAGCCACACCAGTTGAAAACAGAACATGCTTTTTATGTAATACGATAGAAGATGAATATCACTTTATTATGGAATGTGTTTTATATAATTGTTTACGTGCTAAATATATACCCAGATATTTTCGCACCAGGCCAAAAATTGCAAAAATTCATACAACTACTTCAAACAAAAAACAAAAAGCTGCTTAGAAATTGAGGGGCTTATATACTTTATTCCTTTGAGTTAAGAAATCAGTCCTTATATGACTATTTTTACTAACAAGACTGTTGTTATACTTTTTGTTACTGTAAGTATGTACTGAGATTTTAACAAATTATTTTTTTAATGTATGTTCTAATCATGTGACTTATATGTATTTGAAATTGTTAGGCTCGCAAGCGTATGTCTCTTTATAGTTATATCTCCACCTTATATGTTTCACTACTCTATTCTTATCCTGTTTAGTAAAATATCATAGCGCCATCTCCATCTCCAACGTGTTTTAAAGTGTATCATAATTGTATGCTCCATAAGCAACAAACATTGTATACATGTACTTGTTTAGTTATTTCGGTTCTATACTCTGTCCTGCCATATTGCTTTATGTAAATATGTTGTCGTCATGGGTCTTTGGACCTAATGGAACTAATAAAAATAAAATAAACTGAACTAAACTATGAATATACATGTATATTAGCTATTCTTCTTCATATTAAGTTTCTATGATTTACTTAGATCAACGGGACATGTCTGTTTGGCAGATTCATTGCTACATGTGCACCCATCCAGTAACAAATCGTTTAAATTGAAATTATTTACCTGATTGATTGATTTATATATTTATGGAGTTTACTGATATATATTTAATAAAGAAAACTTCCTTATGTTAATGTTTTCGATGCCAAAACAAAGTTTGTTGATATGTTGCAAATATGTGCTTTTAATACTGGTGATCCTATATTCCAATAATTATATTTATGTTACATATGATGGCCTGAAAGGAAAGGAGATTAGCGTTTAAACGGACTCCGTCTTTGGTCAGTATACAATCATCAACAAAAGTCCTTGAATAAACTAATTGCAGAACTAGCTATTATTTGTTTTTTCAATTTTCTATCTGGACTTAAGCTTTTAATTAAAATATTAGCAGCAATGTCATCATCAACAGCGACAACAGATAAATCATAAAAGTCAAAATGCAACTATTTCTTACAATAAAAAGATGAAAAATAATATCAGGGTATAAGTATTTTACCATTAATAAGCATGATTTTGACTTGCCCATAAACAGTTTTAGTTTGACAGTTGTCAATAAGTTTTCATGAATGATTGCCAAATTTGCACATATACTTATGAATAATAAATACAGTTTTTGATCATTGCAATTATATAACTTGATAATAATACGAAGCAATAGTAATGGAGAATGAAAATTAGTTAATTCTAAGAGTTAAAAACAACATCAAACAGGTACAATAAATCAGTCAGTAATATAAAATATAATAAGTGGTTAGAAATATTACTTCAGATAATGAACTATTATAACAGAATGTGCCCTCATTAACAGTCTCACCGCGCACAAAATGCCCTAATTCGGGCATTTATGTATGGCGTTGTACAAATTTGATACCAAGTGTGTTCATTATAATTACAGAGTGTAACACTTCCTCGACCTTTTGTGCATTTCGAGTGTTGAACGTTAAACTATGGTATCTGCTTAACATTTCTACATCAAATACAATAGTTTGACGCTCATCCCTTGATTAAGGTTCTTATTTAATTCGGTTAATGTTGTTATTTACGGCTTGTGATGGTCTGTGCAGAGCACGTTGCTGCTCTGTAGGAACATATTTTTCACAAATCATATTTTTCATATATGTGAAAAATAGGATCTCATTGATCACATGTGTGAAAATTGAGATCTTATTCTTCGCACATCACAGTCTTATTCTTCACATTTTCTGTGAAGTTTGGGATTGCATCCAGTGTTTGATATGCAATAAAATCATATTCTTCTGTGATCCTCACGCATACCTCGTTTTTGGGCAATCACATTATTCACACTTAAAAATGTAACAAATGAGATCTCATTCTTCACATGTGTGTGAAAAATATGATTTGTTAAAAATATGATCGTATACTGCTCCAACAAAAGCAGTAAAACAAACATGAGTTTTAGTTCTATTAGTTCTGTAAAGGTGTACATAATGTGTATCGATGTGTAAACAAAAAATGTAGAGAAACCTTGTGTTTCTACACGACGGAAATCTGCCTCCTAATAAAGTGTAAACATAGCAACAATAGAAGAAAAAGATTTCTAACTATTTGAATAGTGATAAGCCATGCTGATCTGTCCGAATCGGAAAAGACGTGTATTAAGTGATGTATTTCAAAGCATGTAACTGTAAAGAAGTCATTAATTATTAATGCGCATCGATGTTGTACATGTAGTACCAACATATTCTGATATGTGCCATGAATCGATGACTAAATTCCGTGTTGATACAGACTTACGTGTAAATGAAAACGTGATCAAAACACGTGAAAACTGACGTAATTTGCACTCAGACACACACTTTCTAACAGGCTATCACGACAAATTACTGAGTTTAGTGATGATATCCTGACAAAATCTTTCTATTAATGTCGTATACGAACTTCACGGTGTTAAAACGAATCGGTCACCTCTCAGTTAAAACTAACCAAAAAACGCACCCTCTTCGTTACGGTACCTGTAACTCTCCATTAAATCGGGATGTTTGGATACAGGGGGGCATCGATCAACACAGAAAAACGGAAGTTATGAGGTAAGTTGCTTGACAATGTGTGGCGCACGGAACATTAGCATCATTAAGCTTTGAAACAGCATGCTTGTTTTTTGTACAAATGCAATACGGAAATTAAACGAAAGAAAACAATTTCAGAGAGTCGTCAACCCCACATATTTACATTTGAAGTTTGTGTATATATGTGTATCGATTTCTGTCTCCGTTACTTCATTTTTGTGTGTTACCCGTGTCCTCTCCGTGTATGGTACCTGCAACCTTTCCGTTATAGTTCATTAATACACGAGTTCTTATCTATACGGCTGTTGATAGGGAGATGTGTCTTTTTTAAAATCCGTTTCAACTCCAGATGTGTAGAACTCTACCACTTTAGTGATCAATTAAAACGATACACGCGATTTTCAGTAAAAATACAGCAATGAAATTATTACAGTGACATTTTCCTTCAAAAACATCAGAAAATGAAAATTATAATTACAAGAAAATATAATTTGAAGTATAAGCATTCAGAATATGTCAACTTTTTAAAAAACTAATCGTTTTAAGTTTGATAAAGTAAAAAATTATGTATTTCAATAATATGAATTGTATATTGTGTGTGCAATAAATGCGCTTTGTTAATTGTATCAAATGCATGTATTCTTTGACTTAAAATACACAATCCTACAATGTTCAACTATGGAACGCCGGCACTGTCTTATGTCTTACATTTTTATTATATTATGTTCTTTCTTTATTGTGTTATGTGGATACAACTTTATATGATGTGGACATTTCTTTATATGCTGTGGATATTTCTTTATATAATGTGGATACTTCTTTATATGATGTGGATATTTCTTTATATGATGTGGTTGTGTGTTTATATGATGTGGATATTTCTTTATATGACGTGGACATTTCTCTATATGTTGTGGATACCTTTTTATATGATGTGGATATTTCTTTATATGATGTGGATATATCAATGTGTTATTTGTTATGGATATTTCTTTATATGATGTGGACATTTCTTTATATGCTGTTGACATTTCTTTATATGATGTAAAAATCTCTATATATTATGTAGACATTTCTTTATATGCTGTGGTTTTTTCTTTATATGATCTGGATACATCTTTATATGATGTGGATTTTTCTACATATTATGTGAATACTTCTTTATATGCTGTGATTTTTTATTTATATGATGTGGATATTTCTTTATATGATGTGGATATTTCTGTATATGCTGTCGACATTTCTTTATATGCTGTGGAGTTTTCTTTATATGATGTGGACATTTCTTTATATGTTGTTGACATTGCTTTATATGCTGTGGAGTTTTCTTTATATGATGCGGATATTTCTTTACATGATGAGGACATTTCTTTATATGCTGTGGTTATTTCTTTATATGATGTGGATACTTCTTTATATTACGTGGATATTTCTTTATATGATGTGGATACTTCTTTATGTGCTGTGTTTTTTTCTTTATTTGATGTGGATATGTCTTTATATGATGTGGACATTTCTTTATATGATGTGGAAATTTCTTCAAATGCTGAGGACATTTCGTTATATGATGTGGATATTTCTTTATATGATGTGGATACTTCTTTGTATGATGTGGATAGTTCTTTATATGATGTGGATATTTATTTTTATGATGTGAAGTTTTCTTTATGTGATGCGGATATTTCTTTACATGCTGTGGACATTCCTTTATATGCTGTGGACATTTCTTTATATGATGTTGACATTTCTTTATATGATGTGGACATTTCTTTACATGCTGTCGACATTTCTTTATATGATGTGGATATTTCTTTATATGTTGTGGATACTTCTTTATATGATGTGGATATTTTTTATGATGTGGATTTTTTTTATGATGTGGAGTTTTCTTTATGTTATGTGGACATTTCTTTATATGCTGTGGACATTCCTTTATATGCTGTTTACATTTCTTTATATAATGTGGACATTTCTTTATATGATGTCGACCTTTCTTTATATGATGTGGATATTTCTTTATATGATGTGGATACTTCTTTATATGATGTGATTTTGTATTTATATGCTGTGGATATTTCTTTATATGCTGTGGATATTTCGTTATATGCTGTAGATTTTTCTTTATATGATGTGGACATTTCTTTATATGTTGTTGACATTGCTTGATATGATGTGGACATTTCTTTATATGCTGTTGACATTGCTATATATGCTGTGGAGTTTTCTCTATATGATGTGGATATTTCTTTACATGATGTGGATATTTCTTTATATGATGTGGAACATGTCTTTATATGCTGTTGACATTGCTTTATATGCTGTGGAGTTTTCTTTACATGATGTGGATATTTCTTTATATGATGTGGACATTTCTTATATGCTGTTTTTTTCTTTATATGATGTGGATACTTCTTTATATGAAGTGGATATTTCTTTATATGATGTAGACACTTCTTTATATGCTGCGGTTTTTTCATTATATGATGTGGATATGTCTTTATAAGACGCGGATGTTTCTTTATATATTGTGGACATTTCTTTATATGATGTGGGCATTTCTTGATAGGATGTGGACATTTCTTATTGTGTGGATATGTCCTTATTTGATGTGAATGTGCATGATGATATGGATAATACTGATGATGATGATGTTGTTGTTCTTGTTGATGATCATCATGATCATGATGATCATGATGATGACCATGATAATCTGATTATGCTTATTATGAGCTGATTATAATAATGATCTGATGATGACTACGACGACGAAAATGATCAATATCTAATGATGAGGATGATTTTGATTAAGATGATGATTCTCTGATGATTATAATCTGATGATGATGCTCTGACGATAGTGAGGATAATGATCAATATGATTTGATGATGCTGATGATGATCTGCTAACAATGATAATCCGACGATGATGATCTGTTGATGCTGATTTTATAATGCTGTTGGTGATGCGGATGATCTTGATGATGCGAATGATCATGATGATCCGGATGATTATGATTATGAGGATGACCCGATGATGATCCGGTGGATGATCCAGATGATAATCCCGTAGTGATCCAGATGGTGATCCTGGCAATGATTCGGATGATTCGGTGGTATGGCGGTGATCCCTGTGGTGATCCTGATGGTGTTCCAGATGGGAAGCAAGGTCGTGATCCCAGAGGTAATCCCAGTGGTGATCCTGGTGGTTAACCAAGTGGAGTTCCAAGTGTTGATACCTGTGATGATCCCAGTGATTATCCCAGTGGAGATCCCAATGATGATCCCATTGGTGATCCCGGTTGTGATTTCAGTGATTCCAGTGGTGATCCCGGTGGCGATCCCGGTGGTGATCCCGGTGGTGATCCCGGTGGTGATCCCGGTGGTGATCCCGGTGGTGATCCCGGTGGTGATCCCGGTGGTGATCCCGGTGGTGATCCCGGTGGTGATCCCGGTGGTGATCCCGGTGGTGATCCCGGTGGTGATCCCGGTGGTGATCCCGGTGGTGATCCCGGTGGTGATCCCGGTGGTGATCCCGGTGGTGATCCCGGTGGTGATCCCAGTTGTGGTTTCAATGATTCCACTGGTGATCCCGGTGGTGATCCCACTGGTGATCTCTATGATGATACGAATGAAGATCCCAGTGGTGATCCCAGTGATGATCTCTGTGACGATCCCATTGATGATCTAAGTTATTTTTCCTGTGGTGATCCAATTGGTATTCCCAGTGTTGAGCCCAATGGTGATCCCAAAGGTGATCCCAATGGAGATCCCAGTGATGATCCCACTGATGATCCCAGTGGTGATCCCATTGGATATCCAATTGGTGATCCCAGTGGTGATCCCAATGGTGATACCTTTGATGATCCCATTGGTGATCCATGTGATGATCCCAGTAAAAATCCCTGTAGTGATCCGATTGGTGATTCAATTGATGATCCCAATGGTGACCCCAATGGTGATCCCATTAATGATCTCATTGGTGATCCCAGTGATAATCGCCGTGGTGATCCCATTGATGATCCAATTTGTGATCACAGTGGTGATCCCATTGGTGATCCAATTGTTGATCCCTGTGGTGATCCCAATGGTGATCACGGTGATGATCCCAGTGATTACCCTAATGATAATCCCAGTGGTGATCCCATTGGTTATCCAATTGGTTATCCCAGTGGTAATCCTCATGGTGATCACGGTAATGATCCCAGTGATAATCCCTGTGATGATCCCATTTTTTGATCCAATTTGTGATCTCAGTGATGATCCAAGTGATAATCCCACTGATGATCCCACTGATGATCTCAGTGATGATCCTAGTGATGATCCCAGTAATTATCCCAGTTATGATCCTTGTGATTAGCCCATTTGTGATCCAATTGGTGATCCCAGTGGTGATCCTAATGGTGAGCCCAGTTATGACCCCTGTGGTGATCCCATTTATGATCCCATTGGTGATCCCAGTGATGATCCCAGTGATAATCCCTGTATTGGTGATTCAATTGCTAATCCCCATGGTGACCCCTTTGGTGATCCCAGTGATGTTCCCCCAGGTGATCCCAGTGGTATTCGGATTGGTGACCCCGGTGGTGATCCCTTTGGTGATCCAAGTGCTGATCCCGTTGGTTATCTCGTTGTCGATCCCAGGTTTGATCCCGGTGTTGATCCCGGTGGTGATCCCAGTGGTGATCCCAGTGGTGAGGTGATCCCAGTGATGATCCCAGTGTTGATCCCATAGGTGATCCCGTCGGTGATCCCAGTTATGATCCCTTTGATGATCCCATTGGTGATCTCAGTGGTGATCCCGGTGTGTTCAGGAAAATGATCCGGGCGGTGGTCTATGTGATGATCCCGGTGATGATCCTGGTGATGATCCGAGTGGTGATCCGAATAATGATCCCGATGATGATCCGGATGGCGATCCCGGTGGTGATCCTGGTGCTGATCCGAGTGGTGATCCCGGTGATTATCCGGATTGTGCTCCGGAAGGTGATCCAGACGGTGATCCGGGTGGTGATCTTGGTGGTGAGTCTGGTGGTTTTCCTGGTTTTGATCGTAGTGGTGGTGGTCATGGTGGTGATGATGATGACCATGATTAAGTTTTTGATTTCATAACGTTATATCAATTCTCTGTTGTATTCTGTCAGAACGTTATTACGTTATGATTAAGTTGTTGATTTCATTACTTTCTTTCAATTCTCTGTTATATTCTGTCAGAACGTTATTACGTTATGTTAGTATTTTGTTATGTAGTGGTGCATTCTTTATTATGATGATCATTCTTTATTATGATGATGGGGTATTTGAGTGGGGGTGCTATTCTGCCTCAACACCGGAATCTGTTCGAAACACCGGACATTTTGTCGCAAAAGCTATTCAATCAAATGTTCACCACAGCGCGGAAATTCAGTAACAATTTCACATACAGCCAACTTCATCATCATCATCATCATCATCATCATCATCATTACCCCCCCCCCACCACCACCACAACCACCACATCACCACCATCACCACCACCACCACCACCATTATCACCATTATCATCATCAGGTAATTATCATTTTCATCGTCATTAAAAGATCATTATTATAATCAAATCGTAATAATCGTCATCAGAGTATCATCACCACCACCAACAACAACAACAACATCATCATCATCAATATTCTCACTATCATACACATCCACATCAAGCAATGTCCACAGCATATGAAGAATTGTCCACAGAATATAAAGCCGTTTCCACATCGTATAAAGAAACATCCACAGCATATAAAGAAATATCCACATCATGCAAAGAAAACTCCACAGCATATAAATAAATGCCCACATCATATAAAGAAATATCAACATTATATACAGAAACATCCACATCATATAAAGAAATATCCACATCATATAATATCATATTCACATCATATAAAGAAAAACCCACAGCATATAAAAAAGTATCCACATCATATAAAGAAATATCCACATCACATAAAGAAGTATCCACATCATATAAAGAAGTATCCACATCATATAAAGAAGTATTCACATCATATAAAGAAGTATCCACATCACATAAAGAAGTATCCACATCATATAAAGAAGTATCCACATCATATAAAGAAAAAGCCACAGCATATAAAGACATGTCCACATCATATAAAAGAAATATAAAGAAGTACTTTTTTATGGTGCTGCCCCCATTCTGCAGCAAGATGAGGAAACTCTTTTACTGATTTTGTTGGAGTTAAACTTTCTCAATACCTATATGAGATATTGACTTGAAACTCAAAGTACTCAATCACAGTGATGAACTTTTTCTGTAAACAGGAGTAGGTATCAAGGATTTGTTTCAGTTATTGCCCCTTTTTCAACTTAGAATTTTCGCTTTAGGTTATATTTCACAATATCTATAAGAGGTATTGACTTGAAACTCAAAATACTTGATCACAGTTATGAACCCATTCTGTAGACAAGATGAGGTAAGTATATCAAGGATTTTGGTGGAGTTTTTGCCATGTTTTTCAACTTTTAGGTAATATTTTTCAATATCCATAAGAGGTATAGACTTATAATTCAACATACTTCATCACAGTGATTAACCTATTCTATAAACAATAGGCCAGAGTACTATTAAATACGAGGAAGTCGAGTGTCCAGCACCCGAAGGCTTTTTTTCTATAATTTTCTAATAGCAATAATATGCGGATGGAATCGTTAAGAAAAAATAAATACAATGCCAAAAATGTGTGTTTCGATAAATGGGGTTCCTGTAGGATTTGAACTCACGCCTACAAAATCTCTCACTTCAATGAAATCTTTCTCACGCTACAGTACAGTTATAAATAGTGTGCATGCACATAGCGGTACTTCATGTACATTTCATTTATATCGATTTAACTACTACAACTAATATTCCCGCGCCCACGCAAAATATCACGGTGACCACTTTTAATAATTGTAAAAGACAACGTTTTACTGTTTGGTTATAAAAACGAGACCTATGTGTTAAGCAATCATTTAATAAATACTTCTTAAAATAAAATTTTATTTTTCAGAAAATAACTTTCCGTATTAGCCGTATTAGCCGTCGATACGCCCCTTTAAAGCACATTGCAGTACCCAAATAACCAACAATGTTGAATAAAATTCAATAAGAGTTGATGACGTAAAAGCTCGTCTTCATATTGAAAACAATTCAATTTCAGAAAGGGCAGCAAACAGCTGGAAATTATGTTTAATGTTTGTATGATAACAAATTATATCATGCAAAATTTATATGTTTTACAAGTTTAGTTTTTTAGCGAAAGTATTAATAAACGCTTTGGCGACAGAGAGGGTACCGGTTCCTCATACGGAGAGGTTACCAGTACCTGCATATTCCGTGTCGTGGCCTAAGTTTTATGGCATTTATACCATCTTTTTCTACTAATTGTGCTATCGGTAACAAACATACATCCAAAGTGGTATCATTTTTTAACTAAGTTTGGTCCATAAAACACCGGCTTTTAATAAAACAAAGGAAATTACGACAGAAAATGTCACTGAAATAAGCAAATGTCAGTCAGAGTTTAAAACTGTTTTCGCTATTTCTAGATAACGTACTGTTTTATGGAGTAAAATCCATGATACATTAGCAGTTCAATGTCCAAGATGTTCCGTGAAACAAATAACACTCGAATTTTAGCAATAACAAACTATTATATTAACATGAAAGTGACCTACCGGTAGATTCCGTGTTGATTTTTAACGGAGAGAGACATGTAACGTAATGGAGAGCGTGCGTTTTTGGTTAGTTTTAATGAGAAGTGACCGATTCGTTTTAACACCGTGTACTTAATTTAGCAAGTTTTGAAATACAAGGAGCGTGACTCCTATGGATTGTATAACGAATGGCCTCCAGAACAAAAATACAATGATAGCTTACTAACACAACAAATCGCAAAAAGAACAATACAATTGACCATACAGATTGTTTAAAATCAGGATTGACACTTTATATATTTTAATAATTGATTTTAACCTACTTATTAAGCTAAAATAGCTCATATTACCGAATTATTAATAATTTCTTATAATGCTACATTATCATATTTGTCATAAATTACCGAGGAGAATAATAACAACATTTTCTTGAGACTGTATCGTTAATAAGCTAAATAGTATTGAGGACGAATAAATACACGATACACGTGTATATACATGTTAGTCGTTGAAGGTTTTCATTGATTTCACGCATTGAAGGCTATTACAGAAATAGGAAATTGAAAATAAGATCACCTGGCAGATCATGCCTTTTATGCATGATTCATGAATATGTTGTAATGGAAGTACAACAACTACTTTTAAGATGCTTTTTTCTTATTTCCGTCAAGGAAAAGTAACATGAATATAAACGGTTACATACACTGTATATGAATTTGTATGAAATTAACGAACTGAAATGCACGTATTGAAAGACAGTTATATGTACATGTAAGTAGCACAAAATGTAATCGACGTACTGAGATATCACAAGTAAGTATTGTTTAGTTAATGTAATGACAAGAACACAATCACCATGCACTCAATAAACACAATTTATCACGATAAATTTAGTACTGAAATTAGCATTGTTATAAAATGTCCAAACACATTCTTTATTAAAAATGCTATTAATGTCAAGAACGAACTGAAATGAGTAAGTTTACAACGAACTGCACTCCTGTAGAGGTTTCAACAGATGGCCCCCAAAATACATTTCTTAAAGACGTTCGCAACAATTTGTTTCAACGACAGATTTTCTTTAAAATTTGCATAAAAATGCGTCAATGTATACTAAAACTAAAACAGTCTTAAAAAATAGGGGTCACGGGCCTTGTTCCGGATATATTAGGGTTTTAATGCGGTACCTGTTGAAGCCCTTTTTTCGGTTTGTGTTATGAGCAATGTGGAATTATAGAAAGCGTTCATTTTCAAAAAAGGAGGGAGATTTTGTAATGCATCTTTTTTTAATGTTTCGTATGACAATATACAAGTGCAGTTTTATGATAAAGCACGCTTTATATACAGTTATCATTTAAAATGACTTTAAATGGACGCTTAATCAGGTTAATTGTTCATTTAATATGCCTGTGAAAACGTCAATAAATAATCAAATACACGAATATCCTTTGTTCCAAATGACAAATTGTGTTAAAAGATCCCATATACATGCGCCATTGTATACTGAAACTAAAACTGTCTTAAAATATAGGGGTAACCGGCCTTATTCCGGAAATATTGGGTTTTGAATACGGTACCTGTCGAAGCCCCTTTTTTTTCATTTTGGATTTATATCAATGTTTTAAATATATAGGATAGCATTTTTCACAAACAATGTTATTGTTCTTCAGCTGATAAGTTTTACAAAATTTATTTGGCAATATACAAGTGTATGTTGATAATAAACTACATTTACTGCTAAAATAATGAATTTGACTGGACATTTAAGTGTGTCAAATGGGAAACGTTATTTTTTCTCAATGCATATTTTGTTCCAAACGACAGGTATTCTTAAAATTTCGCACGTACATGCATTTAATGTATACTTACACCAAGACATTAATAAAAAAAATGGCTCACCGAACTTGTTTGGGAAATATTTGATTTCAAATAGGGTACCTGTGTAGCCTTTTCCTGTTTCGTTTTAATTGTTTACATAAACCAGGAATCAATTCAGGCCCCCAAACCCTTCTGCGTGCAACCAGCTGTAAAATCTCGCATGAGTGTTTTCGCTGTAAATAGTTCAGATAAGAAATCTCTTAATGGCCATTTACGAGAGACGTGTTTACCACCATAAGATAACTGTCTTGAAATTCGGAAGTTATGAAATGTTTTTCAAACAGAGATTTATGTTGCGAACTATTTTGTGTTTGTGTACCGGTAAATACTGTTTGATTAATTGCCATTTAAGATCCAGCTATTTATACGTTTTAAACATTCTGCCATACATTTCTGAGTTGATAGGGTAGACCATATGGTATGGTGTTTATACTCACCCCATTTCAGTAATAATGTGTTCTGTAAAGCAATGAAATGGCTGAAATGGCTGTTTTTGATTAACTGTTGCATTTGAACTCACTTTTGACAGGAACAAGGCTGTTTAACATGTATATCCAAACAAGAAACTTTAATGCAAAATATGGTGTATGTTCACAACAGGGGGTATATATACAACAAGGGGGCAGTGTGTGACGAACTTTGACTGCAACAGCGTCTGCACCGATCCATCATTGTCAAGATACTGTTCATATGGACAATGCTTGTGTGGTAAACACAAAACGTTTGAATATACATGAGATTCATGAGACTGATTTGTTTTCTAATCGCAGCCTATCACCAAACACGTTATCAGAGTCTGTAAACGCATTATCAACAATTACATTAACAAATGATGTAATTTGTTATAACTTTATATATGGTTGTTATAACTTTATATATTGCAATTTTAATATAAATCAATAACATTAAATTGAAAGTTATTGGACACCGATAATCACGAGTCAGTATATACCTGTTAAACTGTAATTCTATCACAGTTTGTGTTTCGTTCGTTTCAGGTGGCGTTATAACTAGCAACACGACGTGTAGCCTTTACAGCGACTGTCATAACTTAAGGTGCGGAACGCAGTCCCACCCTATGTGCAGGAACCAGCGATGCATTTGCGGTATGGTTAAACACTTTCAAATATGACATTCAATGTTATTAAAAGATCTGTTTTCCGAACTCACTGACAGGTTCAGTGAAGTGAAATTAAGTGATCACCGTTTCTGTGTAGAGCATCAGCAGGTTGTGTTCTGTAAAACAATGTTAAATAATAGCAGGTTCTGAGATTGAATGTGATAAGTTTTTTCATTGTAGAGCACTTGCATGTTCTGTAAAAGTAATTGATATGTATACGAATATATATGTGAAGCAGAATACACTGTTCTATGTAAAAGTAAATGACAAGCTGTTGTACAAACTAATTTCTTTCGGAAAATGTAAAATACTGTATTGTATTTTTGTTTTCACGATAAATACAACAAATGCTACAGATGGCGAACAGTGTATTATATACTGTATAATAGTCTGTCCTGACTCAACGAAATCTGTCAGATGTGTCAACAAACAATGCCTGTGTGGTAAAACATTGAGCATATTAGTAGTTACCGGCATTTTATTGTTTTCTATCTTGTAACGAATGTTGATTAAGTGACAGGAAATTATTAATTTTCAGGAAATGAACTCGTTCATGGATCAGGGTCATCAGGGTCAGGTTCCCAGAGCTGCGAAGACATTAAGTGCCAGAATGGAGGGACCTGCTACGTCGACATCCACAGTGCAATGTGTGTGTGTCCAGCGGGATACACTGGATCTGTATGTGAAGGTCTGTTGGAAGCATAGTTTTTCATTATTATTCCTAGACTGAAACATTAACGCATCAATACAATTCTTCATTGGTGCACATATACCAACAATTAGTACATACAAATCTTCATTAGGCAAGTTGAGAAATGTTATTTCAAACAGAGATTTATGTTGCAAATTATTTTGTGTTTGTGTACCGGTAAGTACTGTTTGATTAATTGCCATCTTAGACATAACTATGTATACATTTAAACAAGCTGCCGTGCATTATTGAGTTGAAAGGGGTAGACCATATGGTATGGTGTTTATACTCATCCTATTTCAATACCAATGTGACCTGTTAAGCAATGAAATGGCTGAACTCTCATCCACCTTATTTCTTCAAACCATTTTTCGGCGTAGCTGTTTAAGATCCCTTTGGACCTAGATTTCTTGCGATAATTATGCAGCGGGAAAATTGAATGCCAATAGAATTGGGCCAATTTTCTAATTTTAGAAATGCAAACTTCAAACAATGGTTTAACGTATACAAATAAGTGTTGCATACTTTTGGGGATTAAAAATTTACATAATTGTTTACATAAGCGGTTAAAATGAAGTTATAAACATATCCTCGACATATACTCTAGAACTGAGGCTAATTATGAACGTATTTTCTCATTGTATACCATAAACAGAATGCTATATTCATTCACGTAACGAGATTTCTATTTTGTTTAGCCTACATTTATATAAGCGGTACGCGCTATAAATAGCAATTGTGCAATGTTCCCATTCATAAATCTCATTCACAGAGTTGCCGTTCCATGTAGCCCATTGATTCTAGCGAGTTCAACACATTCCAGGAACAGTAGTTCATTCTAAAAATAGCGCGCCTTAGCTAGCAACCGTTGTATAGCTGTGTTAATATACTCGTACATGCATCAATAATAGCGTTCAGAGAATCATAAACCTAAAAATTTCAATAAATGGGGAATTTATATTTATAAACTTACTGTTAATTTGAATTAAAATTGTGGTTACGATTTATTAACGATTATTTATAATTGCATCTTTCTATCAACTTCTCAAGTAGATGTTATTTAATGTGTAAAAATATGCCACATTTTCTATAGGTACAATGTTATGAAAGAAGATTCGGAATACGTCGAATTCGCGTAGCATGAATACACAATTTGCAATACTAATTATACACAGGAACCCTTGATATATCATATTTCTACTGATATAATTTAAAATCGTCATACTCTAATGAATTTTTATGTTGGCGTTATCAAAAATAAAGTCTTAAGATTTCAAAAATCGCTGAATGTTCCCTGACTATTGCTTTTTATTGGGATACACAGTATAAATGCTTATTTGACTTCAAATCGTTATTATATTAGATAACTAACTTGAATAGTATATTACCGGTACTATAAATAACTATATTGACTCGTCTGATACATAATAATTTTAATTCATTCCCGAAATTATTTTCTTACATTGTTAATTTTTTTTAAATTGGCTTGACAAATTCAGATAACAATTATGTTAACCTAAATTATTTTGGTTATTCATATATCACTGGTGGAAACATGGAGCTGTATGATTGGTTTATTCACGGCATAGATATTAATGATAATTTAATTTAATTTTTAAATTAATAAATGTATCTCAAATCAACTTTTGGGTCCGAGAAGTTTTCTTATAGTGTCCGAAAAATCTGGGGTCCAACAAGTCTCCTAATATTGGTGGGGACCAAAAATCTGGAGTCTGAGAAGTCACGTAACCGATCATCTTGGCCGTCTGTTTAAGTAATTTCTAAATGACATCTCAATATTAATTTCAACGCCGATTGTCTTTTTTAAAGACATTTCTTGTTCATCCAGTTTTTTGCAGGTGTATGCCATACTTTAAAAAAGCAGATTTGCTTTGTGTACACATTTCAATATACATGTAGTTCAAGTGTGTGACAAAGTTTTTGATTAACTTGTGCATTTAAACTTACTAACAGGAACATGGCTGTTTTACATATACATCCAAACAAAAAAGTTTCATGCAAAATATGTTGTATGTTCAAAACAGGGGTTACATATACAACAAGCGGGCAGTGTGTGACGAACTCTGAATGCGACAGCGTCTGCACCGATCCATCATTGTCAAGATACTGTTCATATGGACAATGCTTGTGTGGTAAACACAAAACGTTTGAATATACATGCGATTCATGAGGCTGATTTGTTTTCTAATGGCAGCCTATTACCAAACACGTTATCAGAGTCTTTAAACGCATTATCAACAATTACATTAACACATGATGTTATTTGTTATAACTTTATATATGGTTGTTATAACTTTATATATTGCAATGTTAATTTTAATCAATAACATTAAATTGAAAGTTATTGGACACCTATAATCACGAGTCAGTATATACCTGTTAAACTGTAATTCTAGCACTGTTTGTGTTTCGCTCGTTTCAGGTGGCGTTATAACTAGCAACACGACCTGTAGCCTAAACAGCGACTGTCATACCTTAAGGTGCGGAACGCAGTCCCACCCTATGTGCGGGAACCAGCAATGCATTTGCGGTATGGTTAAACTCTTTCAGATATGACATTCAATGTAAGTAAAGGATCTGTTTTCCGGACTCACTGACAGGTTTAGTGAAAGTAAGTGATAACCGTTTCTGTGTAGAGCATCCGCAGGTTGTGTTCTATAAAACAATGTTAAACAATGGCAGGTTCTGAGATTGAATGTGATAAGCTTTTTCACTGTAAAGCACTGGCATGTTCTGTAAAAGTAATTGATATGTATACGAATATCTATGTGAACCAGAATACACTGATGTTCTATGTAAAAGTAAGTGACAAGCTTTGAACAAAGACATTTCTTTCGGAAAATGTAAAATATTGTATTTTTGTTTCACTATAAATACTATAAATGCTACAGCTGGCGAACAGTGTATTATATACTGTATAATAGTCTGTCCTGACTCAACGAAATATGTCAGGTGTGTCAACGAACAATGCCTGTGTGGTAAAACATTCAGCATATTAGTAGTTACCGGCATTTTATTGTTTTCTATCTTGTAACGAATGTTGTTCAAGTGACTGGAAATTATTCATTTTCAGGATATGAACACGTTCATGGATCAGGGTCATCAGGGTCAGGTTCCCAGAGTTGCGAAGACATTAAGTGTCAGAATGGAGGGACCTGCTACGTCGACATCCATAGAGCAATGTGTGTGTGTCCAGCGGGATACACTGGATCTGTATGCGAAGGTGTGTTGGAAGCATAGTTTTTCATTATTATTCATAACAGTCTTCATAAGGTCAGACTTTTTTTTCTTTGACATTTTTGGAAAATTGTTCAGTTTGACGATAGAAAAATAAACTATAAATACAAAGAATACCATAGTCAAATAAAATATGTCAAAGTAAGAACATTTTAATAATTATAATACAATGCACCATTGGTCGTATTATAATATGAAAAACAAACTACTATCTGTCAAATTTAATGAACACGAACGTAAAAATGCAAAATATATTAATGGATGGTTATTTATTTAGTAAGATTGATTATGTTCGATTGTGTTTTTGGATCTTCCAAAAATATTGGGTCGGAGGGTCCGAGAAACAAATCAACAAACCTTCGTCAAAGTGTGCATAGAACATGAATGTAAATGTAAATAAATTCGAACTTTTCAAACGCAATGTATGTAATAATTAGAAGATAGAAAATTTGATATTATAACTATAGCTTTCGACCCCAACCAAAGCGATATATGTATTACGAACGATACAAATCAATAAACAATAACACAACCTTCCAAAAACCTGTATTTTATTCTTTATTTATATTGACAAAGGACATGCCCGTGTTTATAACTTAAAAAATGCCCTACGTGTTTTTCAAATATTTGTTGAAACATGTCAGTATGTAGTGAACATATTTACTGTTCCTAAACCGTTTAAACCTTAGCAATATTTGTCCCATGTATTTTCCCTATTACCAGAGTTATCGAATCAGCAAACTTGCCCGGTAAGAAAGTTAAATTTGATACATATTTGGTGTAAAGAACAACACTTAAAACACAGTTTAAATACACATAAAAGTATGTTTTGTCAATCTAAATATAAGCAATAGTTATTACCTGGTATATAGTAACGTTTGTTATTTTAAGGGATCCGATTACAATTTACATAGATAATGTGAATGTTACGGCAATCCCGACAGATACGACAAGCTTTGCAACAATGTCGACGACTAATCTGACGAAGACGACAAGTTCGCCCGCAGCAGGCACCGACACCCAGTCTACACCAGGGAGTACAATGCCGACAACTACGAACCCTGCCTGCGTCCTTTACGGTATTATAACCAGCGTTTACAATCGTTAGAGAACGTGTTCACGGTGTACCGGAACTGGCACTAAAGCGCATTGGAAGATTATCAATTTAAGATTTTACATAACCATCGTTTTACTATCATCTCATGATCATGGCTTCTCGTGGTTTCTTATCTCAACCTCTCACGTCGTCGCTTAATTAGATTGTTTCTTATTTCTTCATTACATTTAAATAATTGTATGTCATAAGTTTATGCCAAGTTGTTTTTATTAACATCCACATCTAAACTTAATCATTTTTGCAAGTGTTTTATTAATCTTCCTGTATCATAATGTTTCCCTATATAATCCTTACTGAATTGTCTCACCATTGTGTATTCCTAATCTTTACGCCACTCTTTAAACAGTTTAATTATTTCACGGTTGTTATCCCCAGTCTTCACAACACACTTTAATGACCTCACCATTGTGTATTCTGCTGTATAACTGCAGGATTAACCAGGATAAATATAATGAGTTGTTCTACGGACACGGAGACGATGAAGAAAATGAAAACATCGTGGGAGAGGGGTGAAGTTGCCCTCATTGCCTTACATTATGGTCACAATAGACTAAATAAATAAGTCATGTAGGCTGTACTCTCTAAATAAATCAACAAGTTTAACTCGAATCATGTTATTAGGTTTAGACACTTGCTTTGATATTCTTTTTGGAGATGTTAGAAGGGTAAGCATTGGTATGCACAAACAAATCACTGATATGTTTAAAGATTGAATACTACAGTATGACACTTGCGCTGAGGCGGTTTACATTCAACTAGAAAGTAGCCGCTAAAAAGATGGTGATAAAACAGTCAACTTTGTTTAGTGTCGAGTTCGTTCTTACATAATACATGACATACCCTTTTTTTTGTTTAAATCAATTCAGCTTAGAATGCTCTTTAAGAAAATATATGGTTATGAGGGTCCCTATATGCAAAATGTTGCATTTATTTTTGGTTAAAGTTATCGCTTTTACATTAAATTACATAAGGATTGGAATTAGTATATTGTAACCTAAACACAAAACAGGGAGCGGCACTAAAGGTCAAATTAAACCAAAACGGAAGTCACATCCTCAGGGTTACATGCTGTTAGTTAGATAATAAACACAT
The DNA here is from genome assembly GCA_027627225.1 of Congeria kusceri. Lineage (NCBI taxonomy): Eukaryota > Metazoa > Mollusca > Bivalvia > Myida > Dreissenidae > Congeria > Congeria kusceri. The sequence continues at coordinate 70,027,814 of CM051029.1, read as the reverse complement.
AGGGTTCAATGTATAATGCATATGCTTTTTAAAATACAGTTTAAATGATATGTTTTGGTATCAATTTAAAGGTATGTATGTAAGAAATAAGAAAAAAAGACAGTTTTAGGCACTACTTTATCTTAAATGGTTCCCAGCTTCATAACTTTTGGCCCATGTATTCATGCACAAAATGGCAGCCCCCATGCCTGTCAAAACCGGTGTGTTTATTATAAGGTAAATATTTTGAGTTACAACGTATAGAAATTTTTGACATGCTGTTTTTTCAAAAGGTTATGGCCTTATCTTTCCAACAATGTATGGTAATATATTGGGAAGTCGTTTGGTCATGGTGAAAAATGAGATCAAACATTGAATATTTTATATGTAACAATGAAGGAATTAATCTGCGCATGCGTAACCTAAAGGGGCAATGTGTACATAAAATCACCATGTTATTGTGTGGTTTTATTGGCTGTAATAAGTTTCATGGAAAACATGCGATAAATATCATGATTTTAATGTGCATTACGAATTTTACAGCGAAAACCGCTTGTTCAAGTAAAACAAAAAGAAAAAAGTACGGAAACCCGTCTTGTGAATCTTGCAGCACACTCATTCATGCTAAAACCAAAAATGAACACGTTTTATACAATATTGATCTCTATTGCATTAAAGTATGTAAACATATGCTAGTATTTTGACTGATTTCTATGAATTAAGTAAACAATTTGACTCGGACACCCCATATTATCAAAGCAATGGCGTACCTTTTGTGTCAAAAGTTCATATATGCACGGCAGCTAAATATAGATGTAACTGTTGTTATAAAATTGTAACCGCAGTTACAAATTTATGACTGGAGTCATAAAATGTAACAGCAGTTACATTTACAGATATAACTGCAGTTACAATTTATACCGAAAATAAAAAATTATGACAGTTGTCATAAAACTAAAACTGCAGTTACACTTTTTTCTGATTCATTTATTTATAAAATATGTATCTTTAAATCGTTTTTATAATTAAAAAATTCATATTTACATAAATAAATGAAATTTCGACAAAAAGGCATTATATAAGACTTGATTTAATTCGTCAAACAGACATGTTTAGCATTTGGTCAGAAAAATGTAACCGTTGTTATTATTTTATGACGATTGTCATACTTTATGACTGTTGGTATAAATTATTACTGCAGGTATATTTGTGAATGTAATTGCCGCTACAAATAATTCCAGTCATAAAATTGTAACTGCGGTTACAATTTTATAACAACAGTTACACATCTGTATTTAGCTGCCGTGCATATATGTACTTTTGACACAAAGGGTACGCCATACAAAGCACTGAAAATGCACGCCTGATTGCTTATCAGGCATCATTCTCAAATGCGTTTTCAAGCATTTCTACTTCGTGGATTGGTGTGAAATTTTGCATGCACATTAGAAATATGTTAATAATGATGTAGAATTTTTTTTTTTTCGCGATATCAAAACTTTAAGTTGTCTTCTAGGTCACAATACACTAAATAAATAAGTCATGTAGGGCTGTGCTCTCTAAATAAATCAACAAGTTTAACTCGAATACATGTTTTAAGGTTGAGACACTTGCTTTGATATTCTTTTTTGGAGATGTTGGTTGGGTAAGCATTGGTATGCACAAAAAAATCACTGATATGTTTAAAGATTGGAGACTACAGTATGACACTTGCGCTGAGGCGGGTTACATTCAACTAGAAAGTAGCCGCTAAAAAGATGGTGATAAAACAGTCAACTTTGTTTAGTGTCGAGTTCTTTCTTACATAATACATGGCATACCATGTGTATTGCTTAAATCAATTCAGCTTAGAATGCTCTTTAAGAAAAGGTATGGTTACGAGGGTCCCTATGTGCAAAATGTTGCATTTAATTTTGGTTAAAGTTATCGCTTTTACATTAAATTACATAACGATTGGAATTAGTATATTGTAACCTTATTCCCTTTCATATCTGTAGTAGGTTAGATACCAGTAAATCAGTGTGTATCACTCCGTGGTCCATTCGAAAGTAGTGCCTATTACTGAAGAAATCCTCTTCTCTTCTGGTATAAAAGCCATTTAGCAATCTCAGACATGCCTTTTGTTGTTATCTCTCATATCTTGTATCGGTCTGAAAAATGTTGGTGTAATTCATTGCAGGCTTACTTGAAAGGTGAAATTTTGGGGTGTGTTTACTGTGGTATGGGGCTTTTGTCGAAATTTAACTGCCGAAACCCTGTTTTCCACCGGTGTCTGCATTCAGACGAGATGCATTTTCTTAGAAGTAATTTGACATATATTTTTATTGCAATTTTTGAATGAAGAAAGATTCATCTTTAAATTGATACCATGCTTGCACAATCTAAAATAAAGGAAAGGCTAGGAATTTTATAATGGGACCCTATTGGCATTGGAATTACTGGTATCTAACCTAGTACTTTCATATCTTCATCCATAGATACTGACGGTTTCGGCCAAGATTGAACATTCTAGGTGTTGGTTTGCACTGTTTTCGCTAGCAGTCCCTTGCCACAGCTCCACTTAGACTAATTATGTTGTGTGCTGTTACGTCCTCTTGCATGCACAATGATAATTCACTATTAGTCACATAACTAGACATAGGATTTTTTACACAACACTTTCCCTCTTGGTCAGTATGAGCTATTAAGGTGTGCCGTTTGGATACATATTCGTCATTTATATACAGCGGCGATAGCCGGCGTCTTTAGTACCGAAAATCGAGAGCAAGTATTGCTTTTGACACGGCAATTGCACAGTGGCCTCCTATGCTTTACTGCTTTCAATATCGTGGAGCAGGGGAGATCACGGATCACACGGCTATTCAGAACTGCGAAACAATTTCTTGCTATTAGTAGATCGATCCAATAAATACTATCAAAACATTAATTCAGTTATTGCTATGGATAGATGACAAGAAATAGATCCGATTTAAACCATAACAAACACTCAGCATAGCCTTTTCTCCCATATCTACAAGTACATGACTCATTATGGCAAATCGGTATGTTTCTGTGTTTGTGTGTTTACTGATTAGCTGAGTAAACGTTACATTGTGTCAGTACAAAGTTGGTGAACTGGCTCAGTACTCGTCTCGAAGTTCACTTCAGCTTCGTGTATTAAGAATAGTTGCAAGGTGAAAAGCTTTCGAAGTTTTATCCACAAAGCGGCCTCTATTATGTTAATGTGGACTGCAAAATAATGACAGCGGCACTTTTGATGTATGCATAGGAATTGTGGAAATGAACTTTTAGCCATGTACCATACATGTATATAGATCGGAGAAATTACATTTGTCCTCTGAAGAGAAGCTGTCAATTTATTTCGGATCTCTTTCGTTATGCACTAACGACAACAAGTTTTTATATAACAAGAAACATTAACATCGGCAGCAACTATTTTTTTTATCGAGAAAAGCAAAATATATTTGTTTTCTGTCGATATGTACCCGTTTATCCTACAACAATGCCTACATTCGATTTTGAATTATAGACTAAGGTCTGCGCATGCAATCGATCTTACTTGTTTTATGTACATTCTATACACAGAAGATGACCTCACACGCCAAACCTCTGTACTTAACCGCATTATTTCGCCCCAAACGGCGAAATGTGCTTACGCATGAAGTAATCCCGCGTATGATAGTTGTTTTAAGAAATGACTTTATTGATAACATTAACCAGTCTTATATAAAGTTAATACTCATAGTAGAATATATTGCTGTTAAAATACCAGTAGTTCGTGTTTAACGCTGTTTAGCGTGTTTATTATAAAAAGCTACTTTCACTTTCTGTTTGAATGAAAATTCAACGTTAGATGCCAGTAAATCCAATTTCCATAGGGTCCCATTATAAAACGGCGAACTTTCAGATTTCAATTTGTGCAAGCTTGCTGTCAGTTTAAAGATGAATCTTTCCTCTTCCAAAATTTGCAATAAAAATATATGGCATGTTACTTCTAAGAAAATGCGTTTCACCTGAATGCAGACACCGGTAGAAACCAGGATTTCGGCAGTCATATTTCGACAAAAGCCCCGTGCGACAGTTAACACACCCCAAAAGCTATTTCAAGTTAGCGTCCAAAGAAATGCACAAAAATGTTCTAAACACACAGAGGATATTAGAAATAACCACAAACGGCATGTCTGACGTTGCTAAATGCTTTTCATAGCAGAAGAAAAAAAGGAACTCTAGTAAAAGGCAATATTTCGAATGTAACACGGTGGGAAAAACATTGATTTACTGGTATCTAACCTCAATGCGATGCTAAATCAACCATTGCGATCTACGCTGGAAAGTAGCGCATATCCACAATGCTTAGAGCGTGCGTACACAGGTCTGTTAGACCGGTGTAGACACAACGGTTTTATGTATTGTTTAATTTAAGACAAAATTTAAATACGACAAAGAATGTTAACATAAAATATATCACTTTGAAACATAGCTTTTAAGTTTTTTTCTTGCCAATAGTCTTTTTACGCTATCAGCGTTTCGGTTTTTATTATTGGTGATAAATGATTGAAGCAAATGAAGGATGAAAAGTGGGGACCACGTTTCGGACCAGGAATACGAATGTCCTTTTACTCTCAAGTCTAGTCCTTATACCACTAGACAGAGCCGAGGTTTAACCTTATATTTATCTACATGGTTCCAGAGACTTATTAAATGTTTCGGCATTTAAGAAGCGTATTTTTTATTTTGTCAGATAAGACTCATCCATGTCGGGACAACTCTGCCTGCACCCTGCCCCACGTGAAGGGAGTTATCTGTCCTGATCCGAACGTAGCGCACCACTGTCCAGTCACGTGCGGCTGCTGTACGCCCGATGCTACACCTGCTGCAGTAGTGGGGTAAACCTCTGTGGGGATAACGCAGTTGTCCTGTACGTGTACACCTTTACATAGATACTCTTGGAAAAGTATAACGGCGTAAATAAAAGACTTGACGAATCAACGTTTTATTAATGTATGTTATAACAGTGTTACTTTTAGGTGCGCAAGGTGTCGTAAAAATCCGTTGATTTGTTTTGAATGGTTATTTTAAATGGCCCTTTATTCCTGTTGTCATATTTGTGTTTAAGCTGATTAAGTCGCATTGCACACACAACAGACACATCAAACATGTTCATGTACGATTATTCGTAATCAATTTACTAAACTCCACTAAAATTCTGTTCTTTATTAAAGACGTTTCAAAGACAGATTTTTGTTAAAAATTTGCACAAACATGTCTCAATCTATCAAAAAACTAAAACAGTCTTAAAAATAGGGGTCACCGGCCTTGTTCTGGATATATTGGGTTTTGAATACAGTACCTTTCGAAGCCCCTTTTTTCAGTTTGGATTTTTATCAATGTTTTAAGTAAATAGGATAGCTTTTTTCAAACAAGGTTATGGTTCTTTCAACTGATATTATGTTACATGCTTTGTTTGGCAATATACAAGTGTATCTTAAGAATAAAAACACTACCTATATTTACTGCTAAAATAATGAATTTGACTGGACATTTAAGTGTGTCAAATGGGAACTAATAATACTATCTGAAACGTCATTTGTTTTCAAATTTTGTTCCAAGCGACAGATTTTCTTAAAATTTCGCACATACATGCATCAATGTATACTTACACCAAAACGTTATTAAAAAGAATGGCTTAAAGAACTCGTTTGGGAAGTTTTGGATTTCAAATAGGGCACATGTATTGTCTTTTTCCTGTTTCGTTTTTACATCGTTTACATAAACAACGTATCATTTGCAAAAATAGAATGGAGATATTTAATGGATCATTTCTGGACTGATTTGTTTGGAAATTCCATGCATAAGTGTGCTTTTTTATTATTATATATGCTTTGTGAACTTTTACTATTAAAAGAAGGTAAGAGAGTAATTTGATTTCGAACGAAAATGTAGTGCACTAACTGGCGTGAATTTCCAGTGTAGTCGAACAATCTCGCAAGTAAATGAATAAATAATTGATTGGTTGATTGATTGATGGCGAGCAAACAGTGCGTAAGTGATTAAGGGAACATACAACAACATAGATTGTTTAACAAAGTACTTAAAATAAGATATCAGTTATTGTTCGTGAATATAGACACGAAACTATGTTCTTCATAGAAGTCTCATACTAGTACAGTAGAGACATTGAGATCATGTTCTTTTTTCAAGGTCCTCAGCTTAATTGGCTACGATCATGAGCACTATGTATTCACATTCGTTCAATTGGCTACGATCGTTAGCACTATGTATTCACATTCGTTCAATTAGCTACGATCATTAGCACTATGTATTCACATTCGTTCAATTCGTTCAATTGGCTACGATCATTAGCACTATGTATTCACATTCGTTCAATTCGTTCAATTGGCTACGATCATTAGCACTATGTAGTCACATTCGTTCAATTCACATTCGTTCAATTGGCTACGTTTAATTCAATACGTTCAATTCGTTCAATTGGCTACGATCATTAGCACTATGTATTCACAATCCGCGTTTTCGTTCAATAAATTGCTTGAACTTCTGACCATTGCGCGAGTACACATGTTTGTTTTCTCGATACACTTACCTATTGTTGTATTTCTTTAGTATTAGAAATAAATTAAGACTGCTTTCTTTGATGCCATCTTGGTATGGTGGAAATCAGTTATCTGAACAGGGTATGTTGTCATCGTTTACCATCATAAATTAGCAAAGACTGGTCTGTTCTGTTGCTCGGCAGAGTCTGTTTGGGTGAACCTTCAACAGTTGCCTTCATAAATATTAATTAATAAAGGTAACTTCATGTTATGCTGTTTTGTCTTTTAACAGTTATTATAATAAACAATGATTGTAGTGACAAGACTGTGTTCTGGAAATATAAATCGCTTAGCAGTTATCCTAATAAATATTAGGGGCCTATCATTGTCAATCCACACCTTGGTAATACCCAAATATGGGAGAGTAAGCAGATTCGTATAAAAGCCAGGAACACGCAGAATCTGGGGGAGGTTGGGAGTTGAGCATGGGCATGGAATGATGTGAGGAGTTTGAGTGAGAGTTATTCATGAACTATATTGGTGTATATATTTATTATCGTAGAGTGTAAATAAAATGTAGAGTGTATATTCTGTTGTGTGACGTTTGAAGATATGAACTACTCGCCCTCACATTCTAATTTTTGTAACACTGGTGGCAGCGTCGGGATAAGGACTTTAACACGCTTTTGAGAAAAGTGGATATTTTATTCATCACTGTGTCGGGATCAGGACTTTAACACGTCGGATATTTGCAATTATATTCTGAACAAAGCCATGGGACCAAAACGCCAAAATGAGAAGGACTCTTGTAATGGCGAAGAAAGTGTTGATGATGAAATATTACATTTGCGAGAAAAGTTACATTTAGCAGAGACAGAAAATGTACAATTAGAAAGAAGATTAAGGACTGGTGAAGAAGCAGCCGTGCACCAACGAGATGAGCTTGTGAGACAATATCAACAACGTATAAATGACATTAATACAGATAAAGAGAAACAAATCAATGACCTTCAGCAAGAAAATAGTTTGTTGCGTGAACAGTCTCAAAATGGTAGTCAGAGGCGCGCAAGCAGTGGGGCAGAACGACGTAATTATGAGGGACATCTAACACTAGAAGAGTTACCGTGTAAGGGGTGTGACACGTGCTTGAAAAAAACATCAGCAGTGGTCGGATTTCTCTCAGTTTGACGACGCAGTTCCTTTATTTGCAAAAAGGAATGCTGAGACAGCACAAACCTCGGGGTTGAAAGCAAGAGTTTCCAGAGTAAAACTTCATGAAAGTGGATTCTGGAGTTGGATTCTCTTGCTGCTACAGCTTCAGATGGTGAAGTTGTTGAACTGTGTAAGTTTCATGTATCGTGGATTACTCAGAATAAGGAAATACTGTCGCTACCGGATATCCCGACTGCGCTTCCGTGAAAATTCTGACAACCCAGATGCAGATCACAGTTCAAAGTTGGGTGACAGAAACAAGAACATGCTGAAAATAGACGGAAACCCTACTTTAGGTCAAGTGGCATCTCCTGTAGGAAGTCTTGTGAAATTCAGCACAGTTAACTGTTCACCGGAGAGAATGGCCAGACTCCAACAGCAGGACCCAGATATTGGGGCTGTTGTGAGGTGGCTTAAATCTGACAGTGGAAGACCCCCAAGAGACACTGTTTCTGGCTATTCACCTAGTGTTCGAAATTTATGGCTAGATTGGGACTTACTGATTTTGATTGACGGTGTTTTGTTCAAGAAATTCATTTTGAAAACGAATGAAGAATGTCCTATATTGATAGTCCCAAGAGTAATGCAAAGAGAGATATTAATATCAGCACATGACTCGAATACTGGTGCACATTTGGGCATTGATAAAACGTATTCGAAGATTAAACTTAAATTCTTTTGGTACAAAATGAAAGACAGCATAAAACACCACGTTAAGTCTTGTGAAAAATATTACGGCGAAAACATGCCCAGCAGAATGGCCGGCAGACTATCGTGCGGTCGCGATTTAAATTGCATCCCAGACTGCTAACAAGGTCAAGAAAGATGTCGTTAAGCCCCGCAGAAGTCTTCGACAAAGAAAGCCAATTCACCGTTACCAAAGCTAGTGCTGGACAACAGCCTGATTTAATGGCCATTAAGCTGATAAGGTGGACAATTAATGGTTAGATGTTTACATTTCCCTGCAGTTCAACTTTGAATTTGCAGATCAGAACTGAAATCTGTCAGCGCATTTCATCTCATTGAGCAGGAATCTGGATAATTCTACATGTGTGTGCCTCCACTGTCAAAATTGGAATATATAGTGTGTGTTTTCCTCATGTGTTTAGTGATTTAATTCCAAACCGATGACTTCTGGAATATATTTTGTGTTAATTTGGTTTAATCAGTGTTCCAGAGTGTTTGAAGAATTCCATGGATTTAACACAGTGCCCACATGGATTTAATTCTTTTTCAGAATCAAACAATTGCGCCATATTCTTATAGCATTGTTTATAATATAAAAATATGTTCACTTAATAGTAAGGCGCACAGGACAATTTAGCAGGACGACTGCTACTACAAGTTTCATAAACATTTTAAATTTGAAGTACCTATTTTACAGATTCATATTAAAATGTTAATTTAAAGTAATGATTAAAAGGCACTTAATGCGGATGCATATCAGGACGTTTGTGTGATAGTGATATGTGTGATTGTGTGAATTCGTGTAATGGAGTAATAAGACTTTCTGTTCTAGTAATAAGTTGGACGATGAAAGAAGAGTTTATGGATTTGCTTATTAAACAGTGGTTTACTATGCATAGGACTACACATGTTTATTCATGTTTTCATATAACCAAACTCTTACAATGTTTTAAGTATAATGCATGAAATTGGAGACTAAGTTTTCAAAGGATTTTCTTCTTTCAATGTGTTTCCGGATAATTAAAGAGGGTATTGCTAATGCTTCATTATTTTGATGCACAAGTCTTTTGTATTTTGTATTGAGAAGTGAATTTGCAGTACAAGTAATTTTAAAGGGATGTTTCTTGTAATGTTATGTAGTCATTTACTAGTAATATTCCTTGCTGTGGAGAAGGTTTCTAATCTTAGGACTAATAATACATAGTTTATTTGTAACTGTAGATTTTTGTAGTTTTATTATATTGATATCAAGTGTTTGAGTATACACAACTTACATGTAGTGAGTGTGAGACTGGTTCTTTAGTCATTTTTACAACTATTTAGCTTAATTGGGGACAATTAAGAAGCTAAGGGGAGGGGAGTGTTGTATTTCTTTAGTATTAGAAATAAATTAAGACTGCTTTCTTTGATGCCATCTTGGTATGGTGGAAATCAGTTATCTGAACAGGGTATGTTGTCATCGTTTACCATCATAAATTAGCAAAGACTGGTCTGTTCTGTTGCTCGGCAGAGTCTGTTTGGGTGAACCTTCAACAGTTGCCTTCATAAATATTAATTAATAAAGGTAACTTCATGTTATGCTGTTTTGTCTTTTAACAGTTATTATAATAAACAATGATTGTAGTGACAAGACTGTGTTCTGGAAATATAAATCGCTTAGCAGTTATCCTAATAAATATTAGGGGCCTATCATTGTCAATCCACACCTTGGTAATACCCAAATATGGGAGAGTAAGCAGATTCGTATAAAAGCCAGGAACACGCAGAATCTGGGGGAGGTTGGGAGTTGAGCATGGGCATGGAATGATGTGAGGAGTTTGAGTGAGAGTTATTCATGAACTACATATTGGTGTATATATTTATTATCGTAGAGTGTAAATAAAATGTAGAGTGTATATTCTGTTGTGTGACGTTTGAAGATATGAACTACTCGCCCTCACATTCTAATTTTTGTAACACTATAAAGCTTAAATAGGAGCTTTTGTGACCAAGTGTTTACATAAATATTTGAACAATTTTAATACATTTTGCTTATTTTTCAAGGCGGTACGGGTTGAACAGATGGGTGTGATAAGAACTTGTCATAATGGGCAATATCCCCGTTCGATAGACAGCTATTAAAGGTATCAATGGAAATTAAAATGACAAAATATAAGGCGAGGCCACATATCGAACAGAGTAATTAGTAGTTAACAGGCAATACGACGCCTTACATGGTTAGTCAATTCGAAATCAAATAATGAAATAGAAGTGTTATTACCTGTCAATTATTAATTGTGAGTAATAACAAGAGCTGTCGGAGGACAGCGCGCTCGACTTTTCTTGCGCTTGTCAGAGTTACTGGCATGTTTTTTTTCTAAAACAAGAAATATGCAAATTCCACGAAAACCAAACTTTTCCAACTAAATGCATAACAGTCAGCACATCAAATAAATTTTTTAGTAAAAGTGAACTTGACCCCACCCATCCCATATGCAATCCCAAGCGAGGTCTTGATATAAGGTATCTATGTATTAAGTTTCATTAAAATATCTCAATGCATTCTCAAGTTATTTATCGGAAACCGTTTTTCTATTTTTAGTAACAGTGACCTTGACCTTCACCCCACCCGCTTCATACGCAATTCCAAGCGAGGTCTTGATATAAGGTATCTATGAATAAAGTTTCATTAAAATATCTCAATGCATTCTCAAGTTATTGAGCAGAAACCGTTTTTCTATTTAAGCAACAGTGACCTTGACCTTGACTCTATATGCAATCCCAAGAGAGTTCTTAATATAAGGTATATATTAAGTTTCATTAAAATTTCCCAATGCGTTCTCAACTAATTGAGCGTAACCCGTATTTCTATTTTTAGTAACAGTGACCTTGACCCCACCCACCCCATATGCAAACCCGATGCGAGGTCTCGATATAAGGTATGTATGAATAAAGTTTCATTAAAATATCTCAATGCGTTCTCAAGTTATTGAGCGGAAACCGTTTTCCTATTTTTAGTTACAGTGACCTTGACCCCAGCCACCCCATATGCAATTCCAAGCGAGGTCTCGATATAAGGTATCTATGTATTAAGTTTCATTAAAATATCTCAATGCCTTCTCAAGATAGTGAGCGGAAACCGTTTTTTCTAGTTATAGTAACAGTGACCTTGACCTTGACCCCACTCACCCCGTATGCAATCCCATGTGAGGTCTTGATATAAGGTATCTATGTATTAAGTTTTATTAAAATATCTCAATTTGTTCTCAAGTTATTGAGCGGAAACCGTTTATAGCTCACCTGAGCACAAAGTGCTCATGGTGAGCTTTTGTGATCGCCCGTTGTCTGTCGTGCGTGCGTGTGTGCGTGCGTGCGTGCGTGTGTGCGTCGTCAACTTTTCATTCAAACAACATCTCCTAAACCGCTTGGCAGATTTTCACCAAACTTCACAGGAATGATCCTTGGGTGGACCTCTTTCAAAGGTGTTCACATCTTTCCGGTCCGCTGCATATGTAGGTCACCAGAGCTAAAATAGATTTAAAAAGTGAAAACTTACAAAATCTTCTCCTATGAAACCGCACGGCTCAGAGCTTTCATATTTGATATGTGACATCCTCTAGTGGTCCTCTACTAAGATTGTTCAAATGATGCATAGGGGTCAAAACTGGCCACGCCACAGGGGTCACATGGTTTATATAGACTTGTATAACAAAATGACTTTAAAAATCTTCTCCTCTGAAACCGCAAGGCCTAGAGGTTTCATATTTGGTATGTAACATTGTATAGTGGTCCTCTACAAAGATTGTTCAAATGATGCCCCTGGGGTCAAAACTGGCCACATTCCAGGGGTCACATGGTTTAAAGAGACTTAAATAGCAAAATGACTTTAAAAATCTTCTTCTCCGAAACCGCAAGGCCCAGAGGTTTCATATTTGGTAGGTAACATTGTATAGCGGTCCTCTACAAAGTTTGTTCAAATGATGCCCCTGGGGTCAAAACTGGCAACACTCCGGGGGTCACATGGTTTATACAAACTTCAATAGCCAAATGACTTGAAAATCTTCTCCTCTGAAACTGCAAGGCCTAGAGGTTTCGTATTCGGTTGGTAACATTGTATAATGGTCCTCTACAAAGATTGTTTAAATGATGTCCCTGGGTTCAAAATTGGCCACGCCCCGGAGGTCACATGGTTTATATACATTTAAATAGCAAAATGACTTTAAAAATCTTCTCCTCTGAAATCTCAAGGCCCAGAGGTTTTATATTGGTATGTAACATTGTATAGTGGTCCTCTACAAGGAGTGTTCAAATGATGCCCCTGGGGTCAAAACTGGCCACACCCCGGGGGTCACATGGTTTATACAAACTTAAATAGCCAAATGACTTTAAAAATCTTCTCATCTGAAACTGCAAGGCCTAGAGGTTTCATATTCGGTTGGTAACATTGTATAATGGTCCTCTACAAAGATTGTTTAAATGATGTCCCTGGGTTCAAAAAAAAATTGGCCACATCCTGGGGGTCACATGGTTTATATACATTTAAATAGCAAAATGACTTTAAAAATCTTCTCCTCTGAAACCACAAGGCCCAGAGGTTTTATATTTGGTATGTAACATAGTATAGTGGTCCTCTACAAAGATTGTTCAAATTATGCCCCTGGGGTCAAAACTGGCTACATTGTTTATACTGCAGCACTGTAATTTCAATCAGCCTGTAACACTTAAAAATTAATACAGCAGACTATGCATAGCAGACCACATTCCAGCCAGATGTATACAGTGTGCTATTTTAGATCTTATGAAACCAGCTAGCCAGCTACACAGTGTTGTGAGAGTGCTTTAGAGAATTGTTTTAGATGACCATTGAAATGCATAGAAAATATTATTCACCAGCATGGTCAATCATGTTGTTGTGTAAGTAAATTAGCTGGATGTAATGTTTAGGCAATGTGTAAGAAATGTAGTTAATCAGTCTTAGTATATAAGACCGTCTTATATCATACATTTTCACTTTAGATCTACTACATTGAATTTGTTTACAGGTGAAGTGTTAGCTGTACTTGTAAGCCCTATGCAAACATTGAGCTACTTTTTATATGGGCAATGTTTGCTGACGGGCTGTACCGGGGAACGACCATTTCTGTGGTGGAAAGTTTTCCTTCTTTGTCTATATTGTTCCGACAGGAGTTTGATCGCTACTTTCACGTCCAGAAATTATATAGTTATTGTGAACGGTTGCAATAAAAGTTACATACCTGGACAGATAATCCATTCCTAATTAATGTTCCATAAATATGTATATGAAAACACTTTCATTTTACATGCCTGAGCTATTTATACCTACACACTATTGCATTTTTAAATAATCTCGCTGTCCGCCACTGTGTAAAATTCAATCGATATTCTGCTACGCTGTGGAAGTGTTACGTCATTCTATTGGTCAGTATCAGGATATCCTCACTCTAATTGGTTTGAGTGCTAAACGATGCTGCAATTTTGGGAATTTCTACATACATGTGATAGATTTATGCACAAGTTTAAATCGGATTTAAATGCTTGTATTAGGTAAATTTCGGCTCATGTTAATCAGTTTAGGTGTTGTTAAAGTATAAAACGTTGATAGATAACTCTATTGTTGCAAATAATGGACATTTAAGAAAATTTAAACTTGTAGGTTTCCACCACATAAATGGTCGTTCGGCGAATTTAGCACTATATAAAAAGTAACACTAAATTCACAGCACGTCTCATGAATAAGACTAGCGAAGTGTATATTTCTAATTTAATAATGAAATGCCAAATATGAAATGATAGCATTAGATCTATATCTAGTCTAACTCACGTGGAACTGCACAATTGTTTGTAAGGCAAAATGATGCAGCAATCGAGTCTGTGACTCTGACACTGCAGTCTGTTTCACCAGCATGTACAGAAACACGTAGCATAGAGTTTAGTCATCTACTTTAAATCTTTCATTTGTACAGTTTAATTAATTGTGTGCAGCACACAAAAAACTACACACAGATCATGTCCCTCCAACAAAGTTATTAATGCTTTGTTGGCAGCAGCCACCCAAGGACCTCTTCTCAGAAGAACAACTTTTTAGTACCAGATATTGGACATGAACACTATGCCTCATCAACATGTGGGTGGACATGTTGCACCAGCAGAAACCATGAAGAAAAGCTTTCTGAATTTGTGTATAGGGCTTGCACTAAAATGAAATGTTTGTGTTGGATATAAGCGTTGGATAGTGGAAGACCTGAACATTTCAGACATGAAATGAAGTATAAAATAAAGCTTTTGTTTTAAGTCATTTCTGATAATTTTGTGATAATATGCCAATAACTTCATTGAAAGAGGTATACATTTAGATAAACCGTGTCATCTAGTTCCAGGTTACATTACTTTTGCCACTTATGTTGTTGTTTCCTTGATAATTTTATAGTGTGTGAATTTTATGATTATGTTATGTCATTGGGAAACAAAAGAGAGGAAAAAAAAACTATATCAAAAGACTGTTTATTGTTGTGCTTCTGTTAGCTCTAAAGTACTGTAGATTTTGATTTAGTATATATAAAAAGTTTTAAAACATCTAACGTAGAAGGGGGTACCCCCCCCCCCCGCTCACACACCCACCCCCAACCGCGGTTATTTGCCCCTGTGCCTAAGCAAAATCCTGGGGAAAGGCCTGGGTAGGTCAAAACTGTCCACACCCCGGGGCTCACATGGTTAATATAAACGTAAACAGCAAAATGACTTTAAAAAAGTTCTCCTCTGAAACCACAAGGCCCAGAGGTTTCATATTTGGTTGGAAACCTTGTATAGTGGTCCTCTATAAAGATTGTTCAAATGATGCCCCTGGGGTAAAAACTGGGCACACCCCAGTGGTCACATGGTTTATATAGACTTAAATAGCAAAACGGCTTTAAAAATCTTCTCCTCTGAAACTGCAAGGCCCAGAGGTTTCATATTTGGTATGTGACATTTTATAGTGGTCCTCTGCAAAGATTGTTCAAATGATGTCCCAGGGATCAAAACTGGGCCTGCCCTGGGGTCACATTGTTTATATAGACTTAAATAGCCAAATGACTTTAAAATCACCTGAAACCGCTGTGTTTTCGTATTTGATATGTAACATTGTATAGTGGTTCTCTACAAAGATTGTTCAAATTATGCCCCTGGGGTAAAAAGTGGCCATGACACGGGGCGTCACATGATTTATATAGACTTATATGGCAAGTGGGCCTTAAAAATGTTCCTTGTTGAAACTGTAAGGCCCAGAGATTTTATGTTTTGCGTGAAACATTGTGGAGTGGTCCTCTACAACGAGTGTTCAAATGATGTCCCTGGGGTAAAAATTGGCCACCCCCTGGGGGTCACATGGTTTATATACATTTAAATAGCAAAATGACTTGAAAAATCTTCTCTTAAACCGCAAGGCCCAGTGGAATCATATTGGGTATGTAGCATTGAAAAGTGGTCCACTACAAATATTGTTCAACTTATGCCCATGGGGTACAAGGTGGCCATGCCTTTATACTCAGGTAAGGCGTTTAGTGCCATTTTTCCCTCTTGTTATTAGCCATTATGATGCCTTAACCTCAGGCCATCATGGCCCTCTTGTTCTATTATTAGTAACAGTGACCTTGACCCCACCCACCCCATATGCAATTCCTAGCGAGGTCTCGCTATAAGGTATCTATGTTCGCAGTTTCATAAAAATAGCTTAATACGTTCTCGAGTTAGAGAGTGGAAACAAAAAGTTGAAAAACTAGCTTACCGAAAAGCTTTAACCTGTCCATATAGCTTATATGTCAAGTTTCTAAGTTAAAAAAGGCCCATAATTTTGACAAATTTCAAACTAGAGTTATCAAAATTGGCCCATGAGTTCATTTTAATATAAGGAATAAGTGTTCTAAGTTTGAATGAAATCCCTAAAGCCATTCCTGAGAAACCAGCTTACCGAAAGTGTTTAACCTGTCGATATAGCTTATGTAAAATTTCGAAGAGTAAAAAGGGCCATAATTTTGACAAATTTCAAACTAGAGTTACCAAACTTGGCCTGTAGGTTCATTTTAATGTGGGGAATAAATGTTGTCAGTTTGAATGAAATCCCTCAAGCCATTCCTGAGAAACTAGCTTACCGAAAAACGTTAATCTAGCTCGGACGCCGACGCCAACGCCGGGGCGAGTAGAATAGCTTACCTTTTCTTCGAAAAGTCGAGCTAAAAACGGGTACGGGAGGGGAAGAGTATCTAAGTCAACATTGGGCGTTTTGTGGGAAAACTGGGCTTAGTGCATGTGCGTAAAGTGTCGTCCCGGATTAGCCTGTTCAGTCCGTACAGGCTAATCCAGGACGGCACTTTCCGCTTTTATGGTATTTTCTGTTTCAAGGAAGTCTCTTCTAAACAAAAATCCACTGTAGGCGGAAATTGCCGTCCTAGATTAGCCTGTGCTGACTGCACTGGGACAACACTTTACGCACATGCATTAAGCCCGGGTTTTCCACGAAACATGTTATTTGTTTCTCGTACCCTCGTACACAACTGCATGCAAGTTTGCATTTACTTTGATTATATGCATATAGTTTACTTTCGTTTCGTAAGGTGCGACTATATGCACTCCTTCGGGGAATAGAAATTAACACGAGTAACACAAACATGATTTGGTAAACAACACAGGGTTGTTTTATATTTATTGTTTTACGGTTTTAAGAACTATTATATTGCCTGTCATATATTGAAATGTGAATGGTGAAATAAATTATCATTACTTAAAGTGAGTTCGAACTGACAATTAAATTATGCGTATAACACTACATATTTAATAATTGTTATTTAATCATATTAAAATCTTGATTTTAAAGAAACATGAATTTGAATGCGTAAATCCAGCTTTGAACAAGATTTTTTGTTTGATAAACACACATGCTCCCGGTTGGTGATTGATGGCCCATTTCTTAGTCCAAATAGGTTCAAGGTCAAGGCGAGGTTGAGTGATATGGGTGGATTGGGAATGGTCATAAGCAACAACTGTGTTGTAGCCAGCGGTATAGGTGCTAGACGAAACGGTAAAATCATGTTACCCAAGAAACAGCCCATTTGAATTTATTCTAAGTGCAAATTAGATCAAGGTCAAGGTCAAAGTGAGATTGGGTGATTTGGGTGGATAGGGAATGGTCAAAAGCAACAACTGTGTAAGTATCCAAGTGTTGTAGTAAGCGGTATTGGTGCTAGACGAAACGGTAAAATCTACTTAACCGTGTTACGGACGGTTGGAAGGATGGACGGACAGGACAATCACTATATGCCACCCGCATCAAGATGCAGAGGACATAAAAATTAAGCAACAAAACTCTTTAATAATATATTTATTTAATGAATCATTACTTCATATCATTACAACAATCTTTTAATTAAATCTTCCCACGGGCATATCTACATGATTTAACAAACATTGTATAATTTCTTGGATAGTTCATACAAAACAAGATTCTGTATTCAATAACAGCTTAAGTTAAAATGTCAGGTACCATACCAATATATGGATGTCCATGTAAATTAATACATTTCTTTAAAAATGTCTACGTCAACGACCTTTTGTCAGCTCATCTGCGTACACTGTAAACTGTGGCATGCCACACGTATAACCAAACAAATGACGATTTAAATTGTCTGTTATAAACAACAAAAAGTTATATTTTTACAGTGCATTTCTAACAATGAACCCGCACATCACACCAGATCAGAACTTGTCTGGATGATTCTTTAAGATTCCAGCGTTTAACACAAGTTCACATTACAAACGCAGAATGATAAAAGCACTGCTATCAATACAGCTGAACTCATACGGGAGTGTTGAGTAGAAAACGATGCTTATTTTTAAAGCGTGCGTACATGAGTTCTGGTAGCAACATTATTTCTCCAAGGCTACGAGATCTCACTGGGCGAGTTAAAGAAGTTCCGTTTGACAATGTAGTGTACACACTGCATGATTTGGTTCCGCTCCCTTCGTATCTCCTTCGCCAGCAACTGAAAGAGAGGCGCAATCAAAGTGGAATATTAGTTCTCCAGTATAAAAGAAGAGCTGTTTCAGGACAGCGGGCTCAACTATTCAAACCGCTTTGTCAGAGTTATTGGCCTTTGTCACTACAAAAAGGGGCATAATTCTGCTCAAATGCTGGTTACAGTTATGCAGGGCTGTCGTTATCAAATGAAACAAGCGATTTTTATCTAAATCCAAGCGATTATGCCCGGGGTCCAGGGCGCCCATTTGCTACATGTATATTACTGATTGCACTTTTTTTAAGTTCCTGAAAAAACAACTGATTTTCCCACGATTTTAAACGATGAATTTGATCGGCAATCGGTTAAAAATGACAAGCCTAGTTATGGGCCTTGGCCAGTGACCTTATATAATGACCCTGAAGACATGTGTGAATGTTCAATTGAATATCTGTAGTAGATACAGAGATACGGTGTTGTTGCATGCAAACTTTAACCTGGATTTTCTAAGTACAAAAAGGGGCATTATTCTGCTTAATTGCAGGTCAGAGTTATGGACCTTGGTCAGCGACCTCACATAACGACCCCAATGACGTGTGGAGTTTCAATTGAATATCTTTAGTAGTTACAGCGATATGTATGTGCAGCAAACCTTAACCAGAACATTACGCAGATGCAGACAAATGGGTGAGCAGTATAGCTCATACTTTTTGGTGATAAGTCGAGCTTAAAAATGTTTACACATACAAATGTTTTTGTTTGAAAACATGAAATATAATTGTAAGTGAAAGTACAAAATATGTAAGCAGAAACTAAATAACATCACATTTGTTCAGCGATGGACCAAAAACTTGCAAAATCAAGTTCTCGAGTACAGATGCTTTAACATACAATGGGAATACAAACCTTTTCCAGAAGGGATTTGTCGACAGGCTGAGGTATTTGCTTGCTGCGGCGCCTGTGTCTGTTGTTCTTATTTCTGGGCTGTCGGTTACCATGGTTTCTGGAATCTGGATTTGGGTTGGTATCTCTTGTGGCGTTGTGGTTCTTATCTGTATCGTCTTTCGGGTTTACACCACCTACAGATGAAATTTTTTTTTATGTTAAAGACAAGTGACAAATTTGTTGTGTGCCATGTCTATACCATTAATTAAAGACTATTAAATATTAGACACATGATTACATAAATGTATTGTTTTCAAGATTTTTGTTTACAATTCAATTTATATGTATTACTTTGTATAGGTTTCTGGTTATAGACATAACTTATTATGTCTTATAGGGTTAGTAACTTTTTCTGCATCTGATAACTTGCTGCGCAGTTGCCAAAAGTCTAATGTACGGTCACTGTTGGAGGAAAATGACAACAAGGCATTAAATCAACACTAACCTCAGGCCACTATAAGTTAGGATGATTGAATTTACCGTATTTGGACTCTGTGGAAAGTTTTAATTCAGCCTATACGTATGTACAAAATCAGCACACGATAGAAAATCGTTGTGATGCGACTGAATGTCTTTCTATAGATTTTTTAATGAATGTATTAGTTAAACTAAGGAAAGAAATTGAAAACAGGAATAATGCAGCTAGAGTTATAAATCTTGCGCACTGCAAAACATATATCCATGTATGAAGTTTGAGTTCAATCTCTTCAGTAGTTTTTGAGCAAATAGCCGGACAATGAAAACTGATAAGGGGAATAACTCCATAAATAATGCAGCTAGAGTTATAAATCTTGTGCAATGCATTCCGCTTTACAACCATCTATCCATGTATGAAGTTTGAGGTCAATCCCTTCAGTATTTTTTTAGAAAATGGCAGGACAAGCAAAACCGACAAAGGGGAATAACTCAGTACATAATGCAGCTTGAGTTAAAATTCTTGTGCACTGCACTCCGCCTAATAACCCACTATCCATGTATGAGGTTTGAAGTTTATACCTAAAAGGGTTTGAAAGTTAACCTTAAAAAAACCCTGACACACAGACGAACCGACAGACAAACAAGCAGATTCTAGCATACCCCCCTTTGTTTTGTAGGGGGGGGATAAAACTCAAAGCCAAGATTTATATATTTTATAAACTTGTAAGGTCTTTCTTGCCATTTGGTAATGGTAATTCTTCTGGTTCCTCATCTGTATCGTCAGCATACGAGGAAATGAGGCTGCCCAGCGCACCTGCTGCCGTCACTTTCTGTTTACTTGAAGCGCTTCCTGTTAGTTGGGTAGGGTCTAATTTGTTTACTTTTTTACCATCGTCATCATCACTGTCGCTCTTTATACTGGAATCGCTGCATGATTCTGCAAAACAGCACAAGTGTTTTTCATGGTTTCATTTTGAACACATTTCTGCAGTAAACGATACATACCAAACTTAATGCAATGCGGTTATATGTCTTATTTAAGTTAACACTGTATAAAGGCTCTAAGTTTAACCAAAAGTTTGAATATTAAAGAAGACTATGTATCAGTGAAATAAGTATATCATATATTTTTGAGATATTATTTGGGTAACTAACATCACAATTACTCATGACCTTTCCATGTTTGATATAAATATATGAACTGTTCTCAATGAAACTTGTTTATTGTTTTGTATAAATAACTTTCTGTAAAAAACAATTAACAACAGCAAACTAAGAATGTTCATTACCTGAATCAGATGCCGCAAAGAAAACTCCTAGCGAGTCGATTTTATCTTTAATAGCATCTGTGTTGCTAAGTTTCTGCTTCTTCTCAACAGCCTCTCCATCCACTGTGATATGACAATGCGGCCGTTTCCTCTCCACATTGCCCTGTTTGTTGACCTCTTTCTCCACTCTGTTGTCACGGAAACGACCTTGACCTCTGCCCCTACCACGACCTCTTCCTCGACCTCTGTCACGACCTCGCATTTTACTTAAATCAGACAGGAATATATAGACATCTTTGCCTTATAAGCAGTCTTTGCAAGTGCCTAGTAAAACCTCAAATATATTTGACATTACAGAATTTTTTTTTTCAATCTTTTATGTATCAAAATGCTTAACAGCATATGATTTACAAATACTTTTCAACAAGAGGGCCACGATGGCCCTAGGTCGCTCACCTGATATCTCTGTATGAAGTTTCATTAACATATCTTAATAGGTTTTCAAGTTATTGAGCGAAAACTGTTTTTCTATTTTTAGTAACAGTGACCTTGACCCCACCCACCACATACGTAAAGCAAGGTCTCGATATAAGGTATCTACGTATGAAGTTTCATTAAAATATCTCAATGCGTTTCTTAAGTTATTGAGTGTAAACCGTTTTTCTACTTTTAATAACAGTGACCTTGACCCCCCAATATGTGTATTAAGTTTCATTAAAATATCGCAATGCTTTCTCAAGTTATTGAGCCGTTTTCTATTTTCAGTAAAGGTGACCTTGACCCCACCCAACCCATACAATCCCAAGCAATGTCTCGATATAAGATACTTATGTATTAAGTTTCGTTAAAATAGCTCAATGCGTTCTCAAGATATTTAGCGGAAACCATTTTTCTATATTTAATAACGGTGACCTCGACCTTGACCCGTCCAACCCCATATGCAATCCCATGCGAGGTGTCGATATAAGGTATCTATGTATTAACTTTCATTAAAATATCTCAATGCGTTCTAAAGTTATTGAGCGGAAACCGTTTTCTATTTTTAGTAACAGTGACCTTGACCCCACACATCCCATATGCAATCCCAATCGAGGTCTCGATATAATATTTTATCCAAAATATGAAACCTCTGGGCCATGTGGTTTCAGAGAAGAATTTTTAAATCATTTTGCCATTTACATCTGTATAAACCATGTGAGCCCCGGGGTGCGCCCAGCTTTGACCCCAGGGTCATAATTTGAACAATCTTTATAGAGGACCACTACACAATGTTACATACCAAATCAAAAACCTCTAGGCCTTGAACTTTCAGAGGAGAAAATTTTTAAAGTCATTTTGCTATTTAAGTCTGTATAAACCATGTGACCCCCGGGGTGTGGCCAGTTTTGACCCCAGGGGCATGACTTGAACAATCTTTGTACAGGACCACTACAATGTTACATACCAAATGTGAAACTTCTGAGCCTTGAGGTTTCAGAAGAGCAGATTTTTTAAGTCATTTTGCTATTCAAGTCTATATAAACCATATGACCCCCGGGAAGTGGCCAGTTTTGAACCCAGGGGCATCATTTGAACAATCTTTGTAGAGGACCACTATACAATGTTACATACCAAATATGAAACCTCAAGGCTTTGCAATTTCATAGAAAAAGATTTTTGAAGTCATTTTGCTATAAAAGTATATGTAAACCATGTGAGCCCCAGGGTGTGGCCAGTTTTGACCCCAGGGGCATCATTTGAACAATCTTTGTAGAGGACCACTAAACAATGTTACATACCAAATATGAAACCTCTGGGCCTTGCGGTTTCAGAGGAGAAGATTTTAAAAGTCATTTTGCTATTCAAGTCTATATAAACCATGTGACCCCCGGGGTGTGGCCAGTTTTGACCCCAGGGGCATCATTTGAATAATCTTTGTAGAGGACCACTAAACAATGTTACATACCAAATATGAAACCTCTAGGCCTTGCAGTTTCAGGGGAGAAGATTTTTAAAGTCATTTTGTTATTCAAGTCTATATAATCATGTGACCCCATCATTTGAACAATCTTTGTAGGGGACCACTACACAATGTTACATACTAAATATGAAAACTCTGGGCCTTGCGGTTTCAGAGGAGAAGATATTTAAAGTCATTTTGCTATTCAAGTCTATATAAACCATGTGACCCCCGGGGTGTGGCCAGTTTTGACCCCAGGGGCATCATTTGAACAATCTTTGTAGAGGACCACTAAACAATGTTACATACCAAATATGAAACCTCTGGGCCTTGCGGTTTCAGAGGAGATGATTTTAGAAGTCATTTTGCTATTCAAGTCTATATAAACCATGTGACCCCCGGGGTGTGGTCAGTTTTGACCCCAGGGGCATCATTTGAACAATCTTTGTAGAGGACCACTAAACAATGTTACATACCAAATATGAAACCTCTAGGCCTTGCAGTTTCAGGGGAGAAGATTTTTAAAGTCATTTTGTTATTCAAGTCTATATAAACCATGTGACCCCATCATTTGAACAATCTTTGTAGGGGACCACTACACAATGTTACATACTAAATATGAAAACTCTGGGCCTTGCGGTTTCAGAGGAGATGATTTTAAAAGTCATTTTGCTATTCAAGTCTATATAAACCATGTGACCCCCGGGGTGTGGCCAGTTTTGACCCCAGGGGCATCATTTGAACAATCTTTGTAGAGGACCACTATACAATGTTACATGCCAAATAAGAAACCTCAAGGCCTTGTGGTTTCAGAGAAGAAGATTTTTAAAGTCATTTTGCTATTCAAGTCTATATAAACCATGTGACCCCCGGAGTGTGGCCAGTTTTGACCCCAGGGGCATCATTTGAACAATCTTTGTAGAGGACCACTACACAATGTTACATACCAAAGATGAAACCTTTGGGCCTTGCGGTTTCAGAGGAGAAGATTTTTAAAGTCATTTTGCTATTCAAGTCTATATAAACTATGTGACCCCCGGGGTGTGGCCAGTTTTGATTTCTGGGGCATCATTTGAACAATCTTTGAAGAGGACCACTATACAATGTTACATACCAAATATGAAACCTCCAGGCCTTCCAGTTTCAGAGAAGATTTTTAAAGTCATTTTGCTATTGAAATCTATATAAACCATGTGCACCACGGGGTGTGGCCAGTTTTGACCCCAGGGGCATCATTTGAACAATTTTAGAAGAGGACCAGTATAAATTGTTTCATACCAAATATGAAACCTCTAGGCCTTGCAGTTTCAGAGAAAAAGATTTTTAAAGTCATTTTACTATTTAAGTCTATATAAACCATGTGAGCCCCAGGGTGTGGCCAGTTTTGACGCCAGGGGCATCATTTGAACAATCTTTGTAAAGGACCACTATACAATCTTGTATACCAAATATGAAACCTCTGGGCCTTGCGGTTTCAGAGATTTTTTAAGTCATTTTGCTATTCAAGTCTATATAAACCATGTGACCCCCGGGGTGTGGCCAGTTTTGACCCCAGGGGCATCATTTGAACAATCTTTGTAAAGGACCACTATACAATCTTGAATACCAAATATGAAACCTCTGGGCCTTGCGGTTTCAGAGAAGATTTTTTAAGTCATTTTGCTATTCAAGTCTATATAAACCATGTGACCCCGGGGTGTGGCCAGTTTTGACCCCAGGGGCATCATTTGAACAATCTTTTTAGAGGACCACTAAACAATGTTACAGTGTACATACCAAATATGAAACCTCTCGGCCTTGCCGTTTCAGAGGAGAAGATTTTAAAAGTCATTTTGCTTTTCAAGTCTATATAAACCATGTGACCTCCGGGGTGTGGCCAGTTTTGACCCCAGGGGCATCATTTGAATAATCTTTGTAGAGGCCCACTAAACAATGTTACATACCAAATATGAAACCTCTGGGCCTTGCGGTTTCAGAGTAGAAGATTTTTTAAGTCATTTTGCTATTCAAGTCTATATAAACCATGTGACCCCCGGAGTGTGGCCAGTTTTCACCCCAGGGGCATCATTTGAACAATCTTTGTAGGGGACCACTATACAATGTTACATACCAAATAAGAAACCTCTAGGCCTTGCAGTTTCAGAGATTTTTTAAGTCATTTTGCTATACAAGTCTATATAAACCATGTGACCCCCGGGCCGTGGCCAGTTTTGATGCCAGGGGCATCATTTTGACAATCTTTGTAGAGGACCACTAGAGGATGTCAAATATCAAATATGAAAGCTTCAAGCCTTGTGGTTTCAGAGAAGAAGATTTTTTAAAGTTTTCCATTTTTAAATCTATTTTGAGCTCTTGTGACCTACATATGCAGCGGACCGCAACGATTTGAACACTTTTGAAAGAGGGTCACCCAAGTGAAGTTTGGTGAAAATCTGCCCAGTGGTTTGGGAGGAGATGTTCTTAGAATGAAAATGTTGACACACGACGGGCAACGCACGGCGGGCGATGGACAAAGGGCGATCCTAAAAGCTCACCATGAGCACGTTGTGCTCAGGTGAGCTAAAAATAAATGAACAATTCAATGGACTATATCAACGAAAGGGCCTCAAAGAGTATTTTCTGTTAAAGAATCTGAAATTAGGATATTAATAATGGCACAGATTTATAACATCCAAAATAAGGTATATATAATTGAAAAAAAGTATTGGCATTCTAAGATAAAAATCAATTCATAATATGGGTCCTGTTTGTTTGGCAATTTTCATGTTTACATTTTGACCTCAGAATTGTGAGTATTTTGTTTAACAATAGTTTACACACATGTCCTTACAAACCAGCATAGCTCAGTTGGTTAATTATAGCGCTGTCTACTGTCATTTCTCATATGGCTCCCAAGTCGTGTGTTCGATACCCACTTGGGGTTTTAATTTCTACAAACATTTTTTTTCTGATTTGTTTCATCAAATATCTCATTATGTGTTACATTATTTATTCTTTATTAAATGTACATGTCTTAGTATAGTGCATCTAATATCATTATTTTACGGTGCAATAGGAAAGCAATTTTTCATTGACCCTTTTTTTTCATTCAGAGTCCCTTTAATTTCATTTGACCCAGTAGCCTTTGTACTAGAGCTATCATGTCCATGACTGCAGGACATCATTCTGATAAAAGTTTTACCTGAAATGTTAATGGAGCTACTGCAGAGAAAACAATCATAAAACTGCATAAAACACAGCAGTTATTTTACCTAGTGACCCAATTTTTAACCCCACTTGACCCAGACAAATCTGCTGAAAAGATGTAGTACATCATCTAGGAACTTGAATAAATGGATACATATTGAGCAATAAAACTATTCTACTTACCCAAAGTATTTCTCCTCAATAACCTCCCCCCTGGCAATCTTCTCTGCAAGCAATGCCTTCTTCTTCTCCATGTTACCTGCTGTGGGGAAGTTTCTGAAAACAGCAACAGAAACAGCATCATCATCATCATCAACAACACCATCATCATCATCAAATAATAATGATCATCTTAATCATCATCATCATCAACATCACTACCACTACCACCACCACTACTCTCGTCACCATCACTTCATCATCAATAACATCATCATCATCATCACCATCTTCTTCAACATTATCATCATCACCATCATCATCAACAACAACATCATCAACACAACATCAAAAACATAATCATAATCCTCATTATCATTGTCACCACCATTGACATCGAAATTTTAACAAGAGGGCCACGATGGCCCAAAGCGCTCACCTGAGAACTGGTACAGATGAAGACCATACTGTTGTGACAGGTTTGAAAATTAAGGTATATGAACAATACACAGTGGGGGTAGGATCAATTTTGATTTAAAACATTGGTAATTGCAATGGGCTAATTAATGTATGAGTTGGGTAGTGGATGTGCATTTTTTTGCTAATGGTTCTCATATCATTTTTCTCGATATTCTTACCTGACCCTTTTTCATTAAGTCATTGACAATTCTGGAAAATGCACAAACTAGATTTTGATGTCTTTTTCGCAAACAGTTTTGAAAAACTACTTGCAATGCGATAATTGCGATGGCTGTGCTATCAGATCAAGTTTAGCTTTTTCTTTGATAATTTTCTTTTCAATTATGAAAAATGATGTTAATGCAGGCTCTGAAGACATCACAGTTGCATGTACAAATAACTGTATGCAAGTCTTGCAACTGTTGGAAATCAAATTTTATCAATCAATTTTTATGGTCATGCGCAAACTGTGTAAGTTTGGTCAACATTGAATCAAAAATCGTGTGTGCAAGCCAATCACTGATAACTTGTTGATTTGTTTTTCCAAACACAAGGGGCAATAACTCTGGTGTTTCTGGCCCGATCATGCTTATATTCTACTTCACCTGCAGTCTTACGTTCATAGACACACTGTACACGATTGGGGAAGATTGTTTGAAAAATGTCCATTTTTGCATATTTTTCTCACAAACAAATGGCAATAACTCTGGTGTTTCTGGTCCAATCTTGCTTTCGACTTCATCTTTAATCTTATGGTCATAGACAAACTGTGCAAGATTGGTAAAGATTGGATGAAAAATGAAGTCTCTATCCTGTATAATGTCCATTTTTGCATATTTTTTTCACAAACAAAGGGCAATAAATCTGGTGTTTCGGGTCCGATCTTGCTTATATTCGACTTAATCTGTAATCTCATGGTAATAGACAAACTGTGCAAGATTGGTGAAGATTGGATGAACAAGAGCTGTCAGAGGACAGCGCGCTCGACTATTCGAAGTATTTCAGTTGGTACATATTTTGGATAGTGGAAGGGGCATAAATTTGTTAAAATACGAAACTTTTAAGAGAAGCCTTGTATAGTTTATACATTTTTGGAACAAAAACTTTAACAACAAAGTCTATGTAAAAAGTGGGCTAACTCTGTAAAAATACAAAACAGAGTTATGGGTAATGTTGCCCCTGATACTAAAGTTGATGACAAAGGTTAGTTCGAAGTTTCAAGTGAATAGCTTTTGTAGTATTGAAGTTACAAAACTTTTGAATATAAACTTTAACCACAAAATCTACGTGAAAAAGGAGCATAACTCTGTCAAAATACAAAATAGAGTTGTGGGAAATGTTCACCCTGATACTGGAGTTGATGACAAAGGTATATTCCAAGTTTCAAGTGAAAATTTATGTGAAAAAGGGGCACAACTCTGTCAAAATACAAAACAGTGTTATAGGGAATGTTGCCCTTGATACTGGAGTTGATGAAAAAGGTTAGTTCCAAGTTTCAAGTGAATAACTTATGTAGTCTTGCAGTTACAAAACTTTTGAATATAAACTTTAAACAGAAAATCTAAGTGAAAAGGGGACATACCTTTGTCAAAATTCAAAATAGAGTTATGTGTAATGTTGCCCCCCATACTAGAGTTGATGACAAAGGTTAGTTCCAAGTTTCAAGTGAATAACTTATGTAGTTTTCAAGTTACAAAACTTTTGAATATAAACTTTTACCAGAAAATCTATGTGAAAAAGGGGCATAACTCTGCCAAAATACAAAATAGAGTTATGGGGAATGTTCACCCTGATACTGGAGTTGATGACAAAGGTATATTCCAAGTTTCAAGTAAACAGCTTTTGTAGTATTGAAGTTATACAACTTTGGAATATAAACTTAAACGCGGACGCCGACGCCGGGGGTAGTAGGATAGCTCACCTATAGTCGAGCTAAAAATATCTCTCTCTATCCTGAATAATGTCCATTTTTGTATATATTTTTAATAAACAAAGGGCAATAACTGAAGTGTTTGAAATATGATCTGGCCCATTTTTGACGTGTGCTGAGATCTGATGGTCATACACAAACTGTGAAAGTTTGGTTAAGATTGGATGGAAAATAAAGTCTATATGTTGGAAAAGGGCACTTTTGCACTTTTTTTGCATGAAAAAGGGGCAAAAACTCTGGTGTTACTGGTATGATCTGACCCAATAACAATCCCATTCGAGATTTTATGGTCTTACACAAACTGTGCAAGTTAGGTCAAGATTGAATAAAAAATGTAGTCTTTATCGTGATAACGGTCCAAATTGTTGACGGCACATTGACGACGGACGATAGACGCCGGACGATGCCGGAGAGGTCCCCTATACCTCAAAATTCAAAATAGAGTTATGTGTAATGTTGCCCCTAATACTAGAGTTGATGACACAGGTTAGTTCCAAGTTTCAAGTGAATAACTTATGTAGTTTTCAAGTTACAAAACTTTTGAATATAAACTTTTACCAGAAAATCTATGTGAAAAAGGGGCATAACTCTGACTGCCAAAATACAAAATAGAGTTATGGGGAATGTTCACCCTGATACTGGAGTTGATGACAAAGGTATATTCCAAGTTTCAAGTAAACAGCTTTTGTAGTATTGAAGTTACACAACTTTGGAATATAAACTTAAACGCGGACACCGACTTTGAGCTAAAAATGAAAAAGTCAAACAGCAGGTAGGGATCACAAGATACTCAAGTTCTCCTGATCCGGTCCTACGTCTAGGAAAGTTTTCAATCACAAAAACTTATTATTAACTTAAATATATTAATCAATAGAATTCAAAGCCAATATGTAACAAAAGATTTCATTAGTCAATATTTTTAAGTTGAGATTGAATATGTGTAGCCATGGGGCCAGTTACTGAATTTCTCACTAATATACAGCGTTTCTTCAATATTTGATTCTAAGAGCTACAATCCATTATACAACAAAGACACTCACTTTTTCCTTTCCTGTCTCCATCGCTCTATGTCTTCCTTTGACTCCAGTGACCAGATCTTCTTAGCCATCCCAGAATTGTGTTGCTACGGAAACAATTCAATGGTTGGAATTACGACAACAGCTCAAACAAGTGGTGAATACTAAAACCTGGCATGCGTCTTTCTTCATAATTTATTTTACTATTTTAAAGACAATAATTTTGTATGCTTTCAATTGTTAAAATAGTGATAACTTGTGTAAAACTTAAAGATATTTTGTCAAACCCCAACATGTTATTATTAACCGTGATCAAAAGTAACAAATTATAAATATTATACTGAACATTGTCCTAATTGCTCTCCTTTAATCCATCAGAACCAATTCTGTCCAAATGTATGTTTCCCAGCTCTTTGTACAAACATGTACATGCACAAGGAACATTCCTGTACACATGTATGTTTTGCAGGTCTCAATATGAAACTATACATATTTATATAATATACATGGCAGCATTCCTGTACACAAACATGTCAGTTACCTCAGCTCTGCATACAAACATATACACGTTCATGGCAATATTTCTGTACAAACGCACATTTCCTTAACTCTTACCAGTTTAATGTGAAGGGTCACCAACTTCCCTGCAGCCACATAGGAGCACCCTTCCTTTGGACACTGCAGCCAAATACAGATCCGGGATCATCCCATTACTAGTTAGTAGGATACCAGTGTATCATTGCCATAGTGTATTGATATATTACATTTTTTATCATATTCTTTATCCTCTCTTACATGTGGTGGTTAATGTTTTGGAACCATGGATGTAATATGCTATGTGCAGCTCTATAAATTTAATGCACCCAACCATTGTAAGACAATATTGAAGAAAAATACAAATTTGGTAAACTTGTATTTGCATATGTGCAATTTAACCGTACACACAGTATTAACAATGTCAATAAATTAAGTTACAGTACAAAGAATTTTGAGCAAATAATTGGTAACAATATACTATTTTTCATTTAAGAGGAGCACAAAGTTTTAAATACACATGCTGTGTACCTTCTGATGTGAACCGATGTGTTCACTGTACTTCTGTTCCTCCCGGTAACCACGGTCACAGATATCGCAGTAGAACTTGTTGTGTTCCGGAAGGTCCCGCTTGTCTACCTTCACCTGCACAAAACAAACAGAACGTGTTCATGCTTTACATTGATAATCAATAACAAACATACTGGAAATACTTGGAAAATACCATGTAGGTATAATATGCATTTGTGTGTAAGACTAACTCGGTGAATATAGATAGAGAATAAGGCATTATGTACCTTTGTGTAGTGGAAAAGCACTGAAAAGGGTGAAATTAAAGAACATGACTTAGAGTGTTGGTTTAGATTATACGTCATAGTAGGTGTTGGTGAAGAATAAGACACAGCGAGCGTTAATGGAGAATGAGGCACGGTGAGTGCTGCTGGAGAATAAGACACGGTGAGTGCTGTTATCGATTAAGACACAGTGAGGGCTGGTGAAGAATACGACACAGTGAGGGCTGGTGAAGAATAAGACATGGTGAGTGCTGGTGGAGAATAAGACATGGTGAGTGCTGTTGGAGAATAAGACACAGTGAGGGCTGGTGAAGAATAAGACATGGTGAGTGCTGGTGGAGAATAAGACACAGTGAGGGCTGTTGGAGAATAAGACATGGTGAGTGCTGTTGGAGAATA
The DNA here is from genome assembly GCA_027627225.1 of Congeria kusceri. Taxonomy (NCBI): domain Eukaryota; kingdom Metazoa; phylum Mollusca; class Bivalvia; order Myida; family Dreissenidae; genus Congeria; species Congeria kusceri. Next base: position 69,996,353 of record CM051029.1, on the reverse strand, counting down.
AGACACAGTGAGGGCTGGTGAAGAATAAGACACAGTGAGGGCTGGTGAAGAATAAGACATGGTGAGTGCTGGTGGAGAATAAGACAAAGTGAGTGCTGATGGAGAATAAGACACGGTGAGTGCTGGTGGAGAATAAGACATGGTCAGCGCTGTTGGAGAATAAGACGCAGCAAGTGTTGGTGAAGAATAAGACACAGTGAGTGCTGGTGGAGAATAAGACAAGGTGAGCGCTTTTGGAGAATAAGACACGGCGAGTGCTGGTGGAGAATAAGACACAGTGATTGCTGGTGGAGAATAAGACATGGTGAGCGCTGTTGAAGAATAAGACACGGCGAGTGCTGGTGGAGAATGAGAAACAGCGAGCGCTGTTGGAGAATAAGACACATCGAGCGCTGGTGAAGAATAAGACACAGTGAGTGCTGGTGGAGAATAAGACACCGTGAGTGCTGGTGGAGAATAAGACACGGTGAGCGCTGTTGGAGAATAAGACACGCCGATTGCTGGTAAAGAATTAAACACAGTGAGCGCTGTTGGAGAATAAGACACAGTGAATGTTGGTGGAGAATAAAACACAGTGAGCGCTGTTGGAGAATAAGACACAGTGAGTGTTGGTGGAGAATAAGACACAGTGAGTGCTTGTGGAGAATAAAACACAGTGAATGTTGGTGGAGAATAAAAGTTTTGGGCATTTATGAGTTATGGTTCTTGAATGCTTTACTTATTCTTGCTATCTTTAATCATTCTGTGCAGAATCAACAAAATGCCTTTATCATTTTTGAATTATGCTTCACAAGTCAGGTTCTTGCATGTGACACACCGTCTTATAATGGTTATCACTTAAGTTATTTCAAAATCATTCAATGCTGGACAAAGTTATTGCCTGGACAAGAATCTTAACATATATACATATTCTTGACCCTACATTGTGACCTTGACCTTGGACCAAGGAAAAGGAAAAACGCTGCCTGGTTCTTGCACGCGACACACCGACACACAATGCTTATCACTTATGCCAAGTTGTTTGAAATCCTTCCCTGCTGGAAAACCTTATGCTGCAGACAGGTTCTATGGCTTAAATTCTTATATTTGATATTTGACCTTTAAGTGTGACCTTGACCGAAGGGACCCGGGTTCTTGTATGCAACACACTGTCTCACTACTCTTAGCACTTCTGGCAATTTATTATAAAAAAACATCCCTGCTGGACAAAATTATGTTCTGCACAGTATCTATGGTTTAAATTCTTATATTTGATCTTTGACCTTTAAGTGTGACCTTGACTTTGTATCTAGGGACCTGATTCTTGTGCGCGACAAAACATCTCACCACTTATCACTTCTGGCAAGTTATTTTTTAAATGCCTTCCCCGCTGGACAAAATTATGCTCCCAACAAGGTCTATATCTTAAATTCTTATATTTGAACTTTGACTTTAAGTGTGACCTTGACATGGGACCTAGGGACCTGGCTTTTGCGCGCAACACACTGTCTCACCATGCTTATCACTTGTGCCAAGTTAATTCCTTCCATGCTGGACAAAATTATGCTCCGGACAAGGTCTACGGCTTAAATTCTTATATTTGACCTTTGACCATTAAGTGTGACCTTGGCCTTGGTCCTGGTTCTTGCGCATGACAAACCGTCTCATTATGCTTAACATTTCTGCCAAGTTATTTGAAATTCCTAGCCCGCTGGACAAAATTATGCTCCAGACAGAATCTATGTCTTAAATTGTTATATTTGACTATTGACCTTTAAGTGTGACCTTGACCTTGGACCTAGGGACCTGGTTCTTGCGTGCGATACACCATCTGACCATGCTTAACACTTGTGCCAAGTTATGTGAAATTCCTGTTGTCTTCCTGTTTCATTCTGTGTCAGTAAAATCCTTCTCTTTTATAAACACAAATTATAATATATTCAGCAAATTACATACTGAGAGTTTAAATTATCTAATAACCTTTTTGTTCTGTTTATTAAACTGCCCATTTCTCTGTTGAAATCGAGGTCCAGTTTGACCTCCATGGGGCTTAAAGAACCTTGGAGGCCCATTCTGAAGTCCTGGGGACCCAAAATGAGGCTGCTGAGGGGTGGGACCCCAGGACTGAAATCTGGGGCCATTAGCATGTCCCTGGGGCGGTGGGAACCCTGCCCTTAGTGTGTTGTTGTTGTTGTTCTGATGGTTGGGATTTCCATGGGGACGCCATTGGTTCTGACTGTTGGTTGGATACTGAGAAGGCCCAAATTGTGGTCTAGTCTGAAAATAAAATTATGTTGGACTGATTATACAACCAACCATTAGGATTTTCTGAAGTGATTTATCTGGAACAACATTAAATTTTGTTCATGTTACACTCACTTTAAGCTTCTGAATGAATACTAAAAAGAAATTCAAACATTTTTACCATGGTACATCTTTTAAAATAAGAGCTTGTCAATGTTCTTATTTAAATTTTTGACCAAGAATAACGTTTTATTTTATTTAGCCGGAAGTATTTTCATGATTAATAATACAATTCTGTCAAAAGATCATTTCACTTGTAAATTTTGAAATAACCACAAATATGACTATATACATACGATGTTGTTACCAGGGACACCAAATGTTTCCTGGAGACCAAAGGCTCCATTGCCTTGCCAACATTGTGGTGGGGGTCGGGTGAAATTCTGGGGTGGTGGGGCAAACATACCACCCCCTCTCCCATTGGGATTTACGAAGCGAGGTCTGTTGAACGGCTGCATTTTGCACTGTCAGTCACCTAGGGACAGTGAGAATATTTGCGGCGTGTATTTGGAAAACCGGGCCTAATCCATGTGCGTATAGTGTCGTCCCGGATTAGCATGATTAGTCTGTGCGGACTGCACAGGCTGATCCGGGACGACACTTAACGCACATGCATTAAGCCCGGTTTGCCTATCACACGCCTCATTTATTAGATTAATCATTATGTGTTGAGTGTCAAGTTTTGTCATGTCCAGAAAGATTGTATAAGCCTCTTTCAATTTGCTGAACAGTCACAGTAGGTATTTTTGTTGTTTTTTTGCAAGTTGATTAATTTTTATTTTCATTAAATATAACACCGCTATAATTCTAATTTAATTTACACAAATATATAGAAAATAGCTGTGTATTTTGGCTGTTTACACCCCGTAAATTCTAAACCAGTTTTTTGCAAAAGGAACAGAGACATTATGTCACATAGTTGTAAACAAGGTAAATACCATTTTAGTCTACTTAAAATAATGCTGTGTGAGATTATGGGTGTCTGACTAAATATTTCTGTTGTGAATTGAATTTTTTCGTTTAATTATGCAAGTGTACTGTAAAATGCAATTTAGTTTAATGGGTGCTCTAATTTATGTAAATACAACAGCATGTTGCAAATACACACTAAATGTAAGATTATGTTACTACAGTACTTTCTTAAAGATGCGACACTAAGAAAACGCCATACTGCAAATAATTTGGTGTCTCCTGTGAATATTTAAGTAGTATCACGTTTCAACTGAATTACTATTTAATTAGAATTTCAATGTGACAAGGTTAAATTTTCTTACATGTATGTTTGTATTTTAATATATTCTGTGAGCTTATTTTTAAACCAGACTAAACGTCAATAAATGCTTAGCCATGACCATTTGAATGTGGTGGACCTGAATTTTAATCATACTTTTGTTTTGTGCTTATATTATTCATGTAATTTGTTGTTCGTATTGTGTTGTGTTGGCCACAAGCCATATTCCCTAAATAACGGACTATATGATCATGGGCGCATATTTTGTTTTTAACAAACAAAATATCCTCATCCTATAAATGAATACACATGGTAGCTCACTTGCCTTTTTCTATTGAAACTGAAGTAAAATTCATGTTTTTAAGTTCCCAAAACAGGGATTTACCGGACTCGATTTTCTGCTTCAAATACCCCTAAATTGTGAGTCAGGATTTTTCTGATGTGTTGACAATTCAGTGTTAAAATTAATTATTTCATAGATGTACATTTAATTATAAAATTATTAACATTATTTTATAATGCCTTCATTCTATCTTATTGATACAAAATATTCAAAATGTTGATACAAATTCAGACAAAACAAATGAATGGGACCCTCACTTTTATTGAGAGGACCCCTAAATATCAATCACCCAAGTCCTGTGAACCCCTAAAATTTAACGTTGATGTAAACCATGCCAAAATCAACAATAGAGCATGCATACAGGCCAGGTACTTCTTAGCCAAATTGAATTCTGTTACAATAGAAAATGGCGATTGAGCTACCTTGCGTACATGTATATATAATATAGGGAATAAATTATTTTTTATTTGTTAAACAACCAAGCGCCTATGCATATAACATTATTTGTTGGTTTCAGTGTAAGTTTGTAGTTTCTTTTTCCAAATACTGAGCTGGGCACTTAATATGCATATTTAGCATTTTATTTCATTAGTGGTCATATAAAACATATTTTCCCGAGTGGTGGAGCAACTTTCTGTATCGTTGTCGCTTGCATTTTTATCAAATTTTATTATGTGTTTTTCTGTTGTATAAAAAGGGTGATGTTTACACTGACAATAAGGTTTAAAGTAATTATTTAATTCCACAAAGACAGACCTTAAATATTAATTGGAGGGTCAGAGGGACAGGGACTTATGCCACTCGTAAAGGCACGTCTTGTCTGGACGGAAGCTGATTCGGAACTCCCTGTGTAGGACCCGCAGATTACATAAAACCCGTACTCACCGTACCACAACATACTACACCGGGCCGTTTCACAACATTCCTCCCAACTTTATGATGAAAGGCTTAATCACTGGATGTGCCGTTGATAGTACCAGAAGCCCTTGATCATCCCTGGGTTGTTGCCTTGGGCCTGTTGAGCTAGAAGACCAGTTCGTTGACGTCCACAGTATATGTACCGGCACCTTACTGGATGTACGGCTGAAGAGCTATAAGCCCATTCTTTAGTTCTTTATGGGTTCTGAACTGATTCTGCTTTAGCCCCTGACACTTAACTGATTGACCGCACCGCTGTCACATTGTATTGTGCTGGAACTGTGCCCTTGTGGGGCGAGCACATCATGACGCTGCTTCAAAGCTGCCTTGGGCGAGCACCAGGCCCTACCTAAACAAGCAGCCACTGTAGTTTCAGGCTCACGCGACCTCTGTTCTTTTGGCTGGCTGCATTTACTACCGTCTTCTTTAATTGTGCTGGTCTTGTTCCCTGGCTGGGCGAGCACATCCTTATGCTGCTTCTAAGTCACCTTTGGCGAGCCACAGCCCCACCCGAAGAAGCAATGACTGTAGTATCCCTCACGCGCAGCCCCTGTTCTGTAGACCGATTGATGTAGAGCACCACGGTTATCTTCAATTGTGCTAGAGCTATGCCTTTGCTGGGTCGAGCACATCCTTACTTTGCTTCTTAATAACCTTTGGCGAGCCATAGGCCCCACCCGAAGAAGCAGTAACCGTAGTCTCATTCACAAGCGGTCCCTGGGCTGGTTTGTGGTAGACCAACCATCTTTACTGTTGAGGGCCAGGTCATGTGGTCTTCTCGTCCACCCGTTGGTCTTTTAACTTCTTGATCTTCTGCCCTTGTTTCATTAGCCACGCTTGATATTCTTTGCGTTCCTTTTTGATGTGGCCATACCTCTTGCAGAAGAAACACGGACCAAATTTCTTTGGCCTGTCTGAAGGCTGGTCCGTATCGGAAGCTGCTGGGGAATTGATCTGCATTTCCTTGGCAAACTTTTGCAATGCAGAAGCTATAAGCTCCTCAATCTTTGCCTCTGATGGTGCCCGCACTGACTGCCAGATCTTCCCTCCCTGTTCTGGACTTCTTTCCGTCTACTGCCTGGGAGATGTACTGATGTTGTTTCACCAGGTTGAGGGCTTCCTCCATACTGGATGGGTTTTCAAAGCAGGCGTTACACCCCGGGCAGAACCGGGCAATGGCTTCCTGTCTCATGTAATCTTCTGGAAGGTCTACAAAAGCTGGGGTAGCTAGGGTAAGCACCCAATCTGCCCAATCTTCCAGAGATTCATCTTGCCCCTGGTTTGCCTGACGGAAACGTGCTTTTGAAGTTTCCAGAAGTTCCTGGGAACCAAACCGCGCCTCCAACGACTTCATAACCTTTCGGAAAGAGAACCTTTTACTGTCTGTAGTGGTTATGGTGTAGAAGTCAAGGGCCTTTCACTGTCTGTAGTGGTGATGGTGTAGAAGTCAAGGTCCTTTCTTTCCAGACTTCAGATTAGGTAGTCCTTGCACTCCTCTTCTGACCATTTCATGACTTTCCGGTAGCTGTCAATCTTCCGTTTGAAAGAGAGCCAGCTAGCCGTCCCGTCGTATTGCAGGGTCTTTGGGTGATGACACGGATACCCATGTCTGCGAGACAATGCACTGGAAAAAGAGTGACTACTGTAGGTCTTGGATTTACTGTGTGACCTACTTGTTCTTGACCTAGAGTCCGAACCGGAACTGGAGCTACTCAAAGACGGAGACCTATAAGGCCTGGATCTTGCAGAGCTCTTGCCTTTTGGCGCTAACTTCCGATATCTTTCACTGTAGGTTGGTTCCTTTGTGTGGACTTCCTGCCATTTTCTCTGTAATGGCAATTCTGAGAACACGACCTTGAACTGGACGACGACAGGTGTTTCTCGCTGTCGCATCTTCGGTACCTTCGATCAGGTCTAGGAGACACTGACCTTGAAGATGCATTCGACTGGCTGCGGCATCTTCTAGACTTTTGATCAGATCTATAAGACCTTGACCCGGAAGACAACGCAGATACACTATCAGCTTGTCTGTGTTTCTTTTGGCTCTTTTTGACCGTCTTCCTGGAGAAAGTGACCTAGAAGATGCATTGGAAGACCTCGATCTAGAAGACCGATATCTTCTGGTGTTCGATGTCTTCTTGTCTAGTGGTGTTTTAGACCTGCTTCTTGTCTGTTTGCGGTCACCTCTCATCTGTTGCTTTTCTGTACAGAACTTGGACCCACATTGTGCACCACCAGCACTAGACTTGAGACTGTGGTGGGTGAGGTCCTTTTGTGATGGTACTGGTGAGCCAGCTGATGGTGACCTTGACCTTGACTGCCTGCCAACCTCTTCCGTATTGAACGGCATCCATGGTGGCCTATTCTCTGGCAGTTTGGCTTCAGGTGCCTCGGCCGTCTTGATTTGCATCATTGGTTTGCATAGTAACTGTTTAGAATCCGGAACTATGGTTGGCAGATCTGATCCCATTCCAAGCAATCAAATGGACTTGGTTCCGAGAAGACCACCATCTGGATAACTTCTTGGGACAGGTTTGCGTTAAACTGACCTCTGTCTGCGCATGCGTATGCAGACGACTCCCACAAAATTAATATGTTGACCAAACTGGATAAATTATTTGTTAAAATAATTTATAGGCCCTGATAAGGCTATCTCTGTGATTCCCCGATTAAATTTACACCAAGCAACCTAAAATTATATTGATACTGACAATTTTCCCCCTTTTAGTTCAAAGAACTCAGACAAGAAGTCGTTTCGAAAATTTGAAATATAATTCAACTACCTGGTTGCTGGTGTAACTCTCCCCGGTATCGAAATGCTGCACAATCAAAAGATTATATTGCTAGACACGGACTGGAAAAATTGAAATATAACCTTGGAAACCAGATTGCGAGCAAATTTCAACCACGTATCCTCGTCGCCAATAAAGTAATTATTGAATTCCACAAAGACAGACCTTAAATATTCATAGGAGGGTCAGAGAGACTTGCCTGGACGGAAGCTGATTCGGAACTCCCCTGTAGGACCCGCAGATTACATAAAACCCGTACTCACCGTACCACACCATACTATACCATGACGTTTCACAACAGGTTATTCACATACTTTTAACAAAATTTAAAAAAGTAAAAAGTAGTTCCATCTAACCCAGAGTGAAATGATCAAATGTTATCATTTCACTAGACCCACAGTCAAGTCTTCTGGGGGGGGGGGCTATTTCGGAGAGAATCCCTGTGCACTCGATAGCCGTTTTCTGACCTTTTTTGGAAAAAGTACCTTCAAAGTTGGTTAAATTGAAAAATTTACAACGTAAAATTTTCAAAATTGGAAAATATTCGTATAGCTCAATCGTATAATGAGGAAATTTACAGTTTTAAATCAATAAATAATAATTTAACAGCAGTGATAAATACCTAAGCAAGCTATGCAACCAAGAGTTTGTAATCGTATGCATGTCTCATTTCCTATAAGTATGTGTATATTTCTAAAAAAGCATGACCAAATCTGACCAACTTCTCCAAAATAAAATTGTGGGATCTACTGTCTTTAGTTTTTATGATGTGTTAATAAACATTGTGCAGTGCCTACACTACGTACGTCGCGAAAATATGTGATAACTTGAAAAGCAATCTTTACCTTCTTATATTTAAATCCTTCCATTAACCGAAATATCCACTTGTGTAAACAACAAAATATTTGCCCAAAGTCATGTTACATTTCATCATGATCGAAGACAAACAAATCGTTTTTGTTTGTGTTACCCATTTTATTACACAGCTATTACAGTGTTCTCCCCTTGTAAACAATTTCAACGATAAAATTAGAGGATACCCAAATGTAAAGCCAGTGTGAAAAAAATCGGCTGTAAAGTATTAAAAAATCTTTATTTTCACTTTCATTTTCGAAAAAAAATTACAGATTTTTTACAATTGGGAATTTTGGGTTCAGAATTGGGAAAAATTATGCATATTTGGCATTATGAATGGGTCCGAGCACAGCAGAAAAAGGCCTTGATAGAAATTCTCTCTACATACTACAGTATACACACACGCTCTCAGATTCCTGCTGATACAGCTCGAGTTTGACTTTCGTACATTTTACATTTAACAATACTGGCAAAGCACATAAATCCGGACACTTTTCCTGGTTTTTTGACAATTTCTCAGGATAATTGCATCAAACAAAAATAAATAGTTAAATATAATAAGTAGAGTTTAATCTTAAGATTTGGTCAAACTATTGGTGAAAACTGCTAACTAAAAGTTGCTAACTAAAAGTAACTGAATGATGTGTTTAAAAAAGACCTGTAACATGTATCAACAAATGGATGGAGAAAACCTAAAGCCGGACACTTTTTAAATACATTTAATTTAAAGAAAAATAAATAAAAATAAACAATCATTCATCTGATTTCTTGTTTTTCTTCTTTTGTTTACTCTTTTCTGGTGTTTACTTTCAGATACTGTTTTGATTTCAATCCCCCACGTGCACATGTTTACATTTTCACGGAATATACAAGCAATAGTAAGTAACGTGAATTAATACCCATTCGATTTTGTTGTAACTTGACATATGTTGCAGAGACAGCCGTGTGTATTAATCAATACCATAACATTATTGGTGACTTGATGATGATCATACAAGCACATTTTTTCAGGTGTCCGAATTTAAACACAGTCCGGATTTACGTACTTCGACAGTGTATGTAAACTCAATGGTTTAGATAACAAATATATTTATATTTTGATAGAAGTTATAATTTAACAAGAATGCATGCTACTTAACAGAATGAGTGTACTATACAAACTTAAATAATACACAACTTACCATCAAAGTTAAAAAACACGTGTGTTTCTGTTTTGTTGATATTGTTATTACCACAAACAAAATATAACGAAAGGAAAATGTAGGCTAGACGTCACATTTTAATATGCCTATCTATTTCAAGGTCAAATTACACCAAAACGGAAGTCACATCCTCAGGGTTACATGTCAGTTAGATAATAAACACATTTGGTTCAGTGTATAATGCATATGATTTTAAAAATACAGTTTAAATGATATGTTTTGGTATCAATTTAAAGGTATATATGTAAGAAATAAGAAAAAAAGTTTTTTTGGCACTACTTTGTTCTTAGTGGTCCCGAGCTTCATAACTTTTGGCCCATGTATTCATGCACAAAATGGCAGCCTCCATGCCCGTCAAAACCGGTGTGTTTATTCTAAGGTAAATATTTTGAGTTACAAAACATAGAATTTGTTGACATGCTGTTTTTTCAAAAGGTTATGGCCTTATCTTTCCAACGATGTATGGTGATATATTAAAAAGTAGCTTGGTCATGGTGAAAATTCAGATCAAACATTGTATATTTTATATGTAACAATGAAGACATTTATTTGCGCATGCGTAACCTTTAAGAACTTCCGGTAAGATTTGTCGTCTGCAATTTTTTTTTAAATGGATGCTTACAAACGCACTGTAATGGAGAGAATTACTGCCAGATGCCATCTTGACCCCATTAAAGGCTGTATTTTATGGGATGGTTGCTCTAGTGGACATGATTGGGGTAGATATGGTAAAGTGAAAGCAAAATGTCCACCAGAGTCACCATCCAAGACCCATTATGTTCACCGTGTTGTTTTTCAGTTTCATTTTGACATTAATTTGCACGAGTCTCAACAATTATCTCATTTATGTCATAATACTTTGTGTTGCAATCCTTATCATTTAGTTTTAGAACCTGTAACTGTTAATAATGCCCGCAAAGTTTGTGTCCGCACTGGCCCATGCATCGGCCATGATGACCATCCGAAATGCGTACTTTGAATCATACCAAGTTTCCTAGTTTGCAAAGTTAACAGATTCTATTCAGTTCACATTTTAGTTTGTAATTGTACTAAAATCAGGCATTCAGCTGAAAAAAATGCATGAAACGCAGCAAATGAAGGCAAAACTATACATATATACACAAGTACAAGGCTCGTGCTCGGTCCAGGTTTTCTAAGCCTCGCTAAATAAACTTATCTTTATTCAACGCTAACCTAGTATTCTCTATTTATACATAACTGTGGTCTCTTAAATGTCTAGAACTTCTCACGACTGGTACCATGTCAGTGAGACCCTTACTATAATGCAAATTTTCATGTAATTTATACCATCTCTGGCGTGTCGCTTACCTAGCAGTTTTGCGTTTTTCAATTACCTCTTTATTCGGCCTATGGGTTCTTTGATCGGTCTTCCGTATTTGACGTGTGACCGTGGAACCTTTTGTAAGGGTGGCCCCTAGAGACTTGGTTTTAATCAACACAGACACTGCGTATCCATTGTTTAGTTTATGAACCTGGCCGTGAATCCTTCTGGCAAAGTTCCTAGGGTTAGTTATCATTTTTGGGTTAACTGTCTGGTAAGATCGATTCACGGCCTCGCACTTTTGCGTAGTGATCAAAAATTTGGTTTGATCAAGGGCTGAGGGAGACAGCATAATGGCCATGCATTTTAAAAGTAATGCCTTATCACCCTCTGTCATTCTTAGTTTAGCATTCATTGGCATGAAGTTTTTAGCCTGTCGGTAGTTACCGCAACAAACTAAACTAGATGCTTTGCAGGGCTCTCCGCAATACCCACCAAAGCAAGAAACAATTGCATCGGCTACCTTGGGCATACATTGTTTTATTTTCTTTAGGTCACCATTGTAAACCTTGTGGGCTGTCTTTAACTCTGCCACACACCGTTGTTTTATCGAAAGAGCAAAGCGATTCTTAATGTTTGTGTTTGAAGACCCTTTGAACATATTTGAACTAAAGTTGGCTTTGTGAACAGCACGCTTCAATGAATTTCCTAAGTGCCTTATGTCTTTAAAGTGTTCAACTTTATGTTTATTCCCTTTGCTCACACCTGCATGACTCCTAGAGTCACCATCACCAGTATAACCCGCTATCTTAACATCATTTGATATGTTGCGGGACACTATTTCAGACCATTTACCTTCGTTACCTATTGGATTTGATTCGGATACATTTGCGGAGCAATGACCCCAATGGTTTGGGCAAACAACATTGTTCCCCTAATTTCGCAAGCGAGCTCCAATCATGCAAAGCTTTTTGGCAATATGTACCCCTACTATTTTCTTGTCTTTAGTGTTATTTTCACAAAACGTGGTTGTCGCAATAGACCCTGCCTGAAATGGGGTCGAGTCGGAATTAGACACGGGGTTATTGTAGCACGAGTCGCCCTCTACATTTACAGTTTTGGCATTTTTTTGACCTATCAGGGCATTTTCCTTCACAAGGGACACTCTTTGCTCATGCATGTCCTTAACATTGACACTTTCTACCTTTTCATTAACTTTATTACTTAATCTTTGCATGGAAGACTGGGTGGGGGCTATAATATTAGCGTTGTTAAGAATTCTGCGCACACCGGTATTGCTGATTGGTGTTGTGCACAGACCAAGCTGAAGGCCTATGTTTTTTACTTTTGCGGCACGCCTACCACGACCTTTTTTACAATCAACCTCCTCGTAAAGATTGCGATACTTGCTAATGTACGAACACTTTGTACATTTTAGCCACTCACGCCAACCTAGACCCCACCTAATAGAATTAGCGGCATCAAAATTTAAATCGCCATCACAGTTTGGTTTAATTTGAGTATGTTCTTTAAATGCAGTGTTCAAAAGAACCTGGACCTCTGCCTGAGCCATCAACTTATTGGTATACAAGTCTGGATGTAGTGACGAGTCATCAAAACTACTGTACTCATCAACTACATTAGTGGCATTGGGACGGGGACGTAACGTTGACACAGTCGTGTCCGTACCATCGGTATCTTTGAAGGTTAGTACATTGTTATTGTCATGTATTCTACTATCAAATGACTTCTTTTCCAATCTCACATACTTCTTATCAACAACAGTAGGAAAAGAAAGAGTTCTATCCTTGTTGGGACTCCCAGGCCCCTTTTTGAACCCACTTTTTCGCTAGTGAGCTCGACGCTTTGAAGCCGGCATAGCGACTAGACTTATCACAATTAAAAAAAAGTAAACTACTGTATATGTACACTAATTACATATAACTTACACTAGTAATCACAATAATGAGTTAACATGCACAGAAACCCTTTTTATTTCCACAGATTACACAGCACTGAGTACTGGATACAGACTGAAGGTTGCTTGAGACTGGCCTAGAAGGAATTCACACCTCACCCACAGGTTCAGGTGTGACAAAAGACTGTTAGTTAGTACCTGGCATTGACATGTTTTTGTTTATTGTGTGTCAGGAGGTACAGTTTGTTGATTGTTATGTAAACAAACCCATTTCTGGGGTCAAATGGCATCTGACATGCTACTTTTATATGGATTTTACCAAAAAAATTGATTTTTATATATTTTTTGTATAGCTCAAAACAGCTTAAAAACCTGGTCTATAACATTTTGAATGCCAATGAAGATTGTTTTCACTTCTGATATTATATTTTACATCTGCTATGTCTATTACAATTCAAAGTTATGCTTAATTCTGAGTTAAAATAATGTTTTCCAAGATGTACCTAAGTACATGTTTTCTGTCTAAAATATTGTCTCGAAATGCCTTTATATGTGGTATTTTCAATTATATTTTTTTCCACTAAATCCTTATACCAGTGTGATAGGACTTCATGTTCTTTCTCGAAATAGATCAGACTTATGAAAAATGTGGTTTTTATTCAAATTTGAAAGGGTTGGGTTCTCTTTAAGAACTTCCGGTAAGAATTGTCGTCTGCAATTTTTTTTTAAATGGATGCTTACAAACGCACTGTAATGGAGAGAATTACTGCCAGATGCCATCTTGACCCCATTAAAGGCTGTATTTTATGGGATGGTTGCTCTAGTGGACATGAGGGGGGTAGATATGGGAAAGTTAAAGCAAAATGTCCACCAGAGTCACCATCCAAGACCCATTATGTTCACCGTGTTGTTTTTCAGTTTCATTTTGACATTAATTTGCACGAGTCTCAATAATTATCTCATTTATGTCATAATACTTTGTGCTGCAATCCTTATCATTTAGTTTTAGAACCTGTAACTGTTAATAATGCCGCAAAGTTTGTGTCCGCACTGGCTGATGCATCGGCCATGATGTCCAGCCGAAATGCGTACTTTGAATCATACCAATTTTCCTAATTTGCAAAGTTAACAGATTCTATTCAGTTCAGATTTTAGTTTGTAATTGTACTGAAATCAGGCATTCAGCTGAAAAAAAATCCATGAAACGCAGCAAATGAAGGCAAAACTATACATATATACACAAGTACAAGGCTCGTGCTCGGTCAGGTTTTCTAAGCCTCGCTAAATAAACTTATCTTTATTCAACGCTAACCTAGTATTCTCTATTTATACATAACTGTGGTCTCCTAAATGTCTACAACTTCTCACGACTGGTACCATGTCAGTGAGACCCTTACTATAATGCAAATTTTCATGTAATTTATACCGTCTCTGGCGTGTCGCTTACCTAGCAGTTTTGCGTTTTTCAATTACCTCTTTATTCGGCCTATGGGTTCTTTGATCGGTCTTCCGTATTTGACGTATGACCGTGGAACCTTTTGTTAGGGTGGCCCCTAGAGACTTGGTTTTAATCAACACAGACACTGCGTACCCATTGTTTAGTTTATGAACCTGGCAGTGAATCCTTCTGGCAAAGTTCCTAGGGTTAGTTATCATTTTTGGGTTAACTGTCTGGTAAGATCGATTCACGGCCTCGCACTTTTGCGTAGTGGTCGAAAATTTGGTTTGATCAAGGGCTGAGGGAGACAGCATAATGGCCATGCATTTTAAAAGTAATGCCTTATCACCCTCTGTCATTCTTAGTTTAGCATTCATTGGCATGAAGTTTTTAGCCTGTCGGTAGTTACCCCAACAAACTAAACTAGATGCTTTGCAGGGCTCTCCGCAATACCCACCAAAGCAAGAAACAATTGCATCGGCTACCTTGGGCATACATTGTTTTATTTTGTTTAGGTCACCAATGTAAACCTTGTGGGCTGTCTTTAACTCTGCCACACACCGTTGTTTTTTCGAAAGAGCAAAGCGATTCTTATTGTTTGTGTTTGAAGACCCTTTGAACATATTTGAACTAAAGTTGGCTTTGTGAACAGCACGCTTCAATGAATTTCCTAAGTGCCTTATGTCTTTAAAGTGTTCAACTTTATGTTTATTCCCTTTGCTCACACCTGCATGACTCCTAGAGTCACCATCGCCAGTATAACCCGCTATCTTAACATCATTTGATATGTTCCGGGATACTATTTCAGACCATTTACCTGCGTTACCTATTGGATCTGATTCGGATACATTTGCGGAGCAATGACCCCAATGGTTTGGGCAAACAACATTGTTCCCCTAATTTCGCCAGCGAGCTCCAATCATGCAAAGTTTATTGGCAATATGTACCCCTACTATTTTCTTGTCTTCAGTGTTATTTTCACAAAACGTGGTTGTCGCGATAGACCCTGCCTGAAATGGGGTCGAGTCGGAATTAAACATGGGGTTATTGTAGCACGAGTCGCCCTCTACATTTACAGTTTTGGCATTTTTTTGACCTATCAGGGCATTTTCCTTCACAAGGGACACTCTTTGCTCATGCATGTCCTTAACATTGACACTTTCTACCTTTTCATTAACCTGATTACTTAATCTTTGCATGGAGGACTGGGTGGGGGCTATAATATTAGCGTTGTTAAGAATTCTGCGCACACCGGTATTGCTGACTGGTGTTGTGCACAGACCAAGCTGAAGGCCTATGTTTACTTTTGCGGCACGCCTACCGTGACCTTTTTTACAATCAACCTCCTCGTAAAGATTGCGATACTTGCTAATGTACGAACACTTTGTACATTTTAGCCGCTCACGACAACCTAGACCCCACCTAATGGAGTTAGCGGCATCAAAATTTAAATCGCCATCAAAGTTTGGTTTAATTTGAGTATGTTCTTTAAATGCAGTGTTGAAAAGAACCTGGACCTCTGCCTGAGCTATCAACTTATTGGTATACAAGTCTGGATGTAGTGACGAGTCATCAAAACTACTGTACTCATTAACTACATTAGTGGCATTGGGACGGGGACGTAACGTTGACACAGTCGTGTCCGTACCATCGGTATCTTTGAAGGTTAGTACATTGTTATCGTCATGTATTCTACTATCAAATGACTTCTTTGCCAATCTCACATACTTCTTATCAACAACAGTAGGAAAAGAAAGAGTTCTACCCTTGTTGGGACTCCCAAGCCCCTTTTTGAACCCACTTTTTCGCAATTGAGCTCGACGCTTTGAAGCCGGCATAGCGACTAGACTTATCACAATTAAAAAAAAAGTAAACTATTGTATATGTACACTAATTATATATAACTTACACTAGTAATCACAATAATGAGTTAACATGCACAGAAACCCTTTTCATTTCCACAGATTACACAGCACTGAGTACTGGATACAGACTGAAGGTTGCTTGAGACTGGCCTAGAAGGAATTCACACCTCACCCACAGGTTCAGGTGTGACAAAAGACTGTTAGTTAGTACCTGGCATTGACATGTTTTTGTTTATTGTGTGTCAGGAGGTACAGTCTGTTGATTGTTATGTAAACAAACCCATTTCTGGGGTCAAATGGCATCTGACATGCTACTTTTATATGGATTTTACCCCCAAAAATGCAGAAAATTAATTTTTTGTATAGCTCAAAACAGCTTAAAAACCTGGTCTTCAACATTTTGAATGCCAATGAAGATTGTTTTCACTTCTGATATTTTATTTTACATCTGCTATGTCTATTACAATTCAAAGTTATGCTTAATTCTGAGTTAAAATAATGTTTTCCAAGATGTACCTAAGTACATGTTTTCTGTCTAAAATATTGTCTCGAAATGCCTTTATATGTGGTATTTTCAGTTTTATTTTTTCCAATAAATCCTTATACCAGTGTGATAGGACTTCATGTTCTTTGTCGAAATAGATCAGACTTATGAAAAATGTGGTTTTATTCAAATTTGAAAGGGTTGGGTTCTCTTAAATGTCAAATTACACCAATACGGAAGTCACATCCACAGGGTTACATGCTGTCAGTTAGATAATAAACACATATGGTTCAGTGTATAATGCACATGATTTTTAAAAATACAGTTTAAATGATATGTTTTGGTATCAATTTAAAGGTATATATGTAAGAAATAAGAAAAAAAGTTTTTTTGGCACTACTTTGTTCTTAGTGGTCCCCAGCTTCATAACGTTTGGTCCATGTATTCATGCACAAAATGGCAGCCTCCATGCCCGTCAAAACCGGTGTGTTTATTCTAAGGTAAATATTTTGAGTTACAACACATAGAATTTGTTGACATGCTGTTTTTTCAAAAGGTTATGGCCTTATCTTTCCAACGATGCATGGTGATATATTAAAAAGTAGCTTGGTCATGGAGAAAATTGAGATCAAACATTGTATATTTTATATGTAACAATGAAGGAATTTATTTGCGCATGCGTAACCTTTAAGAACTTCCGGTAAGATTTGTCGTCCGCAATTTGTTTTTAAATGGATGCTTACAAACGCACTGTAATGGAGAGAATTACTGCCAGATGCCATCTTGACCCCATTAAAGGCTTTATTTTATGGGATGGTTGCTCTAGTGGACATGAGGGGGGTAGATATGGAAAAGTTAAAGCAAAATGTCCACCAGAGTCACCATCCAAGACCCATTATGTTCACCGTGTTGTTTTTCAGTTTCATTTTGACATTAAATTGCACGAGTCTCAATAATTATCTCATTTATGTCATAATATTTTGTGCTGCAATCCTTATCATTTAGTTTTAGAACCTGTAACTGTTAATAATGCCCGCAAAGTTTGTGTCCGCACTGGCCGATGCATCGGCCATGATGACCATCCGAAATGCGTACTTTGAATCATACCAATTTTCCTAATTTGCAAAGTTAACAGATTCTATTCAGTTCACATTTTAGTTTGTAATTGTACTAAAATCAGGCATTCAGCTGAAAAAAAATGCATGAAACGCAGCAAATGAAGACAAAACTATACATATATACACAAGTACAAGGCTCGTGCTCGGTCAGGTTTTCTAAGCCTCGCTAAATAAACTTATCTTTATTCAACGCTAACCTAGTATTCTCTATTTATACATAACTGTGGTCTCTTAAATGTCTAGAACTTCTCACGACTGGTACCATGTCAGTGAGACCCTTACTATAATGCAAATTTTCATGTAATTTATACCGTCTCTGGCGTGTCGCTTACCTAGTAGTTTTGCGTTTTTCAAATACCTCTTTATTCGGCCTATGGGTTCTTTGATCGGTCTTCCGTATTTGACGTATGACCGTGGAACCTTTTGCAAGGGTGGCCCCTAGAGACTTGGTTTTAATCAACACAGACACTGCGTACCCATTGTTTAGTTTATGAACCTGGCCGTGAATCCTTCGGGCAAAGTTCCTAGGGTTAGTTATCATTTTTGGGTTAACTGTCTGGTAAGATCGATTCACGGCCTCGCACTTTTGCGTAGTGGTCGAAAATTTGGTTTGATCAAGGGCTGAGGGAGACAGCATAATGGCCATGCATTTTAAAAGTAATGCCTTATCACCCTCTGTCATTCTTAGTTTAGCATTCATTGGCATGAAGTTTTTAGCCTGTCGGTAGTTACCACAACAAACTAAACTAGATGCTTTGCAGGGCTCTCCGCAATACCCACCAAAGCAAGAAACAATTGCATCGGCTACCTTGGGCGTTCATTGTTTTATTTTCTTTAGGTCACCATTGTAAACCTTGTGGGCTGTCTTTAACTCTGCCACACACCGTTGTTTTATCGAAAGAGCAAAGCGATTTTTAATGTTTGTGTTTGAAGACCCTTTGAACATATTTGAACTAAAGTTGGCATTGTGAACAGCCCGCTTCAATGAATTTCCTAAGTGCCTTATGTCTTTAAAGTGTTCAACTTTATGTTTATTCCCTTTGCTCACACCTGCATGACTCCTAGAGTCACCATCACCAGTATAACCCGCTATCTTAACATCATTTGATATGTTGCGGGACACTATTTCAGACCATTACCTTCGTTACCTATTGGATCTGATTCGGATACATATGCGGAGCAATGACCCCAATGCTTTGGGCAAACAACATTGTTCCCCTTATTTCGCAAGCGAGCTCCAATCATGCACAGTTTATTGGCAATACCCCTACTATTTTATTGTCTAGTGTTATTTTCACAAAACGTGGTTGTCGCGATAGACCCTGCCTGAAATGTGGTCGAGTCGGAATTAAACATGGGGTTATTGTAGCACGAGTCGCCCTCTACATTTACAGTTTTGGCATTTTTTTGACCTATCAGGGCATTTTCCTTCACAAGGGACACTCTTTGCTCATGCATGTCCTTAACATTGACACTTTCTACCTTTTCATTAACTTGATTACTTAATCTTTGCATGGAGGACTGGGTGGGGGCTATTATATTAGCGTTGTTAAGAATTCTGCGCACACCGGTATTGCTGACTGGTGTTGTGCACAGACCAAGCTGAAGGCCTATGCTTACTTTTGCGGTACGCCTACCGTGACCTTTTTTACAATCAACCTCCTCGTAAAGATTGCGATACTTGCTAATGTACGAACACTTTGTACATTTTAGCCGCTCACGACAACCTAGACCCCACCTAATGGAGTTAGCGGCATCAAAATTTAAATCGCCATCAAAGTTTGGTTTAATTTGAGTATGTTCTTTAAATGCAGTGTTGAAAAGAACCTTGACCTCTGCCTGAGCCATCAACTTATTGGTATACAAGTCTGGATGTAGTGACGAGTCATCAAAACTACTGTACTCATTAACTACGTTAGTGGCATTGGGACGGGGACGTAACGTTGACACAGTCGTGTCCGTACCATCGGTATCTTTGAAGGTTAGTACATTGTTATTGTCATGTATTCTACTATCAAATGACTTCTTTGCCAATCTCACATACTTCTTATCAACAACAGTAGGAAAAGAAAGAGTTCTACCCTTGTTGGGACTCCCAAGCCCCTTTTTGAACCCACTTTTTCGCAATTGAGCTCCACGCTTTGAAGCCGGCATAGCGACTAGACTTATCACAATTAAAAAAAAAGTAAACTATTGTATATGTACACTAATTATATATAACTTACACTAGTAATCACAATAATGAGTTAACATGCACAGAAACCCTTTTCATTTCCACAGATTACACAGCACTGAGTACTGGATACAGACTGAAGGTTGCTTGAGACTGGCCTAGAAGGAATTCACACCTCACCCACAGGTTCAGGTGTGACAAAAGACTGTTAGTTAGTACCTGGCATTGACATGTTTTTGTTTATTGTGTGTCAGGAGGTACAGTCTGTTGATTGTTATGTAAACAAACCCATTTCTGGGGTCAAATGGCATCTGACATGCTACTTTTATATGGATTTTACCCCCAAAAATGCAGAAAATTAATTTTTTGTATAGCTCAAAACAGGTTAAAAACCTGGTCTATAACATTTTGAATGCCAATGAAGATTGTTTTCACGTCTGATATTTTATTTTACATCTGCTATGTCTATTACAATTCAAAGTTATGCTTAATTCTGAGTTAAAATAATGTTTTCCAAGATGTACCTAAGTACATGTTTTCTGTCTAAAATATTGTCTCGAAATGCCTTTATATGTGGTATTTTCAATTATATTTTTTTCCCAATAAATCCTTATACCAGTGTGATAGGTCTTCATGTTCTTTGTCGAAATAGATCAGACTTATGAAAAATGTGGTTTTTATTCAAATTTGAAAGGGTTGGTTCTCAAAGGCTTGTTATTTTAAGATAAAAAAAAAGGACAATGTATACAATATATTTTTACATGTATATGAACTTATTGAATGAATTAATTAATTATATAAAAGTAAGTAGTTTGCACCTACGAAAGTATGCCATAATACTTTTCGGCTACAATTAATAGAAAATGAGTACTAGGCATTTCGAAACCTTCGTACTTCTTTTCGGCGTCTAGTAAATTCCTCCCTTGAAGATCGATACTTTTTATATCTAATTGCGAAAGTAATTGCGATAGCAATGAATACCAAAATTTGAATAATCGGTCAGTAAAGTATTCGACTATTCGGGTTTCGACGGTGCAGTTCTAAGCGGCGTACGCCCCCTCTAAAATTCTCCGTCATTCGATTTTATTAAGCCTCACACTATTTTAAAGTCATAGATCAGGAACCGTGACATGCTTATTTCACATTTGACTATTGTTCTTTTTTAATGTTTCATATTAAGCAGCTCGTTGTCTGTTGTTAATACAATGTTTCAATTTCTTCAAATACTCATTTGTATTTCTAAATATAGCTCTGAAACTGAGGCCCTGTGTGCACGTGGGGCAAATAATTAGGGTTTTGAGTAGCGAGACATTTGCGCTCTTAATATGCAGTTCTTTCCGAGTTTTATTGTAGCTAATGCTATTGAATAATGGTTATTTTTATGCTGCGCATGCTCCCATAGACATAATATTAAAACAATGGACACCATGCGGGGCCTCAAAATTGCGCGTGCGCAGTATGAAATAGATTCCCCGCATGCAGCTTGTTTGCATTTAGGGGTCATGTACACAATAATTGGATGAAAGTTTCATTTATGCACAAATCAAGATGAAAACTCGTCAGCATTGTTAAGGGAAAGTATCTGATTGATCGAGATCAACAAAATAGAAATCGTCGGTTGAAAAACGCTTATTTTGATGGGGTGGCGGATTTAGGTAAGTGGCGGATTTAGGCACTGCGCCAGTATGCATGATCAGTCCTAGAATAGACATACTGGCATAAAATGACAGGACTATGCACGTGTTAATTGGCTAATTATTAACTAGATTCAGTGCCGATAACATATAAATGCTCAAGGTGTCTGTCTTAACATATATATTAGTTATGTTGTATTATGTTCATTTTGCTGTTCTCACAAAGAGTTTACGTTAATTCAGACGCAAACCTGGTACTTTTGTGTCCTTTTAAAGCAAAAACTACACTGCACCTCGGTTCAAGATAGACGAGATAGTAGGTTGGGTGCAGCGGGGACGCGAACCTGCAATTCCAGAGATTTTGTGTTTTTTTTTAATGTGTTTTTGTGGTGGCCTGTGTCGTTTTGGCAGTTGGTCGCTTCAATCTTGTCATAAATAAAGAACCTCGTGCTGCTAATAAGAGTTCTCTCCTGCTGATGCAGCTGAAGATTCACTTTGTCTGTACTGAAACGATTTTTTTGTTAGTTACATTGGTAGAAGCGAGCCTAACAAAAAATATGAATGGTTTTGCATTTAATTTTCGTGATTTTGGGTTGTGACCGGGATCCAAGAATTCTTCAAAGGAGTCTGCCGTTTTGGGATGATGATTGCCACATTCTGCTGTGTAACTCATTAGTTGCGCAATACTTGACAGAGGTCTGCGGCAGACTCTTCGCTCTCAGGGCGCTTTCTAATTATTTACTTTAAAGGGTGACAACTCGGAACAGTCCTTAATTTGGTATTTACTATACGCTGGCATGAACCTCTCCTGGCCGAATTTGAATATAGTTAACGTTGAAATTTTATGTCGTATTTTAGTAATAGGATAAATATGAAATCGCTGGGAATTGGAACTTACTTTTAAACACTATCACTGGTATTCATAAACATTATCAAATTGTATACAAATCTGTGTGAATTCATATGTGTTATTGGACAAAAAGTCTACCGCTTTATAATTTGTAGAAATTGGTTGAATTATTGAGATAAATATGTTAACACTCTAAACACTCGGTAGTCATGTTTTCGACACGATTTTCTACTTTATCTCGCAAGTTTTCGAAAAAAAAACTTTACTGCCGCTGACATCCAAATATTATATGAATTATTAAGAAAACAAAGCAATAGCATTTACAAACCAGGGTATATATAACTTCTGTCTACTTATTTTATTTTCTGTCGCTGAATATTGGCGCATTCGCTGACCAGGAGCCGGTACTATACGCGTGTAATGATTTATTGTTATATAATATTGTTTATTGTGTAATATAATGTATATTGGAAAAAAAGGAGCTTAAATACTATCTCGCCCTGGTGACCTGGTGTTTTTTTTAATTTATAGCTAATACTTCCTATCTATTGTTATATTGAAAGAAAATAGACAATTTAAATTACTCGTTTAATAACTAAAATATATACCATATTTCAGAGAGGTTTCTTTGTTTTGCGATGTTCAATAACTATTATTTATACCATATTTTAGAGAGTTTTCATTGTTTTGCGATATTCAATAACTGCGATATCAGATCGGTAAATGGTGGGCGGAGCCTAATATGCAAGATTACCGTGCAATAACTAGCGTGCAGTATATTGAAATGTATTTGTAATTTATACGCACGCTACTTAATGCACTAAGCGATTGCACTGAGTGGACACATTGCGACAGCGCTAAATTTAGAAATGACATGCGTGCCAAGCATGTAAAACATCACGTGACGTCTAGGAACTGCCCATTGGGATCGGCAACATAGAAAGTTGCGAAGTGATTGGTGAATATGGTATAAAATGCTGGTAGCACCCTTTGACCTCAATATGTTAATTATTTAATCTCGCCCTGCGGGCTCGTAAATAAGTAATATGTTTCGGTCAAAGTATGCTACAACTATTACATCAGAGATGGGGGGGGAGCCTAACCGTGCAATAAGTAGCGTGCGAATCAATGAAGACTAAATTTCAATAAACCGCACGCTAAATTTGCTATAATACACGTGTAGCATACTTTTACCTCAGCATGTTAATTATTTAGCCTCGCCCTAAGGACTCATTAAATATCTAACACAAGTGTGCTACAACTATTACGTAAACGTAACAATGTTATTTTTATTGTGTTTGCATTCTCAGCAAATATTTGACAATTGTACAGTGGAAACACAATTGTATACACAGATACACAAACGAGTACAGTGTTTCATTCTCAAGAATATTCCCGGCTCATTTGAATCAGACTGCACAGTTCACTCAGACGGACTCTGACTTATGCATATCTGAATTAATTAAATCGTGTTGACACAAAACAGCCATTCATTCTCGGACCTCGCAAAGGTAAGCGAATGCGGAGTTGCACCCACGATCACACCAAGTATATGAACCCGACTGCATGTCAAGTACCTTGCAAAGTTCATCTCTGCCGTTCGATGGTTCTCCTGCCAGCCATTTCGATGTAACTCCAGCCGTTTCCGGATCGATGCCGTTCAAATACATCCAT
The DNA here is from genome assembly GCA_027627225.1 of Congeria kusceri. Taxonomy (NCBI): domain Eukaryota; kingdom Metazoa; phylum Mollusca; class Bivalvia; order Myida; family Dreissenidae; genus Congeria; species Congeria kusceri. The sequence goes on along the minus strand of CM051029.1, from coordinate 69,972,293 downwards.
TCACCACCGAAAGTTGTGCGTCTACCGTCCAACCATAATGTGTTGACACCGTTCTTTTTTGCAGTGCTCACTGCTTGTTCCCACCTCTCTTCGGTGTCCGTATTCAGTAAGTGCCCACCTGACGTGGCGCAAATATTCTCAGCTGCGACCTGGGTCACGCCGTCCTTGAAATATCGCAAGCAATGTCCTGTGGAATTGTTCAAGGTGTATGTCGTCGGACAGTAGCCTTCGCAGAGGACGTTCTCATTTTCCACTTCTTGCTTTCCAGTTTTGTTACACTTCTCATCTTCAAACCAACACGTTCTAGATCGTGTCTTAAAACCAAACACGCCCGAACTTTGAGCGCTGCATTTACCCCATGATGTCCATGGCTCACACGGAGTAATTTTACACAGTTCTTTACTAATATCCTTTTCTAAATTAACGAACGCGTTGCCCAGTAGTCTCAGCAACGTCGAGTTCATGGCCTCGCCCATCTCAATCAGTGTTCGTCCATTGAGATTATTGCGAGCGACTTTCAGGTTGGCATTTTCATCTACAGCACTTACATACCAAATATTCGAACATAAGATCATTAAAACTGCCACCGCAACCATGATGCCAATTTTTGTCATATAAGAGATCCGTAATATGTTTCGTCTCTCAGATTGTTCAAAAACGCTGTTTACAGTTAGAATCAAGAGTTACAATGACTGCCTAATTCTTAATTGCCACATTGCCGGAAACAATTATCCAGCGTTAGTACAATTTCTTTATAGTCACTTAAACGTTGTATGTGCTTAAACAACACAACCAGTTTCACTAGACCCCAAGTATCAAGATGTGCTTTCCGAAATTGTAATGCTCATGTACAAACGTAAAGTAAATCAGCGCCTGACAATGTATATCAACGGTCCAAAGACTACACACATTCAATAAACAATAATATGAATTAAACAATATACACTTTAATGTCCATAATTCCGTTTATAAAACAGAAACCGACAATTGTGATCGTTCATACTCGAATAAGTAGTCATATTTTTGTCTCTACTGTATGTATAGGATAACATTTAAACCAACGTAAAAATATGAAACACACCGCGTAGGACGAATGAACAAGACCCTCATTTAACTTCTTTAACTTAAAATTGTAGTGTTCCCACCATAGCAATATACGATTAATATTAAAACCGTAATGTATAGTATAAAAGCTGCAAAAAGGCTTCAGGAGAACCGTGCTTCGTCGAAACCAAACTCTTTTATTGTGAATTAAATTTGATTTGTAGATAAAGACACATTACTGCACGTCGGACAATCTGTATGCCGATATTTTAGATTGAAGTATACGGCAAATTATAAAAAAAACGTACTGAATATCAATTGCGCTTGTCAATCCGAATATTCGAATAGAATATAAAGAGCGAAATTCAGGAATGTGTTGTCATATCAATTATACATATTTGACATGAACATGTTTCAAATGGACTCATTTAAGACGGTATTGACAAACCTATTACAGTGGCATTCTATAAAAAGCGGTCATAAACTAAGACGGTTCACTAACAAAATTTGGTTTTTCTACACATACATTAATACGCGACGGTAAAGAGAATAAATATAGTTCCGAACAAAGTTAATAAAATACAATCAAAATCGATGTTTTTATTATTAAGATAACTTAACATTGAGTAAAGAAAATACAAGGAAATGCCCCTCGAGATCTATCCTATCGTAAATAGACAATGTAAACAATATAAACAAAAATGAACACATAGAATATTGGCAACGGTAATTTAATAATGCATACAGACCAACACAATATGTAAAAGCACTCATATATTTTCTTAAAATGCATTAAATTTTGTAAATACGCACTGTGTCTGGATTAAACGTGTACCATGTATCACTATACTATCTTATACTATACACATAATATACACTTCAGGTGCGGCACAATATTACTTTGGTATTTGACGTTTTCGACAAATGTTTGCAACGTATTGTTACAGTAATTTTGTTATTATTATTTCACTTGTCAGTACATGCTTTGCGATAGGCTGGACAATACGGATAATTGCTATAATTGCTTTCGCCAACTCTGCACATTATTATTGCACCAATGCGCTTATAAGCATACGTATCTATTTAATCATATTACATTGGGTACAACAGACGCACAAATATATTTAATGTATCTGATCTAAAATATATCACTGTATGCTATTTCACCTCACAAATAAAGTTATAACGGTTGACAGTGCAATCTCTGTCAAACCAATAGTGTGTTCCTGATGACTTTTCAATCACCTTCCACAGTACTGTAGGTGAATTCGATGGTTCGCCTGTTTTCCATTTGGACATGACACCGTTAGCCTCAGGATCCTCGCCATTCAGATACACCCAGTTTGTTGAAACCGACGTTCTCGTTCCGTCTAACCACACTGTATCTGCTTTGTTAGAAAGAGCAATAGAAACTGCTGCATTCCATCTCTCCTCTGAATCTGTGTTCAGTATATGCCCTCCGACCTGACTACAAACGTTTTCTGCGTCGCTTTGATTAAGCTTTTCTCGAAAGTACTTAAGGCATAAATGTGTTGAGTTGTCGTATGTATATGAAGACGGACACAGTCCTTCGCAGATGTTATTGACATTTTCAATAGTTTGTTCACCACTTTTGTTACATACGTCATGATTGTCCAACCAACATACTCTTGACCGCGACCGAAACCCAAACGTGTTCTCCACTTTTGCGCTACAATTACTCCACGGTGACCATTGATCACACGGCTCAATCTCGCAGATCTTATCGTTCATTTCACGTTCAAAATTTACAAAGGATCTTCCAAGAAGCTTGAGCAATGTAGAATTCATTATTTCGCCCATGTGAATAAGTTTCTCCCCGTCTATGTGTTCCCCCGCTAATGCGAGTTCCGATGCAGAATCGGTTGCGTTTGTCGAATGGGACCGAACAGTACTAAGCATGAATAGAATCCTAAGCGTGACTTCGAAAAATGTAAGTCGCCCCATCTTAAAGATAGTGTCACACTATCAAGTATATCGTCGTTTATATATTGTTAACCCATGCTGCTTTCTATGGAAGCTGGTTTATGACAAATATTCAGATACGCTTTTGCTCATTAAGTTTTTTTTATATACAACTGAATATATTTTATTTTCTATAGCTAGATTTTATTCATTATCGTTTGTGAAACTGTTAGTGTCAATATATCTAGTGCATCATATTGTATATGCATTCAACCCCACAGCTTTCTACTGCAGCTGATTGACGACATCGATTAAAATTAATTAATCTGGTGACATCTTGTGAATGCAGCTTATTATTTAGGCAAATTTAGGCAAATGGCTGATTTAGGCACTGCGCCAGTATGCATGATCAGTCCTAGAATAGACATACTGGCATAAAATGACAGGACTATGCACGTGTTAATTGGCTAATTATTAACTAGATTCAGTGCCGATAACATATAAATGCTCAAGGTGTCTGTCTTAACATATATATTAGTTATGTTGTATTATGTTCATTTTGCTGTTCTCACAAAGAGTTTACGTTAATTCAGACGCAAACCTGGTACTTTTGTGCCCTTTTAAAGCAAAAACTACACTGCACCTCGGTTCAAGATAGACGAGATAGTAGGTTGGGTGCAGCGGGGACGCGAACCTGCAATTCCAGAGATTTTGTGTTTTTTTTAAAATGTGTTTTTGTGGTGGCCTGTGTCGTTTTGGCAGTTGGTCGCTTCAATCTTGTCATAAATAAAGAACCTCGTGCTGCTAATAAGAGTTCTCTCCTGCTGATGCAGCTGAAGATTCACTTTGTCTGTACTGAAACGATTTTTTTGTTAGTTACATTGGTAGAAGCGAGCCTAACAAAAAATATGAATGGTTTTGCATTTAATTTTCGTGATTTTGGGTTGTGACCGGGATCCAAGAATTCTTCAAAGGAGTCTGCCGTTTTGGGATGATGATTGCCACATTCTGCTGTGTAACTCATTAGTTGCGCAATACTTGACAGAGGTCTGCGGCAGACTCTGCGCTCTCAGGGCGCTTTCTAATTATTTACTTTAAAGGGTGACAACTCGGAACAGTCCTTAATTTGGTATTTACTATACGCTGGCATGAACCTCTCCTGGCCGAATTTGAATATAGTTAACGTTGAAATTTTATGTCGTATTTTAGTAATAGGATAAATATGAAATCGCTGGGAATTGGAACTTACTTTTAAACACTATCACTGGTATTCATAAACATTATCAAATTGTATACAAATCTGTGTGAATTCATATGTGTTATTGGACAAAAAGTCTACCGCTTTATAATTTGTAGAAATTGGTTGAATTATTGAGATAAATATGTTAACACTCTAAACACTCGGTAGTCATGTTTTCGACACGATTTTCTACTTTATCTCGCAAGTTTTCGAAAAAAAAACTTTACTGCCGCTGACATCCAAATATTATCTGAATTATTAAGAAAACAAAGCAATAGCATTTACAAACCAGGGTATATATAACTTCTGTCTACTTATTTTATTTTCTGTCGCTGAATATTGGCGCATTCGCTGACCAGGAGCCGGTACTATACGCGTGTAATGATTTATTGTTATATAATATTGTTTATTGTGTAATATAATGTATATTGGAAAAAAAGGAGCTTAAATACTATCTCGCCCTGGTGACCTGGTGTTTTTTTTAATTTATAGCTAATACTTCCTATCTATTGTTATATTGAAAGAAAATAGACAATTTAAATTACTCGTTTAATAACTAAAATATATACCATATTTCAGAGAGGTTTCTTTGTTTTGCGATGTTCAATAACTATTATTTATACCATATTTTAGAGAGTTTTCATTGTTTTGCGATATTCAATAACTGCGATATCAGATCGGTAAATGGTGGGCGGAGCCTAATATGCAAGATTACCGTGCAATAACTAGCGTGCAGTATATTGAAATGTATTTGTAATTTATACGCACGCTACTTAATGCACTAAGCGATTGCACTGAGTGGACACATTGCGACAGCGCTAAATTTAGAAATGACATGCGTGCCAAGCATGTAAAACATCACGTGACGTCTAGGAACTGCCCATTGGGATCGGCAACATAGAAAGTTGCGAAGTGATTGGTGAATATGGTATAAAATGCTGGTAGCACCCTTTGACCTCAATATGTTAATTATTTAATCTCGCCCTGCGGGCTCGTAAATAAGTAATATGTTTCGGTCAAAGTATGCTACAACTATTACATCAGAGATGGGGGGGAGCCTAACCGTGCAATAAGTAGCGTGCGAATCAATGAAGACTAAAGTTCAATAAACCGCACGCTAAATTTGGTATAATACACGTGTAGCATACTTTTACCTCAACATGTTAATTATTTAGCCTCGCCCTAAGGACTCATTAAATATCTAACACAAGTGTGCTACAACTATTACGTAAAAGTAACAATGTTATTTTTATTGTGTTTGCATTCTCAGCAAATATTTGACAATTGTACAGTGGAAACACAATTGTATACACAGATACACAAACGAGTACAGTGTTTCATTCTCAAGAATATTCCCGGCTCATTTGAATCAGACTGCACAGTTCACTCAGACGGACTCTGACTTATGCATATCTGAATTAATTAAATCGTGTTGACACAAAACAGCCATTCATTCTCGGACCTCGCAAAGGTAAGCGTATGCGGAGTTGCACCCACGATCACACCAAGTATATGAACCCGACTGCATGTCAAGTACCTTGCAAAGTTCATCTCTGCCGTTCGATGGTTCTCCTGCCAGCCACTTCGATGTAACTCCAGCCGTTTCCGGATCGATGCCGTTCAAATACATCCATTCACCACCGAAAGTTGTGCGTCTACCGTCCAACCATAATGTGTTGACACCGTTCTTTTTTGCAGTGCTCACTGCTTGTTCCCACCTCTCTTCGGTGTCCGTATTCAGTAAATGCCCACCTGACGTGGCGCAAATATTCTCAGCTGCGACCTGGGTCACGCCGTCCTTGAAATATCGCAAGCAATGTCCTGTGGAATTGTTCAAGGTGTATGTCGTCGGACAGTAGCCTTCGCAGAGGACGTTCTCATTTTCCACTTCTTGCTTTCCAGTTTTGTTACACTTCTCATCTTCAAACCAACACGTTCTAGATCGTGTCTTAAAACCAAACACGCCCGAACTTTGAGCGCTGCATTTACCCCATGATGTCCATGGCTCACACGGAGTAATTTTACACAGTTCTTTACTAATATCCTTTTCTAAATTAACGAACGCGTTGCCCAGTAGTCTCAGCAACGTCGAGTTCATGGCCTCGCCCATCTCAATCAGTGTTCGTCCATTGAGATTATTGCGAGCGACTTTCAGGTTGGCATTTTCATCTACAGCACTTACATACCAAATATTCGAACATAAGATCATTAAAACTGCCACCGCAACCATGATGCCAATTTTTGTCATATAAGAGATCCGTAATATGTTTCGTCTCTCAGATTGTTCAAAAACGCTGTTTACAGTTAGAATCAAGAGTTACAATGACTGCCTAATTCTTAATTGCCACATTGCCGGAAACAATTATCCAGCGTTAGTACAATTTCTTTATAGTCACTTAAACGTTGTATGTGCTTAAACAACACAACCAGTTTCACTAGACCCCAAGTATCAAGATGTGCTTTCCGAAATTGTAATGCTCATGTACAAACGTAAAGTAAATCAGCGCCTGACAATGTATATCAACGGTCCAAAGACTACACACATACAATAAACAATAATATGAATTAAACAATATACACTTTAATGTCCATAATTCCGTTTATAAAACAGAAACCGACAATTGTGATCGTTCATACTCGAATAAGTAGTCATATTTTTGTCTCTACTGTATGTATAGGATAACATTTAAACCAACGTAAAAATATGAAACACACCGCGTAGGACGAATGAACAAGACCCTCATTTAACTTCTTTAACTTAAAATTGTAGTGTTCCCACCATAGCAATATACGATTAATATTAAAACCGTAATGTATAGTATAAAAGCTGCAAAAAGGCTTCAGGAGAACCGTGCTTCGTCGAAACCAAACTCTTTTATTGTGAATTAAATTTGATTTGTAGATAAAGACACATTACTGCACGTCGGACAATCTGTATGCCGATATTTTAGATTGAAGTATACGGCAAATTATAAAAAAAACGTACTGAATATCAATTGCGCTTGTCAATCCGAATATTCGAATAGAATATAAAGAGCGAAATTCAGGAATGTGTTGTCATATCAATTATACATATTTGACATGAACATGTTTCAAATGGACTCATTTAAGACGGTATTGACAAACCTATTACAGTGGCATTCTATAAAAAGCGGTCATAAACTAAGACGGTTCACTAACAAAATTTGGTTTTTCTACACATACATTAATACGCGACGGTAAAGAGAATAAATATAGTTCCGAACAAAGTTAATAAAATACAATCAAAATCGATGTTTTTATTATTAAGATAACTTAACATTGAGTAAAGAAAATACAAGGAAATGCCCCTCGAGATCTATCCTATCGTAAATAGACAATGTAAACAATATAAACAAAAATGAACACATAGAATATTGGCAACGGTAATTTAATAATGCATACAGACCAACACAATATGTAAAAGCACTCATATATTTTCTTAAAATGCATTAAATTTTGTAAATACGCACTGTGTCTGGATTAAACGTGTACCATGTATCACTATACTATCTTATACTATACACATAATATACACTTCAGGTGCGGCACAATATTACTTTGGTATTTGACGTTTTCGACAAATGTTTGCAACGTATTGTTACAGTAATTTTGTTATTATTATTTCACTTGTCAGTACATGCTTTGCGATAGGCTGGACAATACGGATAATTGCTATAATTGCTTTCGCCAACTCTGCACATTATTATTGCACCAATGCGCTTATAAGCATACGTATCTATTTAATCATATTACATTGGGTACAACAGACGCACAAATATATTTAATGTATCTGATCTAAAATATATCACTGTATGCTATTTCACCTCACAAATAAAGTTATAACGGTTGACAGTGCAATCTCTGTCAAACCAATAGTGTGTTCCTGATGACTTTTCAATCACCTTCCACAGTACTGTAGGTGAATTCGATGGTTCGCCTGTTTTCCATTTGGACATGACACCGTTAGCCTCAGGATCCTCGCCATTCAGATACACCCAGTTTGTTGAAACCGACGTTCTCGTTCCGTCTAACCACACTGTATCTGCTTTGTTAGAAAGAGCAATAGAAACTGCTGCATTCCATCTCTCCTCTGAATCTGTGTTCAGTATATGCCCTCCGACCTGACTACAAACGTTTTCTGCGTCGCTTTGATTAAGCTTTTCTCGAAAGTACTTAAGGCATAAATGTGTTGAGTTGTCGTATGTATATGAAGACGGACACAGTCCTTCGCAGATGTTATTGACATTTTCAATAGTTTGTTCACCACTTTTGTTACATACGTCATGATTGTCCAACCAACATACTCTTGACCGCGACCGAAACCCAAACGTGTTCTCCACTTTTGCGCTACAATTACTCCACGGTGACCATTGATCACACGGCTCAATCTCGCAGATCTTATCGTTCATTTCACGTTCAAAATTTACAAAGGATCTTCCAAGAAGCTTGAGCAATGTAGAATTCATTATTTCGCCCATGTGAATAAGTTTCTCCCCGTCTATGTGTTCCCCCGCTAATGCGAGTTCCGATGCAGAATCGGTTGCGTTTGTCGAATGGGACCGAACAGTACTAAGCATGAATAGAATCCTAAGCGTGACTTCGAAAAATGTAAGTCGCCCCATCTTAAAGATAGTGTCACACTATCAAGTATATCGTCGTTTATATATTGTTAACCCATGCTGCTTTCTATGGAAGCTGGTTTATGACAAATATTCAGATACGCTTTTGCTCATTAAGTTTTTTTTATATACAACTGAATATATTTTATTTTCTATAGCTAGATTTTATTCATTATCGTTTGTGAAACTGTTAGTGTCAATATATCTAGTGCATCATATTGTATATGCATTCAACCCCACAGCTTTCTACTGCAGCTGATTGACGACATCGATTAAAATTAATTAATCTGGTGACATCTTGTGAATGCAGCTTATTATTTAGGCAAATTTAGGCAAATGGCTGATTTAGGCACTGCGCCAGTATGCATGATCAGTCCTAGAATAGACATACTGGCATAAAATGACAGGACTATGCACGTGTTAATTGGCTAATTATTAACTAGATTCAGTGCCGATAACATATAAATGCTCAAGGTGTCTGTCTTAACATATATATTAGTTATGTTGTATTATGTTCATTTTGCTGTTCTCACAAAGAGTTTACGTTAATTCAGACGCAAACCTGGTACTTTTGTGCCCTTTTAAAGCAAAAACTACACTGCACCTCGGTTCAAGATAGACGAGATAGTAGGTTGGGTGCAGCGGGGACGCGAACCTGCAATTCCAGAGATTTTGTGTTTTTTTCAAAATGTGTTTTTGTGGTGGCCTGTGTCGTTTTGGCAGTTGGTCGCTTCAATCTTGTCATAAATAAAGAACCTCGTGCTGCTAATAAGAGTTCTCTCCTGCTGATGCAGCTGAAGATTCACTTTGTCTGTACTGAAACGATTTTTTTGTTAGTTACATTGGTAGAAGCGAGCCTAACAAAAAATATGAATGGTTTTGCATTTAATTTTCGTGATTTTGGGTTGTGACCGGGATCCAAGAATTCTTCAAAGGAGTCTGCCGTTTTGGGATGATGATTGCCACATTCTGCTGTGTAACTCATTAGTTGCGCAATACTTGACAGAGGTCTGCGGCAGACTCTGCGCTCTCAGGGCGCTTTCTAATTATTTACTTTAAAGGGTGACAACTCGGAACAGTCCTTAATTTGGTATTTACTATACGCTGGCATGAACCTCTCCTGGCCGAATTTGAATATAGTTAACGTTGAAATTTTATGTCGTATTTTAGTAATAGGATAAATATGAAATCGCTGGGAATTGGAACTTACTTTTAAACACTATCACTGGTATTCATAAACATTATCAAATTGTATACAAATCTGTGTGAATTCATATGTGTTATTGGACAAAAAGTCTACCGCTTTATAATTTGTAGAAATTGGTTGAATTATTGAGATAAATATGTTAACACTCTAAACACTCGGTAGTCATGTTTTCGACACGATTTTCTACTTTATATCGCAAGTTTTCGAAAAAAAAACTTTACTGCCGCTGACATCCAAATATTATCTGAATTATTAAGAAAACAAAGCAATAGCATTTACAAACCAGGGTATATATAACTTCTGTCTACTTATTTTATTTTCTGTCGCTGAATATTGGCGCATTCGCTGACCAGGAGCCGGTACTATACGCGTGTAATGATTTATTGTTATATAATATTGTTTATTGTGTAATATAATGTATATTGGAAAAAAGGAGCTTAAATACTATCTCGCCCTGGTGACCTGGTGTTTTTTTTAATTTATAGCTAATACTTCCTATCTATTGTTATATTGAAAGAAAATAGACAATTTAAATTACTCGTTTAATAACTAAAATATATACCATATTTCAGAGAGGTTTCTTTGTTTTGCGATGTTCAATAACTATTATTTATACCATATTTTAGAGAGTTTTCATTGTTTTGCGATATTCAATAACTGCGATATCAGATCGGTAAATGGTGGGCGGAGCCTAATATGCAAGATTACCGTGCAATAACTAGCGTGCAGTATATTGAAATGTATTTGTAATTTATACGCACGCTACTTAATGCACTAAGCGATTGCACTGAGTGGACACATTGCGACAGCGCTAAATTTAGAAATGACATGCGTGCCAAGCATGTAAAACATCACGTGACGTCTAGGAACTGCCCATTGGGATCGGCAACATAGAAAGTTGCGAAGTGATTGGTGAATATGGTATAAAATGCTGGTAGCACCCTTTGACCTCAATATGTTAATTATTTAATCTCGCCCTGCGGGCTCGTAAATAAGTAATATGTTTCGGTCAAAGTATGCTATAACTATTACATCAGAGATGGGTGGGAGCCTAACCGTGCAATAAGTAGCGTGCGAATCAATGAAGACTAAATTTCAATAAACCGCACGCTAAATTTGGTATAATACACGTGTAGCATACTTTTACCTCAACATGTTAATTATTTAGCCTCGCCCTAAGGACTCATTAAATATCTAACACAAGTGTGCTACAACTATTACGTAAACGTAACAATGTTATTTTTATTGTGTTTGCATTCTCAGCAAATATTTGACAATTGTACAGTGGAAACACAATTGTATACACAGATACACAAACGAGTACAGTGTTTCATTCTCAAGAATATTCCCGGCTCATTTGAATCAGACTGCACAGTTCACTCAGACGGACTCTGACTTATGCATATCTGAATTAATTAAATCGTGTTGACACAAAACAGCCATTCATTCTCGGACCTCGCAAAGGTAAGCGAATGCGGAGTTGCACCCACGATCACACCAAGTATATGAACCCGACTGCATGTCAAGTACCTTGCAAAGTTCATCTGTGCCGTTCGATGGTTCTCCTGCCAGCCACTTCGATGTAACTCCAGCCGTTTCCGGATCGATGCCGTTCAAATACATCCATTCACCACCGAAAGTTGTGCGTCTACCGTCCAACCATAATGTGTTGACACCGTTCTTTTTTGCAGTGCTCACTGCTTGTTCCCACCTCTCTTCGGTGTCCGTATTCAGTAAATGCCCACCTGACGTGGCGCAAATATTCTCAGCTGCGACCTGGGTCACGCCGTCCTTGAAATATCGCAAGCAATGTCCTGTGGAATTGTTCAAGGTGTATGTCGTCGGACAGTAGCCTTCGCAGAGGACGTTCTCATTTTCCACTTCTTGCTTTCCAGTTTTGTTACACTTCTCATCTTCAAACCAACACGTTCTAGATCGTGTCTTAAAACCAAACACGCCCGAACTTTGAGCGCTGCATTTACCCCATGATGTCCATGGCTCACACGGAGTAAGTTTACACAGTTCTTTACTAATATCCTTTTCTAAATTAACGAACGCGTTGCCCAGTAGTCTCAGCAACGTCGAGTTCATGGCCTCGCCCATCTCAATCAGTGTTCGTCCATTGAGATTATTGCGAGCGACTTTCAGGTTGGCATTTTCATCTACAGCACTTACATACCAAATATTCGAACATAAGATCATTAAAACTGCCACCGCAACCATGATGCCAATTTTTGTCATATAAGAGATCCGTAATATGTTTCGTCTCTCAGATTGTTCAAAAACGCTGTTTACAGTTAGAATCAAGAGTTACAATGACTGCCTAATTCTTAATTGCCACATTGCCGGAAACAATTATCCAGCGTTAGTACAATTTCTTTATAGTCACTTAAACGTTGTATGTGCTTAAACAACACAACCAGTTTCACTAGACCCCAAGTATCAAGATGTGCTTTCCGAAATTGTAATGCTCATGTACAAACGTAAAGTAAATCAGCGCCTGACAATGTATATCAACGGTCCAAAGACTACACACATACAATAAACAATAATATGAATTAAACAATATACACTTTAATGTCCATAATTCCGTTTATAAAACAGAAACCGACAATTGTGATCGTTCATACTCGAATAAGTAGTCATATTTTTGTCTCTACTGTATGTATAGGATAACATTTAAACCAACGTAAAAATATGAAACACACCGCGTAGGACGAATGAACAAGACCCTCATTTAACTTCTTTAACTTAAAATTGTAGTGTTCCCACCATAGCAATATACGATTAATATTAAAACCGTAATGTATAGTATAAAAGCTGCAAAAAGGCTTCAGGAGAACCGTGCTTCGTCGAAACCAAACTCTTTTATTGTGAATTAAATTTGATTTGTAGATAAAGACACATTACTGCACGTCGGACAATCTGTATGCCGATATTTTAGATTGAAGTATACGGCAAATTATAAAAAAAACGTACTGAATATCAATTGCGCTTGTCAATCCGAATATTCGAATAGAATATAAAGAGCGAAATTCAGGAATGTGTTGTCATATCAATTATACATATTTGACATGAACATGTTTCAAATGGACTCATTTAAGACGGTATTGACAAACCTATTACAGTGGCATTCTATAAAAAGCGGTCATAAACTAAGACGGTTCACTAACAAAATTTGGTTTTTCTACACATACATTAATACGCGACGGTAAAGAGAATAAATATAGTTCCGAACAAAGTTAATAAAATACAATCAAAATCGATGTTTTTATTATTAAGATAACTTAACATTGAGTAAAGAAAATACAAGGAAATGCCCCTCGAGATCTATCCTATCGTAAATAGACAATGTAAACAATATAAACAAAAATGAACACATAGAATATTGGCAACGGTAATTTAATAATGCATACAGACCAACACAATATGTAAAAGCACTCATATATTTTCTTAAAATGCATTAAATTTTGTAAATACGCACTGTGTCTGGATTAAACGTGTACCATGTATCACTATACTATCTTATACTATACACATAATATACACTTCAGGTGCGGCACAATATTACTTTGGTATTTGACGTTTTCGACAAATGTTTGCAACGTATTGTTACAGTAATTTTGTTATTATTATTTCACTTGTCAGTACATGCTTTGCGATAGGCTGGACAATACGGATAATTGCTATAATTGCTTTCGCCAACTCTGCACATTATTATTGCACCAATGCGCTTATAAGCATACGTATCTATTTAATCATATTACATTGGGTACAACAGACGCACAAATATATTTAATGTATCTGATCTAAAATATATCACTGTATGCTATTTCACCTCACAAATAAAGTTATAACGGTTGACAGTGCAATCTCTGTCAAACCAATAGTGTGTTCCTGATGACTTTTCAATCACCTTCCACAGTACTGTAGGTGAATTCGATGGTTCGCCTGTTTTCCATTTGGACATGACACCGTTAGCCTCAGGATCCTCGCCATTCAGATACACCCAGTTTGTTGAAACCGACGTTCTCGTTCCGTCTAACCACACTGTATCTGCTTTGTTAGAAAGAGCAATAGAAACTGCTGCATTCCATCTCTCCTCTGAATCTGTGTTCAGTATATGCCCTCCGACCTGACTACAAACGTTTTCTGCGTCGCTTTGATTAAGCTTTTCTCGAAAGTACTTAAGGCATAAATGTGTTGAGTTGTCGTATGTATATGAAGACGGACACAGTCCTTCGCAGATGTTATTGACATTTTCAATAGTTTGTTCACCACTTTTGTTACATACGTCATGATTGTCCAACCAACATACTCTTGACCGCGACCGAAACCCAAACGTGTTCTCCACTTTTGCGCTACAATTACTCCACGGTGACCATTGATCACACGGCTCAATCTCGCAGATCTTATCGTTCATTTCACGTTCAAAATTTACAAAGGATCTTCCAAGAAGCTTGAGCAATGTAGAATTCATTATTTCGCCCATGTGAATAAGTTTCTCCCCGTCTATGTGTTCCCCCGCTAATGCGAGTTCCGATGCAGAATCGGTTGCGTTTGTCGAATGGGACCGAACAGTACTAAGCATGAATAGAATCCTAAGCGTGACTTCGAAAAATGTAAGTCGCCCCATCTTAAAGATAGTGTCACACTATCAAGTATATCGTCGTTTATATATTGTTAACCCATGCTGCTTTCTATGGAAGCTGGTTTATGACAAATATTCAGATACGCTTTTGCTCATTAAGTTTTTTTTATATACAACTGAATATATTTTATTTTCTATAGCTAGATTTTATTCATTATCGTTTGTGAAACTGTTAGTGTCAATATATCTAGTGCATCATATTGTATATGCATTCAACCCCACAGCTTTCTACTGCAGCTGATTGACGACATCGATTAAAATTAATTAATCTGGTGACATCTTGTGAATGCAGCTTATTATTTAGGCAAATTTAGGCAAATGGCTGATTTAGGCACTGCGCCAGTATGCATGATCAGTCCTAGAATAGACATACTGGCATAAAATGACAGGACTATGCACGTGTTAATTGGCTAATTATTAACTAGATTCAGTGCCGATAACATATAAATGCTCAAGGTGTCTGTCTTAACATATATATTAGTTATGTTGTATTATGTTCATTTTGCTGTTCTCACAAAGAGTTTACGTTAATTCAGACGCAAACCTGGTACTTTTGTGCCCTTTTAAAGCAAAAACTACACTGCACCTCGGTTCAAGATAGACGAGATAGTAGGTTGGGTGCAGCGGGGACGCGAACCTGCAATTCCAGAGATTTTGTGTTTTTTTTTAAAATGTGTTTTTGTGGTGGCCTGTGTCGTTTTGGCAGTTGGTCGCTTCAATCTTGTCATAAATAAAGAACCTCGTGCTGCTAATAAGAGTTCTCTCCTGCTGATGCAGCTGAAGATTCACTTTGTCTGTACTGAAACGATTTTTTTGTTAGTTACATTGGTAGAAGCGAGCCTAACAAAAAATATGAATGGTTTTGCATTTAATTTTCGTGATTTTGGGTTGTGACCGGGATCCAAGAATTCTTCAAAGGAGTCTGCCGTTTTGGGATGATGATTGCCACATTCTGCTGTGTAACTCATTAGTTGCGCAATACTTGACAGAGGTCTGCGGCAGACTCTGCGCTCTCAGGGCGCTTTCTAATTATTTACTTTAAAGGGTGACAACTCGGAACAGTCCTTAATTTGGTATTTACTATACGCTGGCATGAACCTCTCCTGGCCGAATTTGAATATAGTTAACGTTGAAATTTTATGTCGTATTTTAGTAATAGGATAAATATGAAATCGCTGGGAATTGGAACTTACTTTTAAACACTATCACTGGTATTCATAAACATTATCAAATTGTATACAAATCTGTGTGAATTCATATGTGTTATTGGACAAAAAGTCTACCGCTTTATAATTTGTAGAAATTGGTTGAATTATTGAGATAAATATGTTAACACTCTAAACACTCGGTAGTCATGTTTTCGACACGATTTTCTACTTTATCTCGCAAGTTTTCGAAAAAAAAACTTTACTGCCGCTGACATCCAAATATTATCTGAATTATTAAGAAAACAAAGCAATAGCATTTACAAACCAGGGTATATATAACTTCTGTCTACTTATTTTATTTTCTGTCGCTGAATATTGGCGCATTCGCTGACCAGGAGCCGGTACTATACGCGTGTAATGATTTATTGTTATATAATATTGTTTATTGTGTAATATAATGTATATTGGAAAAAAAGGAGCTTAAATACTATCTCGCCATGGTGACCTGGTGTTTTTTTTAATTTATAGCTAATACTTCCTATCTATTGTTATATTGAAAGAAAATAGACAATTTAAATTACTCGTTTAATAACTAAAATATATACCATATTTCAGAGAGGTTTCTTTGTTTTGCGATGTTCAATAACTATTATTTATACCATATTTTAGAGAGTTTTCATTGTTTTGCGATATTCAATAACTGCGATATCAGATCGGTAAATGGTGGGCGGAGCCTAATATGCAAGATTACCGTGCAATAACTAGCGTGCAGTATATTGAAATGTATTTGTAATTTATACGCACGCTACTTAATGCACTAAGCGATTGCACTGAGTGGACACATTGCGACAGCGCTAAATTTAGAAATGACATGCGTGCCAAGCATGTAAAACATCACGTGACGTCTAGGAACTGCCCATTGGGATCGGCAACATAGAAAGTTGCGAAGTGATTGGTGAATATGGTATAAAATGCTGGTAGCACCCTTTGACCTCAATATGTTAATTATTTAATCTCGCCCTGCGGGCTCGTAAATAAGTAATATGTTTCGGTCAAAGTATGCTACAACTATTACATCAGAGATGGGGGGGAGCCTAACCGTGCAATAAGTAGCGTGCGAATCAATGAAGACTAAAGTTCAATAAACCGCACGCTAAATTTGGTATAATACACGTGTAGCATACTTTTACCTCAACATGTTAATTATTTAGCCTCGCCCTAAGGACTCATTAAATATCTAACACAAGTGTGCTACAACTATTACGTAAAAGTAACAATGTTATTTTTATTGTGTTTGCATTCTCAGCAAATATTTGACAATTGTACAGTGGAAACACAATTGTATACACAGATACACAAACGAGTACAGTGTTTCATTCTCAAGAATATTCCCGGCTCATTTGAATCAGACTGCACAGTTCACTCAGACGGACTCTGACTTATGCATATCTGAATTAATTAAATCGTGTTGACACAAAACAGCCATTCATTCTCGGACCTCGCAAAGGTAAGCGTATGCGGAGTTGCACCCACGATCACACCAAGTATATGAACCCGACTGCATGTCAAGTACCTTGCAAAGTTCATCTCTGCCGTTCGATGGTTCTCCTGCCAGCCATTTCGATGTAACTCCAGCCGTTTCCGGATCGATGCCGTTCAAATACATCCATTCACCACCGAAAGTTGTGCGTCTACCGTCCAACCATAATGTGTTGACACCGTTCTTTTTTGCAGTGCTCACTGCTTGTTCCCACCTCTCTTCGGTGTCCGTATTCAGTAAATGCCCACCTGACGTGGCGCAAATATTCTCAGCTGCGACCTGGGTCACGCCGTCCTTGAAATATCGCAAGCAATGTCCTGTGGAATTGTTCAAGGTGTATGTCGTCGGACAGTAGCCTTCGCAGAGGACGTTCTCATTTTCCACTTCTTGCTTTCCAGTTTTGTTACACTTCTCATCTTCAAACCAACACGTTCTAGATCGTGTCTTAAAACCAAACACGCCCGAACTTTGAGCGCTGCATTTACCCCATGATGTCCATGGCTCACACGGAGTAATTTTACACAGTTCTTTACTAATATCCTTTTCTAAATTAACGAACGCGTTGCCCAGTAGTCTCAGCAACGTCGAGTTCATGGCCTCGCCCATCTCAATCAGTGTTCGTCCATTGAGATTATTGCGAGCGACTTTCAGGTTGGCATTTTCATCTACAGCACTTACATACCAAATATTCGAACATAAGATCATTAAAACTGCCACCGCAACCATGATGCCAATTTTTGTCATATAAGAGATCCGTAATATGTTTCGTCTCTCAGATTGTTCAAAAACGCTGTTTACAGTTAGAATCAAGAGTTACAATGACTGCCTAATTCTTAATTGCCACATTGCCGGAAACAATTATCCAGCGTTAGTACAATTTCTTTATAGTCACTTAAACGTTGTATGTGCTTAAACAACACAACCAGTTTCACTAGACCCCAAGTATCAAGATGTGCTTTCCGAAATTGTAATGCTCATGTACAAACGTAAAGTAAATCAGCGCCTGACAATGTATATCAACGGTCCAAAGACTACACACATACAATAAACAATAATATGAATTAAACAATATACACTTTAATGTCCATAATTCCGTTTATAAAACAGAAACCGACAATTGTGATCGTTCATACTCGAATAAGTAGTCATATTTTTGTCTCTACTGTATGTATAGGATAACATTTAAACCAACGTAAAAATATGAAACACACCGCGTAGGACGAATGAACAAGACCCTCATTTAACTTCTTTAACTTAAAATTGTAGTGTTCCCACCATAGCAATATACGATTCATATTAAAACCGTAATGTATAGTATAAAAGCTGCAAAAAGGCTTCAGGAGAACCGTGCTTCGTCGAAACCAAACTCTTTTATTGTGAATTAAATTTGATTTGTAGATAAAGACACATTACTGCACGTCGGACAATCTGTATGCCGATATTTTAGATTGAAGTATACGGCAAATTATAAAAAAAACGTACTGAATATCAATTGCGCTTGTCAATCCGAATATTCGAATAGAATATAAAGAGCGAAATTCAGGAATGTGTTGTCATATCAATTATACATATTTGACATGAACATGTTTCAAATGGACTCATTTAAGACGGTATTGACAAACCTATTACAGTGGCATTCTATAAAAAGCGGTCATAAACTAAGACGGTTCACTAACAAAATTTGGTTTTTCTACACATACATTAATACGCGACGGTAAAGAGAATAAATATAGTTCCGAACAAAGTTAATAAAATACAATCAAAATCGATGTTTTTATTATTAAGATAACTTAACATTGAGTAAAGAAAATACAAGGAAATGCCCCTCGAGATCTATCCTATCGTAAATAGACAATGTAAACAATATAAACAAAAATGAACACATAGAATATTGGCAACGGTAATTTAATAATGCATACAGACCAACACAATATGTAAAAGCACTCATATATTTTCTTAAAATGCATTAAATTTTGTAAATACGCACTGTGTCTGGATTAAACGTGTACCATGTATCACTATACTATCTTATACTATACACATAATATACACTTCAGGTGCGGCACAATATTACTTTGGTATTTGACGTTTTCGACAAATGTTTGCAACGTATTGTTACAGTAATTTTGTTATTATTATTTCACTTGTCAGTACATGCTTTGCGATAGGCTGGACAATACGGATAATTGCTATAATTGCTTTCGCCAACTCTGCACATTATTATTGCACCAATGCGCTTATAAGCATACGTATCTATTTAATCATATTACATTGGGTACAACAGACGCACAAATATATTTAATGTATCTGATCTAAAATATATCACTGTATGCTATTTCACCTCACAAATAAAGTTATAACGGTTGACAGTGCAATCTCTGTCAAACCAATAGTGTGTTCCTGATGACTTTTCAATCACCTTCCACAGTACTGTAGGTGAATTCGATGGTTCGCCTGTTTTCCATTTGGACATGACACCGTTAGCCTCAGGATCCTCGCCATTCAGATACACCCAGTTTGTTGAAACCGACGTTCTCGTTCCGTCTAACCACACTGTATCTGCTTTGTTAGAAAGAGCAATAGAAACTGCTGCATTCCATCTCTCCTCTGAATCTGTGTTCAGTATATGCCCTCCGACCTGACTTCAAACGTTTTCTGCGTCGCTTTGATTAAGCTTTTCTCGAAAGTACTTAAGGCATAAATGTGTTGAGTTGTCGTATGTATATGAAGACGGACACAGTCCTTCGCAGATGTTATTGACATTTTCAATAGTTTGTTCACCACTTTTGTTACATACGTCATGATTGTCCAACCAACATACTCTTGACCGCGACCGAAACCCAAACGTGTTCTCCACTTTTGCGCTACAATTACTCCACGGTGACCATTGATCACACGGCTCAATCTCGCAGATCTTATCGTTCATTTCACGTTCAAAATTTACAAAGGATCTTCCAAGAAGCTTGAGCAATGTAGAATTCATTATTTCGCCCATGTGAATAAGTTTCTCCCCGTCTATGTGTTCCCCCGCTAATGCGAGTTCCGATGCAGAATCGGTTGCGTTTGTCGAATGGGACCGAACAGTACTAAGCATGAATAGAATCCTAAGCGTGACTTCGAAAAATGTAAGTCGCCCCATCTTAAAGATAGTGTCACACTATCAAGTATATCGTCGTTTATATATTGTTAACCCATGCTGCTTTCTATGGAAGCTGGTTTATGACAAATATTCAGATACGCTTTTGCTCATTAAGTTTTTTTTATATACAACTGAATATATTTTATTTTCTATAGCTAGATTTTATTCATTATCGTTTGTGAAACTGTTAGTGTCAATATATCTAGTGCATCATATTGTATATGCATTCAACCCCACAGCTTTCTACTGCAGCTGATTGACGACATCGATTAAAATTAATTAATCTGGTGACATCTTGTGAATGCAGCTTATTATTTAGGCAAATTTAGGCAAATGGCTGATTTAGGCACTGCGCCAGTATGCATGATCAGTCCTAGAATAGACATACTGGCATAAAATGACAGGACTATGCACGTGTTAATTGGCTAATTATTAACTAGATTCAGTGCCGATAACATATAAATGCTCAAGGTGTCTGTCTTAACATATATATTAGTTATGTTGTATTATGTTCATTTTGCTGTTCTCACAAAGAGTTTACGTTAATTCAGACGCAAACCTGGTACTTTTGTGCCCTTTTAAAGCAAAAACTACACTGCACCTCGGTTCAAGATAGACGAGATAGTAGGTTGGGTGCAGCGGGGACGCGAACCTGCAATTCCAGAGATTTTGTGTTTTTTTTAAAATGTGTTTTTGTGGTGGCCTGTGTCGTTTTGGCAGTTGGTCGCTTCAATCTTGTCATAAATAAAGAACCTCGTGCTGCTAATAAGAGTTCTCTCCTGCTGATGCAGCTGAAGATTCACTTTGTCTGTACTGAAACGATTTTTTTGTTAGTTACATTGGTAGAAGCGAGCCTAACAAAAAATATGAATGGTTTTGCATTTAATTTTCGTGATTTTGGGTTGTGACCGGGATCCAAGAATTCTTCAAAGGAGTCTGCCGTTTTGGGATGATGATTGCCACATTCTGCTGTGTAACTCATTAGTTGCGCAATACTTGACAGAGGTCTGCGGCAGACTCTGCGCTCTCAGGGCGCTTTCTAATTATTTACTTTAAAGGGTGACAACTCGGAACAGTCCTTAATTTGGTATTTACTATACGCTGGCATGAACCTCTCCTGGCCGAATTTGAATATAGTTAACGTTGAAATTTTATGTCGTATTTTAGTAATAGGATAAATATGAAATCGCTGGGAATTGGAACTTACTTTTAAACACTATCACTGGTATTCATAAACATTATCAAATTGTATACAAATCTGTGTGAATTCATATGTGTTATTGGACAAAAAGTCTACCGCTTTATAATTTGTAGAAATTGGTTGAATTATTGAGATAAATATGTTAACACTCTAAACACTCGGTAGTCATGTTTTCGACACGATTTTCTACTTTATCTCGCAAGTTTTCGAAAAAAAAACTTTACTGCCGCTGACATCCAAATATTATCTGAATTATTAAGAAAACAAAGCAATAGCATTTACAAACCAGGGTATATATAACTTCTGTCTACTTATTTTATTTTCTGTCGCTGAATATTGGCGCATTCGCTGACCAGGAGCCGGTACTATACGCGTGTAATGATTTATTGTTATATAATATTGTTTATTGTGTAATATAATGTATATTGGAAAAAAAGGAGCTTAAATACTATCTCGCCCTGGTGACCTGGTGTTTTTTTTAATTTATAGCTAATACTTCCTATCTATTGTTATATTGAAAGAAAATAGACAATTTAAATTACTCGTTTAATAACTAAAATATATACCATATTTCAGAGAGGTTTCTTTGTTTTGCGATGTTCAATAACTATTATTTATACCATATTTTAGAGAGTTTTCATTGTTTTGCGATATTCAATAACTGCGATATCAGATCGGTAAATGGTGGGCGGAGCCTAATATGCAAGATTACCGTGCAATAACTAGCGTGCAGTATATTGAAATGTATTTGTAATTTATACGCACGCTACTTAATGCACTAAGCGATTGCACTGAGTGGACACATTGCGACAGCGCTAAATTTAGAAATGACATGCGTGCCAAGCATGTAAAACATCACGTGACGTCTAGGAACTGCCCATTGGGATCGGCAACATAGAAAGTTGCGAAGTGATTGGTGAATATGGTATAAAATGCTGGTAGCACCCTTTGACCTCAATATGTTAATTATTTAATCTCGCCCTGCGGGCTCGTAAATAAGTAATATGTTTCGGTCAAAGTATGCTACAACTATTACATCAGAGATGGGGGGGAGCCTAACCGTGCAATAAGTAGCGTGCGAATCAATGAAGACTAAAGTTCAATAAACCGCACGCTAAATTTGGTATAATACACGTGTAGCATACTTTTACCTCAACATGTTAATTATTTAGCCTCGCCCTAAGGACTCATTAAATATCTAACACAAGTGTGCTACAACTATTACGTAAAAGTAACAATGTTATTTTTATTGTGTTTGCATTCTCAGCAAATATTTGACAATTGTACAGTGGAAACACAATTGTATACACAGATACACAAACGAGTACAGTGTTTCATTCTCAAGAATATTCCCGGCTCATTTGAATCAGACTGCACAGTTCACTCAGACGGACTCTGACTTATGCATATCTGAATTAATTAAATCGTGTTGACACAAAACAGCCATTCATTCTCGGACCTCGCAAAGGTAAGCGTATGCGGAGTTGCACCCACGATCACACCAAGTATATGAACCCGACTGCATGTCAAGTACCTTGCAAAGTTCATCTCTGCCGTTCGATGGTTCTCCTGCCAGCCACTTCGATGTAACTCCAGCCGTTTCCGGATCGATGCCGTTCAAATACATCCATTCACCACCGAAAGTTGTGCGTCTACCGTCCAACCATAATGTGTTGACACCGTTCTTTTTTGCAGTGCTCACTGCTTGTTCCCACCTCTCTTCGGTGTCCGTATTCAGTAAATGCCCACCTGACGTGGCGCAAATATTCTCAGCTGCGACCTGGGTCACGCCGTCCTTGAAATATCGCAAGCAATGTCCTGTGGAATTGTTCAAGGTGTATGTCGTCGGACAGTAGCCTTCGCAGAGGACGTTCTCATTTTCCACTTCTTGCTTTCCAGTTTTGTTACACTTCTCATCTTCAAACCAACACGTTCTAGATCGTGTCTTAAAACCAAACACGCCCGAACTTTGAGCGCTGCATTTACCCCATGATGTCCATGGCTCACACGGAGTAATTTTACACAGTTCTTTACTAATATCCTTTTCTAAATTAACGAACGCGTTGCCCAGTAGTCTCAGCAACGTCGAGTTCATGGCCTCGCCCATCTCAATCAGTGTTCGTCCATTGAGATTATTGCGAGCGACTTTCAGGTTGGCATTTTCATCTACAGCACTTACATACCAAATATTCGAACATAAGATCATTAAAACTGCCACCGCAACCATGATGCCAATTTTTGTCATATAAGAGATCCGTAATATGTTTCGTCTCTCAGATTGTTCAAAAACGCTGTTTACAGTTAGAATCAAGAGTTACAATGACTGCCTAATTCTTAATTGCCACATTGCCGGAAACAATTATCCAGCGTTAGTACAATTTCTTTATAGTCACTTAAACGTTGTATGTGCTTAAACAACACAACCAGTTTCACTAGACCCCAAGTATCAAGATGTGCTTTCCGAAATTGTAATGCTCATGTACAAACGTAAAGTAAATCAGCGCCTGACAATGTATATCAACGGTCCAAAGACTACACACATACAATAAACAATAATATGAATTAAACAATATACACTTTAATGTCCATAATTCCGTTTATAAAACAGAAACCGACAATTGTGATCGTTCATACTCGAATAAGTAGTCATATTTTTGTCTCTACTGTATGTATAGGATAACATTTAAACCAACGTAAAAATATGAAACACACCGCGTAGGACGAATGAACAAGACCCTCATTTAACTTCTTTAACTTAAAATTGTAGTGTTCCCACCATAGCAATATACGATTAATATTAAAACCGTAATGTATAGTATAAAAGCTGCAAAAAGGCTTCAGGAGAACCGTGCTTCGTCGAAACCAAACTCTTTTATTGTGAATTAAATTTGATTTGTAGATAAAGACACATTACTGCACGTCGGACAATCTGTATGCCGATATTTTAGATTGAAGTATACGGCAAATTATAAAAAAAACGTACTGAATATCAATTGCGCTTGTCAATCCGAATATTCGAATAGAATATAAAGAGCGAAATTCAGGAATGTGTTGTCATATCAATTATACATATTTGACATGAACATGTTTCAAATGGACTCATTTAAGACGGTATTGACAAACCTATTACAGTGGCATTCTATAAAAAGCGGTCATAAACTAAGACGGTTCACTAACAAAATTTGGTTTTTCTACACATACATTAATACGCGACGGTAAAGAGAATAAATATAGTTCCGAACAAAGTTAATAAAATACAATCAAAATCGATGTTTTTATTATTAAGATAACTTAACATTGAGTAAAGAAAATACAAGGAAATGCCCCTCGAGATCTATCCTATCGTAAATAGACAATGTAAACAATATAAACAAAAATGAACACATAGAATATTGGCAACGGTAATTTAATAATGCATACAGACCAACACAATATGTAAAAGCACTCATATATTTTCTTAAAATGCATTAAATTTTGTAAATACGCACTGTGTCTGGATTAAACGTGTACCATGTATCACTATACTATCTTATACTATACACATAATATACACTTCAGGTGCGGCACAATATTACTTTGGTATTTGACGTTTTCGACAAATGTTTGCAACGTATTGTTACAGTAATTTTGTTATTATTATTTCACTTGTCAGTACATGCTTTGCGATAGGCTGGACAATACGGATAATTGCTATAATTGCTTTCGCCAACTCTGCACATTATTATTGCACCAATGCGCTTATAAGCATACGTATCTATTTAATCATATTACATTGGGTACAACAGACGCACAAATATATTTAATGTATCTGATCTAAAATATATCACTGTATGCTATTTCACCTCACAAATAAAGTTATAACGGTTGACAGTGCAATCTCTGTCAAACCAATAGTGTGTTCCTGATGACTTTTCAATCACCTTCCACAGTACTGTAGGTGAATTCGATGGTTCGCCTGTTTTCCATTTGGACATGACACCGTTAGCCTCAGGATCCTCGCCATTCAGATACACCCAGTTTGTTGAAACCGACGTTCTCGTTCCGTCTAACCACACTGTATCTGCTTTGTTAGAAAGAGCAATAGAAACTGCTGCATTCCATCTCTCCTCTGAATCTGTGTTCAGTATATGCCCTCCGACCTGACTACAAACGTTTTCTGCGTCGCTTTGATTAAGCTTTTCTCGAAAGTACTTAAGGCATAAATGTGTTGAGTTGTCGTATGTATATGAAGACGGACACAGTCCTTCGCAGATGTTATTGACATTTTCAATAGTTTGTTCACCACTTTTGTTACATACGTCATGATTGTCCAACCAACATACTCTTGACCGCGACCGAAACCCAAACGTGTTCTCCACTTTTGCGCTACAATTACTCCACGGTGACCATTGATCACACGGCTCAATCTCGCAGATCTTATCGTTCATTTCACGTTCAAAATTTACAAAGGATCTTCCAAGAAGCTTGAGCAATGTAGAATTCATTATTTCGCCCATGTGAATAAGTTTCTCCCCGTCTATGTGTTCCCCCGCTAATGCGAGTTCCGATGCAGAATCGGTTGCGTTTGTCGAATGGGACCGAACAGTACTAAGCATGAATAGAATCCTAAGCGTGACTTCGAAAAATGTAAGTCGCCCCATCTTAAAGATAGTGTCACACTATCAAGTATATCGTCGTTTATATATTGTTAACCCATGCTGCTTTCTATGGAAGCTGGTTTATGACAAATATTCAGATACGCTTTTGCTCATTAAGTTTTTTTTATATACAACTGAATATATTTTATTTTCTATAGCTAGATTTTATTCATTATCGTTTGTGAAACTGTTAGTGTCAATATATCTAGTGCATCATATTGTATATGCATTCAACCCCACAGCTTTCTACTGCAGCTGATTGACGACATCGATTAAAATTAATTAATCTGGTGACATCTTGTGAATGCAGCTTATTATTTAGGCAAATTTAGGCAAATGGCTGATTTAGGCACTGCGCCAGTATGCATGATCAGTCCTAGAATAGACATACTGGCATAAAATGACAGGACTATGCACGTGTTAATTGGCTAATTATTAACTAGATTCAGTGCCGATAACATATAAATGCTCAAGGTGTCTGTCTTAACATATATATTAGTTATGTTGTATTATGTTCATTTTGCTGTTCTCACAAAGAGTTTACGTTAATTCAGACGCAAACCTGGTACTTTTGTGCCCTTTTAAAGCAAAAACTACACTGCACCTCGGTTCAAGATAGACGAGATAGTAGGTTGGGTGCAGCGGGGACGCGAACCTGCAATTCCAGAGATTTTGTGTTTTTTTTAAAATGTGTTTTTGTGGTGGCCTGTGTCGTTTTGGCAGTTGGTCGCTTCAATCTTGTCATAAATAAAGAACCTCGTGCTGCTAATAAGAGTTCTCTCCTGCTGATGCAGCTGAAGATTCACTTTGTCTGTACTGAAACGATTTTTTTGTTAGTTACATTGGTAGAAGCGAGCCTAACAAAAAATATGAATGGTTTTGCATTTAATTTTCGTGATTTTGGGTTGTGACCGGGATCCAAGAATTCTTCAAAGGAGTCTGCCGTTTTGGGATGATGATTGCCACATTCTGCTGTGTAACTCATTAGTTGCGCAATACTTGACAGAGGTCTGCGGCAGACTCTGCGCTCTCAGGGCGCTTTCTAATTATTTACTTTAAAGGGTGACAACTCGGAACAGTCCTTAATTTGGTATTTACTATACGCTGGCATGAACCTCTCCTGGCCGAATTTGAATATAGTTAACGTTGAAATTTTATGTCGTATTTTAGTAATAGGATAAATATGAAATCGCTGGGAATTGGAACTTACTTTTAAACACTATCACTGGTATTCATAAACATTATCAAATTGTATACAAATCTGTGTGAATTCATATGTGTTATTGGACAAAAAGTCTACCGCTTTATAATTTGTAGAAATTGGTTGAATTATTGAGATAAATATGTTAACACTCTAAACACTCGGTAGTCATGTTTTCGACACGATTTTCTACTTTATCTCGCAAGTTTTCGAAAAAAAAACTTTACTGCCGCTGACATCCAAATATTATCTGAATTATTAAGAAAACAAAGCAATAGCATTTACAAACCAGGGTATATATAACTTCTGTCTACTTATTTTATTTTCTGTCGCTGAATATTGGCGCATTCGCTGACCAGGAGCCGGTACTATACGCGTGTAATGATTTATTGTTATATAATATTGTTTATTGTGTAATATAATGTATATTGGAAAAAAAGGAGCTTAAATACTATCTCGCCCTGGTGACCTGGTGTTTTTTTTAATTTATAGCTAATACTTCCTATCTATTGTTATATTGAAAGAAAATAGACAATTTAAATTACTCGTTTAATAACTAAAATATATACCATATTTCAGAGAGGTTTCTTTGTTTTGCGATGTTCAATAACTATTATTTATACCATATTTTAGAGAGTTTTCATTGTTTTGCGATATTCAATAACTGCGATATCAGATCGGTAAATGGTGGGCGGAGCCTAATATGCAAGATTACCGTGCAATAACTAGCGTGCAGTATATTGAAATGTATTTGTAATTTATACGCACGCTACTTAATGCACTAAGCGATTGCACTGAGTGGACACATTGCGACAGCGCTAAATTTAGAAATGACATGCGTGCCAAGCATGTAAAACATCACGTGACGTCTAGGAACTGCCCATTGGGATCGGCAACATAGAAAGTTGCGAAGTGATTGGTGAATATGGTATAAAATGCTGGTAGCACCCTTTGACCTCAATATGTTAATTATTTAATCTCGCCCTGCGGGCTCGTAAATAAGTAATATGTTTCGGTCAAAGTATGCTACAACTATTACATCAGAGATGGGGGGGAGCCTAACCGTGCAATAAGTAGCGTGCGAATCAATGAAGACTAAAGTTCAATAAACCGCACGCTAAATTTGGTATAATACACGTGTAGCATACTTTTACCTCAACATGTTAATTATTTAGCCTCGCCCTAAGGACTCATTAAATATCTAACACAAGTGTGCTACAACTATTACGTAAAAGTAACAATGTTATTTTTATTGTGTTTGCATTCTCAGCAAATATTTGACAATTGTACAGTGGAAACACAATTGTATACACAGATACACAAACGAGTACAGTGTTTCATTCTCAAGAATATTCCCGGCTCATTTGAATCAGACTGCACAGTTCACTCAGACGGACTCTGACTTATGCATATCTGAATTAATTAAATCGTGTTGACACAAAACAGCCATTCATTCTCGGACCTCGCAAAGGTAAGCGTATGCGGAGTTGCACCCACGATCACACCAAGTATATGAACCCGACTGCATGTCAAGTACCTTGCAAAGTTCATCTCTGCCGTTCGATGGTTCTCCTGCCAGCCACTTCGATGTAACTCCAGCCGTTTCCGGATCGATGCCGTTCAAATACATCCATTCACCACCGAAAGTTGTGCGTCTACCGTCCAACCATAATGTGTTGACACCGTTCTTTTTTGCAGTGCTCACTGCTTGTTCCCACCTCTCTTCGGTGTCCGTATTCAGTAAATGCCCACCTGACGTGGCGCAAATATTCTCAGCTGCGACCTGGGTCACGCCGTCCTTGAAATATCGCAAGCAATGTCCTGTGGAATTGTTCAAGGTGTATGTCGTCGGACAGTAGCCTTCGCAGAGGACGTTCTCATTTTCCACTTCTTGCTTTCCAGTTTTGTTACACTTCTCATCTTCAAACCAACACGTTCTAGATCGTGTCTTAAAACCAAACACGCCCGAACTTTGAGCGCTGCATTTACCCCATGATGTCCATGGCTCACACGGAGTAATTTTACACAGTTCTTTACTAATATCCTTTTCTAAATTAACGAACGCGTTGCCCAGTAGTCTCAGCAACGTCGAGTTCATGGCCTCGCCCATCTCAATCAGTGTTCGTCCATTGAGATTATTGCGAGCGACTTTCAGGTTGGCATTTTCATCTACAGCACTTACATACCAAATATTCGAACATAAGATCATTAAAACTGCCACCGCAACCATGATGCCAATTTTTGTCATATAAGAGATCCGTAATATGTTTCGTCTCTCAGATTGTTCAAAAACGCTGTTTACAGTTAGAATCAAGAGTTACAATGACTGCCTAATTCTTAATTGCCACATTGCCGGAAACAATTATCCAGCGTTAGTACAATTTCTTTATAGTCACTTAAACGTTGTATGTGCTTAAACAACACAACCAGTTTCACTAGACCCCAAGTATCAAGATGTGCTTTCCGAAATTGTAATGCTCATGTACAAACGTAAAGTAAATCAGCGCCTGACAATGTATATCAACGGTCCAAAGACTACACACATACAATAAACAATAATATGAATTAAACAATATACACTTTAATGTCCATAATTCCGTTTATAAAACAGAAACCGACAATTGTGATCGTTCATACTCGAATAAGTAGTCATATTTTTGTCTCTACTGTATGTATAGGATAACATTTAAACCAACGTAAAAATATGAAACACACCGCGTAGGACGAATGAACAAGACCCTCATTTAACTTCTTTAACTTAAAATTGTAGTGTTCCCACCATAGCAATATACGATTAATATTAAAACCGTAATGTATAGTATAAAAGCTGCAAAAAGGCTTCAGGAGAACCGTGCTTCGTCGAAACCAAACTCTTTTATTGTGAATTAAATTTGATTTGTAGATAAAGACACATTACTGCACGTCGGACAATCTGTATGCCGATATTTTAGATTGAAGTATACGGCAAATTATAAAAAAAACGTACTGAATATCAATTGCGCTTGTCAATCCGAATATTCGAATAGAATATAAAGAGCGAAATTCAGGAATGTGTTGTCATATCAATTATACATATTTGACATGAACATGTTTCAAATGGACTCATTTAAGACGGTATTGACAAACCTATTACAGTGGCATTCTATAAAAAGCGGTCATAAACTAAGACGGTTCACTAACAAAATTTGGTTTTTCTACACATACATTAATACGCGACGGTAAAGAGAATAAATATAGTTCCGAACAAAGTTAATAAAATACAATCAAAATCGATGTTTTTATTATTAAGATAACTTAACATTGAGTAAAGAAAATACAAGGAAATGCCCCTCGAGATCTATCCTATCGTAAATAGACAATGTAAACAATATAAACAAAAATGAACACATAGAATATTGGCAACGGTAATTTAATAATGCATACAGACCAACACAATATGTAAAAGCACTCATATATTTTCTTAAAATGCATTAAATTTTGTAAATACGCACTGTGTCTGGATTAAACGTGTACCATGTATCACTATACTATCTTATACTATACACATAATATACACTTCAGGTGCGGCACAATATTACTTTGGTATTCGACGTTTTCGACAAATGTTTGCAACGTATTGTTACAGTAATTTTGTTATTATTATTTCACTTGTCAGTACATGCTTTGCGATAGGCTGGACAATACGGATAATTGCTATAATTGCTTTCGCCAACTCTGCACATTATTATTGCACCAATGCGCTTATAAGCATACGTATCTATTTAATCATATTACATTGGGTACAACAGACGCACAAATATATTTAATGTATCTGATCTAAAATATATCACTGTATGCTATTTCACCTCACAAATAAAGTTATAACGGTTGACAGTGCAATCTCTGTCAAACCAATAGTGTGTTCCTGATGACTTTTCAATCACCTTCCACAGTACTGTAGGTGAATTCGATGGTTCGCCTGTTTTCCATTTGGACATGACACCGTTAGCCTCAGGATCCTCGCCATTCAGATACACCCAGTTTGTTGAAACCGACGTTCTCGTTCCGTCTAACCACACTGTATCTGCTTTGTTAGAAAGAGCAATAGAAACTGCTGCATTCCATCTCTCCTCTGAATCTGTGTTCAGTATATGCCCTCCGACCTGACTACAAACGTTTTCTGCGTCGCTTTGATTAAGCTTTTCTCGAAAGTACTTAAGGCATAAATGTGTTGAGTTGTCGTATGTATATGAAGACGGACACAGTCCTTCGCAGATGTTATTGACATTTTCAATAGTTTGTTCACCACTTTTGTTACATACGTCATGATTGTCCAACCAACATACTCTTGACCGCGACCGAAACCCAAACGTGTTCTCCACTTTTGCGCTACAATTACTCCACGGTGACCATTGATCACACGGCTCAATCTCGCAGATCTTATCGTTCATTTCACGTTCAAAATTTACAAAGGATCTTCCAAGAAGCTTGAGCAATGTAGAATTCATTATTTCGCCCATGTGAATAAGTTTCTCCCCGTCTATGTGTTCCCCCGCTAATGCGAGTTCCGATGCAGAATCGGTTGCGTTTGTCGAATGGGACCGAACAGTACTAAGCATGAATAGAATCCTAAGCGTGACTTCGAAAAATGTAAGTCGCCCCATCTTAAAGATAGTGTCACACTATCAAGTATATCGTCGTTTATATATTGTTAACCCATGCTGCTTTCTATGGAAGCTGGTTTATGACAAATATTCAGATACGCTTTTGCTCATTAAGTTTTTTTTATATACAACTGAATATATTTTATTTTCTATAGCTAGATTTTATTCATTATCGTTTGTGAAACTGTTAGTGTCAATATATCTAGTGCATCATATTGTATATGCATTCAACCCCACAGCTTTCTACTGCAGCTGATTGACGACATCGATTAAAATTAATTAATCTGGTGACATCTTGTGAATGCAGCTTATTATTTAGGCAAATTTAGGCAAATGGCTGATTTAGGCACTGCGCCAGTATGCATGATCAGTCCTAGAATAGACATACTGGCATAAAATGACAGGACTATGCACGTGTTAATTGGCTAATTATTAACTAGATTCAGTGCCGATAACATATAAATGCTCAAGGTGTCTGTCTTAACATATATATTAGTTATGTTGTATTATGTTCATTTTGCTGTTCTCACAAAGAGTTTACGTTAATTCAGACGCAAACCTGGTACTTTTGTGCCCTTTTAAAGCAAAAACTACACTGCACCTCGGTTCAAGATAGACGAGATAGTAGGTTGGGTGCAGCGGGGACGCGAACCTGCAATTCCAGAGATTTTGTGTTTTTTTTTAAATGTGTTTTTGTGGTGGCCTGTGTCGTTTTGGCAGTTGGTCGCTTCAATCTTGTCATAAATAAAGAACCTCGTGCTGCTAATAAGAGTTCTCTCCTGCTGATGCAGCTGAAGATTCACTTTGTCTGTACTGAAACGATTTTTTTGTTAGTTACATTGGTAGAAGCGAGCCTAACAAAAAATATGAATGGTTTTGCATTTAATTTTCGTGATTTTGGGTTGTGACCGGGATCCAAGAATTCTTCAAAGGAGTCTGCCGTTTTGGGATGATGATTGCCACATTCTGCTGTGTAACTCATTAGTTGCGCAATACTTGACAGAGGTCTGCGGCAGACTCTGCGCTCTCAGGGCGCTTTCTAATTATTTACTTTAAAGGGTGACAACTCGGAACAGTCCTTAATTTGGTATTTACTATACGCTGGCATGAACCTCTCCTGGCCGAATTTGAATATAGTTAACGTTGAAATTTTATGTCGTATTTTAGTAATAGGATAAATATGAAATCGCTGGGAATTGGAACTTACTTTTAAACACTATCACTGGTATTCATAAACATTATCAAATTGTATACAAATCTGTGTGAATTCATATGTGTTATTGGACAAAAAGTCTACCGCTTTATAATTTGTAGAAATTGGTTGAATTATTGAGATAAATATGTTAACACTCTAAACACTCGGTAGTCATGTTTTCGACACGATTTTCTACTTTATCTCGCAAGTTTTCGAAAAAAAAACTTTACTGCCGCTGACATCCAAATATTATCTGAATTATTAAGAAAACAAAGCAATAGCATTTACAAACCAGGGTATATATAACTTCTGTCTACTTATTTTATTTTCTGTCGCTGAATATTGGCGCATTCGCTGACCAGGAGCCGGTACTATACGCGTGTAATGATTTATTGTTATATAATATTGTTTATTGTGTAATATAATGTA
The DNA here is from genome assembly GCA_027627225.1 of Congeria kusceri. Classification (NCBI taxonomy): domain Eukaryota; kingdom Metazoa; phylum Mollusca; class Bivalvia; order Myida; family Dreissenidae; genus Congeria; species Congeria kusceri. The sequence goes on along the minus strand of CM051029.1, from coordinate 69,938,455 downwards.
TATTGGAAAAAAGGAGCTTAAATACTATCTCGCCCTGGTGACCTGGTGTTTTTTTTAATTTATAGCTAATACTTCCTATCTATTGTTATATTGAAAGAAAATAGACAATTTAAATTACTCGTTTAATAACTAAAATATATACCATATTTCAGAGAGGTTTCTTTGTTTTGCGATGTTCAATAACTATTATTTATACCATATTTTAGAGAGTTTTCATTGTTTTGCGATATTCAATAACTGCGATATCAGATCGGTAAATGGTGGGCGGAGCCTAATATGCAAGATTACCGTGCAATAACTAGCGTGCAGTATATTGAAATGTATTTGTAATTTATACGCACGCTACTTAATGCACTAAGCGATTGCACTGAGTGGACACATTGCGACAGCGCTAAATTTAGAAATGACATGCGTGCCAAGCATGTAAAACATCACGTGACGTCTAGGAACTGCCCATTGGGATCGGCAACATAGAAAGTTGCGAAGTGATTGGTGAATATGGTATAAAATGCTGGTAGCACCCTTTGACCTCAATATGTTAATTATTTAATCTCGCCCTGCGGGCTCGTAAATAAGTAATATGTTTCGGTCAAAGTATGCTATAACTATTACATCAGAGATGGGTGGGAGCCTAACCGTGCAATAAGTAGCGTGCGAATCAATGAAGACTAAATTTCAATAAACCGCACGCTAAATTTGGTATAATACACGTGTAGCATACTTTTACCTCAACATGTTAATTATTTAGCCTCGCCCTAAGGACTCATTAAATATCTAACACAAGTGTGCTACAACTATTACGTAAACGTAACAATGTTATTTTTATTGTGTTTGCATTCTCAGCAAATATTTGACAATTGTACAGTGGAAACACAATTGTATACACAGATACACAAACGAGTACAGTGTTTCATTCTCAAGAATATTCCCGGCTCATTTGAATCAGACTGCACAGTTCACTCAGACGGACTCTGACTTATGCATATCTGAATTAATTAAATCGTGTTGACACAAAACAGCCATTCATTCTCGGACCTCGCAAAGGTAAGCGAATGCGGAGTTGCACCCACGATCACACCAAGTATATGAACCCGACTGCATGTCAAGTACCTTGCAAAGTTCATCTGTGCCGTTCGATGGTTCTCCTGCCAGCCACTTCGATGTAACTCCAGCCGTTTCCGGATCGATGCCGTTCAAATACATCCATTCACCACCGAAAGTTGTGCGTCTACCGTCCAACCATAATGTGTTGACACCGTTCTTTTTTGCAGTGCTCACTGCTTGTTCCCACCTCTCTTCGGTGTCCGTATTCAGTAAATGCCCACCTGACGTGGCGCAAATATTCTCAGCTGCGACCTGGGTCACGCCGTCCTTGAAATATCGCAAGCAATGTCCTGTGGAATTGTTCAAGGTGTATGTCGTCGGACAGTAGCCTTCGCAGAGGACGTTCTCATTTTCCACTTCTTGCTTTCCAGTTTTGTTACACTTCTCATCTTCAAACCAACACGTTCTAGATCGTGTCTTAAAACCAAACACGCCCGAACTTTGAGCGCTGCATTTACCCCATGATGTCCATGGCTCACACGGAGTAAGTTTACACAGTTCTTTACTAATATCCTTTTCTAAATTAACGAACGCGTTGCCCAGTAGTCTCAGCAACGTCGAGTTCATGGCCTCGCCCATCTCAATCAGTGTTCGTCCATTGAGATTATTGCGAGCGACTTTCAGGTTGGCATTTTCATCTACAGCACTTACATACCAAATATTCGAACATAAGATCATTAAAACTGCCACCGCAACCATGATGCCAATTTTTGTCATATAAGAGATCCGTAATATGTTTCGTCTCTCAGATTGTTCAAAAACGCTGTTTACAGTTAGAATCAAGAGTTACAATGACTGCCTAATTCTTAATTGCCACATTGCCGGAAACAATTATCCAGCGTTAGTACAATTTCTTTATAGTCACTTAAACGTTGTATGTGCTTAAACAACACAACCAGTTTCACTAGACCCCAAGTATCAAGATGTGCTTTCCGAAATTGTAATGCTCATGTACAAACGTAAAGTAAATCAGCGCCTGACAATGTATATCAACGGTCCAAAGACTACACACATACAATAAACAATAATATGAATTAAACAATATACACTTTAATGTCCATAATTCCGTTTATAAAACAGAAACCGACAATTGTGATCGTTCATACTCGAATAAGTAGTCATATTTTTGTCTCTACTGTATGTATAGGATAACATTTAAACCAACGTTCAATATGAAACACACCGCGTAGGACGAATGAACAAGACCCTCATTTAACTTCTTTAACTTAAAATTGTAGTGTTCCCACCATAGCAATATACGATTAATATTAAAACCGTAATGTATAGTATAAAAGCTGCAAAAAGGCTTCAGGAGAACCGTGCTTCGTCGAAACCAAACTCTTTTATTGTGAATTAAATTTGATTTGTAGATAAAGACACATTACTGCACGTCGGACAATCTGTATGCCGATATTTTAGATTGAAGTATACGGCAAATTATAAAAAAGCATACTGAATATCAATTGCGCTTGTCAATCCGAATATTCGAATAGAATATAAAGAGCGAAATTCAGGAATGTGTTGTCATATCAATTATACATATTTGACATGAACATGTTTCAAATGGACTCATTTAAGACGGTATTGACAAACCTATTACAGTGGCATTCTATAAAAAGCGGTCATAAACTAAGACGGTTCACTAACAAAATTTGGTTTTTCTACACATACATTAATACGCGACGGTAAAGAGAATAAATATAGTTCCGAAAAAAGTTCATAAAATACAATCAAAATCGATGTTTTTGTTATTAAGATACCTTAACATTGAGTAAAGAAAACACAAGGAAATGCCCCTCGAGATATATACTATCGTAAATAGACAATGTGAACAATATTATCAAAAATGAACACATAGAATATTGGCAACGGTAATTAATAATGCATACAGACCAACACAAAATGTAAAAGCACTCATATATTTTCTTAAAATGCATTACATTGTGTAAATACGCACTGTGTCTGGATTAAACGTGTACCATGCATCAATATATTATCTTTTAATATACACATAATATACACTTCAGGGGTGGCACAATATTGCTTTGGTATTTGACGTTTTCGACAAATGTTTGCAACGTATTGTTACAGTAATTTTATTATTATTATTTCACTTGTCAGTGCATGCTTTGCTATAGGCTGGACAATACGGATAATTGCTATAATGCTTTCGCCAACTCTGCACATTATTATTGCACCAATGAGTTTATAAGCAGAATTATCTATTTAGTCATGTTACATTGGATACAACAGATACACACATATGTTTAATGTATCTTATCTTAAACATATCATTGTATTTTATTTCTCCTCACAAATAAAGTTATAATAGTTGCCAGTGCACGCTCTGTCAAACCAATAGTGTGTTCCTGATGACTTCTCCACCACCTTACACAATTCTGTAGATCCGTTCGATGGTTCGCCTGTTGTCCATTTGGACATAACACCGTTAGCCTCAGGATCCTTGCCATTCAGATACACCCACTTTGTTGAAACCGACGTTCTCGTTCCGTCTAACCACACTGTATCTGCTTTGTTAGAAAGAGCAATAGAAACTGCTGCATTCCATCTCTCCTCGGAATCTGTGTTCAGTATATGCCCTCCGACCTGACTACAAACGTTTTCTGCGTCGCTTTGATTAAGCTTTTCTCGAAAGTACTTAAGGCATAAATGTGTTGAGTTGTCGTATGTATATGAAGACGGACACAGTCCTTCGCAGACGTTATTGACATTTTCAACAGTTTGTTCACCACTTTTGTTACATATGTCATGATTGTCCAACCAACATACTCTTGACCGCGACCGAAACCCAAACGTGTTCTCCACTTTTGCGCTACAATTACTCCACGGTGACCATTGATCACACGGCTCAATCTCGCAGATCTTATCGTTCATTTCACGTTCAAAATTTACAAAGGATCTTCCAAGAAGCTTGAGCAATGTAGAATTCATTATTTCGCCCATGTGAATAAGTTTCTCCCCGTCTATGTGTTCCCCCGCTAATGCGAGTTCCGATGCAGAATCGGTTGCGTTTGTCGAATGGGACCGAACAGTACTAAGCATGAATAGAATCCTAAGCGTGACTTCGAAAAATGTAAGTCGCCCCATCTTAAAGATAGTGTCACACTATCAAGTATATCGTCGTTTATATATTGTTAACCCATACTGCTTTCTATGGAAGCTGGTTTATGACAAATATTCAGATACGCTTTTGCTCATTAAGTTTTTTTTTTTATATACAACTGAATATATGTTATTTTCTATAGCTAGATTTTATTGATTATCGTTTGTGAAACTGTTAGTGTCAATATATCTAGTATATGCATTCAACCCCACAGCTTTCTACTGCAGCTGATTGACGACATCGATTAAAATTAATTAATCTGGTGGCATCTTGTGAATGCAGCTGAAGATGTACATTTACTCGTAGATGTATACTTACATTTGGTAATATTAATAGTTAAATAACGGTATACACATATACACTTAGTATCGCGTGTGATATTTTCCCCCGCCACATCGACGTACAAGGTTCGTTGTAATTGACAAACACGAGAACATCTCCGCACTCTTTTTCATCGTAAAGATTTGGCTGGGTACAAGCATTGTCATATAATTACAATACGTTCGTAGTTGCCACAATGAAAGCAAACGTGAACATTTCGCCTCGTTGATTGTACCGTGATGAAAAGAAATATTCGAAACGCCATTTACATCGGCTGTAGAGTAATTCCTTTGGTCAGGTATGTTCATGACAAGTGAAAAACACGTTGTACACGCGGCGTTCTAACTACTAAACGGTCACTTCTACGATTAAGGGTTTTAGGGTTCACACATTATGTGCAGATATTAGCATTATCATAAAGCATTTATAACGCAATTACCTCACAACTGATGGTGACAGAGTTTCTATAATTCTTGTTGATGTATAACTATGCATTATATACGTTGCAAAGCAATGTTTGATACATTATTAGTTAGGTTTTGGATAACTGCTAATTTGTTAACGTAAAAGCCCAATTGAATATTAAATATGTCCATCTGCATCAGCAGTAGATTAACCTATTATCAACTCTATGTATTTTTATCAAGCAATTTTTCATAGAATGTGGTCCACTTTAAGAGCTAAATATAGATCTGTATGCGCTTGTTTGTACACTATAATGAAACGATTTCAATGACGTACTTCATAATAAATAGCTTCTTCATATTTCCATAAGAGATTTGTTTATAAGTTTTTGTAAGCACTTCAACAATACTTTCACAGTTATGTACGCGCTTATCGTTAGCGTGCCAATGCACTCACCTATTTAGTCGCCTTATATTGATTGACATTATATACGTGAACAAAAGCATGCAAGCCATCTTCTTAGGACATATGTGTAATGAAAGCAGTAACAAATAGATAAAACATGCGCCCTTGTAAGCATAATAATAACAGATTTGCATTGTGTCCGTCCTCATACAGTTTACTATATTGTTGAATATTCATGAGCACTAATTGAATTTAATTGACAAATACAGTATGAGTCTCATTTTTTAAATTATTTTACGATAATGACACGATTTTAATTGCGCCCTTGTAAGCATAATAATAACAGATTTGCATTGTGTCCGTCCTCATATAGTTCACTATATTGTTGAATATTCATGAGCAATAATTGAATTTAATTGATAAATACAGTATAATTCTCATTTTAAAATTATTTTAAGATAATGACACGATATCAATTGCGCCCTTGTAAGCATAATAATAACAGATTTGCATTGTGTCCGTCCTCATACAGTTCACTATATTGTTGAGTATTCATGAGCAATAATTGAATTTAATTGATAAATACAGTATAATTCTCATTTTTTAAATTATTTTACGATAATGACACAATTTTAAGATTCAAAATCAAAAATCTGGTATTTGTGTCGGTAAAACAGATTACGCTAATACCGCCATATAATCAATACACGTGTCCGAAAGTGAAATGGGGACAGCACTCGTGATAACGCATGGGGCGTAATCTAGTTTCGGGAAAGGCCTTTATCATTTCCATCAGGGTTTCAAAGAATGCGAGGTCAAACTTAAGAGAAATAGAACATGTTTACATTTGCTTATTCAAGAAAATGAAAACATTTAGATGATGTTCTTCATTGTAACTGTTTTAACATATTTACCTAAGTGCTTTGTTTATGAGCTATTTTAAGCGTTCCAAAATAACAGCGTTATGCAAGACATTCACGTTTACCTCGTCACGTAAGCTTAAGCTAGTTCATTAAACCAATTGTCCCTACTACTTAAATACTAAAGCGTACGACCGCAGAAATGAAAAAAAAACAGCATTTACAGGGTTCCTTTACCTCTGCTATGCAAAAATTTGTTAATAGTCATATATCTTTTAAATTTTGGTTTTAAAATTTTAATAGTCTTGTGCCTAATTTTTTTTTAATGCTGTAAATTAATAAAAAAATATTCATGTTTGTTGTTTTGTTTTTAAAATCGATAGTGCAGGCTATAATTATTATGCACATGAATGAGAAGTTAAGTGTGCGTATAAACACCAATCCAATGGGGTCCTACAAACATGTTAACGACGAACATACAACTTATGGGCTGGCTTATGCATGAAATCAAACTATAGTCAAGTGCACACGCAGGCGCAAATGAAGAAGACAAGTATTTAACGCATACCAGCACATGTATGCATATAAATCCCAGTACGCTGCGCTGCAGTGACCGTTCTAAGACAACGAATAAGTGTGTGTCATCTATGTTCTATTTTGTATGTAAATGACTGTTTACGATTATTTCCGTGATGTGTTCGGTGTATAGACACTAGGCGGCTCACTTCTTTAATGGTGTACCATCAATTGAAAATGTCGCTTATAATTATTATTAAATGATTCTGTTGCAAAGTCATAAACATTCAAACTGTTTATCCATAAGTTTCTTTTCTGTTTTATAAATTGTGAATGCACTCATCTAAAGCATTCTTAGAATGCATAATTACTTTTTAGGTAAGACATTGATTTCAAACTTTCAAATATATACGAGTGACTTTCCAATACGAGTACATTCTAGGTCAGCGTTGATAGATGCATGCGTATCTAAAATGTATACAATTATCTCCACAAATTAACCATGTGTCTTCTACTCATATAGACACTTTTTACTGGTCATTATGTTTTCCAATGTAAAACACATGATACTACTCCGCAACAACAATATCTCTCCGTCAAATGAGAATACTAGTAGTATGTGCTTATTGCGGATATCACTTCAGTGCCCGCTTGTCAACTGAGCGTGGGAATCATACAAACCTTATATGGACTGGTTTATGCATGAAATGCAAATGTAGTCAATTGCACTAGCGGACACAAATGGAGAATTCAATTAATTAAGCGCTTTATTAGTAATAAGTCCGCATAGAAAAAAAAGCAAAATGTCATAGGAAAGAAAGAAACTGATTATACCAGTTATTAATAGCATGAAATTATATGTCTTTGAATACAACAAGCTAACTACCAGTGAGTTACAGAACTATTAAAACCAAGGAACGTTAACAATGGAAGTTCATTTCATATGTATGTCTATTTGGCATCTTCTTACAAGTACATAGACATATTTATTAATAAATGTCGCATTAGTATATTCATCTTTATATAACACTTTTCATAACACTTGATTTGCTGTAAACCAGTTTGTTAATATGGTTAGAAATTTACAGGTTTTTAAAACAAAGTCACGTTCCGCAATAATTAAAATCGGTTTTTCCTAAAATATAGGACCTGCTGATGTTAATAAAGGTTTCTCTAATGATGATGTCTCTGGAGTTTAGCTTATCCTATATTTCATTGCAATTCTAACGTATTTTCCACTTAAGTTTCAATCAATTTCATAAACCATGCAAGGCATACATACATGTACTTCATGTTCACATTCAACCTTTCGATATAATATTCAATACTATTTTTGTTATGGTGTAAAATATGTATTGTTACTACTTTCTTAAAGAAACTAAAAACTCGCCATTAACACTATCATTAGCATACTTATCAGGACGCTCATAATAGCCGCAAGCGTGGCTTTGAACAACGCAGGACGCTCCATCTTGGAGTAAATTGATATACTTCCTTAGATACCCATCATTATAGATATGTATCTTACTTCTATATCTACGGTAGTACATTTAGGTCATTATTATATACTTGTTTATTCTATTTGTCTAAACGAATTTAACTTGTTCATACAGACTTTCGTATCAAACGTATATAATGCGCTTATACTCAAAAACACATGCTTATTGGTTTTCGATTCTTAATTTCTCCCATCGTTTCTTATTGGGTCGTTTTATCTGATAGACGTATTTGCGTTTAAAAATCATAACTGAAATAGTTTTGCTGTCTCAGTGTCGGTGCGTAAGGTCATCTAGTATATATCGTACCCTTTTATTTAATATTTTACTGCCTTGTGTGCATTTCCGATTTAAACTCACGTTCATCTAGTTAAATTGTTGTTGTTGTTGTTTTTTACTTTTTGTCTGCAGGAAGATCCTTTTTTGAAAATGTGGAATAGTATTATGTTTTATTCATTTTAAGATAAACATATACTACAACGTTATGTAATCTAGCTTTTTACACCCAACATTACTGCTAATTTTGAAATTGACGATGATCTCAAAATTTAACAATGTGATGCTATGTCTTTAAATCTTTTTATAAAAAGACGAGATGTAGTTGATACTTGCTTTTGTTTCATTTCTTCGTGCCTCAGAAAGTCGCAGTTCTGCTACTCTGATTTACATCCATCCATTGAGTAATTAAATGGTAATAAAATTGAATATCATTTTTTATTGCTGTTTAATTTGAATTGCTATGTTATGATGTTAATTTTTTACTTACACTTAAATGTTTTGTGAATAATTCTGAGGTTTGGATTCGGGCGCCCGTAAACCGATTTAAGCCCCCAATATGTTTTTGCATTGACCGTTCCGAGGGCTGTGACTACAGTGTTATTCATTTTTTCATTTTTGGTGTATTGTGTCTGTTGTATACTTCCATGTTGTCAACTGTGTACAGGTGCCCTTTAAGTGAATAATTCTGGGTTTAGTGTGAGGTTGTGCGCCCATGAAACCGGTTTAAAGCCCCTATGCTTTGCACTGACCGTTCCAAGGCGGTGACCCTAATTTCATTCATGTGTATTTTGTGTTTTTGTAATGTGCTGTGTTGTTTGGGGCAATTGGTCACTTGCCATAAATAAAGGACCTTGGTCTGCTAATGAGAGCTCTCTCCTGCTGTCGCAGCTGGAGTTTCACTTTATTTAAAGTTCAGTAGAACCTGTCTAAACCGAACGGCGTCGGGACTGGGCCGATCGTTCGTTTTTCACAGGTGTTCGGTTTACCCAAGAGTTTATTAAAAATATTTTTCCTAAAAAATGTACAATCTATTCTATATGTTTATTCGAGTGCATAAATAAAAAGAAAACATTTAACTGTTTACACTTTTATTAGTGTTTATTGTTTTAATTATTTGCATGCCAAAAATGCATATTTCGCTATTCATTAATTACACTGTTGTGAAGCATTATAAATTTTACGTAAAATTCAACATAAATCACACATTGATTATTGTCGTATGCTGATTGCTAATTGCACCAATGCCCTGTTATCACTGTGGCGAATATACCCTTTGTGTATAATTGCGTCACCAATTACCGGGTTCACGCCTCTGCGGTAGCCTGACAGTATACACCGTTCGGTTTATTCGTGTTTTTCAAGGTTCAATCAGATTAAATTTGTGATTAAATTGTTCTGTATTCGGTGTAGACAGGATTTGGTTTACTCAGTGTTTTTGGTATATAAAATAAGAAGGAATACATATCGGGAACGAAACAGTCGTTCTGTTTTGACAGGGATTCGGTTTTCACAGGGTTCGGTTTGGACAGGTTTCACTGTACTTTATAAGATAATATATGCATAAAAGTTTGAAAGCAATGTACTATTGGGTGTAGAAGACCAGCTATTAGTATTGACATCAACGCTGTTTTCTATGATGCCGATTTCAATGTCAAAATCTTGCAGAATTGCAACGGCTGTAGAAGGACACCATTAATCAACACGAAGTCTAAATACCTATGCAAACATAGTATACAGCAAGAGAAGGTACAAAGCCTAAGATTTAATATTAAAATATGTAATAATACTTATTATTTTGATATGCTTTATATTTTTACATGACATGTCTATAAATATGTTACATATACCTTTTAACCTTGCCTCACCCAAAGGGAATTTTGATAACTGAATATTTTATTTTATTCATATTTCCGGTCTGTAACATAGAGACAGACGTACAATACTTCATAACCGTATGGTGAGCATTTGTAAAAAATATAATATACCATTCGGCTGAACTCTGGTTAAAACAGAAAAAACTAATGGCAATACAATTAAAGTGTATATAGATGGTCATTAAGTATTAGGCTCAGGTACCTTAACGAGAACAAATTGTAAATATGCATGTTTGTGCATTTTATGCATAGACCAGGTTATTTCAATACCACTAGTAATGTACGTTAAGCTAGGCGTACGTTAAGCTAGAAGGCGTTACTTTCATTATACGTGTCGCATACTATCACCAAGTACGAGGAAGTTTAATCGTTTTGTCGTATATTGACCACCAGTTGAAACCAAATGGCACGAATCGGCGCTAAACACTAATTTGACGCCTCAGTGATTTTAAAAAATTTAAAATGTGGACGGCGTCAAATTCATCGGCTGTAATGAGAGGTTTGGAGGCAATTACGTGTAATTTGTTGCCAATTTTGAAAAGTGTATCGCATTTTGGCTGCAACTGAAGTGCACTGGCGTCGAACTATCCATCAGGCGGACCGCTGCCGAGGGTTGGCTCAAAACATTTCCATCTCGGCGATATAGCGGACCAAAAGGCGTCAGTTTGATTCAAACTTTCCCAGTAGACGCCTGTACTTGATTCGCCTGCGCTCCCCGCGCTATGATTGCGATTTTTGGTTGGAAGTTGTCGATATATCGGTGCAAGTGCACGCCATATTCTGGACATTCGGCGCCTATAAATACCGAGCCCTCTCTCACGGTCACTGTGGCGGATCCGTGGTCTAGTGGTAACGCACTGGCTTCACATCCCAGGGGTCGCAGGTTCGAGCACCCGCTACACCATAACCTACTAACTCGTCTTTCGCATGAGACGTTAAACCGAGGTGCAGTGTACTAGGTGCTTCACATCGGGCACTAAAAGACCCAGGGTCGTCTCTGGAACGGGGCATCTCCTGTATCTTGCACTATCCCCCGTAACCCAACTAACAAGTCTTCTGGGGGCGATGGCCATATGGGAGAGAATCCCGGTGCACTCGATAAAAAATACACGGCGATCAGACCCCATTTTGCCATCGAGGATACACCACCGAAGCCAATTTCTGAATTACATTCAAGTACGCTGGGACAAAATTCTGTATTATATCCATGTAAATTTGACAACATTCAGATAGTCTAGATTTATGTATATTTCTTACAATAGAGAAGTCTTTTTTAATATTATAAGACAGAAAAAAGATTTTGATAAATGAATTCATGTATAATCATTCCTGTCCGTACTGTCGTCACGTGGAAGATTTTAATAATACTTGCATATCTGCATCGTTGTGGATTATGCCTCCTATGAAAGGCCACAGAAACAAAAGGAAGACTAAGAACACAGGCCAGGATCAAGATCTTGGGGAAACCTCCGAAAGGAATCACCGGTTGTCAAATATCTGTAAAAAACGGCCAATTTGAGACCAACAGGAATGACATTATTGAACTTGGTGTCCTGTCCTTACACGCAAAAAATCAGCAACTTGAGCAATTCATCAAACATTTCTGGAGACAGCCTGTTCCAGTGTTTGAACCTTGCCCTGTCATGAGTTCTGAGCTTCTCCATGAGGGTATTTTATTGGCCTCGCTCAGCTCGGACCTGAAGATGGAGCATGCGTCGGACTCACCACTGGTGCTTCCTTCTTCATTTGCGCCTTAAGTTTATAAAATCTAAGCACTTCATACACTCTCAATGTCTTGTGATGAAGAAGAAATATAACTGACCCTAGGTCAGTGTTCATGTTGACGTGCACACTTGCTGCACCCGACCTTCCGTGATTAATTCGTCTGGATCCGCAGTTTCTATATAGCTGCGGCTTAGCCATAAAATACTATTTTGACGACCTTTGGCACCACCTAAACATTTGATGTCGCTAATACGACCTAAACCTCGCAAAATGAGAAAGTATTTCGCTAAGTACCCGATCTTTAGATTGTACTGACGCCATTATTCGCCAGATGACAAAACTTTCTCACTTTACTCCATATGGTGATAGTAATCGCCAAACTCAAAACTATGGGCCAGAGCGTGCCAAAGAGCGTCAATCGGATTTTCACTGAGCGCCCTAATGGACTCTAAGCGTTAGACGTCAACATTATTCCATTGCCTGTTTATGTAGCGAATACCGCGAAATATTATGAAACTACCTTATTGTGCTGTATTTGACGAACATCATTATACTCGTTTGCTTCTACGTCATAATACTTGTATCCACGTTTATTTACAAAAAATACATGTGTATGCCATTGGTACACAACGTGTATCAATTTTCTATTCTATGTTGTTGTTATTTTCTATTTAGTCCAAAACTTTCAAAAACAGCATGTATTTGGTTTATAGATTACTAAAAAACAGAATAAGGTATAACAAACATATATTTTCTATGTTATTTTATATTTTGGCCAAAGCTTTCAAAAACAACAAGTATTTGTTTATAGTTTACTAAAAACAGAATAAGGTATTACAAACATTTTCTTTGTTATAACCCTTGACACTTTTACTGTCACTTTTACTGAAACTTTTCACCATACACATCCTCCATTCTATCCTGTTGTTATCTTTTTTTTAGACCAATACTTTCAAATACAAACAAATTTATTTGTTATACATAATATCTGAAATATATTATGCTATAATCCTCTACACGTTTGACGGAAAATACTTGTGTACCATCGATAAACAACTCTTTACTCATGTCCTTTTTCAATTATACGTTGTGTTTATTGATGTTTTCTTTGGCCAACACTCTCATAAACAAATTGTTCTTGTTTATACATAATCAGAACTAGGTGAAGCAAACATAACATTTTTCTATGTCATTGTCATTTACACTTTATTGACAGAAAATACTTCTATATGCCATTGATGTCTTGAAAATATCTGCGCACTATGCTATGTTACTTCTAGTTTCTGCATTATGTACCTTGCATCTCTCTACTGGAGAAGTATTAGTATAAGCGTTGCTGACGCTTGTTTACTAATCCAGTTTGTATAATGTTTATGGTACTATATATAATGACGTGACATAATATGTTTGACTGCCCAAATAAATACGTTTAAACTAAATTCCAGACGCGAACCTGGGTCTTTAAGTGCCCTTTTAAAGCAAATAATACACTGCATCTCGGTTCAAGATCGACGAGTTACAAGTAGTAGGTTTAGGTGCAGCGGGAACTCGAACCTGTTGTTTTGCTTGTTACATTCGTAGAAACCAGCCTTACCAAAAAATGAATGGATTAGCAGTACATGTTCGCGAATTGTTGGCGGTAACCGGGATCCAGGAATTATTTAAAGGAGTCTGCATTACTGGGATGATGATTGCCAAATTCTGATGTATAACTCATTAGTTGCACAATACTTGGCAGAGGTCTGTGCTCTCAGAGCGCTTTCTAGTTATTTGCTAGGAGTATGCCTTTAATGGGTGATAACTCGGATTTTGTCCGTAATTTGGTATTTACGGTAAGCTTGGTACAGGCCTATCCAGGCCGATTTTGAGTATACGCACAGTATACGTTTCAATTTGATGTTGTTTTTTAGTACATTAAATAGGAAAATATGAAATCGCTAGGAATTGGAACTCACCTTAAAACGCTGTAACTGACATTCATACAATTTATACAAATCTATCATTTGGAGTGAATTCATATGGGTTATTGGAAAAACAATCTACCGATTTAGAATTTTTGGAAACTAAGCTTTTTAATTATTGAGATCAATATATGAAACACTAGCAACAAGTCATTATTTTAAAACTGTTATCGACCTTATTTCGCCTGTATTCGAATAGAATAACGTTTGCAGTTTTCAATAACTATTATTTATACCATATTTTAGAGAGTTTTTATTGTTTTGCAGTATTTAATAACTGCGATATCAGATCGGTAAATGATGGGCGGAGCCTAATATGCAATATTACCGTGCAATAACTAGCGTGTAGTATATTAAAATTTAGTCTTCATTTATACGCACGCTACTTTATGCACTGAGCGATTGCACGGGGTGGATTCAGTGCGACAGCGCTAAATTTAGAAATGACACGCATACCAAGCATGTAAGACATCACGTGACGTCTAGGAACTGCACATTGGGATCGGCATCCTAGAAAGTTGCGATGTGATTGGTGAATATGGTATAAAACACTTGTAGCACCCTTTGACCTCAATATGTTAATTATTTAATATCGCCTTGCGTGCTCGTTAAATAAGTAACATATTTCGGTCAATTGTGCTACAACTATTACATCAGTGGTGGGGGGAGCCTAACCGTGCAATAAGTAGCGTGCGTATAAATGATGACTAAATTTCAATAAAACGCACGCTAAATATGTTATAAAACACTTGTAGCATACTTTTACCTCAATATGTTAATTATTTAACCTCGCCCTCCGGGCTCATTAAATATATAACAAAAGTATGCTACAACTATTACGTAAACGTAGTTACTACATTGTACTATCAATTTTCCCAACTGTGATTTTCAGCTGTGAAGATAACACGTGTTAACAATGTTATTTGTATTGTGTTTTGCATTCTCAGCAAATATATAGAGGATATTTGTTGATTTCGGTGTAAGATCGTATTTTATTTCACGAGTGTGCATAGAATTTTTTTTTTGTGATCACGAGTGAGTAAAATACGATCTTACACCGAAATCAACAAATTTTCTTTTTATTTTATGCTTTTGGACAATAAATAAATACAATTGCGGGAGATAAGCTTAAGCGTCAGAAGTGCATGTATTCTGACGTCATAAATGTTTCCACAACTATCACTCGTTAGTATGTTGGGAAAAAAGTGCCATATTTTGTGAGTCGTTGTCGTTTAATTATAATTTTGTTAAATTGTATAATGTGTTTTATGTAAACACATGCATGTACATGTATATAAATTTGCCAGGGGTTGTAAACCACTATTTTTTGTAGATCGATGCTATTCATGGAAAAACAAGTCCTTTTTACGTTATATTTTCACTGCAGTGAAAATATAAAATCTTATATTTTCACTGCTCCAACAGTGAAAATATAAGACTTTATTCCGCCAATAAAATTTGATATTTCGCTGAAAAGCATATAATAAATGACAATTGTACAGTGGAAACACAATTGTAAACACAGATACACAAACGAGTACAGTGTTTCATTCTCAAGAATATTCCCGGCTCATTTGAATCAGACTGCACAGTTCACTCAGACGGACTCTGACTTATGCATATCTGAATTAATTAAATCGTGTTGGCACACAACAGCCATTCATTTTCGGACCTCGCAGAGGTAAGCGTATGCGTAGTAGCACCCACGATCATCCCAAGTATATGAACCCGACCGCAAGACAAGTACCTTGCAAAGTTCCAGACTGCCGTTCGATGGTTCTCCTGTCGGCCATTTCGATGTAACTCCAGCTGTTTCCGGATCGATGCCGCTCAAATACATCCATTCACCACCTTTAGTAGTGCGTCTACCGTCCAACCATAAGATGTCACCGTTCTTCTTTGCAATGCTGACTGCTTGTTCCCACCTCTCTTCGGTGTCCGTATTCAGTAAATGCCCACCTTCCGTGGCGCAAATATTCTCAGCTGCGACCTGGGCCACGCCGTCCTTGAAATATCGCAAGCAAAGTCCTGTGGAATTGTACAAGGTGTATGTCGTCGGACAGTGGCCTTCGCAGAGGACGTTCTCATTTTCCACTTCTTGCTTTCCAGTTTTGTTACACTTCTCATCTTCAAACCAACACGTTCAAAATCGTGTCTTAAAACCAAACACGCCCGAACGTTGAGCGCTGCATTCACCCCATGATGTCCATGGCTCACACGGAGTAATTTTACACAGTTCGTTACTAATATCCTTTTCTAAATTAACGAACGCGTTGCCCAGTAGTCTCAGCAACGTCGAGTTCATGGCCTCGCTCATCTCAATCAGCGTTCGTCCATTAAGATTATAGGAAGTGACTTTCAGGTTGGCATTTTCATCTACAGAACTTACGTACCAAATATTCACACATAAGATCATTAAAACTGCCACCGCTACCATGATGCCAATGTTTGTTATATAAGCGATCTGTAAAAAGTTTGGTGCCTCAGATTGTTCAAAACCGCTGTTTACAGCTAGAATCAAGAGTTAAAATGACTGCCTACTTCTTAATTGTCACATTGCCGGAAACAATTAAACAATTATCCAGCGTTAGTACAATTACTTCATTGTCACTTGAACGTTGTATGTACTTAAACAACACAGCCAGTTTCACTAGACCCCAAGTATCAAGATGTTCTTTCCGAAATTGTAATGCTCATGTTCACACGTAAAGTAAATCAGCGCCTGATAATGTATATCAACAGTCCAAAGAATACACGCATACAATAAACAGTAGTGTCCATCATTCCGTTTATAAAACAGAAACCGACAACTGTGATCGTTCATACTCGAATTAGTAGTCATATTTTTGTCTCTACTGTATGTAAAGGATAACATTTAAACCAACGTTAAATATGAAACACACCGCGTAGGACGAATGAACAAGACCCTTATTTAACTTCTTTAACTTAATTGTAGTGTTCCCACCATAGCAATATACTATTAATATTAAAACTGTAATGTAAAGTATAAAAGCTGCAAAAAGGCTTCAGGAGAACCGTGGTTCGTCGAAACCAAACTCTTTTATTTTGAATTAAATTTGATTTGTATAATAAAGACACAATACTGCACGTCGGACAATCTGTATGCCAATATTTAAGATTGAAGTATACGGCAAATTATAAAAAAAAAACATACTGAATATCAATTGCACTTGTCATTCCGAATATTCGAATAGAATATAAAGAGCGAAATTCAGGAATTTGTTGTCATATCAATTATACATATTTGACATGAACATGTTTCTAATGGACTCATTTAGGACTGTATTGACAAGCCTGTTACAGTGGCATTCTATAAAAAGCGGTCATAAAGTAAGACGGTTCACTAACAACATTTTGCTTTTTCTAAACATACATTAATACGCGACAGTAAAGAGAATAAATAAAGTTCCGAAAAAAGTTAATAAAATACAATCAAAATCGATGTTTTTATTATTAAGATAACTTAACATTGAGTAAAGAAAATACAATAAATGCCCCTCAAGATCTATACTGTCGTAAATAGACTATGTGAACAATATAAACAAAAATGAACACATAGAATATTGGCAACGGTAATTTTACAGGGCTTTGATAGTATTGCAAGCAATACAGGAGTCCCCTACCGGTGAAAACCCCTACTAATTAAACATTGTGCATTTCCGTCAAATCGCTCTTTATCTGTATATGTACAAAGTTTCATATTCAAATCCCATTTGTCGCTGCAGTATTAAGTTGTTGTTTTTTTTTCTATTTTTTAGTAACATTGACCAGACATTCGAGTTTCTTTTTGAGTTATTGCAGTACTAAACTGACAGAGGGCAATCATATATTCCATTCAGTGTACCAAGTTTTATGATCATATGTTATGTTCTTTTTGAATTATTACAGTATTAAGTTTATTTCTATTTATAGAAACAGTCACGTGACCTTTGACCTCTGGTGAAAAATAAAGGATCGTGTACATCCTCGCCTTGCTTTTTTATGTATACAAAGTTTCATCAAAGTATATTCAGTACTTTTTGAGTTATCGCAGGATCCAGGCTTCGGGGATGGGGCAGACAGACAGAGTGAGACCGACGGACGAACAGACAGACAGACGCACACAGACGGAGGGCAAACCCATAGTACAATCTGTGTACCACATTTCATGAAGTTTCATGATCATATCAAATGCATTTTTAAAAAAGACTACAGTATTAACTTTATTTCTATTTTTAGTAACAGTCACGTGACCTTTGACCTCTGGTGAAAAATAAACGGTCGTTCATAATTCATAATTCTAAGATTGCTGTTGTATAGAAAGTTTTTGTTATACCTATCTGAATATCTCAGGTATTTTGTGCGAGTTTGTTTACATGACTTTACATGTGCATACATTTGCAGGTTTAAGAACAATGACACGCCCAACAATAATTTGAATCAGTTTCTATCTATATCTTTTTTAACACATTTTTCACTCAAGTACCAATTAGGTTCATCAACAATGTAAGATACGAATATAACGTACATAAAATTCACAAACATGTGGCTAAATTTTAATATTATTGGAATAATTAAATAATTATTATAAGTACAATTTTAAAGAAACAACAAAAAAGCCTACAATAATAAATCATAAGCATATTGATTATGTGCATAACTCATGCACTCAATATTCTCATCAAATATGACGGGATTAAGTATAAAAATAAAGCAAATAGTTTGTAATTGAGGCATTGCCATTAACGTTATATGCACGGTGATTATCGTATAACGTAAGGCGCGCATTTCATTGGGAACGTATCTCGCAGATGAAGTCATTTGTGCTGGTACATGGTCTGTCATACTAGTAGTATGACCCAGTTGACACTTCCATTGCCTTACTTGGTGTGTTCGATGGTTCCCTTGATTGTCATTTGGATTTGACAGCGTTAGCCTCCGGGTCTGTCCCGGTCAGATACACCCAGTTTGCTGAAGTTGAAGTTCTCGTTCCGTCTAGCCACATCGTGCCGCCATTGTTGGATTTTGCAAGAGTCACAGCTGCGTTCCACCTCCTTTCCGTATCTGTATTAAGTAGGTTCCCTCCGTCCTGACTGCATAACTGTTCAGCATCTCTCTGGTTTAGCTTTTGTGCGACGTACAGCAGACAACTTTTTGCTGTGGAGTCACGAGTATAAGTTGAAAGACATAACATCAGCTCTTCACAGACATCATTCTCGTTTTCAAAAGTTTGCTGACCATTTCTGTTACAGGCAGCATTCTTGTCCAACCAACAGATTCGTGAGCTCGCCCGGAAACCAAACTTGTTGTATATGTGTGCGCTGCAATTACTCCATGGCGACCATTGATCACATGGCTTAGTCTCGCAGATGTTTTCGTTCATATCACGTTCCAAGTTTAAAAAGGCTGTTCCAAGTAGTTTTAAGACCGTATAATTCATTGCTTCACCCATCGCAAGTAGTTTGTTTCCGTCAATATTTCCCTTTGGTATGGCAAAGTCAGGATCTAGTGCCTTTCCTTCATAAATTCTCGCGTTAATCAGTATTGCTAGAGCAGCAAGCGCGGCATTAAACAATACTTTGTTATCCATCTTCAAGAAAATAGTGATATACCCTTTGTCATCCGCCTTTTATAGGCATATTGTCTTCCTTTTGTATATAAGCACATAAATGACGCGATATTTACAGTTACTTTTCAATTGGCACGTTGTTTATATACCTAAGAATGCACTACTAGTGAATTGACATTATTAACATGTTTGATAAACAAGTTTTAGATATACTGTCCTGTCATATTTTTCAGACTTTGTCAAAAGGTAGCACAGATGCTCAATTGCATATGTATGTGTAAACGGCTCTCTAAAGTATGCATAAAGTGTGCTTTCTCTTTGAAAGAGATCCTGCCACTTATTAGATACGTTTAAGGTAATTTTTATTTCTTTCTATAAAATGTTTGAATTTTAAATATGATTATTTTTCTCCGTAAATAGCCATAAATAGAATGATCAATGTTCGAGACACGAATGTTCTTGTTCAGTTATCCCTGCTTCCATTACATTTAGTTCATACAGAACACTATTTGAAAACATATCTTGGAAATGCGTATGTTGTTTGTGTTTTCCCATTGAAGGTTCACAAAAGGAACTATCTACATATTATACGTATATAGTCGCGTGTGCTATCGTTGTACACATTGATTAAAACCGAAACATAAAATGGGTATCCGGACTATTGCCCGGACAAAACGCCGCTCGTCAAATTTGTAAAGGCGGTAGATTCCCCGTTCACGGTTTCGCAAGGCCGGCCAAATTTCCGATCTCGGTTATTCAAACACGGCCAAATCCCCGATCACGGTTATTCAAACCCGGCCAAATCCCCGATCACGGTTATTCAAACCCGGCCAAATCCCCGATCTCGGTTATTCAAACCCGGCCAAATTTCCGATCTTGGTTATTTAAACACGGCCAAATCCCCGATCACGGTTTTTCAAACCCAGACAAATCCCCGATCCTACTGTTTTCAACCGGGACAAACTCACCGATAGACAACGGTTTTTCAACCCGGCCAATTCCCGATCGTAAATCATACCGTATTAGGAGAGTTTTGATAAATTACACTGAATGTTCAAACAAATAATTTCTGGGAACGAATAATTATGTTCTTTAGTGAATATTTAATCATTAAAAGTTTTATGTCAGATTTCAAATTATAAGTTTATCATGTCATCGTAACTGAAATGGATTTTAGTTAAATTTATATGTTATGTTTGTTAACTGACCAATTGAAAATCTGACAAAATTTATGATTAAAATATTAAAAAATAATTCAGACAACATACTTTGTTTGAACATCAGTGTAATTTAAAAATATTCTTAACAACGGTATGTTTGATCGGGAAATTGACCGGGCAGCAACGTTGTCTATCGGCTCGAGTTTGTCCAGGTTGAAAAAGTAGCGATCGGGGTTTTGTCGGGCGTGTGAACTTCATAAAATGATTTTGGGCCTTCATTCGCTCGATGAGAGCAACCGACAAAGTCAATAAGTATTCCAAAAGTTGTGTGCAGTACACGGTTGTAGTGACATTTACAACATTTGAAACGGGCACTGTGTATACAGATTTGAGCACGTAAACATTACATAGCGGAGGGAAGTTTACTTTGCAGTGTGTAATTTTGTAGGCGTGAGATGGATTCTACTAACACTGCGTATCACATTTCATTTATGTCCATATATTTCTATTCTTAGCGATTCTATCAATATAATTATTGCTTCTATAAAAAATATTGGAGAAAAATAGGAATGTGTCTTGTTTTTATATTTATGGAAAATACCGTCGATATTTCCCTTTAATTACCATGTTGTTTTTCTGCATTAAGTGGACGCGCTTGATTCCAAACATATTTGTTTCAAATATTATAAGCTATTATTTAGTATTTGTTAAAAATGCGGTTTTATGTGAAGTGAATGTAAGTGGGCCATTGATGAACGCAATAGAACATGTGTTAGATATACAATATGTGAATTGTTACAAAGGTGCATCATCTTAACCTCGTTTCAGAGTATATCAATAAACTGTTCTGCTAATTCATACTAAATAATCAACATCTAGGCCAATGAACTAGAGTATTTAAAAGAAAATACAATATTTGTTATTATAAAGCATTTTATAGCCACAGAGTACGCAGTCCATAGTATCGATGCGTTTTGCTGGCCAAACGCTAGAATTCTACATTCAAATGTTTGTCAAAACATATTGCCACAGACGTTTATCCTTAAGCTCCATCCAACGAGCCTCATAACATGTTTTTCACAGTCATGATTGCTGAATTAATACACGCATGGAAACGTATAAATTTCTACATATATTACACATAATTAATATATGTTTATATATTTATCACTGGGACAGATTTTGAAGATTTAGACGGTAAAAAAGTATTAACAGCTATTCTTTAAGAAACTGTCTAGCTATAAACTGAAAATTAAAACCATTGATAAAAATAAATGTTTAAATGATCTCATTCATTCGTTCGTTCGTTCGTTCGTTCGTTCGTTCGTTCGTTCGTTCGTTCGTTCGTTCGTTCGTTCGTTCGTTCGTTCGTTCGTTCGTTCGTTCGTTCGTTCGTTCGTTCGTTCGTTCGTTCGTTCGTTCGTTCGTTCGTTCGTTCGTTCGTTCGTTCGTTCGTTCGTTCGTTCGTTCGTTCGTTCGTTCGTTCGTTCGTTCGTTCGTTCGTTCGTTCATTCATTCATTCATTCATTCATTCATTCATTCATTCATTCATTCATTCATTCATTCATTCATTCATTCATTCATTCATTCATTCATTAATTCATTCATTCATTCATTCATTCATTCATTCAAGTTCATTGCATTCAACATATACATATTTATAGCAAATAATACAGTGCTAATACAACATGACTTATCAATAAATGAAAATAGCATTGATTTATTTTTTCGCACATTGGAGGCGGAGCTTAGTGAAATACTCGATAAACATACGCTTCTAATGGAGAAACCTCGAATATACAGGGCACCAAAACCATGGCTTGTGACACTCTGGTTCAACTAAAACTATTAACACGTAAAGCTGAACGTACACGAGGGAAGTATGGTCTAAAACATCAAATCAATTTGAAGCATATATAGCAGCGCTAAAACAATATCCGTATGAGATAAAAAGGGAGAAGAAAAAAACCCAGCTGAGTGAACGGGTCATAGAGGCAATGGTGACTTTTAGTGGTTATCAGACATGTAAAAAAAACTATGCTCAAAATAATATCCCTCTTTTAACTATGTTGATGCCATAATTCAAACAGAAGTCAAAACATTGTTCAGTGAACTGAATACAACATTTCCAGAATTGGATATCTTGCCTACACATATTCCCAAATCATATGTCCATGAATTGTTGCCAGTTCTAACTGAAGTGGTGAATATTTCACTTCAACAAGGTGTCTGTCCAGAAAACTACAAACGAACGATAATGAAACCTCTTTCAAAGAACGCAGATTAAATCATCGAGCTTGTTTTCTACAGATCAGTAAGTAGTTTGTTGTTTCTATCCTAACTGATCGAGAAGGCTGTTCTATACCGAATGAATTATTTTTCTCTCTCTCTGGTGTCTCTTTTATTATGTAGAGCATACACTTAACACAGTTGTTAAAATAACAGACTGGATGAAACACAATAAACTGCAAGTGAACACATCAAAACTGAATTTTTGCAGCAAGGCGCAGTTGTCAAAATGTTCATATGGAAATGTTCAGAGATAAAATCCAAGGGGTAAACCATCGATAACTGGTTGCCTTTTTAAATGATATCTTAACTTTCGAAACACATGCGAACAGAAAATGTCGTTCGGCTGCGTTGAACTTTGTCAAAACCAAAAGGCATTTAGAAAAATCATACTCAAGCTGAAGCAGAAAATCTTGTACTATCATTGGTAAATTCACATTCAAATACCTGTAATGCTATTGTCTTTGATATTGCTGTTTGTTAACTGAAAAAGATGCAGTGTGTTCAAAGCACGATTGTGTGAAAAACATGTTCTCAATAAAAGTAACTATGACAGTTCGAATGCCCCCTGATTTACACTGGCTCCAGTAAAAGCGAGAATAAGTTTGTATGTTTAATTTATAGATGTCATGTTAGCGATGCGCCTGAATATTTAATTGTTGTCAGAATACGTTTCTCGCAGATCGGGCTTAAGATCTACCACATTTGACGAGTGTTACTCGGTTCCATGTAACAAGCTAAAAACATTCAATGACAGACGTTTTTGTACAGTTGGTCCTAAGCTGTTGAATTCCTTACAACTGAATATCCAATAGTCAGTCTCGTTTGAATTCCTTACTACTGAATATCCAATAGTCAGTCTCGTTTTAATTACTTAGTTGTAAGGAATTTAAACGAGACTGACTATTGGATATTCAGTAGTCAGTCTCGTTTGAATTACTTGCTACTGAATATCCAATAGTCAGTCTCGTTTGAATTCCTTACTACTGAATATCCAATAGTCAGTCTCGTTTGAATTCCTTACTACTGAATATCCAATAGTCAGTCTCGTTTGAATATCTCAAGAAAATAATGATAAATCGTCCGTATTTACCAGTCATTTTAGTTTTTATGGACTAAAATTATTTTAACTGAATATATATTACCACTTTAGTTTGATAAATTGTATGCATTATGTGTTGTTAATGTTATTTGTTTGTAACCGGCAATTATTGTTGTATGAATCATAGCATTGTTGTATTTGAAACTATCTGTATATGTATATAGGCTTGCCTATAAATATGTATTTTACTTCGTATAATATGAAACGCCACTGAATAAATTTATATAGAAGTATCTGTTTCACCAAATTAAACCTTTTCAGTTTTAGTAAACTTAAATGTTATTGCACATGTTATTTTTTATATCATATTACGGATAGAAATTGCAGTATAGACGTCGCAACAACTCTCAGTCATATGAAAATTAATGTAATGTTGTATTTAATATGTGCAAATAGATATCGCCTATTTAGTGGAAACTATGTGTACACAAAATGACTAAGCTTGAGAACCGTCCGTCAAAACAATTAATGGACATTGAACAACAAACGGGAAAGTTCTATTGTGAACGTGCAATTTACAGTTTATTTCCAAGTACATCGGGACTGAAATGCCCATCAGTGAACATTTACTTGAAATAAACATTAACCGTATATGTACAGTATATGTACAGTATATGTACAGTATATAACACATGTATATCAAGGCCGATGCAGTAAAATTAAGTCACACTTAAATATCAAAACAGTACAATGAG
Organism: Congeria kusceri; assembly: GCA_027627225.1. NCBI lineage: Eukaryota > Metazoa > Mollusca > Bivalvia > Myida > Dreissenidae > Congeria > Congeria kusceri. Next base: position 69,913,570 of record CM051029.1, on the reverse strand, counting down.
TCAGTTCAATACTAGACAGTACACATTATCAGTAAATGTATAACTCTTTTATTTTTAATATAATCCTTAATATATATATTATACCTATAAGATTTGCCCATGAGATGCATATTAGGTTTTGTTCAATATATGTATGGTTCTTGTTCCTCAAATCAAATGTTGTTTGTTTAACAAAAATAGCTAAGTTCTATTTATTTTTGTGTTATTTAATAATTATCAGAACTTCAAAAATTTGGGTAAAATTGGAATAACATAGTAATACCTGTTAGGATTTTGTTTTCTGAATTCACTGTACAATGTACTATCAAACAATACATGAAGTTCATCATGTAACTTGTTTCATATGCAACACATTCTGCTTCCTGTTGAGTGTACCATGGCCTTTTCCACCTACCAACTTCTATTTCCAAATATGTGCTCACAAAAGCAATTCTACAAGGGTCAATGTTAATTTGGTAAAGATATGGCTGTAATTTAAAAATACGAATATGAAGTGTAGAACTTGTAAAAGTGTTCAAGTTGTTATTAATTATCACTATTGAGGAAGAGGAAGATTTAAAGAACAAATTGAATCAACCAAAGCGTACAGAACATCACATATTTTCTTCCTGTTAGGGAAAGTAAAAATATATTGTTGATAGTTCTTGCATTTGCTTAGTCCATGGCCAAGGAAGAACTTTCTTATGCTCAATGTATATTGGCTGATTTCAATGGTCTCTTTCTTTTTATTTCTAGAAATGATTACATTACTTTTAATAAATTGTTAATAAGTCAAACGAAAGTCGATTCAAAATTACAGTTTACATAAATTAATAGGTACCAGATTACTATTTTATAAGTCAAACACCATGTGTATGACGAATTGATTACGTGTGTTTTGAAAACCGGAACTTACAACAGTACGTGGGTACGTGCCCATTTTACAACAGTACGTGGATCCGTGCCCGTTTTACAACAATACGTGGGTTCGTGCCCGTTTTACAACAGTACGTGGGTTCGTGCCCGTTTTACATAAGTACGTGGGTTCGTGCCCGTTATGCAACAGTACGTGGGTTCGTGCCCGTTTTGCAACTGTACGTGGGTTAGTGCCTGTTTTTCGTGGAAGCATACACAAATGACCGCGATAAACATACTTAGGACTTATGCTGGCCTATGCATAACATGAAAATGTTGTCAAATGCGCTAACAAGCGAACAGGTATATAAGAAGAGAAGTCCAATATCTAAGCGTATTATTAATAACGAGCCATTATATAAAAGACATGTAACGATACCGTCGTGCAAAAAAGAAACGTATGCATCTTTTGATACTTGTACTACAAATTGGGAAAACTGAAATAGATACAGCTTTAAATACAATAAAAAACTTCCAGTGATATTATTTAACAGGTCAAGTTTAAACTGTCAGTTCCTTTATATATGTATGTTTATTTGCATTCTTTTCGCACATAGATCTGTTGGTTAATAAGAAATCATAAGTTGTATAAAATATTGCTACACTTAACATTGAGTTGTACGTAACGCAGGAGAAATTAAGGTTTTACAGGCTTATAAATGCATAGGTGTTACAACAATGACAATTATTGGAATTGGTTTTTAAATACATTGCAAACCAATTTTTAACGAAGGTTCCAATTAATAAATATTGTAAGGTAAATATACACTTTATTTAACGTTAAATATATTTAAAAATTTGATGTAACCTTCATTAATATAATTGCAATGGTTCATTCATTAATATTACCTTCGTACAGAAGCAACAAAAAACTTCAAGTACAAACAATTGGTATGTTTATAATATGCATTATATATAAATTCAATCATGACTTTAAATATGATGATATTTAAACTAGTAAGAAAAGAAATATTTTGCATTTGAAGCATTATACATGCAATTGAAATTGTATCGACGCTGATAACCACATAACATAATCGCGTTTTCAGTCGTGACGTAACTCGCAGATGAAGTTATATAGGATGTAACAATATTTGTCCCACAAACGGTAAGTGCGAGATGCCATGTCCACAACCTTACACAAATCCGCAGGCCCGTTATCCGGTTCTCCTGATTTCCATTTGGACATGACACCGTTCGCCTCGGGATCTATTCCGTTCTGATACTCCCATCTTGCTGAAGTCAAAGTTCTCGTTCCGTCTAGCCACGGGGTGCTAGCAGGATTCGATGTTGCAATGGACACAGCTGCGACCCACCTGCTTTCCGTATCTGTGTTAAGTATGTGCCATCCATCCTGACTGCAAAATGCAGCATCACTCTGGTTTAGCTTTTGTGTGACGTATCGCATACATCATTGTGTGGTGGAATCATATGTATAATTTAGAGGACATAACAACAACCCTTCACAGACATCATTATCTTTTTCTATGGTTTGCTTGCCACTTCGGTAACACGCCTCATTCTTGAACCAACAGGTCCTTGACCGCGATCGGAAGCCAAACGTATTTTGTGTGCGCTGCAATTACTCCATGGTGACCATCGATCACACGGCTAAATATCTTGTGCATTTCATTTTAGAGAATCACAAATGATGCTCCAAGAAAATTTAATAGTGTAAAATTCATTGCTTCACCAATCTCAATCAGTTTGTTTCCGTCCGTGTTTTCCCTGTGTACTGCTAGTTGAGGTCCAGGGACAATTGCATTCGCGGCAAAAAGCTTTATAGACATTAATCTTACTTCTATATCTACGGTATTAAATTTAGGTCATTATTATAAACTTGTTTATTCTAATAGCCTAAACAAATTTAACGTGTCCATGCATACCTTCTTATCAAAAGTATATAATGCGCTTATACTAAAAAAACACATGCTTATTGGTTTTCGATACTGAATTTCTTCCATCGTTACTGATTGTGTCGTTTTATCCGATAGACGTATTTGCGTTTAAAAATTATGGCGTCATCGGGCGCATTGCACGTTTCTGAATTATGTCATTATTGACATAGTGATACTGTCCCAGTGTCGGAGCGTAAGGTCATCTGGTATATATATCGTATCCTTTTATTTAATATTTTACTGCCCGGTGTGCGTTTCCCATTTCAAGACTGGTTTTAAATCTTACATTCATTTAGTTAAATTGTTATTGTTGTTGTTTTCAAGGTTTGTTGGCAGGACGATTCTTTATTAATTTTAAGATAAACATATACAACAACGCTATGTAATCTGGCTTTTTACACCCAACATTACGGCTTCTTTTGAAATAGCATGACGATGATCTAAAAATTGAACAATGTCTTTTAATTTTTTTTATAAAAAGGCGAGATGTACTTGCTTTTGTTTCATTTCATCGTGCCTCAGAAAGTTGCAACTCTGCACTCTGGTTTACATCCAACCATTGAGTAATTAAATTGAATATGTTTTTTTTTTATTGCTGTATAATTTGAATTGCTATGCTATGATGTTAATTTCTTACCTACAATTTAATGTTTTGTGAATAATTCTGAGGTTCGGGTTCGGGCGCCCGTAAACCGATTTAAGTCCCTAATGTGTTTGTGCATTGACCGTTCTAAGGGCGGTGATTACAGTGTTATTCGTTTTTTCAGTTTTGCTGTAATGTGTCTGTTGTGTGCTTCCATGTTGTCAACTGTGTACATGTGCCTTTTAAGTGAATAATTATGGGCTTAGTGTGAGGCTGTGCTCCCATGAAACCGATTTAAACCCCAAATGCTTTGCACCGACCGTTCCAAGGCGGTGACTCTAGTTTTATTCATGTGTATTTTGTGTTTGTGGTGTGTTTTTGTAATGTGCTGTGTTGTTTTGGGCAAATGTTTACTTGCCATAAATAAAGGACCTAGGTCTGCATATCTGAGTTCTTGCCTGCTGTCGCAGCTGGAGTTGAATTTTGTTTATAGAACTTAATAAGATAATATATACTGAAGAGATTGAAAGCAATGCACTATTTGATATAGACGACCAACTATTGGTATTGATATCAACGCTGTTTTCTATAATGCCAATTTCAATGTCAAAATCTCGCAGAACGGCTGTAGAAGAACACCATTAATCAACGCAAAGTCAAAATACCTATGTAAACATAGTATACATCAAAACAAGGTACAAAACCTAAATATTAAAATCTTGATTCACCGCATTGAAATGGTTATATGTTATAATACCTATAATTTTGCCATGTTTTATTTTTTACATGAACTGTTTATAAATATTTTACATATACTTTTTAACCTTGCCTCACCCAAAGGGAATGGACTGAATACATTATTTTATTCATATTCCTGAATAGAAACTGAAGTACAATACTTCACAGCCGTATGGTGGGTGAGCATTTGTAAAAAAATATCATATTCCATTTTGGTTGAAATCTGGTTAAAATAGACATACCGGTCAAGTGTAAATATTTTGTCATCAAGTACTTTGGCCCACGTACCTTAAAGACAACACATTGTAAATGTGCATGTTTGTGCATTTTATGCATAGACCAGGTTATTTCAATACCGCTAGTTATGTACGTTAGACGTCAGCATTATTATATTGCCTGTTCGTGAAACGAAAACCGATAAATAATATAAAACTATCTTATTGCACTCTGTTGGACGATAGAGTATCTTGCTACGGTGCATTTGTATGCTCCGTTGGGGTGGCATACCATAAGGTCGGCAGGTGCAAGGATCCAGTTTATTTCAGAACATATAGGGGTAGAGCTATTTATTCGTGAAAGGTGTTACATTTCTTGAAAACTTGTAAAGAATTCGCATGATTATATATAATTATCTTATGCTGTAACGGGCCCTAGTTTGCTAATCAGATACAAGTGCTTTTTCATGAAAAAGGCCAGCAAATGTGTCATGAAAATTATAACTGGTTATTGATTTGCAGAAGTAGCACACACAACAGGCGTTTATTAAATTGCCCATGTTTAATATGTAAAACAATATACTATGTACACACCCAATTCACGACTGGCGCTACAAGCAATACTTACGGCCGTTCATGTGAAAACCCTAGCCAAAACTCTACGTTCATGGGCGTATTTACAAAATCTTTATCACAATGTATGTGAAGTAGGCGAGCCTAGATTCTCAGACTCATCATTCATCGCCGTCCTTAAGTATTCTAAATTGCAGTTAAGTGTTCTTGGTATACGATAAGTGTATACCAAGTGAATATAAGTGTTCAGTCCCTGAACTCGTTCAAACATATGTGAGATTTATAAAACCTAAATAATTATACAAGTGCCTTAACTTTACTATGTTCGAGAAGTTTCAAAGTGGACATCCATAAGAAACAAATAACAAAGAGGCACGTCTAAAATAAAATGATAGTGTCATTGTATAGCATGTTAAAAACGCAGACTGAATGTAGCTCAAAGTTTCGATATACGGCTTATGAATCAACGTATGCTGCAAATCTCACATTTGATTTTGTTTGCTTCACGAGACATGTTTACCTTTAGTCGTGCTTAATTTATTACATTTACCTCTAATATTCTCGCATCTTTCAATATTTATTATTTTGGCAAATACTTAATAATTAATTCAGTCATGTTTAATCAATCTGTTTAAGTTTTAGAAATTACACAAAAGTATACACCTCTTGCAGTGTTAAGCCTTGACAAACATATTATAATATAACCAAACTTCGATTATAGTATTCGTATTGTCAGCTACCTTACAATGAAGACTCTCGATAGATCATATACTCTTTGATCATATCTTGGTCTAAGTCGTGCTTATAACAGACATTGTGCTTTAAGTATTTAGAACTCGGTATTTATAATTCAGTGTCGATTAGAGTTTGATTTTGGCAGCAAACTCTAGTAAATGGAATTATTCTGCGCTTTTTACTCGTTGATTATATATAGGTCTAAATCTTGTTTAGACAGTTTTGAAGAAATCGGTATTTATAGTTCAGTGTCGATTAGAGTTTGAGTCTGGCAGCAAACTCTAGTAAATACGGAGATTGACTGAAGTTTCAACAATTATCATTTATTCGTACTTGCATAATATTTATAACATAATAATATTTATTTCCTTTATACTCAGTATGGCGGAAATGACGAATGTTTGGCGAACAGTTGCTCTGTTTTAAAATGTCTTTATCATAAAATAGTTATTCGAAACGTTCTTAAGTATTTACTTAACTTCAATACTAATAGCTGTTTGCAGTATAAATATACTATTAAAGGATTAGAAAATAGTAAAATGCATTTTTTAAATCGTAACTTTAATATTATTATTAAGGATTTTACAATGTAATATTTCTTACTTTAGGGGTTTTTCTATGCAGTGAACAGGGATGTTTGTCATTAGCAACTGTTGCCAAAACTGAGCGGAAACCCTCCTTATATACTCTTCGGATGCTGCAGATTTGGCAGCAGCCAATCAGAGTCATGCATCACCCTGCAGCATATATGGAAGTAATGCGGCTATGCCTTAACAATAAAAAACAAATACAATTCCAATAAATTAAAAATCACATTGATATTACTTCTAAATCATAGAATAAGTTAAACTCTTTACATGAAAACAACCAGTAGCTTAAAAATGCATTTATAACAATACAATTTGAAATGCTGCATCATGAAAACATAACTAATTCCTACGCAGCCAGCGTCTCAAATAGTTCCCAGTGAGCCCTTAAGGGTTAACAATAAACATGTATGAACACTATGCAATTTATACTAGAAATCATCTTATAATGCACAAAGAAAAGCTATTATTAACATCTTGACAAGTATTTAAGGATAAAATGCATTTAATAACATTCCTTCATATTCCACCGCATGTAGTAAACAATGTACATTGCTGCATCTATTTTGACAGAGCAGGAATTTTGAAACTGTGCAAAACTGAGGCATTCTTTCAACAATCAACGTTAAATGGACTAAACAGGAGGTAAATAGAAAGATTTAAATTCATTAAAGTTTGTAGAACAATATCTTGCTAAAACAATGCATTTTATAGACAAAGCAATTGCAACAATACTATTGTATACTTATATTCGGATGGAGACTGTACATTACAGTATGTACGAATATTTATGTAAAATTGCACAATCCTTCTTTAAAAATGATTTTAAATTCGTAATACTTCAAGACTAGTGTTTACCGTCTCAGAAAATCCGGCAAAGAAATGCTTGCATACATATGTTCCAATTGTTAACTAACTGTTTCCCATTATTAAAGGCGAAGAAATAGCACAATACTAGAACCACTCGAAATAAACAAAGCTTTATTTCTTGCTGTTGAAGTAATAACCACTAAAACAGTGAATAATCAAATATGCGTTTTTCGGCTTCTATGCGAACAGGCACTGGATTCTACACAACGAAAACAGCTGAACAACATCGAATGATTGTAATGATATGAATTGCTCGATTGTAACTTCCAGTGTTCACCAAACTTTGTTTCTTTGTATATACGCTTTTTTATGTTTGTATGCGTTTGCAATATATAATTGTATTTTTCATTGTAGAGAATCAGCACTAAGTGTAGAGAGTACATAGAATAAACTGCATGTCTGGAGTACTTGTTTGTGTCACGATTCCGTTGCATAGACCTCTATATTATACTAAGACAATTCAAATCTGAATGTTTGATTTCTCTCTGCATATGCGACGTCTATTAAGGGGCGAAATATATTTTCGAAACAGTGTCTACCTATACTTCGAAAATTCAATTTGTCATCAAGCGAACGTATCATGGTACACGCTATTAGCAAGCAAAGCAGTTAGTTAACGTTTTGCCAGATAATTTCTGTTGTCATATTTAAAGCAGCAGTCCATAAAATATGTAATGAAAATACAACTTTGCAGAAACCGTTTCAAATGGACATCTTACCGATCAAAATACAAATAGCAGCATTGAAATCGGTTAAATAATAACGTATTCGTAACTTTTTTTATCGTATTGTTTCTGTATGCGATAGCTGGTGATGACTATGGAGTTCATGTACATTAGTGTGTATCCCGTTCGTACCAAGCGTTTTCAAAGATAGACATTATAAATTGCCTTTCTTAAATAAGAAACAGTTTTCAGTCGAATACACGCCATTTATGTTTATTTAAAACTAATGCCAATTTAAGATGCATTAAATTATATTCTATGGACTGCGGCTTTAACGATATTCACCGTGATGAGGGCACCGATTCAAAGTAGTTTTAGATTGGTAAGAAGTAGGGTTTCCCCCTGAAAATATTTTGATATTTGTCCTGTGTAAAATAAAATTGCAGAAATTAAATTCCATTCAAACAAATGAGTCCTTTTAGGTAGAATTTTAGCACTCTATTTCCATTGATTTGTGTTTCTTTCCTTTTCTCGCCAACAGTCTTTCTACGCTGTCACTGTCAGCGTTTTGATTTGAACAGCGAGCACATGCCAACCTCAGCCAATGCATCTGACAAACACATGTTCCTGTGGATATTCCATAAAGCTGATTTAATCACAATTACGGCTTCGTGATCTGACAAGCTTCTCTTTTCATTGGTCTGGCTCTCCATCTTCAAAGAGGTCAAACAAGATCCAATACCAATGTATCGAAATAAGTGCGTTTAAAGCTATGATATCGAGTTTTCAGTTTTCAATTAACGGTATTTATTAGAGAAATTCAAAATCATTCGCACCTACAGTTTACAGTTTATTGAATAATACAGTGTGCAATGTTTCCATCAGTAGTCAAACAGAGAATCGACTCAAGTGTCAATTTTACATTTGGACAAACAGTAATCAAACAAATATCGAAAATATTCAGAAAATAATTATTAAGCGAGAGGTGGTATATGTACTGTGTACTGTAGTCAACAATCACACATTAATCTTAATATGTATAGTAAGAATTTCTAATTTGCAATGCCTTATAAATAAACATTGCAATTTTTTATTAACATTGCAATTTTGAGAGGTGAGTAATTATATAAATTTGATCATATTTGCTGTAACATAATAAACTGAATTTACGTAAACCCTTCTGACATCATGATACAGTGTGCATTCAAGAATAAAGTGGTATTCATCTTCGAGGACATAGCATAAGTGACATTTTTAAGGTATACAAATGTAGCTGTTGGTTTATGCCATCTACGAGTTTCAACTTAAAGTCTATGCGGAGATACTCTTAATCTGGAGAGGGCCATTCTGTACATAGAAATATTTACATCATTGAAATAGGATTAAAATTTAAAATCTTCTATCAATATGTATGTTTTAGCTCTGAACGATTCACGTAATTCGGAGTTCAATTTTTGTATCATATCTGTAACTCTAACTTTAAAGATACTTAAAAAAGCACACACATCTCCACACCTTGGTTTAACCATACATGATTAAAACCACCGTTTGCTAATAAATTGTAACCACATATACACATGATTTTCTGTTGGGATACATTTCCATTTCACTGTACATGATATCATAAACAACTTTAACAGACTTAATAGCTTGCATATTTACTATCTTATTCCATTCACAGTATATCTGACTGATTGATATGGTCTACCCAATGCACCGTATATAAAGTTTTTCTCAGTTTATCTTCAGACTCCTAGTCATACATCGCAAATATTTTAAGTGTAATCTTTCTATTTGGATACTATTCTGAAGTCCCCATATCTCTGAACCATAGCTTAGAACAGGATAAATTAGTTTATCAAACATTTTTTACCTGTGGTGTATCGTAACATTATTAAATTTTGACAAACTTTAAAACCCGTAACTTTAGCCTTTTGTGTATTTACCAAATATTTAAATCTATCACATATTGTTTTAATAAATTCAACCCTTGGTGCAAACCGGTCTAAATCTCTGAAAACAACATGATATTATCTGCGTATAACAAAATAAATAACTTAAAATCGTCTAAAGTTATTCCTTCATAATTATGAGTCAACAAATATCCCTCAATAGCATTCAAATACATCGAAAACAAAAAGGAGACAATGATTCACCCTGACGTACCATTAACATACAATTAAAGCTATCACTGACCTCGTTATCATATTTTACTCTTGACATAACAAATCTATACATTTAATGTATTTTAGTATTTTACCCGTAACACCGAGCTTTATAAGTTTATATCATGTACAATCTCTAAAACGTATTCAAAAGCCTTTGAAAAGTCTATAAATGTTACATACAACTTGCTTATTCAATACATGACTTGTCACATGATGCAACACAAAAATATTATATATAGTACCCAAAAATATTATATATAGTACCCAAAAATAATATATATAGTACCCATATTTTGTCTGAATCCTGTCTGAACGTTAATGTATACATTATACCGTTCTGCCCACTATGGTAGTCATTTACAAAATTTGTGAATAATGTCCCTAATGTACTTAATAATGTTATACCCCTTTAATTATTTGCATTGTTATTTATCCGCTTTCTTATGCAATAATATTACATAGCCCTCTGACCATGTTTCTGGAAAGTAACCCAAATCAAAAATTTTATTAAACAATGTACAAAGAACTGTCGAAAATACGTCTGTCTCACATCCATAATTCAAACATTCATTAAGAAAAACAGCCTGGCCCGCCAGATTTACCATTGTTTAATTTCTAACATTTTTTTACATTTCATTTCTTGTTATAGTACAATTCAGTTCCTCACACAATATATTCAGTTCAACATTAAGATATCTTTCTTGTTGATACAATATCTCCTCATCTGGTTGAAAAAAATACAGAATCGGGATCATTTAGTTTACAGATTTAAAATAAATAACAAACTCGTCTGATGCCAAGGATACCTTTCCAGTTAAATAATTATACTTCACTTACTCCAGCAATTTTACTTTTTTACATGTATACAATTTCGGTAAACAAAGGTGCTTAGAAACGTATCCATCATAGCTGCAACCGATGGTTTGAGTCATTTTGTATTCATTAGTGTCGACATAATCTCCATGTCTATAAAATAGTCACTGTCAAGCAAATATTACACTTCATATATTGGTAAATCAGCTTCAGTCGTCAACATCTTCAACAACGAACAATAATGAAATTTGCAAAGTCAGATAGCATAATGCACGACAGTACACGACGTAAAAACGTGTTATCAATTAAGGCATAGTTGAATATGGGCGTCTAGAAAATGGCTTTTTCTTGTAGATCAGGACACCTACAGCGACTAAAATACCAATGATTGCAATGGGAATCAGTATTTGGCTCCCTGGAAAAGATTTGGATAAGAATACTAACATTCATTAAAAACAATTGCAAAACATTTTGCAATGCATTTAAAGATTAACTCTTACTTAAAATATTTACGCTGAAAGAAATTGCTTTTTTGGTGTTCCTAATGGGCAATACAATCACTGTAATTAACGCAGTCAACATTTCGCGCAGTGTTGAAAAGGAACTACTTTTTTAGCCGCTCCGTATTGTCAGAATGTTTAAACATACACATGCAGAATCAAATATTTATATAAGGGTATTTACACAACGGTGTGATGTTGGAATCGTTTTGTAAGGGTTTAAAGGGCTTTATAAAGGGCCCTCCCATGCACGAGATGCTCCCTGAGGTGAGGCTTTTTGTACAACAACAGGGACCACTAGCATTTCTGATCATCATCTCTGTGCAGCAAAATCCGACACCTGCAAGCAAAAACTGAAATATACAGAATATTTGTTAGTTTCAATGTAACATCTTTTTTTTTTTCATTAGTGGTCATATAAAACATATTTCCACGACTCGCGGAGCCACTCGTGAAAATATCAGTTTTCTATGACCACAAATGAAATAAAATGTCAAGTCAAGTACGGCGATGTAATTTAAATATCACGATTATCCATCTTATAGGTTTATGTTGATAATAGTAATATTGATAATAGTAATATTGTTTAACTAACAAGTGTGCATGTCTAAATGTAAATGTCATACCATCGCATGGTGTATATCCGCACATGTCACTTGACTGAAACAATCGAACATTATTGTATTATTGTATTGTTAGCAATGTAGCATTGTAATATTATATCGAAAAGCTTAAGAATTTTGTTTTGAAAACAACTATGTATTTACATGACAATTATTCTCAATGCCCACTAAAACAATGCAACAATAATATACAATTATATAAAATTATCTGAATGAATTAGATCAGCAAACTTACCACACCATAAATTCCTACAAATAGTTGATATAACATTAATCTACTGGTATATTTAAAAACACGCAACATTGTTTTTTATATGCGGATACGTATGTTCTCAGCTGAAGTGAGATTTGAACATTTGAATGAGCATTATAATCTATATATAATGTTTCTGAATGTCACATGATGATCTTCTTAAACGAATATTTTAAACTATGAGGTAAAAGAAACGCGTCTTACTGCGCACTTAGGCGTAAAAATTTTGTTTGTTTCAGGTTACATGCCCCGAAAAATAGAGTAGGTAGGTCGAGATTTATTTTTTTACTGCAAAAAATTCAAAACATATCAGTAATATCCTTAAACAGTGTTTATAAGTGATTCTATCAAAACAAAACACTTATTTATTAAAACAAAACATTTGATTAAAAAAAAGAAAAACATGTGACAAACCCAATAATATGTTCTAGGGTCGGGGCATTTTTAGGGTAGGTCAGATAACCTGAAACAAACATATTTTTACACCGATGACATTTTCTGTAGGCGAAGATATGTATTTAATAGCAACTTCCTTGTTCCTTGTCACACTAGGATGGTGATTTAGAATGGTGGACTGTTGACAGGGAAAACATTTTTAAACATTCCGCTTTGCTTTTGTGAATTTGTTTAATGATAATCTTCGCCACACATATGACATACTGAAAACATACACATACATGCGACATTTACAAATACAAATACTCGGTTAATATCCACATTGTTATCAAGAAGCAACAATGAAACTAGCTTGCGAGATTATCATTTCGTTTTAAAAAAGCAATAGAGATACATTTAGAAATATTTCTTAAAAGTCTAGTGTTAGTGCTTAACATTATATACTCGTACATGTGTATGTGAATTTGTTGACAACCATTTTAGTGCTACAGATTTTACATTTTCTGTTTTCTCTAGCAATCTTATTTTATTTATTCCGTATTTTATTTCTAATGCATATGCACAAAGGAGTGGGGGGAGATCATAAAGTTAACTGTAGCTACCTTTAAGTTATGCCAAAAACAGCCTGTGCTGAAAATGGCCGACTTTTGCAACAAATGATTGATGTTTTCCGTTGGTTATTACAAGGTTTCCAGTTTTTCATTCAAAGAATATGTCCATGTTGTGTCCCAATATTCCACATGTCATCACATGTGTAATATCAGGACCATAGCCTATGAATACAAAAGTTATTGAAAGTACCATGTGTGTAGAGGGGCATTTGACATGTAGAACGGACATCATTTGTTCACCTTTTGAACAGTTTGTAGACGTTATCAGACCATTGTATTACTGTAGATATGCAATATAACAATACTTAAACACAGTAGCCAAGTTTGACACTTCTGGAGCTTCACAAGTTCGTTCTTCCAGGCCGTAATAACTTACTGTAAGCACACACGTATTACTGGTGACGACTCTATAAACAAGATAACAACTGGAAGTCAGGCATAACATTTACAAATCAAATACGTTTTTGACAATAGTACACTTGTACAGCGTGTCAGTATACATAATGAGCAAAAACTATTGATTAACATATATAATTTAACATATATAATAATTTAATGAAATATCAAAATTTGTTATTGTGCAAACGTTTTAATGATATTTTATTGTATCACTTACTAAATTATTTTTTTTACAACATGCGGTAATTAGAAATTGATAAATACATATTATTGATTCGCAAATGTATTATTACATTTTAATGTTACAATTTTAAAAACTGTATATCAGCCCAACAATATAGTGAAATTGACCATGTGCACCTGATGTTTTAAATGTATTCTAGTATTAAAGTACCCTACCTCTGTGACGACGTAGTGTTTGTGCTTAGTTGTATTGAACCAAGAAAACTAACAGACAATTTATTGCGATTATAAGTTCAACCCACAAGGCATTGAAGCTGGTCTTCCTGGTCCAAACTATCTTTAGTCATCTAAAGTAATACTTTAATCCGTTTGAACTTTAAAAGATTTATTTCATAAAAACGAATTGTCTCCCTTACATTAGTTTAATATAATAATATAATAATTTAATGAAATATTAAAATTAATTATTGTTCAAACGTTTACATGATATTTTATTGTACCAGTTACTGAAATAGTTTGTTTTTTTTACAAAAGGCGGTAATTAGAAATTGACATGTTCATTTATGTTTTCCGGAAGTGCGTCTCCAATGGCTATGATCAGATGACCACTTTCTGTAGATGTATGATTGACCCAGAAAAACTGTATATCAGCCCAACAATAAAGTGAAATTAACCATGTGCACCTGATGTTTGACATCTAAAGTAATACTTTAATCCGTTTGCACTTTAAAGACGATTTCGGTACTTTTTTCTGCGCATCTTTTCGCGCATTAGTGGAATTAATTTAAAACTTCATAATGGGAAGTGATTTGACATATACTACTATTTATTAAATATTGTGTACACTGTAATTACCAACTAGAATCAGATATATTCAAAATAATTGCCATCATCATAGTAGGAGTTTCTTGTGACTCGATTTTATTTGCGAAAGTTTGATAATACAATGAAAACGAAAGTAGGAACACGCTGACTGAACATTGAACTCGCATATAGCTGTGCACATGCTTACGATTATTGTGAAAGTGTTTTGGCTTCAATAACGTTTTGCACAGAGTCATTATCAACTGCTGCTACTAGAATAATTATATATAATATATATCTATTTACTTTTATAAGTGTATTGTTGTAAATTTTGACTGTCATTCCATCCTGTTTTTTACAGAAAAAAGTCCAATTGATACGCACATGTAAACTACATATCTTTTCTCGAAAACAAGCACGGTGACGCCCTGTTTTATTTTTTGCAGTTTGTTAAGAATATAATTATGTAATAAATATCGAAAATTCAGGAATTTTCACGGAACAGATTTTTTCTATAGTCAAAGCCAAACATTTTGTATGATTACAAAATGTAGAATTGTTTCGTTAAACAGGATAAAAAAAACATTTTTTGGAAAATATAATATTATTTTTTCACTATGTAACGGATTGCTTTCTTACAATTACCCATTTCAACCAATAGGATGTCGTTATTTTTTACGAATCAATGGTCAAGACTTTTTATGTGCTAAAACAACAACAGCATCAAATTGTCATAAAATGCATTCACGGGTAGGTCATTTACATGCATTTTCCAAAAAATCTAATTCGGTGACCCCCAGTTTTATGGTTTCATTGTATTAGGCATTGAACGATTCGCAAAATATGTAAAAATGAAAAAATTTCACGGAAGGGAAAAAACTGTAGAAATCGTCTTTAAACGATTTATTTCATAAAAACGAATTGTCTCCCTTTTGTTTACATTAGTTTAATATACTAATATAATAATTTAATGAAATATTAACATTAATTATGTTGCAAATGTTTTAATGATATTTTATTGTACCAGTTACTAAATTAGTTTGTTGTTGTTTTTTTACAAAAGGCTGTTATTAGAAATTGATAAATATAATTGTATGAATCGCATATTAATTATTAAATGTTAATGTTTTCCGGAAATGCGTCTCCAATGGCTATGATCAGATGACCACTTTCTGTAGATGTACGAATGACCAAGAAACTGTATATACACGTTAAAACACGCTCCCATACCGCGTACCATGATAATGCCTAGAGCCAGGCACGAACAGTATCTGTTCATAAAATTATGCTCATAACAAATATTTTTTATATTTTCTATTCTGTATTGAAGTAGTATCATATGTGCTAATCTTCCATTTATATGTTGTATTAGATCTATATAGATTGAATTATTGTGAACAAAATCATGTCATTTCTTAGTTTTCAGTTGTCATTGGCTATACTTCTCTACTTATTAATGTTCGTATCTGCTCCATTCATATATAAGAAAATCATAAAATGATATCGCTCATTATACAAAGGTATCAAGAACAGTGATTAGCAATGGACATACTTAAACGAAAATAGAACTGGGACGAGTAACCAGCTATTGGGTCTAGTTAATTAAAACAATAGCATTCTTGATCATCAGTCAGAGAATGCATATCATTCTTACAAGACAAAAGGGGTTATAAGTCAGTTCTCTGTTAGTAACCTTTATTACCATGAAGTTGAATATGGAACTGAAACAAACTACTTCTAGATATGTATTAGTCACTTTAATTTATCACTTTACTGTGCAAGTGTTACAACGAAAGTCATATAAATATAATATGTAATATAATATATATAATTAATTTTATTACCTAAATATGAATAATATATATCTACAAATAAATCATGGATATAATAGAATTGTGTTTTCCTGCTTTTTTTGTAATATCTTCTGCTGTTTTTTTTTCTCCATTTTTGCCATTTTACCATTATGGGTGGTCACTTGAGATTAAGCATAGTATCAAAATAACAATGGTGACCCATATTTTTTAATAGTGTATTTGGTTCATCGGACATTATAGAGTATATATATATATTTAAAACTATGGAAATCTATACATTAGAATATACTCTAGGATACGTCTTTAAGAAGTGTCAAACTTGGCTATTGTGTAAGAGTAATGTAAAATGTCAAGAATGTCCTGGACCTCTGGTCTCATCTATAAAATAGAATTGTAAATACACGAAATAACTGTCAAAATCAACACCACATGAACTTTTCAATTAACATCTATGAGGGTATAATGAGTGTGATACTAAACTCAATAAGCATTATGAAATACATTTGCTATTTACTATATTGTATTTGTAATAAATATTAAAACCTT
Organism: Congeria kusceri; assembly: GCA_027627225.1. Lineage (NCBI taxonomy): Eukaryota > Metazoa > Mollusca > Bivalvia > Myida > Dreissenidae > Congeria > Congeria kusceri. The sequence goes on along the minus strand of CM051029.1, from coordinate 69,896,702 downwards.
TCGTGTAAATCGTTTTGCTAAAAACCAAACAAAACACACGAAGAAAATCAGTTTTAAGTTAAATTTTATTGGGGTAAACGGATATTATGAATGCATATATGTATTTGGAAATAAACACATCGTTAATAAGAACATAAACATGTTTATTTATGGAAACGGATATATGTGTACATGTAACAATCATGTTTTCTTTCCGGCTGGATAATGTATGTCCAGTTATTTACCAGCTTCCTAGAGAAAACCATATGTAAAACGACACTAACATGCGCCGTGTAAGCAGTAATCTACTCCTTTGCAATGAAATGGAAAATGGCTTAATGCAATATCGCTTACGAGCGCGAATCCGGAAAACGAAACCGTCTAATGCATGTGGCGTTTGACAGAAGGAAATTGCTTTATTTTCATAATGCCAATCCTCTGTACACGCAAAAGCGATTACGAATCCAATATATGCTTTAAGCCAATAGAAATGAAGGGTATTATATCAGAAGGCGGTACTACATCTCCGATATTACTGCGCACAACCGCCAAATACCAAAATATTATTACCAGCGGAAATTTCGAGGTTCCAGGTTCATTATTCTTTGGTATTTTGACCGGTGCTAAGTATTCTGAAAAGGCGCGCAATTGTGACTGTCAAAAAATGGCGACTTTGGAGTTTGTTGTGGGACTTCTGCTCATCGGTGTGGCGGTCAACGCCAGAAGCACGGGGAACGATGTACACGTCGTGCACGTGGTGGTAAGATAATAAGTTATTATACAACTGTTTTACAACATAAAAGTAAAGACATAATTCAAATAAATGGTAAAATCACAGGCCTGTATTGTTATTAAGTCGCTGCATAATCTGCTCGTTAAAACTTTTTGTCATGTACATAATTGTTGTATTTATTAACTATTTTCTAAAATTCTTCCAGTAGATTGTTTAACGGGAAATTCTGTCATTTCTCTAAGAAACGCCAAATTATATGTACATGCCATGTTGTTTTAGCTGCTTATACAGTTGAACACCGCTATTTCGAACACCGTGAATTTTCGAATTAATCGCTATTTCAAAGTAATATTTGGTCCCCATTTTTTCTTCTTTATTTAACTAAAATACCAATTATTAATTCGAAATTGCCTATTTCGAATTCATCTCTATTTCGAACTAAAATTCCGGTTCCGACTAAATTTTTCTTACCTAATAATCAGTGGTTATTTCGAAGTCGCACCAAAGCCGACGCTGTGGTCGCACCTTCTATTGTTTCGGGTTTACCAAGTTTGTATTGACGAGTGGCTAGATAATCAATATTAATTGGACATACGTTAGAGTTAGTATTATGAGATTATGCACGGTATTGGCATTTCACAGTGCTCGTTCTTAAAGTGCTCTCTCTCTCTGATATCAAGCTTTTCTTTATCTTTTATAATTTGTTAAAAACAACCAAATACATGCAATTAGTGTTTATTTTTTTACAATTATAACAATATTTACGAATCTTCATACACATGTCCATATCACATACACATGTAGTGTAATTTTACAGCATGCACAATTTTCAAAACTATACAATTTATTAGTACAATAGACAGAAGAGAACATCGCTATTTCGAACTTTCCTATTTCGAACTATTTCGCCGGTTCCAACGACTTCGAAATAACGGTGTTCAACTGTATGTATGTATTGATGAAAATAAGGATTCATATTATATTTAGTAATACGAATATGGGTTATCTGAAGGACATAGAAATGATTTAAGATAACATATCTCCTGGTATAACCTCGGGTAAAACAATTGTATTTTGCTTATCATTTTCAATAAATCACCTATTAAATAAAAAAAAGTGATGAAATGTTTATTTAATGCAGTTATTTCGGCAAAGAAATGATAGATTTATCACACATGTCATTTTCAACACAAGACAATTTGCATTTTACTACATGTATTAATATACTTATAGCGCATATTTTAAAACTCTATATATAGTAAATAGTAAAAGTACATAAACCATTTATTGGAATTGTCTTATTTATCTTTCGCTAAGCCAAGTGCAATTTATTTCACTATACCAAAGCAAAGATATATTTAACGAACAATAAATATAATATTCGTGACCGAACAAACTGCAATGGGATTTATATGAATAATAGGCTTCGTGTAACCATTTTTTCTTAATCGATAATGGTTGTGATAAACAAAAGATTTTATAATTGAACCTAATATAATATGGCGTAAAATCTCCATTAAAGACACAGAGTACCGGTTCTACCCAGGAAACGGACTCGAGAGTGTCTCAATAAGCATTAGGCTTTCGATGCAATCGAGCTAAAGTAAATATGTTCAAACTATGTACGTTTTATTACTTGTATTTAGCCGCATCAGCAATTTCCACTCTGAGATAGTGTCACTGAAATAAATGCTTCATTAGCACAAATTAGAGGTATAAACTTTCACCGTAGTAATAATTGAAGCGCACAGTATTGTGTTATTACATATGCATAATTTCCAGTGGATTTGTAAAAGAAATAATGTGAATTCAGCTTGTCATTGCTTGTTGAAATATCAATATTAAATTTCTTACAATGTCGTATACGTGTATAAAGCATTATTATAAGTATATCACGGGAAACTACTCTAGGAAATTGGTATACAATCAGTGTGTACTATAAATTACTTTACAGGAATAATGTACGAATTTTGTATGAACTATGAATAATTTTCACATAGTTATCGTCTAAAGCAACTAATTAGCTACACTTATTAAAATTGTATCTTCACATTAATCTTGAATATTGCAGCAAAGAACTAACATTATCTTTTAACTTGCAGATTTGTTGCTATTAAATTAAAACATTAACAACAGTTCTTTAAAAAACAAATTTCATTTATATATTGATGTTTATTGTTCATTATGTTAACAGGGTGAAGTTGGTATTTTTATCGGTAACACTTTGCCTTGTGCTTCAAGTTCACAATTTGACAAAAGTACCTAATCATATCATAAATACAAACAGATTAAAAGATGGAAACAGTAAAGAAAGTGTAGAAACAAAAAAAGGATACATAATCGTAGCAAAGAACTCAACTGATATGTTTAGTTTCAAGATTGGAATTCCATCTCTTGCTTTATATATATATTATATTGCTTGCATTATAAGATAAGTTACGCCGTTAATAATATTATGTACGTGGACTACTAAGGCATATTATTGACATGAAGCACAATTTGAAAAACATCGCCTAAGATAAAGATACCAAATATGTTACATAAATATCATAGGCCACTGAAGCGGGTAATACAACGTATTTAATTTCAACAATCTTTCGGAACAAACAAAAAATCCTGATCTGTTAGCGATGTACATCAAGTAAAAACAACGTTAATCTTGAATGATAGGATACGTGCGCTATCAGCCCCAACAATCGTTCAGAAGCGGTCTGGGATCTCCTGGAATTTCCTGATACCTTCGGTTCTACGACGATAACACGTCTTGGTTATCTTTTCACAGACGTAATGCAGTATCGCTTATTTCGCCGTAATATGTACGTTAATGAATTATTAGAGTTTTAACAAAAAAAATGTCATATCATGACTTCAAATAGACTGCGTCGTTCAATTTACATAATGACATTTGCAAAACAAATAAGAAGCAAGAAATGTCAGATTCGGCACAGAAGATATGGCAATTAGGTATTTCACAGTACTATTATTAGAAATCTATTACCTAACTATTATACGATATATGGTGATTTCATTAAGATAGTTAAAAAAAAAAAAAAGATTTTGAAATGACTTAATAATAAGCCTTTTGCAACACCTATCATGTCACCTATCAAGCAGCGTTATTGCTTGTTCTCTTCCAAATCCTCGTTTCCAAAGACATTGACTGTTTGCCTTAATTGTGTCACCATTAGTCATTGAACGACATAATTTTGTTTTGGTCTTGGGCTTCCGCCTGAATGGTAAAAGTTCTGTTTTTATGAGAGTATCCACCCAAAATAAGAGAATTCAAATAGATATAGTTTTTGTTTGTATGCAGATAGCACATAACAATATGACCGTCAGTTTGAGTCGTCAATCCAGTTATAACAAGAGTTAATAAAACGAAATGATCGGCCAATTAATGAAATGGTTGATAACTAATGAAAGGACATCACAAGATAATAATAGGCATGCAGACTCGTTTGCTAATTACAAAGTTCCGTGCGGTCAACAAGAGGGCTAGGTGATGAGCGTTCAACTGAGAATCGGCGTGCCGTTACACCGTTTTAAACCCACAATGCTTTGCATTGACCGTTCCAAGGCGGTGACCCCAGCTGTATTCATTAGTTTGTTTTGTGTTGTTTTGTGCGTATTGTCTTGTATTGTATATGTACAGGCAAATGTTCACTTCCATCAAATAAATTATCAGCGGATGTTAATAAGGGTTTCTGTCCTGGTGATGTCTCTGGAGTTTCATTATAACCAATTAATGCAAATAGCCTTTCAAGAAGATGTGAAATTCTATAAATAATGCATGACAGTGTTGTTACTGTATTTAGTATTGTATTCATCATAGCAAAACGTGTATTTTGTATTGTATTCATCATAGCAAAACGTGTATTTTGTATTGTATTCATCATAGCAAAACGTGTATTTTGTATTGTATTCATCATAGCAAAACGTGTATTTTGTATTGTATTCATCATAGCAAAACGTGTATTTTGTATTGTATTCATCATAGCAAAACGTGTATTTTGTATTGTATTCATCATAGCAAAACGTGTATTTTGTATTGTATTCATCATAGCAAAACGTGTATTTTGTATTGTATTCATCATAGCAAAACGTGTATTTAGTATCGCATTCATCATAGCAAAACGTGTATTTTGTATTGTATTCATCATAGCAAAACGTGTATTTAGTATCGTATTCATCATAGCAAAACGTGTATTTTGTATTGTATTCATCATAGCAAAACGTGTATTTTGTATTGTATTCATCATAGCAAAACGTGTATTTAGTATTGTATTCATCATAGCAAAACGTGTATTTTGTATTGTATTCATCATAGCAAAACGTGTATTTTGTATTGTATTCATCATAGCAAAACGTGTATTTTGTATTGTATTCATCATAGCAAAACGTGTATTTTGTATTGTATTCATCATAGCAAAACGTGTATTTTGTATTGTATTCATCATAGCAAAACGTGTATTTTGTATTGTATTCATCATAGCAAAACGTGTACTTTGTATTGTATTCATCATAGCAAAACGTGTATTTTGTATCGTATTCATCATAGCAAAACGTGTATTTTGTATCGTATTCATCATAGCAAAACGTGTATTTTGTATTGTATTCATCATAGCAAAACGTGTATTTTGTATTGTATTCATCATAGCAAAACGACCTGGATGAATTTCTGTCTTATAGTCATCATACATTGTGTATACATTACCAATATAAGATTGTTATAATTTGTATTAGTCACAACAGTATATCGAGGGAACAGACGTTCTCGTTTCCAAGTAAACGGAATAAAAATAAAAACGATAAGGCGAATATCAAATCCAAAATATGCCATGTACTATACATAGAATATGTACTGCAATAAACGGCGTCAATTCGGTTATCATTATTTCAAATTATCCCCTATCTCATGTTAAATAACGCTAAGAACTATAATAACCATAGTGAAGGGGAATTATTCAAGCGATTTCCGTGACTGTTGATCATAAGCTTGACATTAAATACGTCGACCTAGAACGAAATCAGTTTAAAGGGGGCAATGTACCTTTGGGGACTAACGATTTACACCCTCCAAAAAATCAGGAAGAGCTTTTTGTATATATACGATAGCTTCGTGGTCTTGCTTTGTCATTTTTTAGTTGACCGTGAATTTAAATAATCCTGTTCTAGTTTACAACTGATATTGTAGGTTCTTTTTCAAATATGGAATTATTTAAATTTATTTGGGTTTGCAAAAGAATCACAACCGCTGCCGTGCGCTTTCTCTCTTCCATTTTGAATGCGTACACGTAGCACGAAGCAGTTAATACATTATTTCAAACGTGCCGATCCGAATTACACATTGTCTGGGTAGACAATCAAACTTCAAACACATGTTAAACGAATGCAAAAACTGTGTTATAGATAAAGATAAGCAAAAAATGTCTTTATCGATTGTTTCTCTTTTCAAGAGTTTGCAGCGCCATTGAGGCATGGTAATTGTGATGTGAAGCATCTCTGGACTCTGTACAGTCTCAAACGATAGATTGTGTAAAGTTTAAAAAGTGTTATAGCAAATTAGTTTCTAGCATACACTATATCTGCGTACTTTATAATGAGTTTATATGTAAACGTAATGAAATAAGTCCCATTGTTGTGTATGTCACTTTACTGGTCATATAACTGGCACTTTCATTTCCGGAGTTAATAAAGATATCCAACTGTTGGTTATGATTCACAAGATACATATGCGCCATAATTGAAATGTTGTCTTAAAAGGACTAAATCTTCATAACTATTGGTTTCCACATAATAAGTTTCCATGAATCGTAATTAAAAACAAATAAAAGCAACTGTTAGCCTGACCATTGCATATTCGAACAATGCATCCATATTTAAAAGTGAATAAGTCGAGAGCCACGAAGACTTAATCGCAAGCATTTATTGGCATATTTAATGTCAGTGAAGTATATAAATATTTAACCAGTATAATTATGCAGCATCCCAAAACTGTATTATCTGCCATCATAAATTTCCAGCTGATATACTAAGGCAGATGCTCTTGCGACGTCATTTGTTATGACAGGAACATCTGTCACACTTTCTCTCCTTATCCGTTTTCATCGTGTTTGGCATATTATAAATGTTTCTGACGCAAATAAATACGAATAGAAAGTGAAAATTGTACACACAGGGAAAATATGTATTGATGTGGTTTTAATACAAATATACGTAACAAACACGAAACACATATATGAATATGAACTGGGGTCACCGCCTTGGAACGGTCAATGCAAAGCATTGGTAGTTTAAACTAGTTTACGGGCGCCCGTTTAGGGTTTGTTACGTGTTTTTGTATTGTGCTGTGATGTTCTGGCTATTGGTCACTTGCCGTATATTAAGGATCTTGTGCTGCTAATAAGAGTTCTCTCCCGCTGCTGCAGCTGGAGTGTCACTTTGTTTATTCTAATCTGCCAAACACGAAACATATAGATCGAGACAATACATAACACCAACATTATAATGTGAACGAATAATTTTCTTTGTGGTCGTTAAGCCCTCCGTAACGTATTTATCACAATGTATTGGGGCTAAAATTCTTAGTTTATTTAGCCTGTCCAGTTCGACGAAATAAATGTGACCTATACGTGTATTGGTCGCCCAAACCCCATTCATCTAGTCTTATCCTATTGAATTTATCGTTATTATACTTTTTTTCATCGCAAGTACTGTTGTTGTTGTTTCAGTGAACTAACAGGATAGATACATGATTTATTAGGAAAATCACTGGAAAAAATTAATTGCTCCTTTTGCAAATTGTAAAACTCAAAGAAATGTTTGGACAGATTTTATTCATTATATCCTAAACTATTTCATTAGAAAGGTATTTTTTGGAATGTTAGAGTCATTGTTTTAAATAATTGGAATGTCAGAACGGTTTTAAATCTTTAAGTTCATCGTGCTGGCATATGATCACCTGTAAAAGCATTCACAATTAATTTGCTTGTGACGTATATGTTGCACTACTAAACCACATTATACATGTATGTTCTGTCTTCACAAAGGTTTAACTATACATTTAGTCTCGAATATTTCGACAGTCTTCCATGCTTCATCGCTATAGTACATATACGTGCTCAGTTTACGACAAATGGATGAAAATAAAATATCAACCACACATGGCAATACACATCTAAAAGCTCGTGGCTGTCCAATTACCTAAGTTGTGTTGTTATTTCAATATTTGGATTATTTTATGAATCAGCATTTATACATCTTTAAACAAGTTGTTTAACAATTCGATAAAAATAAGCACGAGTTTTTATATCAGTTTTGATTTTCAAATATAATTAGTTGCAAAAGAACAATGTTATGTACACATGAAAGCATATATACATGTACCCATTTATTAAGGAACATTTAACAAGAGAACATTTTGTGTCGACTTCTTATTTGTAACTGAATGCTATATCTGACAATAAAATCTTCACTTCTCCTCAATATTCTCTTTTAAAGTCATTATAATATGAAGTAGTATTCACGTTTAAATGATATCACTTAACGACCAAGTCGGTTCCACATGAACATGAGCGTTTTTCGGCTTAAAAGGATCAAAATGTTTCATTGGTTGTTTCTAACACAATACTTGAATCTTTATATAATATAGTCTTGTTTAAATAACTTTGGCAAGAGTTGTATTGACACTCCATGATAGTAATAGATAACTTATTGCTCTCTGTTCAAATAATCACTGAATATTAGTTGAATATTTGAAGACATATCATGAGGCACATATGAGACGTGTCATGGGAAAACCGGGCTTAACTCATGTGCGTTAAGTGTCGTCCCGGATTTGCCTGTGCAGGTCGCAGACGCTAATCCGGGAAGGCACTTTCCGATTGTATGGTATTTTCTGTTTCAAGAAAGTCACTTCTAAACATACATCCAGTGTAGGCGGACAGTGCCGTCCTGGGTTAGCCTGTGCGGATTGCACAGGCTAGTCCAGGACGACACTTTACGCACATACATTAAGCCCGGTTTTCTCCAGACACGCCTCATATATAGTCGTCTATAATATGCAGCTATGTTGTTGGACATAAATGGTAAAGTTTGATCTGTGGGAAGGATCTCCTAGGCCATTTCCATATTCATCGTTTCGTTTTTGGTTTGTTTTTGGTTGCTTTTTTTTCAAAATGCATCACTATATTATTATCCTTTCCCAGTTTGAACTAGCTGTTAATTACTTTTGCAACCAAAGTGTCAAACCACGTAATTCATTCGACGTCTTAGCGCCTCTCTGTAATGGAATGACTCTTTGGGGCAAGCTCTTTGCACGCAAGGCAATAATTAATGAACCTCATTAAAATTGATTTTCTCGGTGGTAGAGTGTTTCTGGTATCATTTTTGTTAAGATCCCTCTTGCAGCGTCTACCATGATTAGATCGTACAGATTTTTAAGATCACAATGAAATGTATTCATCTTTAAAGATGTTATCGAGTAATAGATAAATTGACAGTCACGTTCCTGTTTTCTCAACTCAAAAGTTGTAATCCAGATTTATGTCATTTTTGCTACAGCTTTAAAAATATCAAAGAAGGCGTGATTAACCTGTATATAAGTGTTTGTGCACTGTTTTCATAAGTAACAGTAACAGTAGCAAAATAATAATATAACTTGTTTCAAAGAATGTCTATTTCTAATTTAATAATTTCCTATTATATTTAACGTTAGCAATCAATTTACAGTTGTAAAGCCATGTCTTCTCACATTGTATTGAAAAGCCCAACGAGCTGTTAAGTATTCGCATTTCAATTTTATACCACAATAGAGCTATATTGGAATCTATCGCTTTTATTCATGAAATAATTGCACAATTAACGAAAATGTGTATGTATAGTAACACAAAAGAGTCAAACGATAGTCAGTGGTGAAAATTTTATCATTCATTGTTGACCGATAATTATTTGTGCGTTGCTCATAATATTTGTTATTATTAATTGCAACTTTCCAACCAGTTTCATAGCGTTGGCATTTCATTATCATAAGGGTCTCAAACGCCATGCATTGACTTACTATTTAAAAAAAAAACATGCATTGCAGTAAAAACCTTAGTGTTGACCGATAATCCTTTGTGCGTTGTTCATAATATTTGTTATTATTAATTGCAACTTTCCAACCAGTTTTATAGTGTTGGCATTTCATTACCATAAGGGTCTCTAACGCCATGCATTGACATACTATTAAAATAAAAACATGCATTGCAGTGAAAACCTCAGTGTTGACCGATACTTATTTGTGCGTTGTTCATAATATTTGTTATTAGTAATTGCAACTTTCCAACCAGTTTCATACCGTTGGCATTTTATTATCATAAGGGTCTCAAACGCCATGCATTGACATACTATTTAAAACAAATGCATTGCAGTGAAAACCTCAGTGTTGACCGATAATTATTTGTGCGTTGTTCATAATATTTGTTATTATTAATTGCAACTTTCCAACCAGTTTCATACCGTTGGCATTTTATTATCATAAGGGTCTCAAACGCCATGCATTCACATACTATTAAAACATAAACATGCATTGCAGTGAAAACCTCAGTATTGTATTTGATTGATCAGCTTTATGCATCATCATTATTATTAATATTATTATGATTTTAAATAATATTATTATTGTTATAATGTTATAGTATTTCACGAGACATTAACCGATATCGAACAGCCGGTATATACATCCGTTGTAAAGAATCGGTCCCCGTTCCTACAAGCCAATGCAATGACTGACGAGTCGTAATGTATGGCATGGCGGGTCATCCGAGTCGACAGCAGCATCTGTCTCACTTAGTATTTGCATTAATTGGAATTGAATGTATACTTCTATTACTGCCTTCGGGAAGGCGGACTAGTTTAAATATTAATCGCAGACTAATTAGCAATTGTAATGTAAAACATTTTTATGAATAAGTATGCATGTAGATGGACCGTACGCATGAGACCGACTGTATCGTAGAGCGACATTATTTAAGCGTGAAAACTGCTTCATATAATTGTGACATTTAGGGAGATGAGGTGAAAATTGAAGGGAAGTTAAGATGTTATCATTGTAACACTATCATGTAACATTAAGTTATGAATAAGACAAGAAGAGGGAGACACCAAATATTTATTAGCAAATACGCACGATATAATGCTTTTTTTGCCACAAATACATTACCCTTAAATAAAAGTAAAATAAAATAATTACTAAATAGAGATAACAGTAGTAGTAGTGTAAATATAAAGTCTAATAATGCGTATATATGTGCATGTACTTTGCAAAAGAAAAATCGCTTATAATAATTGTATACAAAACATATACAGACGTTTACAGTGACCCTACCTTAACAAACGTTTACAGTTATCCTACTTTTGCATACGTTTACAGTGATTCTACCTTTACATTCGTTTACAGTGACCCTACCTTTACATACGTTTACAGTGACCCTACCTTTACATACGTTTACCGTGACCCTACCTTTACATACGTTTACAATGACCATACCTTTACATAAATTTACATTGACCCTACTTTTACATATGCTTACAGTGACCCTACCTTTACATACGCTTACAATGACCCTACCTTAACATGCGTTTACAGTGACTCTAAATAACATTTTGCTTATAATTATTACATAGTGTTGTACTTTGTCAAAGTAGTATCTTTATATAATACAATGTTGGCTTTATATTCGGTACTTTATCATAATAGGTTTATCAATCTTGTATTGTTATTAAAATTTAATTACTAAACTGAAGGACAATGTACCTTTAAAGGGGTCCTAAATAGATGAACTGAAAATAAATGTGTACAGATATACATGTCGACATAAGATTGCTTTCGCAGCTGATTATTATAATTATAATAAGAATGAGATTTGATAACACGTCAGCATTGTTTTATCAAATTAGACAGATTGACAAAATAATGACGATGCATAAATTAAAAAAAAAAACGTATTATACTTACAAGGTATATCACCATATACACTCTCAGTTAACATTACGAACAGATTTTATTGATTACTCACGTATTTGGACAGACACTGACTTTATATTTATATGATAGTCATACAGTGAGTGGTATGTTAATGTATTTGTTCTCTGGTTTTCAAGCATTGCAAAAATAGTATTGAATTCTGTGATTATCCTTCAAAGACCCATTGTGTATTAATAGGAATATATATATTTTTGACGTTGAATTTATTCACAAAGAATGTAATTTCTATGGGATAACAGTGGTATTTGTTCAACTTTAACAATTCAGTTTACATTCATTTCGTCAAACGCGACAGGCTAAATTAATTAGGACTTAATAAAACGTGATAAATGTGTTATGGTGGACGTTTCAGTCAATACAATGGGGTTATTAAAATGTATGTTTATAATTTATTTTCGTCTTTGGAAAATAAGTTTATGCATATGAACGCCTTCTTTAGTTTAAAACCAATCAGTAATAGGATACCAAGTATTCGCGCTGCAAGTAATGGTTGAATACATAGCGCATATATTCGTGTTTAATCTGCAGGATTAAAACATTTCGGACCTGGACATGAACTAGAGCTATCACTTAAGGTCATAAATACCCCCCACATATCGCTTTGGTACAGATGTAGAGCTTTGACACAGATGTAGAGCTTTGACACAGAACAATGTATTAACTGACAAAATGACCTGCATACAAGGAAAAATGTGTTTGTAATGCAAAATGAAGAGTAAACGCAGAAACCATTCACAAATACTTGACCTTGGATTCCGACCTTGCCCTTTGACTGATAAGCATGAGGCATGTGCGTGACACAATGTCTAGTTATGTGGAGTAACAATTTGAAGCAATATTAAAAGCCTTCTAGGCATTTAGAAGTAACGGAGGAACAAAATGCAAATATTAAACCTTTGACCTAAAATTGTGATCCTGGCCTTTGACCTACAAGCATGTGTTATGTACGCGAGACACCATATCTGGTCATGAGCAATAATTATTTGAAGTTATATTAAAATTCTACTTGGCATTATGAAGTATATGACCTTTGACATAGAAGAGCAATGGTCAAGTGCGCGACAAATCGGCTGGTAATGGGGAATAATAATCTGAAGTTGTATTAAAATCCTACAATGCATTACGATGTTATGGAGCGGAAACTAAATAGTTTTTTACCTACATTTGGCCTGTGACCTTGCATTGAATGTCACATTACGTTTAGTCATGGGAAATAATTGTCCTAAGTGATATCCTTCCAGACATTATGAATTTATGGAGCGGAAACGAAATACAAATATTTGACTTTTTACATTAAATTATGACCTTGACCTTTGACGGACACGTTTGGGTCATGTAAGCGACGGATTGTCTGGTCATGAAGAATAATAATCTGAAAGTCCTTCCAGGCACTACGAAGTTATGGAGCGGAAACAAAATATGAAGAATTTTACCTGCATTTAACTTTTGACCTTGAACTGTGACCTTGACCTTTGAAGGACAAACATGGGTCATGTACGCGACACATCGTCTAATGATGGGAAATAATTATCTGAAGTTATTTTAAAATCCGTTTAGGCGTTAAGAAGTTATGGAGCGGAAACGAAATACAAGCATTTGACCGTTGACCTTGTATTGTGACCTTGACCTTTGACAAATACGCACGGGTCATGTACGCGACACATTGTCTGGTCATGGGGAATAATAATCTGAAGTAATATTAAAATCCTTGCAGGCATTACGAAGTTTTGGAGCGGACACGAAATATGAGACGTAGCAGCGAACCGACGTACCACCAACACGCATGATTCCTATGTAGCCCCCACTTTTTCAAAACGTGGGGGAATAATGACAAATATGATGTTTCAAAATTCCTATTATGATATTTCCATATGCGTAGAATTAGTACGAATGTGTATACATGTTGTTGCTGCATGATTACATTATTGTTTTTTCCTAGTTCAGACCAGCTGTTAATAACTATCGCAACCAAAGTGTCAAACCACACGACATCTAAGCGCCGTATCGTAATTGAACGACTCTTTGGAGCAAGTTCCTGGCAAGCAAGGAAAAATGAATCATTTTTGTTAAATTTGAATGCGTGGGTGTGCTGGAATCATTTGCGCTTAGACGTGACCCCGATGGGTCACCCTGTGGCATCTGCCATGTGTAGGCGTCAAGCCGTTGTTTTCAAGTTTACGTGACCATATAACACTTTAAGAAACTGAGGAGTTCAGGCTGTATTTGCCATATTAATAGTTTCCCAACGTTTGGCATTAACTTGTTTCCATGTTTTGTGGAGAAACAAAACCTATTATGATAAGAAACATTTGTTAAATACAAGTGTGATTGTATTTTAAATTATGTTTTATAATATGCATATTTAATAATAGTAGCGAACGAAAATATTCAATAACAATATGTGCATTGTGCCAATTTCTAATTAGATAATGATTGTGTTGGTAGCAAAAAATGTACAGTGATACACAGTTATGCATATGTTTGTGAATACGTGATTCCTTACTGACATTATGAAAATGCACAATTATACTTTATTGCATTTTATTTGCATCATAGCCATTTGCAACGTTAGCAAACAATTTACAATTATAATGACCTCTATCCTCACATTGCAACAAATTGTGAGGTATTTTCATTCATTCGCAGTTTTATTCATAAAGAAAATGGACGATTACGAAACTGTGTATATATAAAACATATATGTGTCAAAAGTAATTCAGTGGTGAAATTATTGCCATTCGTTGCTTATTGGTCGTGCGTTGCGCATGACAAGAACTTTAATATGCATACATTTTCAACCTAATTCATTTCGATGATAGTTCCTATTAATAACGGGTCTGGTTGTAGAATAAACGTAGTTCATTTTCAGGAAAAAGGCAAATGCGTTGTGCAAAAACGATTTACAGTAGAAACACCAGTAGTATATATTTTCATTTATTCGCCTAATGCGTATGTTTCTATTAATTGAACAACTTGCATTCGTTTGAAACAATCCACAACGCAATATTCAGCAATTTTCAGCGCGATATACTGGTCAGTACACTTTTTTAAAAATAAAGTCTTTTAAATGTTGTGTATCTTGATAACTTATTTGTTCATATACAAAATGTATACCAAACCAACGCTTTAGATTTATTAATGATGCATAAACAGATATCGGACAGCCGGTACACATTGATTGCTAGGTACACCAATCCAATAAGATCCGATGGCTGGCGAGACGTAAAGGATGTCAGGGTGATATCCTCCGAGTCTACAGCAACATCTGTCACACGATGTCTTTGCATTAATGTCTGACTGGAAGAGATTGGCTAGAAGATTGAGAAATTAATAATATGTGATAGGACCCTACGCACTCAGACAAGCGGAGTTAATTATTCGTCCTCTACGGTGTTCTGAACTAGTTATCGTGAACTTCTGTTTCAATGTGTTTCACACACTTTGTATCATATATATTTCCCTATTATAATATAGAATTTTATTGAATCAATTTTGATCCAATCATTTATCGTCATCGTTATGTACTTGTTTTGTAACATATTTACGAATAGACGATATGGAAGGAAGCTTAATTTGAAGTTAGGGCTCCAGTACCATTTTACTCACTACAAGATAAGAACCATTTCTGAGTTTAGCTAATAATGTACAATTCTATAATGCCTTGGGGTCTCACATTACATCGAAAATCGCCACGTGCTGTGAAGTATTCGCATTTATAACGCGTTATTTCATTCTGAACCTGATCCATAAAATAATCGTTATACAGCGCAAAGTACCATATCATTTATAAAGGAATGATCTATTTGTGTTATGCATGCTTGTCTGTTTAAACCTCATTTGGCCAATTTTCACGGTCACGCATAGTTTTCGCTTCGAGTTCGTCTTGTCCAGTAATTGTTAAATTATCTGTCTTTATTAACCCATCATGGCAATTTGGACTCCAGGAAAATGTCAGAAACTTCAGCATGGGCCTTTAGAAAGGCAATCACATTGCCTGATTATGTGCAGTTTACATATTCATCGCAGTTTAAGCGGCAGTTATGATGCAATTCTCTCAGTGCTAAATATACTGGAGAGTTCATCCAGATGCATAATCTATCAAGAAGAGACGTATTGTACATAAGCATTTATAAAGTATCTATACTATTCAAGAATTTCAGTGGAGGAAGCGAGGAAATATAGCATAATTTCTTAAATTTGTATATCAAGTATAAGATCAATTTAACAATACAACCATATTTATAAATAAAGAATGATATACTAAAATTATGCAAGAATTTGCCGTATAAGAAAAATACATAAATATAATTATATTTTAGTATACATTTAAGATAATACGAGTTATTTTTGTATCAGTTGGTATAAGACATTTCGGTTCCTCTTCATCCAACATATTCTAGCTATATCTCAGTAAATACAGATTAGTTAGTAATTGCTACAACATATATTACTACCGACGATCCATTTAATAATCAAAACTTTCTGAACATAAGACTGATACACAAATGCCACACTGTGTTAATAAAAGAAAAAGTATTGGTTATCTGTATACTTTTGCGAAGGGATCAATTACTGTCATTCAGTCACAGAAAACGTGTTACAATCATTTCAATTACGCATGATGATTTAAATACCTGAATATTTAGCACAAAAGTATGCAGTTATCTTATGCAGTAAATGGCCTTTATGTTCTGTGATAACATATACTTTTTTTAAACGAAAACGTCATTAAAGTTTCGCAAATGTTTTTTAAGTTTTTGTGACATTTCAAAACATTATTTTTTTTTAATGTGCATACACTACGTGTATATATAAATTAAATTATATATTACTCACAATCCTGTAAACATACACGTCATGTAATGCATGTAAATGGTGCATGTGTTACTGATAACAGGATAAATACCTTTGGTAAACATTTAAATGGAGGTATTCATCAAATCCTCTCCAGTTTTCAACTCTTCCATTTAATAGATTCCCAAACAATGCTTTAATTAGTCTGTACCAAAATATTGTATTGACGGCTTTAAATAAGAAAATAACGATATAATGTTAAAGACCATACTTGTCTTGACGATAACGTTACGAGCTTAAGATGATGTCTGGTTTCAAACTAACCTGAGAACGGATTGAGATATTTTAATCAAACTTCATACATATATACCTTATATCAAGACCTCGCTTGGGATTGCATACGGGGTGGGTGGGGTCAAGGTCAAGGTCACCGTTACTAAAAATAGAAAAAAACGGTTTCCGTTCAATAACTTGACAACGCATCGAGATATTTTAATGAAACTTCATACACAGATGTCTTATATCGAGACCTCGCCATGGATTGCATATGGGGTGGGTGGGGTCAAGGTCAAGGTCACCGTTACTAAAAATAGAAAAACGGTTTCCGCTCAATAACTTGAGAAGGCATTGAGATATTTTAATGAAACTTCATACATAGATACCTTATGTCGAGTCCTCGCTTGGGATTGCATAAAGGGTGGGTGGGGTCAAGGTCACCGTTGCTAAAATTAGGAAAACGGCTTCCGCTCAATAACTTGAGAACGCATCGAGATATTTTGGTCAAACTTCATACATAGATACCCTATATCGACTCCACGCTTTGGATGCATATGAGGTGGGTTGGGTCAGAGTCAAGGTCACCGTTATTAATAATAAAAAATGGTTTCCGCTAAATAACTTTAGAATCCATAAAGATATTTTAATGAAACTTCATGCATGGATACCATATGTCGAGACCTCGCTTAGGGTTGTATATGGGGTGGGTGGGTTCAAGGTCAAGGTCACCGTTACTAAAAATAGAGAAACGGCTTCTGCTCAATAACTTGAGAACGCATCGAGATATTTTAATGAAACTTCATACATATGTACCTTATATCGAAACCTTGCTTGAGATTACATATAGGGTGGGTGGAGTCAAGGTCTCCATTACTAAAAATATATTATTTGAATGAAATTTTATACATTGATACCTTGTATCTAGACCACGCATGGGATTGCATATGGGGTGGGTGAGATCAAGGTCAAGGTCAATGTTACTAAAAATACAAAAACTGTTTTTGCTCAATAATTTGAGAACGCATTGCGATATTTTAATGAAACTTCATACATAGATACCTTATAACGAGACCTCGCTTAGGAATGCATGTGGCACAAAGAACTTTCTTTCATTATTGTGCTGACTTTATGAATTTCGTTCGAAAAATTTGGTTTTCAAGGAATTTCCACGTTTCTTGTTCATTTTCTAGTTAGCCAAATAAATATTAAAGAACGCTAGCATGAAGTATCCCATTCGTAACAACTGTAAGCACTTTGGTGAATCTGTTTTTCGGGATCTGTTTTGGGGATATACTTGCTGGATTCATGCTAATAAACTACACAATTATGATATAAAAAAGCAACTATCACACGATTCTTCGTTTCACCATAACGCGTTTTAACACAAAAACGACAGTTGCTATTTATTTTCCGAATAGTGTACAACGGCAGGAAAAGATAAATCATTACCGCTCTTGAAAAATGGTTCCAAATGATCATTATGCTCTTTTCTAACGTACTAATCACTGGTTTTCAGCGGCATCGTTCATCCTCTGTAATTTAGTCTGCCGATCTTGAAGAAATAAATGTAACACCAATCGTAATCGGACTCACAAACTGCGAGAATCAATTCAAAACCTCTGAAAATTAAAGACGTTACGAATGGGATACCTCATGCTAGTCTTCGTTAATATTTAATTTGGTTACTAGAAAATGCAAGACATTTTATGATGAAAGAAATCACGTCACTTATAATTTAAAAGAACATAACACAGATCGGCTTTTAGAGGCTGAATTTAACCGATGGGATTACTACAAAACGTTTCAACGGAATAGATTTAAGGCTGGTAAACAGCGAGTGCAATATTTCCTTGGTAATCTATAAATATTGTTTGGAAATCTATAAAATAAAATAATTGAACACTGGTTGGAGGTGATTTGTTAAAATTCAAATGTTAACAAACGGCATCTTTCTTGATGGAGGGTCATTCATTGCCTGTGTTCGTAATGGTTTTCTTTGTATAGGTGTACTAAGAAAAGGTATAAAAAATCATTAAAAAACATGTAAAACTATCCCCAGTTTGTCCTAATGATATGCATTACATGACATGTCACTTACCAAATAAACCATTTACATGCAGTACATAACGTGTATGTTTACAGCAGGTTAATAATATTAATGAATTCAATTTATTTATAAGTATAATGCACTCTTGTTTTTAAGGATTAAATATAAAAATATATTTGGTCTATTTGGATAGTGAAATGTTTTATAACGCTTTTATTTTACATCTGATACATATGGTGGCATGCATACATCTCCATAAATTAACCAGTTATTTTTTATAACATTCATGAACACTTGAAAAGCTACCACGGACATATGTGAATTTTCGTGAAATATCTTAATAAAACTTTCAATATTTCTCAAGCACTTATTTTAAATATGTATGTATTGCTTAACTGATTACATACTTGAATGATTAATAATGTCACGTTTCGCTCCATTCAGTAAAATTCTTGTAGTTTGGAGACTTGATATATGCTTAACGCACGTATGGATAAAGTATGCCTATGGAATAAACTGTCTAGCATTTTTAGCAGTGAGACAATTGCATCATAACTGCCACATAGACTGCGATAAATATGTTAACTGCACATGATCAGGCGATGGTATTGCCTGTCTAAAGGCCTATGCGGAAGTTTCTGACATTTCCCTGGAGTCGAAATTGTCGTGGTGGGTTTCTAAAGTCTAATAATTGAACAACTACTGGACAAGAGGAACTTGAAGCAATACTCTATGCGTTACCTTGTTACTGCGAAAAGAACTTGAGAAGGCGAAATAAGGTTTACACTGACATGCATGCACAACACGAATAAATCATACAACGATATATTGTATGCTGGTGCTGTATGTCGTTTATTTCATGGATACAGCTCCAAAAGAAATATCGCGAATACTTTACAGCTCGTAACAAGCAGAGCTGCAAAGACTTAGCTATGGCAAATTCGAATCGAGTACAAATATTATTTAGATCTGGTTGAATATTTCAACTCGATTCAATTTTCCTTCTTACAGGATGTTTTTGTGGGCCCGGCTAGCTCAGTTGGCAGAGCGCTGGACTGCCAATCCGGGGATCGTTAGTTCGAACCCAAGCCCGGCCACATAACTTGAAGTATTTCTACCCTACCTCTGATTCAAGTAGGGCAGTTGTCAGTTACTGACATTAGTAAGTGCACTTAGTACTGGTAAACCGTATAGATCGGCAATGCTTGCCCAGGAGAAGTGTGAGTATGTTAACTGACCGCCGTGTTATGACTAACATACTGTTAAAAACGGCGAAAAATACAAACAAACAAACAAAAACAACAAAAGCGTATTTATGAGTCACGACTTGCAATATAGTACGGATTGTTTATTTGTTACTGTACTGATTAATGTCGACGAATGTGACCTAAATATATCAATATAGACAACGGAAAAATATGGTGGTAATGTTTCACAACGACTTCAATATATCAGCAATTCATTATCAGTTTAAACGATTATTAGTATTCTACACAAACACCCTAATTTTAATTAGCAGTTTTATAATGAATTATCTAAAAATATACAAAAGAGAATCGAATCGAACATGACTTGTTTAATATCGATAATCGAATCGGGCCATTTACACTCGATTGTACGATGCATGGAAAGAATCAATGCAGCTCTAGCAACAAGTTTCAAATAATGTGAGAATACAGGACACGACAACTGTATATTATTTTCTATCAAAATATATGGCTAATGCTAATGCTGCGAGTTAAAATGTATTTCAGTCGATTTCGCACACAAACTTCAAAAGTCAATTTTATTTCATATTGCCTGTCACAGGTATGTAAAATACATGTATATATTTAATTACACATGTCCCACTATTAATTTGATATATTTTCTCAGCACTTCCTTAACTTTGCAACTCCACAAAGACAACAACAAATTTATAATAAAAAACATTTGATACTGACATTTAATTACAGAGTATAAAATCAATGCTTGAGACAGATATTAAAACCAAATGGTAAATGAAAACTAAAAGTTGTTCAAAAAACCGTATACGCAGACGAATAACATACATACGTGGACGAGTATAATTAATCTCGATTTTCTTTGTACTTAGGGTCCTATCACATGTGATAAATTCTTCTAGCCGACCTCTTCCAGTCAGACTTTAATGCAAAGACAAAGTGTGACAGATGTTGAAATGTGACAAATAAAGTGTGACAGATGCTGCTGACGACTCGGGTGATATCACCCTGACATCCGTTACGACTCGTCAGCCATCGGCTCTTTTTGGAACGGCAATCCATATACGCCGACAGTCTGATATATGTTAATGTAGCATTAATAAATCTATAGTTTTCATGCGATTTGCATTTTGCGTATTAAAACTAGTGTATTAAAACAAAATTAAAATGCTATTAAAAACAGGATTGTACTGACCATAATTTCGCGATGGATATTGCGTTGTGAGTTGTTTCAAACGAATGGAAGTTGTTCAATTAATAAAAATATATGCATAAGGGGGATAAATGAAATACAACTGGGGTTTCTACTGCAAAACGTTTATGTACAACACTTTTGCTTTTATTGTGGAAATGCACTACGTTTACGCTACATTTGCGACCGTTAAATTATCATGTATCAGCAACTGCTGACAATATTCTCACCAGTGAATAACTTTTGACACGTATGTGTTAATACAAGTACATGTATATTCCTTTTCGTATTCGACAATTTACAATATGAATAAAGCTGTTAATGAAATATCGCGATATGAAAGCAAACATTTCAGAACTCGTTGCGATTTTCAATGCAATGTCAGAAAAGAGGACAATATAATTGTAAATTATTTCCCAGCACTACGTATTGTAAATAGAAACACAAAGTGATGATTGTGCATTTTAATATTTCCGCGAGGAATCACGTATTCACAAACTTATGTATAACTGTGTATTGGTGTTCACTGTTTGCTATCCACACAGTCATTGTCTTCTTAAAAATTGTCATAATGCAAACATTGTTATTAAAATGTTATTTCGTTACTGTTACAAAGGCCTATTATAAGAACTTAATTACAATACAGCCACACATGTATTACAGAACAGAACTCGACTTTTATTTCACCCAAGTATAAAACATATACAATAAGGGCAATATAACAAAGCAACATATTTAGCAAATAATATAACTTCCGATAATTTGTACATTCAACAAAACATGATAAACAGTGTGCGGGCGGGTACTTCTAATAATAAGAAGATATATACACGTAATGATGATGATGATGATAATAATAATAATAATAATAATAATAACCATACAATATTAGTAATATAATCAAATGAAGCATAATAACCATAATAGTCAAAATAAGCATAATAATCATAATCATCGTAGTACATAATAGTTATACTCATAGCAATTAAGAAACCAAATAATGGTACAATTCAATACAAGCATTACTAGCTAAAACTGTAGAAAAGCGAATTTTAAATCTACAATAATTAGTTTGTGTGACCTTTCTTGTGTGGTGCGTTCTTTTCCGTTTGCACGCGGCGTTGCAGATTTTTGATTAAAGGAATGTCCCGTTTAACCATCGTGTTTATAGCTTCTCAAGCACTGAAAACAAAATCCATTGCAAAGCATAAAGAAACTATTAAAAAGGTTTATCTCGCCTAAATTGCACAGTACCTTGAAATATGCATGCATGGCTACGTAAACTTGGGAACAACGCTTTGCAACATACACATGGCAGAAGCCACGGGTTCACGTCTGAATAGAAATGATTCGCCTCGAACCTCTCGCCTCCCCCCACTCCAACTTAACAATGATAATGTATTATTTCATTGCGTGCAAAGAGCTTGCCCTAAACAGCCATTCCATTACGAGGATACGCTTAGATGGTTTGACACTTTGGTTGTAATAGTTACTAACAGCTGGAATGAACTGGGATGGAACATTAACGTACTCGTGCAGCTATTATATTCTTTCTTAAAAATCAATGCCTATACAATTTTACAAGCATTGTAAATTTTGCCATTCATGTCCAGGTTTGAAAACCTTTTACAGCTGCAGATACAACACGAATGTATGTGCTTAGAATACAAACATTATTTGTAAGAAGAAAGAATACTTGGTAATTCATTGCAAAACAAGATTAACGTTGACAAAGAAATATATTAATATAACTATTTTTCAATTGTAATTCATCTATTTTCACGAAGAATCCATCATAATTACAGTAAAGGTACACTAATTCACAATGTGCTATGAAAAAATAAAACTTCATGTTTTAAACCTACGTTATATTTTGTATACAATTAATGCACAGAAGCTATTTGCTATACCTATTATATACTTATGTATTGCTTTGACTAACTATACACACTCGCACTGCTTTAATCTCCGATTGGTCATTATTATACTTGTATTTAAGGGTGAAGTATATTAAACATTTGAAGTCGTCCTCTTCTCGCCTTATTTATAACGTAATGTTACATAATAGTGCGAAAATAGTAATATATTTCATTCGATATTATCGTCCTCATCATAATGGTCATATTAATATAAGGCAGTGTGCACGCTTAAATAATGTCACTCGATGATTAAATTGGTCTCTCATGTATAGGGACCGTCTACATGCATGTTTATTACTTGATTACTTCACAACTATAATTTAGACTGTGATAAGAACGTAAACTGCACATTATCAGCCGATATTAATATCTTCCCGGAGGCAGTTACAGAAGCATATTGCATTTCCATTGAGACGAAATTGTCGTGATGAGGTTTATAAATCTTCATAATTGAACAATTTATGGAAAAAAATTCAAACGCGAACTTTATGCTATGCAAATACCCAGCCAGCATAAATATATGGGACCCATATGGGTCCAATATGAGCTACCATATGGGGCCTGTATGGGCTAACGATATGGGGCCAAATGGGATTTTGCAAACTGTATTTGTATGGGTCCCAGATGGGTTGCGATATGGGACCTATGTGGGTTCCATGTGGATCCGAGATGGGTCCTATACGGGATACCCATATAGGCCCAATATGGGCTTCGATATGGGTCCTCTATGGGCAATCCATATGGGGCCAAATGGGATTTTGCAAACTGTATTTGTATGGGTCCCAGATGGGTTGCGATATGGGACCTATATGGGTTCCATGTGGACCCAAGGTGGGTCCTATATGGGGTACCCATATAGGTCCAATATGGGCTTCGATATGGGTCCTGTATGGGCAACCCATATGGGGCCAAGTGGGATTTTGCACACTGTTTTTGCATGGGTCTCAGATGGGTTGCGATATGGAGACCTGTGTGGGTCCCATTTGGACCCAAGGTGGGTCCTATATCGGCTACCCATATGGGTCCAATATTGGCTTCGATATGAGTCCTTTATAGGCATCCCATATGGGGCCATGTGGGATTTTGCAAACTGTTTCTGCATGGGTCCCAAATGGGTTGCATTATGGGATACATGTGGGTTCTATATGGATCCAAGATGGGCCCCATTATAGGCTACCCATATGGGACCCATGCAAAAGGTGTTTGCAAAATCCCACTTGGCCCCATATGAGTTGCCCAATTAGGACCCGTCGAGGTTTCGATATGGGTCCTCTTTGGGCATCCTATATGGGACCCAGTTGGGTTTTGCTAACACTGTGTGCATGGGTCCCATGTAGGTTTCGTTTATGTATAGGTCCTGTTTGTTATACATACATGATGCATTGCAAAATTCAATAAACAATAACTAGTCTATAAATGTTACTCACAAGCTGCGGAGCATATATATATATATAAATTTCATTATTAAAGTTCATTCTTTAATACAACAACACATTTAATCCTTTCTTACTTTAATTGGATTGTCATTTGCAGAATATAACACTTACTATTAAACTGTCTGTTGTCGTTAAAGGGTATTCAATAGATGTGTTAGTTCCTTTATGCATAATGTTAACCGGACAATGCATTTATGTACTAAATATGTACAATAAATCACTTGTTTTCTACATGTAAACAGGAAAAATAAACAATCACACACTATTCATTATGACATTTTGGCCTGTGTTACAAAAATGGTTGATACCATTTAGATCATATTAACTAGTCTAGAAAGATACAATTCTGTAAATAAAGCATGATTGTGAACTGCACACATGTGGCACAATAAAACACATTATTAGTAAAATCAGACACATTTAAAAGCCAAACACAGTGCGGACAAATCTAACAATTGATGTGACTCTATAGCACACAGCCTTTACTGGTAGTAAGGTATGATAATGGAATCAAATGCGAGACAACTCCACCAGTAGATATACCAATCTAACAGTATTGCATAGTATGGACCAATTAACCTAACAAAGACGTTTTAGTATGACTATATTATCAGAATTTACAAAAAAAACTGTAAACATGTAAATATAGGCCACCGGCCCGGAATACAACATAAATAACAGTTATACATACTGAAATATACCACCTTGCGTTCATAATATTGGTAATATTTTATGTATCAGGCACAGAATACAGCATATATTTTCAATGCTTGTAAATTCCAATAGACAACTGTGTTAATGTATTTGTCTGGCCCAGAATACAACGTAAGTGTATATTATGGTTTCAAATCAATTCAGACATACCATTGTGTTTTCATACTGGCAATATAATTTATATATCCAACCCACAATACAAACTTAAACAGTTTCAAACAATTCTGATAGTTGTGTTTTCAAAAGCGCAGTATAAAAATGTATCGTTCCGAATTATAGTACCGCATAATTATAACAGTGCAATATAAAACAATTCAAATAGGCCAATGTGTTAACTTATAAATATCTATTAAGCATAGATTGAGATATATAGTTATTATTTTCAGTAGGTAAGCCTGTTATTTTGCATACACCATTGTTATAAAACATTTGAGAATGGTCACAAGACAAAGGCTCACAAACTAAGTCAAGTATGATAATAGTTAGGGTGTTAATTTGTAAGAGCCACATCTCAATGATACTAACTTAATCATGCATTAATATTCAATATGTAAAAACGGTTAAAACTTTCTCACATTAAATAGCGAGCCTTCATTAAACAACAATTGATTCAAAACATAAAGCATGATCAAAATAATGTAAAATATAAGGAGGACTGATGTGGTGAAATCAAACTGTAAGCTAGCAATTCTAAACTATCAAGTGTTTCTAAAAAAATCTTTCAATAGTTAAAAAGTTCTGTTTCTTGAATTAAACCATTTTTTTTAAAGAATATTAGCATATAATCTTTTTTTAAACATGTTAAATTACACGCCTGAAAATATTATAGGGAATATGTGAATTAACAAGAGCTGCTTCAGGACAGGGCGCTCGACTATTCGCTTCACTTAAAGTCTTTGAAAGTATAATATATTCTGTCAGTGACTTTACATAATGACCATAAAAACGTATGTGAAATTTCAATTGAATACATGTAGTAGTTACAGAGATATGAAGGGCTTCCATTAAAGGAAGTTTGGGAGTAATTTACTCCCAGTTTATGTCACAGAACTTCCAAAATTGCAGCCATGGAAGTTGCTGAACTTCCAAAATTGCAGCCAAGGAAGTTCCATCATGTAAGGATGAACAAGTTAGAAGAAAAATTAAGAAATTTTTCTAAATGTATACCTCTTGCAATTAATAAATTGGCATATAAGCACTTGATGAAAAAGAACTGGCCTTAAAAAAACCTTGAATTGTATACTTAATATACCCATTTCTGAAATGCTCAGGACTTCTGTAGCGCAATACTGTCAAAACTTCCAAATATTAAGAGCAAAACTTCCAAAATTAGAGGCCAAGAAGTTCAAACTTCCAGTTTTCAAAAGTTAATGAAAGCCCTGGATATGTACTTGCACACAAACTTTAACCTGAATATTTATAAGTACAAAAAGTGTCATAATTCTGCTAAAATGCTAGTCACAGTAATGGGCATTGGCTAGTGACCTTTTAATATGACCATGAAGACATGTGAGAAGTTTCAGCTGAATATCTGAATTCAATAACACTGGTAATTATGATGTGCATTGTTTCTCTTATTTAGTGTGGTAAGGGCTAATGAACTTCATTGCTAACTGACTGTCGCTTGTAATGAGCACGAACTTACTGGACTCCATACAAGTTCGGCAATTACTGCCTTGTTAATAGTTAATTGAACTGATCACTGTTTGGTTATCAGAAGTATGAGGTATTTCACGTTCATTTATTTACATCTGCAGCATTTTTGGATCACACACAACAACAAGTAGGTTTTTTCAGTCTCCTCATTGTACGCTTGCCTTGCATTCTTGGTTCCTCGACCTTAACACATGTTCTGAAAGTACATATTAAAAAATATGTGTTGAAATGAAATTAACATTAAGAAATACATAGAATTCCAGACAGTGCGAAACCTGTCAGACAATCAGATGTGTATGTGTATGCATTATGTTATGCCAAATAAATAAATAATAATTAGTTAACAGTGTATATGTTTTCAACATGTGGTGTATGCTTTACATATCATTGTCTGACAGATGACTTTGAGGTCCACGGAGTCTGGGATTCAAAAAAAAATCTGATTAAAGTTGATATACCCATGTTATGTACTCTTATAAACAAACAACAATTTTATTTTCATGAAATAAACAGCAATTTCATTTTCTCAATATATCAAACTTACTTTATCAAGCTTGGTCAAGTTGAAGTTTGACAAAATGTTGTTTTCCATCATTTCTGCTGACGTTGTATTGTAAAATCAAATGCTCTTTCATAATCTCCATACCTGTGTGAAGAAGGGGATACATGTATGCTTTATATATCTGTAAAATCTGTTATCAGCTATTTATAAATGAGCATTTAAAGGGACTATGTCAACGAAAAAAATGCCTTCCTATTGCACTATAAATTATATTATTTGAAAGAAATACGCTCTTCTAAGGCATGTGTATTAATCTTTATCTGTGGAAAGTTAGCGGCGTGGCCGTGCTGTGTTAGAATAAAATATACCGCGATTAATTTCACAAATTAATTTGCTGTTTATTTCTTGTGTAATTAAATATTTTAATATTGATTATAGCGATAAATAAGAACATGATAATTAATGCAAGGCATATAAAAATGAAATGTAGGATGTATATTTTGTGTGTAAGATTGCTTAAGCTAATCCATACAATTAAACTTCTGAACTCAAATGCATGAATCTTATTGTTCCAATTAGTGAAATTATTCTAACATTCAATTAATTGCCATATAGTGTACGTTTTAATAAATAATGCAACTTCAACAAAAGCAACTATATTGTTTTCCTACTGTCTTTTCCCATTATATATACCCTGTTTTAACCGTTATTATATGCCAGTATTAATATATAAATTTCAGATTTTTTAAAGAAATTGCCCCCTTGAGGCCCTTTTTGATGACATAGTCTGTTAAAGGGACCCGTTCACAGATTGGCAAATTGTCAATTTTCAAAATCTTTTTCCTAGATCCCAAAAAGAAAAAGAAAATGACACTACAGACAAATAAATATATTGGAAATACAGTGTCTTTGATGAAAAATCATTAATTGAAATGGCTAAAATTATAGTTTTATGAAAAATCAACCGAAATGGCTAAAATTATAAAGCGTTTGTAACGCTTTTTGTCGGTATTTTGGAAAACATGTTTACCACTTATATAGCGATTAGCGTTAAACATTCACCTCAATGATCGGCAGTCAGAATAGCTGAGTTGTTACAGTGAGAGGTTTTTAATCCTGGCGGACGTGGTTTGAGTCCCATCCAGGGCAATTTTTATTTATTTATTTTCTTGATATAATATTTGTTTTTGGTCAATCCAACATCTTTAGTTTAAAAGACGTAAAGTGACATTTTTCAAAAATACGAAAATGTGTGAACAAGTCGCTTTAAAACAAATATATTGTCATGCTATTGCAACTACTGGTATTTGGCCAGTCTAATGGTAGGTAAGATTAACATCATATGTAAGCGCTACCAGTAGCAAAAATAGCGATTGTCTACAAAATTTTATAATTGGCTACTAAAATTTCTATAATTTGGCTACTAAATGTTTTGGAAAACATTTAAACATGAAGCATATTTTTTGAAGATATTTCTCAATAATGGGTTTTCTTTGCAAGATCAAATTTTTTGGCTACTAGTTCAGATTTGTTATCGCCAACCTAGTCAGATCATAGATCTACACGTAAATATATTAAATTGTATAATTAATAATGTATAGCAGGTTTACCAATTATGTATAATGTCATTAATTAAGATATAATTGAATTTTACAGAAAATCATGTTAGAATCGAAATAATTGACATGTTAGCGTTGGTTATTGCGGTAATAACCAAAAGTGTGGAGTTATGATGTGAAGCAATTAACCCACGAGGGCAATAGCCCGAGTGGTTTGATAACAAGCATCGGAACGACAAACTGTTAGTTATTAACGTATTAACCAACGC
Organism: Congeria kusceri; assembly: GCA_027627225.1. NCBI lineage: Eukaryota > Metazoa > Mollusca > Bivalvia > Myida > Dreissenidae > Congeria > Congeria kusceri. The sequence goes on along the minus strand of CM051029.1, from coordinate 69,867,377 downwards.
TAACCTGTCAATTATTTTGATTCCGAAACGATCTTCTGTAAAATTCTTCTGTAATGTTAAAGGTTATGAATGAAAACTATAGAAATCTATACTCCACCATTTTCCACAAAAGTGCATTCATATGCGTTTCAGTGATGTCAATAAACCATAACAATTCAAAATGACGTCAGCTTCATTGATAAACATTGAGCGAATGGCGTTATACTTAAGAAATAATTGACGGGTAACTGTTGGTTATTGCGGTAATAACCAACGGTTTGGAGCTCCGATGCGTAGGAATTAAAGCACGAGGGCGGTAACCCGAGTGGTTTGATAACAAGCATAACGACAAACCGTTGGTTATTAACGCAATAACAAACTGTTACCCGTCAGTTATTTCGATTCTAACACATTCTTATATAAAATTCGTATTTTTAAATGTTATAAATGAGAACTATATTGATTTGTACTCCGCCCATTTTCCGAGAAGTGCATTCAGACGAGCGTTTCTGTGACGTCAATAAATCATAACAATTCAAAATGACGTCAGCTTTATTGATAAACATTGAGCGAATGACGTCATACTTATCGATATAATACAATGAAAATATCATGCCAAAAAGCGCAAATTAAAACATATTAACAAAACGTTAACGTTTTAGTGAACGTCAGTATAAAATATATAGTACAAATGTGGTTTAATTGCGCTACATAATGCAAAAATGATTTGTTTGTCACAATTTGCTATCGCGCGTTTAAGCACGTGCATTTTACGGAACAATTTCTTCGAATTTCCGGAACTATTTTCAAAACATTAAGCTCCGTCCATAATTTGTTGCAAAATAACAGTTATTTTCATTCTTTATCTACGGACCAGAATTGTTGATAAATACTGTGAAAATATTAAGCACCTGAATTTACGGAACGCGTTTAATTACCGGAACTATTTTTAAAACATAAGGCTCCGCCCATAATTTGTTGCAGAATAACCCATGGTTAATTTTATTCTTATCTGTGCAAGCTGCATTGTGCTCCTCGAAAGAAAATCTGCAGTTGACAAAACAAGATGGCGGCCGTGAATAACTGCCTTGAACTGGTCATAGAAGCACACATCAGACTGAACGATATAGGCATGTTTGCTGGGTCCCATATGGACTTGCTAGTTAGGAACCCATATGGTCTCTCTTGCTGGGACTCATATGGGCTTGCTATTGGTGGCCCATATGGGCTTTCTTGCTGGGACCCATAGGGTTTGCTTTTGGGTGACGCATATCTATGCTTTCGTGCTGGGACCCATATTGGCTTGTTTGCGTGAATCCTATCTGGGACTGATAAGGGCATAACAATGTATGTGGGACCCTTACCGAACCCATGTGGTTAATAAGCCCATTTATAGCCCATATTGGGTCCCCATAGGCTGGCTTGCCGGGACCCATACGAGCTTACTTGCTGGGGACCCATATGGGCTCTATTAATGGGACCCGTATAGGGTTGAATGTTGGTGTCCCATATGTGCTTGCTTGTTGGGAACCCATATGGGGATGCTCTGTGTGACCCATATAGGCTAGTTTGTTGGAGACCCATACGGGCCTTTTTGCTGGGACCCATATGGGCTTGCTTGTTTGGTACCCATGTGGGCTCTCCTGCTGGGATCCATATGGTTTTGCTGTTGTTGACCCATATGGGCTTGCTTGTTGGGGACCAATATGGGCTTTTTTTGTTGGGACCCATATTGAGCTTACTTGGTTGGCGCCCATTTAGGCTTTCTTGCAGGGACCCATATGGAGTTGCTTGACTGGGACCTAACTGGGTCTGATATGGGAAATACAACGCATATGGGTCCAACATGGGGCACATGTGGTGTATCAGCCCAGGTATAGCCCATATCGGTCCACATGTGATGGTTTACTGGGACCCATATGGGCATACTTTCTGGGAACCCATGTGGGTTGACTTGCTTGGTCCAATATGGACCCGGTATGGGCAGAAAAATATTTCATGGAGCCCATATGGTATATTTGCCCATGTAAAGCCCATATTGTGCCCATATGGGCTTGCTTGCTGGGTTCGTGATAAGACCAATATGGGCTTACTAGTTGGGAACCCATATGGGCTTTCTTGCTGGGACCTATATGGACTTGCTTGCCTGCGACCCAAGTGGGTTTAATATGGGCAAGACGATGTATATTGGTCTCACATGTGGAAGATTAGCCCGGATATAGCCCTTATCAGGCCCACATCTGATAGCTTTACGGGACCCGTATGGGCATACTTGGAACTCATGTGGGCTTGCCTGCTTGGTCCAATATGGGCCCGATATAGGCAGAAAAACATATATGGGTCCCACATGAGGCCATATGGTATATTTGCTCAGGTATTTCCCGTATTGGGCCCATATAGGCCTACTTGCTGGGACCCATATGGGGCTGCTTGTTGAAAACACACATGGGCTTTCTCGATGGGGACCCATATGGGCTTGCCCTTTGTGACCAATATGGGTCTGTTTATTTGGGTCCCATAGAGGCCTTCTCGCTGGGACCCATATGGGCTTTCTTGTTGAGAACCCTCATGGGCTCTCTTTCTGGGACCCATGTGGGCTTGGTATCGGAGGCCCATATGGACTTGCTTGTTTGGAACCCATATGGGCTTTCTTGCCGGGACCCATTTGGGCTTGGTTGTTGAGGACCTATATAAGCTTTCTTGCTGGGACCCATATGGGCATACTAGTTGGGAACCCATATGGGCTTTTTTGTTGGTACCTTTATGGGCTTGCTTGTCTGGGACCCAAGTGGGTCTAACATGGGCAAGGTGATGTATATTGGTCCCATATGGGGCTCATGTGGAAGATCAGTCCAGGTATAGCCATTATCAGGCCCACATGTTATAACTTACCGGGACTCATATGGGCATACTTGCAAGAAACCCATGTGGGTTTGCCTTCTTGGTCCGATACTGTCCCGATGTAGGCTGAACAAATAATATATGGGTTCGACATGGGGCCCATATGTTATATTTGCCCACCTGTAGCCCATATTGGGCCTATATGGGCTTGCTTGCTGGGTATGGTATTGACATAGTGCAACGGGCGTAAAACACGTTGAATGCACGTTTTCGCAGATAACTGAATTTGTTTTAATGGTGTAAATGTTGTAGTATTTTAAAGATTAAATAATACATCTAGAAGTTTTACTTAATTCTATGCAGCTTGTTTGATTTCAATTCAATAAGTTGCCATGCTATTTTACAGCATTTCTTCCCAGTCAGTTGTATAATCGGCCTTAAATTCACACAAAGTTTTTTATTTTGGAAGATTATTAAGACGCGAAATTTACAAACATCATTCTTTTAATATGTTTAAGACACTGCATGATAACTTATTTTCTTAGTGTAAACATTTTTATGTCCCCACAAAGTGGGTGGCATTATGCATTGCACTTGTCTGTCCCTCCCGAAAACCCCCTTTTTCGGCGTAGCTGTCTAAGATTACTTTTGACCCAGATTTTCTTGCTAGAATTATGCAGCGGGAAAATTGAATGCCAATAAAATTGGGCAAATTTTTTTATTCTAGGGAATGCAAACTTCAAACAATGGTTTAACGTATACCAATAACTGTTGCATACTTTTGGGGATTAAACATTTACATAATTGTTTACATAAGCGGTTTAAATGAAGTTATAAACATATCTTCAACATATACTTTAGAACTGAGGCTAATTATGAACGTATTTTCTCATTGTATGCCATAAACAGAATGGTATATTCATTCACGTAACGAAATAACTATGTTGTTTAGCCTACATTTATATAAGCGGTATACGCTGTATAAATAACAATTGTGCAATGTTCCCATTGTTAAATCTCATTCACAATGTTGCCGTTCCATGTAGCCCATTGATTCTAGCGAGTTCATCACATTCCAGAAACAGTAGTGTCATTCTAAAAATAGCGCGCGTATCTAGCAACCGTTGTATAGCTGTGTTAATATACTCGTACATGCATCAATAATAGCGTTCAGAGAATCATAAACCTACAAAATTTAATAAATGGGGAATTTATATTTATAAACTTATTGTTAATTTGAATTTATATTGTGGTTACGATTTATAAACGATTATTTATAATTGCATCTTTCTATCAACTTCTCCAGTAGATGTTAAAGATGCTACATTTTCTGTAGATAAAATGTTATGAAAGAAGATTCGGAATACGTCGAATTGTTATTCGCGAAGCATGAATACACAATTTGCAATACTAATTATACACAGGAACCCCTGATATATCATATTTCTACTGATATAATTTAAAAGCGTCAAAGTCTAATGAATTTTTATGGTTGCGTTATCAAAAATAAAGTCTGAACATTTCAAACATCGCTGAATGTTCCCTGACTATTGCTTTTTATTGGGATACACAGTATAAATGCTTATTGGACTTCAAATCGTTATTATATTAGATAACTAACATGAATGGTATATTACCGGTACTATAAATAACTACATTCCCGAAATTATTTTCTTACATTGTTAATTTGTTTAATTGACTTGACAATTCAGATAACAATTATGTTAATCTAAATTATTTTGGTTATTCATATACCACTGGTGGAAACATGGAGCTATATGATTGGTTCATTCACAGCATAGATATTAATGATAATTTCATTTAATATTTAAATTAATAAATTTATCTCAAATTAACTTTTGGGTCCTAGAAGTTTTTTTAATAGTGTCCGAAAAATCTGGAGTCCAATCAGTCTCCTAATATTGGTGGGGACCAAAACATCTGGGGTCTGAGAAGTCACGTAACCGATCATCTTGGCCGTCTGTTTAGGTAATTTTTAAATAACATCTCAATATTAATTTCAACGCCGATTGTCTTTTTTTAAAGACATTCCTTGTTGACTGCTTGGCGGATTTCGCTTGACGTTTCACAGCTGAAGAACCGTAATTACTAGGTGATCGTTAAGAAAGGAATTTTGGCCATGACCATTTTTGGCAGATTTATGACCCTTTGTCATTTTATACTATACAATACATACTTCATGAATTTTGTGGACTCAACACCTCTTTAACTGTTTAGCGTATTTGCTCTAACTTGCACAGCAGAAGAACCTTAACATGTAGGTGATCGTAAAGGAAGAAATTGTGTCTGAGACACATTTTTGCAGAATTATGGCCCTTTTCATTTTTTTCGCTGTAGATACAGTGTATATTTACTTCCTGAACTTGTGTGGATTCAGCTCATCTTTAACTGCTTGACAGATTAAAATTTAAACGTTCACAGCTAAAGAACCTTAATGTGTAGGTGATCGTAAAGGAAGGAATTTTGGTTGCGACCAATTTTGGCAGAATTATGTTGTTGTTTTTTTTCCACTGTAGATTATATACTTCCCAAACTTTTGAGGGCTTAATTCCTGCTTAACTGCTTGGCGGAGTTCGCTCAAACTTTCGCAGCTTAAGAATCGTAATGTATAGGTGATCTCAAAGGAAGGAATTTTGGCTGTCCCCAATTTAAGCCGAATTATGACACTTTGTCATTTGTTCCACTATAGAATATATACGAACATAAATATGTGTTGGCAAAATTTATTGTTGGCGACTCGGTAACTTTGTGTCCTAATATGTGTCCTGGGGGTATGTGACACATCTAAATGTTTTTCCAAAATTATTTTTGGGGTAAGTGACCTTGATATATTCGATACTTGGTAAAACCCAATATAGAGAGACAGATTGACAGATGCTTTTGTCAAATCAAATGGCATCTCCAGAGCATGTATATTTGTTTATCAACAGGAAATTAATTAAATGGTCACATAATACCTTTTTGGATACTCGGTAATTTTACTGGTCAAATATTGATGTTTCAGTGACAATAAAATATTCCAATAAATAGGAAAATGTAATTCCTCGTGACTCTTGTTCCATTTGTCAGAGGAAATCACATTGAAACTTATTTCTTTGTGCACAGTAAACTATCAATAAAAGAATGTTATTCATTGTAACGTTTTTACATGCTACAATAGATTTAACAACGTGTACTGAATCCAAACAAATATTGTCAACCATATGCACTGTTTTATTAACACACAATCTGTTGACAGGCATGTATCTGAATTTAGTGTTAAACCATGCTTAAAGGCCTACTTTAATCCTTTTTTATTTGACCCCCCCCCCCCCCCCAAATCTGGGGGTATTGTATCCCTGAGCATTGGCGACCATTGTCAGCTGAGATCAATTCACAGCTGCAATTAAAACAGTGCACTTAGCCATTGCTCAGTCAGCTGAGGGAAAAGATTGCAGATGATTATAGATTTTATGGTGGACTAATGCACAGAGTGCAATACACCATGGAGGGGCCACACATTCCTTAAACTAGGCCTTTAACTGTCCGAATAATATAGCACGTACTGATACTACCAACATATTTGGATAGGGGTTTGAGTTCCGTGTGAAGGCCATGCACAATAACAACAAATATACAATTTCAGAAAATGTAAAATACATTGTTTTACATTATGGTAAGGCATGGAGTACCTTGTTTTTTGTCAATATACTTCAATTTTGAATACAATTAGTATTTATTATTTTTCGAAATAATGTTATATAAAAGCGGACCTAATGGCTTTCAATATTGAAGCAACAGTTCGAATTAATATGCAATGACCAGGATAAAATAGTTGTTGTTTTAGCTCGTATACCCATAGTCTATCATTCATTATAGTTCTGTACGTTTTTAGTACTTTCTTCAACCACGTACTTGGTAAACTTATCTGCAATTAATTAACAGTGTATTACGGTAAAAATAACTTTCCTTGATAGCTTTGTTTCCCAGTAATTGTGCAATAACCAAACTCTATATGCCCATCGTGTCAATTTTCACTCAAGGGAAATGCTGGATGATCAAGTATGGGCGTCGTGTAACGCAATAACTTCACAAAATTCTTTGTAGATTATGTGCTGTTTACACAGCCATTTCAACTATTACGCAATTTCCTCGCGGCAAAATAAACATACCAGCGAAATGCTTAGACCAAATGTCACGGCGAACTAGCTGATCATAAAGAAATACTTATGAAATATAATCCTGCTCTTTAAAATCAAAGGGAATTGTTGCAAACGCCATTAAAAAGCTTAATAGCTTCAATATAAAGACATGATTTTCAAGGCAAGTGGTCTGTCTTATATACATGTTAAATCAATTAGAAATAAATGATGAAAATAGATTTTATTTGTATTCTATCACATACACATTGCACCAAACACACAATACATAGTGTTAATTAAAAGTTGATACTAAAAGTGCACATTCAATCTCTTATTAAACCTGTTATTTACCAATGTTTCATTAGTTTCACATTCGTTTTTTTGCAGAGGTTCGATGGAAACCTTGACGTCTGTCACGAGGGCGAGGTCTGCGCTGACGTGTTCAATTTCACGCGTCTTAATGAGAACGGCAGTGGCCAACTCGAGTCCAGGTTCATCCAGAACTGTCAGTGCCCGGGCGCCCCGTGCCTCAACAGGACCGGCGGTCATCCGCAGCTGCTGTTCCGAGAAACCACAAAACAATCGTAGGTATTCGTATGGGCATGATGTAGCCATAGTTTCATATATTTTATTTTCCTAACAAGATAACTCAAATATTTAAACTTGAATTGTATGTCACTGTTGTTCGTAGAAATTCCAAAAGTGAAATCATAACGAATACTAGTACTGATGTACAGTTTTCAGTGGTTTTCCACATCAATGCTAGATTCTGTGTACATACTACAAAGCTGACATAAGACATGCCAACCGTTAGCTTGTGTTCTCTGCTTCATATACCGCCGTTTACTGTTAACATCCTATTCAGAATGCTCACTTGCGAAGAGGCCCGTACGTTTGACGTGTGTGCGCCCGGGCAGATCGCCAAGGAGCAGCACAATGTCGGCGACTACGTCTACTACAAGGTAACTGAGCTCAAATGGTACAGCGCATATATGCGAACGCAAAGTCAGTTCAACGTTCTTACGTCTAAGAAAGTGTTAGTGAATTCGGGCCCTGAGCAAAGAGAAACATAATTTTCAAAGCATGCAAACACGTTACACTTTAATACAAATGGTTAGGACATAATATATTGCAAAACCATATTTTATAGAATTGTCTTGATTATGATAATTTATTGTTGTGCTTTAACGTACTGCTTCGTTACAAGAGGCTGATTTTAAGATTGTTAATTACAATCTATAGCTGTATCCGGTAGTTTGCCTCCAGTGATATGTAAAAAAAAGTACTGATATTAGTTAAATAAAATTTTAATTAAATGGTAAATTAACTTGAATACGTATTATATTTTATTGTTGTTTAATTTAAATTGCGATGCTATGAGGTTAATCTTTATTTACATGTTTTATGAATACATCTGAGCCAAGTGTGAAATTCGGGCACTCGTAAACCGGTTTAACTCCCCAATGTTCTGCATTAACCGTTCCAAGGCGGTGACCCCAGTTTTATTCACACTTGTGTTTGTTACATGTTTTCGTTTTGTACTGTGTTGTTTTGGAAATCGTTTACTTTCAGCAAATGAAAGACCTTGTGCTGTTAATAAGAGTTTGTTCCTTCTGCTGCAGCTGAAATTTCACTTTATATTTGCTAAATAAGGCCTTCATAAGTAGCAAGGGCCTCATACTATTGATTGCTGTTACACTATGTCTGCATTACTTTAATATAAATTTATGTAACATACTACGATTAACACACACACTTTGACGACGCTTCCATAAAACAATTAAATCGTTAACAAAATTAAGATGGATTTGTTATTGGTTGCAGTGATCTGTTTCATTGTACTGCATGTTTCAGATCAACTGCGTGTGTCCAGACAACGCGAACCCGGGCGGTTTCCGGGACAAGATGACGGAGCAGAAGCGCTACTGGGAGATGACCGAGGCGGAGAAGACGAACGCCGACATGAACCCTCGGTCCCGCTTCTTCAAATGCAGGGAACCTGGGTCGATCGCGGGCTTCTTCTAAACACCTTGAATGGAACGCAGCAGTGCTTGAACTAAACGTCAATCTTAACACTTTTTAGACCTAGAAGAAACCAACTTTCACGAGCGCATTAGTTAATATTTATGTTGACACTGTTTAGAACTAGACGAAGCAAACCGGAAAAATGATCATATGGCGGATTCTACTTAAAAAGTGAATATAGCCCATTTATCCTTGAAATGCAAAATCTGTATAAGTGTTGTTGTTTTTACAAATAGAAGAACCAAACGGTTGTTTATTTACATATCGCTTTGTATTTGAAGGCATATATGAACATTTTTGTTACCGACAGTATTTGCAAGTAATAGTATACAAAAAGATCAGGTGCTCAAAATTTTAATCTCCAGTAAACATTTGCATGAGATTTTTCTTTAATAAAAGTATTGTTACACACATGTTTACTATCACAGTTGTTTCACAATTATATCAGTTATACAGGCGAAACCGAACATTCAAACAACTTCAGTTTTCCCATTATATATAACTTTCTTCTTGTTGCAACGACCTTTTGTTTCAACGGAAGTTTAACTCAACCCAGACATGTTCACACATTCGAGCCGCAGAATGTTATGCCAACTATTTGTGAGTATTATAGATAATCAACTACATGTAACTAATGCATACCATTATTGTTTGCCCATTCAAGAGATTAAACCTGACGAACACAATCCACGAAATAAAATTATGTTCCCATTGTTTTGGGTGCCTCATTGTGCAAAATGGACAACTGTGAACAAATTATTTCTTACACACTTTAGTCGATTTATAGATTAGCGGGTTAATTAAAGATGTTACGAACTAACAACAGAGATTTTTGTTAACCAAAAACAAGAACCAACAATTTGTAGTAAAATCATGTCCATGATTTATATTTCAAATGGTAACTTGTACACATTTTATCAACACACTTGTTGCCGAAACACTGAAAACAACCAACTTCTATCTGATCATTTGTAATCTAAGTAAAATGGTAGGTATAACAAAAGCAAACACCAATTGAAAACTAACAACCACAAGTCATGTCAAAATGTCACAAACAGCTAGCAGCAGTATTTTCAAACATAACTGCTGATGACAGAAATCTGCTTTTGTTTGTTTGTTTGTTTTTCAAAGGCGATAATAAAGGATCTTAAAAGGCAACCTCCGCGCAGAGATTAGACTGGTTCCGAACATAGCTCTAATCAAATCCATGCCTTCATAACAAACCATTTCTAGATATAATTTACGGTTTTAAGTAGTTATTTTCTTTTGTGTTTTCATTATTGACTGCAAACGATATATAAAAAGTCCAATTACGTAGAAAATTGCACCGAGTTGCATTAAATAAGTAGTGCTACAAACACGTAATCCTTCCAGATCTGGAAGAATTTTACTTGTGATGGCAGTGGTTACAGCTAACCGATAGGGGAGGTAACCGCTGCGAGGAGTTTGCTTAAACGGTACAAGATGCTACTCCCAAGGAGAATTGCGGTGAGGTGAACGATTCTTGGCAATATTCTGGACCCTTTGATAATCTAAATAGAGAATACTAGGTTAGTGTTGAATAAAGATAAGTTTATTTAGCGAGGCTTAGAAAACCTGAACCATGAGCCTTGGCAAGTGGTTCACTTTTCTGTGCTGAGCAAATAAACTTATCTTTATTCAACACTTACCTAGTATTCTATTTATCCCATCATTTTCCTCTTTATTTTGAAAATAAACGGCAGAAAACGCACTAAATATTAGGAAAAACATAAAATGACGTCACAAAAAAGCAACAAGATGGCGTTATTATACTGCGCGTTACTGCTTTATCACCACAGTGTTGAAATAAAGCAAAGTTTATTGCATGGGGTGTTACTTCGTTAATGCACGCCTGATGATGAGATAAAGGTTTGTATTTAATTTATTAAAACATTGCCACTTTTTACTGGTGTCAAGCGACCAGCAACATTTATTTGATCACAATATGGTTAATTTAAACGCAACAAGTGTGTGTTCTTTAAACAAATAGAATCTATGTACTGGATTTTTTTTAACAATTCCTGTTTACAGAAACACCTCGCTGGCCAATATTTTGACTTACACTTCACATGCACGTGTCAATAGTTCAATTGCTGAATTTTTTTAAGGTACAGTGTACACAGCGAAACAAGACTGCACATGTTGCCGAATTGCCGTGCAGAGTTTGCAACAACTTCGGACTTAACTAGAGGCACGGAATAGAGAAATGCGCAGGGAGATAGCTCTACAAGTGGGATGTTTTGGGGGCAATTTGACAGAAATACTGAAAAATGCATCTCACTGTACACAGTGGCAACAAACACCAAGTATGTAACGACTGCCTGAAGTCTTACAGACACCACAGTAGTCTGTGGAGGCAACTACATGTACAATGCATGTGCTGTACTACCTCAAATAAATCCCCTCAATTATGTGTGTTATATTCTGACGATAATTATACATTTACCGATTTAACATTTGACTCTGTGTAAAATTATTGATTCTAATGTTGATTTTGATAAAATCTGCAGGAACCATGCGTTTGAATAAAACAGAAAGCGAAGCACATGCCGGAACAGAATATAGTTCTTAGACATGCGGACTTGTTTTGCTAGGAATGTAGCGCTCGACAGTGACGTGACAAATATAGACTAGCATTTGTGCGCAAAATTCTTCGCATGAAACAGTTCGTCGGACCGGGCAACAGTAAAAAATGTTAAACACATGGGTTAAAACATGTATTATCTATGGTAGAAAATATAGATCAATCATTTATATAGATAGTTATGTAATAATGTCAACTAACAGGAACATCGGTGTTCATTGGGGGCAGAAATTAATCCAAAGATGCTGAGAACACAGAAAAATGGGACCGAGTCTATAAATCGATTATGGCTTCAGTATTTGTCATGATTGTTTTAAGATGGAAGTATATCGAGACACATTTGTTAAGCTCATAATTTATATAGAATAAATAAGCAATTAGTTGTTACTATTATATTGATGCTTGAATGGATTCCGCTTGCCGTATGCAAACCTGTATGTATTATTACGTAGTGCACATCAATGCATTATCAAGAACGTTATTGCTATAGGGAAGATTTATTTCAAAATGGTCTCTGTGACAAATGTATATTAGTTAGTTTACATTATTATACATTACATGTAGTTCATATGCGTCCACTAACAACGTAATTCCATCGGACCACTGGATCAGTGTCACTGCAAATCTGCACATTAACAGTGTATAGAGTTGTATGAATGTCACGGTGTGACTGTTATTCGACTGGACAGGGGCTCTCATACCAGGGACTGCAAAGGGATTTTCTTTATTTGCCCTACTTGGACCGTAGACATGCGACGCCGGGTTCTGTATACTGCGTCACAAAGTTAGACCGTAGACATGTGAAGCCGGGTTCTGTATACTACGTCACAAAGTTAGACCGTAGACATGTGAAGCCGGGTTCTGTATACTACGTCACAAACAAAGTTAGACCGTAGACATGTGAAGCCGGGTTCTGTATACTACATCACAATGTTAGACCGTAGACATGTGAAGCCGGGCTCTGTATACTACGTCACAAAGTTAGACCGTAGACATGTGAAGCCGGGTTCCGTATACTACGTCACAATGTTAGACCGTAGACATGTGAAGCCGGGTTATGTATACTACGTCACAAAGTTAGACCGTAGACATGTCAAGCCGGGTTCTGTATACTACGTCACAAAGGTTTCGTCCAAAGATTGAGATTGCTTTATTCTCTTTTTGCTGCATAACATCAAAGCCGATTTTTTCTCTTTGTCTTTCTGAAAACATCTGAAAACAGAAACGATTTTTGTATTTGTTACATCGAAAATATTATTCATCCATTTGCTTATGTACAATATTTAATAAAATATAATAACTATCAACGTTTACATTTTTGCACTAAGGGCATTAACCATTGGTAATACCGATAGTCTACTAATGTTCAAATCAATTTGTACGTATTATCGCCTTTTATGAGTAGAATATATTGCAAATATGTTCATGTATCGACATATGCAAATCCTATAATCGGACGAACACTGTAGCGCTTTTTTGTCTGAAATTACATTATTTGTGCTTTTTCTACTGAGTTTGTCTCTACAATAAGAAATTTGTGTCAAAGTGTTCTTGAAAACCAAAAGAGCATATACACTCATGCAATCGCAAATCGAAAGCACATACCACGTATTCGTTGCTGCGTTCCGTCTTATTTGAGTACTCGGAAGAATATAAGATATATTCGAATAACAATTACATTGAGCGTACATTTTCTACTCCAAAACAATCTCTGACGATGACTTTTGATGTCACATGATTTTTTTTTCATCCCTAGTGTTCTGTATTTGTTATCCTTTGTCATAGCTTTCTATGCAAAATAATGGTAATTCAGAAGATGATCCTAATTCTTAACTCTGGGACGAATTGTTAAAATAGTTTTCCACTCTATAATCTATAACACATATTTCTTAAAATGAGTACAAAACATGATGCAAAAATAATTATCGTTTGCGCACAATACCAATGTGTATGAATTAATGTAGTATGCATCACAAAATTGGTGGTAATTGCGTATGAATATTAAGGTTCAGAAGCATTCATAGCAAGAATACAAAGCTATAATTTTCAATTAAACAATCCAGCCCAACTGCCATAAATCTTGTCCACAAATTTGGTGCCATTAAATATTTAAAACCAGTGTTGTTTACGAAAGACCATTAATCACAATCATCGTTACCAAGGCGCAATCCTTTACTGCCTCATTAAACAATACGTGATTTTTCACAAGAAGCGAGAGATAACACATTCAAATGGAATACAATTCAAGAAGTGTTAGGTAGTGTTGACCAATTGATCGAACATTAACAATAACGAGACTCAATCAAAAGTGAGCAAAATTTAAACCTCCATACCAGCTTTTAGATTCACACGTATATTTTACACAAACAAATGAAAGGATCTCAAAACATAATTGTTATTTTCACGTAATCGTGATATAAACACACAATGTACATAATTTAAGTGAAACTGATAGATGCTATTTGCAAAGTAATGATGGAACTTGGTAGACATCCAAGGAACGTTTCTGTCAGGATTTTCAACATATCCATATAAGAGAACTACTTCGTCCAATATCGGTCTTAAATAATAACAAATTAAAGTTTTCAATACAGCCATCATATAAGGCAAAACGTCCCAGCCCCTTAATTAAAGTTACGTTTTTTTAAGGAATCAAAATAATGTTACAGTAAAGGAATTTGCAATGGAAATACTATATTAATAACGGTTGATTGAAATAATAATTGTATAATGGTTGATTCAATCATGTTATGGAAAAAACTAAATTTACAATGGTTAATAGCTTCGTTCTAGGGAAAACTTATTTCGTACAAGGCGGACAATGTGCGTCTACACGGAAAGCTGACAGACCTGCATTAGAAGCTGAATTGTAACCATGACTACATTGCACAACTGGAGTGCACCATCGGGCGGGTGATGAATATGCAGGAGAAACATGACCAATAATTGAGTTGTTTGTTTCAGAGGCTGGGGTTGGGGCACAGGATTTGGTGTCGGATAAATTAATGTGGAAAACTGCGTAATTGGGAAGAATACAATTAATGTAGGTGTAGAGTCATATATCTCACTCCCATTCTTAGTATTTGTATACTTCCTTTCTGTCAATGAGCATCACAATTATTATAGGGATAATTCTCAAGTCGAGCTGTTATGAGCAGATTTCTTATCAGTGTCATTTCAATGGGCGAAAATCCATAGTTAATTAACATCCCACATACATTCAACAAAAGTTCTAACACACCAAATTTATATTGTTTTATTTTCCTCATTTATAAGAATTTCAGCCGTGCCATGGTAGACACAAAATTCTTTCGTATTTTTTTTATCCAATATTTTGGTATGAACACATGCGTGTATAACTCAAATAATCGTAGCTGACCTTTCAAGCTGAAATTGTAATAAATAAAGAAAATACAACACCTTCCATTTATTTCCATTTGGTGCGTTATAACTTTTGTTGAGTGTACTCGTATGTCACATGTGAAGAGGAGCTGACGTTGAGCGAGTGATTCAGAGACTGAAGCCACTTGCTCTTGTGAAATACAATCAGGTCATAGTGTGAAATTTTAGTGAAGTGACAATCATAGAGTTTTATACAAAGACAGATTGTGTCTTCATTATTCTCATTTCATTATTATAAATTGTGAACTGTGAAGTACAAAATTTCATTTATTCATAAATCGCACAAAAAATCGTGAAATCGTTAACCTTGTATTTCACAGTTCCCACTTTACGATTTTAAAAAATCGTGAAGTGTGAAATAATGAGTGTTCACACGTGAAATCACGAAGTGTGATATAATGAATTTTTGTAATTCACTGTTCATTATTCATAATTAGAAAATATGAACAAGGAAGTCCCCGCCGTTCTTTCGAAGTATTATCAGTGTTGTTTTTTTCAGTCCTAGTGAAGGGAACCGGGGCCCTCTGAATTGTGAAAATTAGCGCTGTAATACCAAAACATTTCAACCTTTTATGTATACATGAAGTAATTATATGAGGTTAGATTACACAATGATGTAACCAATCTTAAGCAAACGATAAAAGATGCAATGCCATTCATTCATAAATTATGGCAATGCAAATCGATAACAGATGATTTAAGAAATTACTACAATACCGTGGCATTTAGGAATTTGTATATTGCAAGAGTGTTTTAATAACAAGAATGCATGATCGCAGGTTCTCCAATATTAATTTATGTGTTGGAAGGCATATCATGATGGGTTATATTGTAGTTATATTGTAATAGCAAAAAAAATAAGTATTATTTTATTATATTTAACAGTTTAAATTAATTTCTTTCTAGAAGCTAGTTTTGATCATATGATTCCCAAAATCACATTAAATTTTGCAAACGAATCCTCAGCATAGTGATGGTGCACATACAATAATACATTAATGCATTGAATCTCCTATCTACTGAATCTCAAGTGGTAAAATTTGAATGAATTTTAACGTTACAATCTCTCAATATTCTCGAAAGCATGAGGTTTGAAATGACTTACTTTTGGTAGAGTGAAAACAACTAAAAGGTAGTCACATGGATCTGAATATAACCTCGGGTTGTATCGGTACAGCCAGTATAACACACAGAAAAAGTGAACAATCATACTAGCATACCTACCAGAATCAGTACCTTTATTTGAAAGCAGACAAACCGCAAGAGGCTTTAAATAAGTACTTTTCTACAAACGGAAAGACATAACCAAGCAAGCAAGCCCATATAGGCCCAATATGGGCTATGCATGGGCAAATATAACAAATGGGCCCCATGTTGGACCCATATATTATTTTTTCTGCCTATATCGGGCCCATATCGGACCAAGCAGGCTAGCCTACATGGGTTCCTTGCAAGTATGCCCATATGGGTCCCGGTAAGTCATAATATGTGGGCCTGATAATGGCTATACCTGGGCTTATCTTCCACATGGGCCCCATATGGGACCAATATACATAATCTTGCCCATGTTAGACCCACTTGGGTCCCAGGCAAGCAAGCCCATAAAGGTCCCAGCAAGAAAGCCCATATGGGTCTCCAACTAGTAACCTCATATGGGTCCCAGCAAGAAATCTTACATCTGTCCCAAAGAAGCAAGCCCAAATGGGTCTCGGCAAGAAAGCCAAAACAAGCAAGTCCATATGGGCCTCCGATACCAAGCCCACATGGGTCCCAGAAAGACAGTCCATAAGGGTTCTCAACAAGTAAGCCCATATGGGTCCCAGCGAGAAAACTCTATGGTTCCCAAACAAACAGACCCATATTGGTCACAAAGAGCAAGCCCATATTGGTCCCCATCGAGACAACCAATGTGTGTATCCAACAAGCAGCCCCATATGGGTCCCAGCAAGTAAGTCCATATGGGCCCAATATGGGATACACCTGGGCAAATACACCATATGGCCCCATGTGGGACTCATATATTTTGTCTGCCCATATAGGCCAAAGTGGGCAAGCCAACATGGATTCCTTGCAAGTATGCCTATATAAATCCCAGTTTGCCTGATAAAGGCAGTACCTGGGCTGATCTATCACATGGGTCCCATATGGGACCAATATGCATCGTCTTGCCCATATTAGACCCGGTTTGGTTCCAGGCAAGCAAGCCCATATAGGTCCCAGCAAGAAAGCCCATCTGGGTTCCCAGCTAATAAGCTCATATGGGTCCCGCAAGAAAACCTACAAAGTTCCCCAACAAGCAAGCCCATTTGGGTTCCGGCAAGCAAGATTATATGGGTCCCAAACAAGCAAGCCCATATATGTCCCAGAAAGAGGGCCCATAAGGGTTCTCAATAAGTAAGCCGATATGGGTCCCAAGGAAAAGGCCTATATGGGTCCCAAACAAAGGCCTACATTGGTCACAAAAGGCAAGCCATGTGGGTCCCCAACAAGCAAGCCCATATGGGTATCCAACAAGTTTGCCCATATGGGTCCCCAGCATGTAAGCACATATCGGTCCCAGCAAGCAAACACATATGGGCTTTATATGGGCTAAATGTGGGCAAATATACCATTTGGGTCCCACGTTGGACTCATAGTATATTTGTCTGCCAATACCCAGCAAACTAGCCCTTATAGGTCCACAACATGTTACCTCATATGGATCCAGGTAAGTGATCCCATGTGGGCCAAATATGGGCTTTACCTGGGCTCATATACCCCGTACATATATACACGGGTCCCCAACAATCAAGCGCGGATCAGACAGCAACAGATAGCCCGTTAAGGGCCCAACAAGAGAGCCCATAGAGTGACAAGGATTTATTAGGAAATGGTTTCCCATCTTGGCCCCGTATGGGACCCATTAGTCCTTAACCGCGATGGTCCAAGAAATGTTTATTATATAATATATATTTATGTAATTATATATTTGAAAAAACAACAACTTTATATTCATTTAAATACATATATACGATCTGCAGACGAAAGTTGAAACATATTCAAAATTAGCATATTGTAGAGCCTGATATACGTGTGTGGCGAGATCAAGGTCGTGACAGCATGTGAAACGAGAACTTGGCGTTTCAATTTTCGTCTGCAGATCCTTGCTCGTAGTGCTTTTGATTTCAAAAATTGACAATTAACGTAGATAAAAGTATGTTGAACTTGGCACACTAGTTTTTATGTAACTGTTTTCTATAATAATATATTAAGTTGATATCGATATGGAATTTGGTATATATTTGTAGTTTAATATATTTTTGCGACTTAAGTAATATCTCATGAGTTTGGCGCATTCCAAATTCGACTTTAGAATTTAGGGTAAATCCAGGAAACGCGGCCATCAGGTAGCATTAGGCAGATATGTTCTCCAGAACAACTGAAATAAATTATTGTCCATAGCTTTGTCAACTTCCTACTATGCCAGAACATTCCCAGTTTTTAGTTGGTCACATTTTTGCAATTAAAGCTATAAAATCAATCATTACATACAGCCTCCAGGGAAGATTTCCATGGTCATTTTGGGAATATATTACAGGGCTTATTTAGTTCATATAGAAACTGTATTTATTTAACCCTATCTGAATGTGATGATGTTTTGTTATTGTTGCACAATTTGTAATATATAATAATGTGAACATTTAAATTTTACATGTTATTTCTTACCTATTAATGTCTGACATCGAATCTGCATCAAATTTAGCCCTTTTTGGCTATATCGAATTAAGCTTGCACCAAGGTCTAACAAGAGGGTCAAAAGGCCATAGGTCGCTCACCTGACAGGCTGAGGAACTAAACTGTTCTGAGCAAGTTTTGTGATGATTGGCCTATACATGTGACCTCAAGAATGTTTCAAAGCTTTTTATTTAGTTTTGCCATGGTGACCTAGTTTTGCTACCCCACATAACCCAGTTTCGAACTTGTCCCAAAATATTATTGAAACAAATATTCTGAGCAATTTTCAAGAAGATAAAGCAAAACTAGAGTTTTCACATTATTCTTCCTATTTGACCTATTGACCTAGTTTTTGACTAAACATGAGCCATTTTCAAACTCCGACAAGATATCAGGATCCGGGTAAGTTTCATGAAGGTTGGGAAATAAATGTGGCCTTTATAGTGTTCACAAGCTTTTCAAAGTGTTCATTAAACCAATATAAGAAAAACTGCCCTGCCCCATGACGGTTACGTTTTTCAGCAGAGTGTGAAAAAACTCAGCCAAGATATCTTAAGAACAAAGGTTCTGAGCAAGTTTAATGTTGATGTGGCAAAAAATGTGACTATTAGAATGTTCACAAGCTTTTTCAGTTGCCATATAAAGAAAACTGCCCCGCCCCCTGGCGACCATGTTTTTCAACGGAGCCGAACCATTACTCTGCCAACATATTATCAGAACATATGTGCTGACCACAAGATTCATGTAAATTGGGCAAAAACTGTCACTTCTAGAGTGTTCACAAGCCTTTTCTTCAATTTGGCCAAGCGACCTAGTTTTTTACCCCAAATTACCCAGTTTTCGATTCTGTCGAGATATCATTGGGACAAAGGTCCTTAGCCAGTTTCAGGAAGATTGGGCAAAAGAATGTGACTTCTAGAGTATTAACAAGCTTTTCCTTCAATTTAACATAGTGACCTAGTTTTCTGACCCCACATGACCCAGTTTCGAACTCGGCAGAGATATCATAAAGACAAATGTTCTGACCAAGTTTCATGAAGATTGGGTAAAAACTGTGACTTATAGTGTTTACAAGCTTTTTCTTCAATTTGACCGAGTGACAAGTTTTTGACCCCACATGACCCAGATTCGAAACCATTTGATATATCATTGGGACAAATGTTCTGACCATGATTCATCAAGATTGGGCAAAAAATGTGACTTCTAGAGTGTTAACAAGCTTTTTCTTTACTATGACCTAGTGACCTAGTTTTTGACCCCACATGACCCAGATTCAAACTCAGCAGAGATACTATTGGGACAAATGTTCTGACCAAGTTTAATGAAGATTGGTAAAAAAATGTGACTTCTAGAGTGTTAACAAGCTTTTTCTTCATGTTGCCCGAGTGACGAAGTTTTTGACCCCACTTTGCTCAGATTCGAACTAGGCCGAGATATCATTGGGAAAAATGTTTTGACCAAGTTTCATGAAGATTTTTTCTTCAATTTGATCTAGTGACCTAGTTTTGAACCCCACATGACCCAGATACGAACTTCGCCAAGATATCATTGGGACAAATGTTCTGACCAAGTTTAATGAAGATAGGGTAAACATTGTGACTTCTAGAGTGTTAAAACACTTTTTATTCAATTTGACCTAGTGACCTAGTTTCTGACCCCACATAACCCAGATTTGAACTCGGCCGAGATATCATTGAGTCAAATGTCCTGACCAAGTTTCATGAAGATTTGGCTAAAAATGTGACATCTAGTGTTAACAAGCCTTTTCTTCAATTTGACCTAGTGACCTAGTTTTTTATCCCACATGACCCAGATTCGAACTCGGCTGAGATATAATTGGGACAAATATTTTGACCAAGTTTCATGAAGATTGGCCAATAAATGTGGCCTGTAGAGTGTTAACAATGTAAATGTTGAAAACGCACGGACAAGAGGCGACCACAAAAGTTCACCATGAGCACGTTGTGCTCAGGTGTCAGGTGAGCTAAAAATCACATATTTATTTATATACATGTACTGAGACTGTACACGATTTTAGTGGTGTATTTTACACACATTATTAATTTAATTGAAAGTAGACTGTGATCATTGACTGGTGTGGGTATGTTTTTTGCTATAATTATAGATCATATTCAAGCTTAATTGAACCAAGTCTATTGTTTAGTTTTGCAAACAAGCAAAACAAGAGCACCGCCTACAGGTGCTGGACCCTCATCTTTCTCATATTTGATAGTACTCTAGGCTTTTGTTTATAGAATTAGTTTATCAATGTTATGAAGTATTTTGAATTTCAAAACAATACTTCTAATAGATATTGAGACATTTGACCTAAAGCAAAACTATCTGAAACTATACATGTGTCAGTAGGACACGGATGCCCCCACATTCCTCAACTGATGTCGGAAAAAATGCACAAAAATATCCAGGTGCACAAGTTCACATGCTGATGAATATGTTTATAAAGTTTCATCAGTCTAGCAGTAATACTTTTTGAGTTGCTGGCGACACAAATCCCAAAATGTCATTTTTTGCTAAAAAAAGGGGTCATAACTCCACTGATGGCGGAAAAAACTGCACCAAAATACCCAGGTGCACAAGTTTACATGCTGATACGTTTATAAAGTTCCATCACTCTAGCAATAATACTTTTTGAGTTACACGCGAATGAAGTCCAAAAATGTAATTTTTTGCTAAAAAAAAGTCTGTAACTCCACTGATGTTTGAAAAAACTGCACCAAAATACCCAGGTGCACAAGTTCACATGCTGATTAATATGTTTATAAAGTTTCATCACTCTAGAAATATTCGCGCCTCAAGTCCAAAAATGTAATTTTTTGCTAAAAAAAGAGCCATAACTACACTAAAGTCCGAAAAGAACTGCACCAAAATACCCAGGTGCACAAGTTCACATGCTGATTAATATGTATATAAAGTTTCATCACTGTAGCAGTAATACTTTTTGAGTTATTTGCAACACAAGTCCGAAAATGTAATTTTTTGCTACAAAAAGGCCGTAACTTCACTGATGTCTCAAAAAACAGCACCAAAATACCTAGAAGCACAAGTTCACAGGCTGATTAATATGTTTATAAAGTTTCATCACTCTAGCATTAATACTTTTTAGTTACACGCACACAAGTTCAAAAATGTCATTTTTTGCTAGAAACTTTTATTACAATAGAGGGGTTTCTAGGATGTATCCTCAACTGTTATTTGTACATATATAACAGTTAACAAAAATAGCACTAACCGCATCATTATTGTAGACATTCTAGTATCACATACACATGGCTTCAGTGTTTGTCTGAATCCTTAACCCATGAACCTGGCTGTTATTAGGTCATTCTAAAACAAGAGATGTTTGTAAAACATATATGCCCCCCGACTTGCAGCCAAGTTGTGAATATGTGCAATTGTTAAGAAATGTTTTTAATATGCAATCCCTAGCGAAGTCTCAATATATGGTGTCTATGTATGAAGTTTCTATAAAATATCTAGATGCGTTCTCAAGTTATTGAGTGGAAACCATTTTTCTATTTTTAGCAATGGTGACCTTGACCCCACCCACCCCATATGCAATCCCAAGTGAGGTCTCGATATAAGGTATCTATGTATGAAGTTTCATTAAAATATCTCAATGCTTGTCAAGTTATTGAGCAAAAAGCGTTTTTCTATTTTTAGTAATGGTGACCTTGACCTTGACCCCACCCACCACATATGCAATCCCAAGAGAGGTCTTAATTTAAGATATCTATGTATGAAATTTCATTAAAATATCTTGATGCGTTCTCAAGTTATTAAGTGGAAACCATTTTCTATTTTTAGAAACTGTCACCTTGACCTTAACCACACCCACCCCATGTGCAATCTCAAGCCAGGCTTCGATTTAAGGTATATATGTATGTATGAAGTTCCATTAAAATATCTCGATGCGATTTCGTACATCACATATGCAATTCCAAGTGAGGTCTCGATACAAGGTATCTATGTATAAAGTTTCATTAAAATATCTCGATGCGTTCTCAAGTTATTAAGTGGAAACCGTTTTTCTATTTTTAGCAATGGTGACCTTGACCTTTGACCTGTTGACCTCAAAATGTATAGGCGTCTTCCTTTCCTCCCAAGTAACCAGTATTCCAACTTTCATGATCGTAGGTCAAAGCGTTCTCTAGATATATCGTGACCGACGGACAGGTGCAAAGCAAGATACCCCCACTTCTTCCAAGGGGGGCATAAAAAGTAAAAGCAGGCAATTCGGAAATGTACTATCAATATTGTTCCTTGGAAATTCTAACCTATTTATAAGCGCAGCGTGTTGAAAAGGTTCCTGATAAGAAACATTTCTGACATTTCTTTTTTGTTGTATAGCTTAATAAGAGGCTTTTTATAGAGTTCATGATTACCATTAATATTATGCTAACATTATGCCTAAATGCCATTTGTTTTCATTCTTGCTTAAATAAACGCTATTTATAATCAGCAACAGATAATCGTTACCAAAAGGACACCCAATATAGATAGGCAATTGAAAAAAATAGAGGAAAATCAAGTTGTTATTATAAAACAAGATCCTGTGTTTGATAAACACACATGCCCCGGTTGGTGCTGGATAGCCCATTTCTTAGTCCAAATAAGGTCAAGGTCAAGGTCACAGTGACGTTGGGTGATATGGGTGGATTCGGGATAGTCATAAGCAACACCTGTGTAAGTATCCAAGTGTTGTAGTAAGCGGAGTTGGCGCTAGACGGAACAGTAAAATCTAGTTAACCAAGAAACAGCCCATTTGAATAATTCTAAGTGCAAATTAGGTCAAGGTCAAAGTGAGGTTGGGTTATATGGGTGGATAGGGAAGGGTCATAAGCAACAACTGTGCAAGTATCCAATTGTTGTAGTAAGCGGTGTTGGTGCTAGACGAAATGGTAAAATCTACTTAACCTCATCACGGACGGGCAAGACAATCACTATATGCCTCCCACATCAAGATGCGGGGGCATGAAAACTCAAGCTGATATAACAGAGGTCGGAAGGAAAGCAAAGTAGGAAGATTGACGTTCCAAATAACAATGTTTTAAGTTGTATATTTTTGGTGCATATTTTACTTAACAGAATGTTTAAATGTGTCATTTAAATGCCAGACTGTTCTTACAGAAGTTTGCAGAACTATATATTTATTGTTTGCTACATTCATTGAAAAATATTGCATTTATATCTGAGTGCAACTTTTCTAAATAACGCGTTTATTACTTGAAACAGAACAAAAATGCAACTGTGAATATTGTCAAATAAAACATGTTTGTGTTTTGTAGGTTTTGTATACTTCTTTCTTATGCCTTCGTCTATATTCCAATTTATGTTTTATATTTCGTTTTCCATGAAAATGTGTTGAAATCAGTACTAGTGAATGAGTTAAGCATAATTTTTTAATCTCTTTCTGTACACCACACACACATTGACAGTAGCTTATAACAGCTTTATTTTGTTTAAAATGTAACTTTTAGGTTAGGTAACGGTTAGGGACGTTTATTTCCATGAGATACGGAGCGGCAAGACAGCATGGTCAACAGAAAGAATGAGAGATGGGAAGAAGGAGTATCTGAAGTGAATAATATCCATATGAGGCGCGTCGTGGGAAAACCAGACCTATAGCATGTGCGTTAAGTGTCATCCCAGATTAGCCTGTTATGGTATTTTCTGTATCAAGGAAGTCTCTTATAAACATAAATCCACTGAAGGCGGAAAGTGCTGTCCTGGATTAGCCTGTGCGGACTGCACAGGCTAATCCGGGTGACACTTTACACACATGCATTAAGTCCGGTTTTCCCACGATGCTCCTCATATATATTTATATGACTTGTATATGCCCTCGCAGGGCCAAATTCAGTACCTCTTTAAATTAATGCACTTATTTATTCACACGAGTATATTTGTGATTGGCTTATTGCATATCGTAGAGGGAATAAATTGAGCTAATGCGTTTTCTCTAATTGAAGCATACTCACGCATTTAAGTACTTCCTGTGTTTAAAGTGTATTTTGTATACTTCAGACCGGACAGCAAAATAATATATAAATATTGACTTCCTTTAGGGTGACAGTGCGTATTGTCAACCCGAGGCAACACTGTCTACCAGGGCTTTAGCCAAGGTCAACAATGTCTGTCGAGGGTTGAAGAGACGCACTGTCACCCTCAAGGAAGTCAATATTTATTTTATTATACCGAACAATCACGTATCATGTGCGTACCGGGCGACATAGCGGTAGCGGGCGATATTTCCGGGTGACATATCTAATTGTTGCCCGCTGCAGTTTATATGCATTATATAGAGAAATAATCAAGTGAGGTATAATAAACAAAGATGTGACAGCCAGCATCAAATTGTAGGTGAAGGGGATGTATTGCAATGTTGAGGACCTTGTTCTGAAAGGTATTACATGCTGCTTATTTGGCAATATTTGTGACGATAGGTCATCTAAGTCTACTAGTAATGCCTAATTCGATAAACACTTGGTCAGCCACAGTTTACACTGATATACGTGTTTTCAAAAATACCGATGGTGTATATTTGTATCTATTTCAATTGATGTGTTTTACATAAACTGCTTCCAATAAATGACTATGTTATGGAAGGTTATGGGTGTTTATTAGCTGCTTGACAATATAAGTATGTAATATAGATGTATTTTCTTTTTGAAATCTGTGCTAGTTCATTGGATATTGCTAATTCAATCTGTGAAATGTTCTTTTTACGTTTGTAATAAACAATTTAGTAGCAAATACACAGACATATATTGCAAAATATGTTGTTTTTGTGCAAGAGGCGATTAAAAGGTACCTCATCTCAGTCATGGATAAGACGTGGAAGCAGAACTCAGACAAGGCCGGTCAACACAAAAACAAAATGATGGATTATCAAAGGAAGAAGAGAGTACTTGAATTTGATACATTTATGTTTATTTAGTATTTATCAAAGCACAATTTCCTATTCAACTTTTGGAATTAATTAGATTATTATTAAAAAAAAGATGTATTACCTAGTATTATCGAAATGATTCAATTCTATGCTACTGTTCGGTGCAATTAATGATAAAGACACAGTTTTAATAAATTGCCAATAATAAATCACTTCAAGTTTTTAACTTGCTAATAAGCAAGCATGTGTATACTTTTATTTCAGAAACTCCAGACAAGAAAAGCGGCTCTGGCTAAACAAGGATATCAGAAAAACTGATGGATGCTCCCCAATGCGCTTTGTCAAGCAATATAAATGCAAGGAGACGGGCAGAGATATTAAAATGAATAAAAATCACTAGAACTGCAAACTCAAATCTGACATCAAAACTGTATGTAAGAAAAGCACAAAAATACAATTATGAACATGTGGTAAAATTGTAAAAATAAAATAAAAACAAAACAAATAAATCTAAAAGATGGATCATTACTGTAATACGGGTATGATTATTTCAATTCCTAGTTATTTAGTTTTCCCTCAAGAATCATTGAATTCATACAACAGATCCTTAGTAATAGATATGACACAATTGACATCTTCAAAGTCCCATAACTCCAAGAAAAACTAGAAAAACTAGAATTGTCACATGAGTGACGGATATACCCCCATAATATGGCCTTGTCACAAAACTATGGCATCCATTCGAAAGAAATGCTTTAATTTGTGAATGGCCAACAGTGTATTTGGAAAAATTTATTTTCAATAGGAGCCATAACTCTGTAAACATTTAGTGGTTTGAAACCAAAGTTGAACTTGATCTGTATTTTATGATGTTACACCTTTGTACCAAAAATAATTTTAATATGTGAAGCCTTTCATGAGTTATTGTCCATGTTTTTCGGAATTTAAGTCAAAAAGGGGCCATCACTGTGTCAAAATTTAGTGGTTTGTAACCAAAGTCGAACTTGACCTGTATTTTTTTATGCTACACATGAGTACCAATGATTATTTAAATTACGTCAAGCCATTGTTATCGTCAGGAAACCATGTTTTTAGTGAATTTAAGTCCAATAAAGGGCCATAACGCTGTCAAAATTTAGTGGTTTGTAACCAAATTCAAACTTGACCCGCATTTCATGATGCTACACATGCATACCAAGAATTATTTGAATATGTCAAGCCATTATTGAGTTATCGCCCGCAAATCAGGGAATTTAGTCGAAAAGGGGACATAACTCTGTCAAAATTTGGTGGTTTCTAACCAATACCGAACTTGACCTGTATTCTATGATGTTACACATGTGTACCAAAAATTATTTGAATATGTCAAGCATTTCTTGAGTTATCATCAGGAAACCAAAAACCAACAGTTCTACAGACCGACAGACCGACTCACTCCTATATACCCCCACCCCCAACTTCGTTTGTGGGGGTATAATCACTGAAGCGGAACGTCCTGGTAATATGCATACCTCTTCTTGGCAATGAAGCTTCCTATATAGTTTTATTGAAATCTGGCCTGTAGTTCCTGAGAAAAAGCCCATACAAGAACTGTGCACTATAAACTAACTTCAAAAATCTTCAAAGTACCATAACTCTGAGAAAATTCACTGAAGCGCAACATCCTGGTAATATGCACAACTCCTCTTGGTAATTAAGAGTTCCATTAAGTTTCAATTAAATCTGTCCAGTAGTTGCTGAGAAAAAGCCCAGACAAGAATTGTGCACTATATACTAATTTCAGAAATCTTCAAAGTCCCGTAACTCCAAGAAAAATCAATGAAGCAGAACATCCTGGTAATATGCACACCTCCTCTTGGTAATGAAGCTTCCCATAAAGTTTTGTTAATTCCAGTCAGTAGTTGCTGAGAAAAAGCCTGGACAAAAAAGTCAAGAATTGTGCACTATAAACTAATTTCAGAAATCTACAAAGTCCCATAACTCTGAGAAAAAAATGATTGAAGCGGAGTATCCTGGTAACATGCACACCTCCTCTTGGTAATGAAGCTTCTCATAAAGTTTTGTTGAATTCCAGCCAGAAGTTGCTGAGAAATAGCCTGGACAAGGAAGTCAAGAATTGTTCACTATACACATATTTCAGAAATCTTCGAAGTCCCATAACTCTAAGAAAAATCAATGAAGCGTACCTTCCTGGTAATATGCACACCTCCTCTTGGTAATGAAGCTTCCCATAAAGTTTTGTTGTATTCTGGCCATTAGATGCTGAGAAATCGCCCGGACAAGAAAGTGGGATGGAAGGACGGACGGACAGACGGACAAGGAGGCGACTATATGCTCCCCCCAAATTTTTCGGGGAGCAGAAAAACATCCTGGGGTGACGACAAGAAGAAGAAGGTGGCTGCTGCCCTTCTAATGGACCTAATGTCATCAGAGGAAGAGCTGAAAGGTGTGCATTATTAACCCAAACAAAATACTGATTATTGTTTTCAATGTCAGCTAATATTTAACGCATAATATTTACTTGCCATATTGTATTTCCCTGCCAATTTTTTGCACCAACATTTCAAGCAAGTCTTCATATAAAAATACTAGAACTCCGCAAGTCAGATGTGTCACCTGACCCCCGATAGCTTACGTGAAGCCAAATGAAGAAGCACTTAAGGTTAATGCTCAATTTTTTGTGATGTAGAATAACGGTTCTTGTGGACTGCTCTTCTCCTCAATGAGATCTATCTACCTAAGAAGTTTCAAGTTGATAGCTTTCATAGTCTTAGAGTTATGCTCCGGACAAAAATTAAGTATGAAAATAAACAAAGGGCAATAACTCCAAAAGTATGAGGTGCAGAGTAACGGTTCTTGTGCACTGCACTTCCCCTCAATGAGATGCCGCCGACGCCGACAAAAGTAACACATATATGTCGCCTATTCAGGCAACACAAAAATTGTCAGTAAATGTTTACTTTTCGATCATGTAAATAATGGATGTTTTCTATAATGCTAATCATTTCCATTTTCTTTGAACATTGTTTTTACGTATTTTGTTTTATTTTTAGTGATGGTGAGGAGTAGTTAGTCATAAAGACCCTGCCGTGGCGCAGTGCAGACTTTAATGCGTGTATGGCTGACCTCGACAAAAAGGCCGCCGAAAATAAGTCGAGGAAGTCAAGGCGGCAGGAGATACTTAATAATATATGCCTATAACATTTTAATCATATGCAAATATTAAGGACATTCTGTATAATGTTGTTAACCTGCAGATAAATACGGGTATTAATATGTGCTTTGGCCACATTATGGTTTTAGGAGATTATGTTTGTATCTTTAGGTAGATAAATGTAACATTCTATTAAAAGTACACTCGTGAAATTATTGTTGATTTTCTCTTTAAAATTTGTTTCTTCGAATGCAAGAGTAATGTTGAATAAAGTATAACTAGATATGTGTCCGTAGGACATGGATGCCCAAACATTCAACTGGTTGTCAGAAAACTCAGATGTCGGAAAAAATGCACCAAAATACCCAGGTGCACAAGTTAACATGCTGATGAATATGTTTATAAGGTTTCATCAGTCTAGCAGTTATACATTTTTAGTTACGT
Organism: Congeria kusceri; assembly: GCA_027627225.1. Taxonomy (NCBI): domain Eukaryota; kingdom Metazoa; phylum Mollusca; class Bivalvia; order Myida; family Dreissenidae; genus Congeria; species Congeria kusceri. Next base: position 69,838,161 of record CM051029.1, on the reverse strand, counting down.
TCGTTTTACACTAAATGGAAAGATCAGTTTTCATGGTTAGAATTTGACTCTGAGAAGAATATTATGTTTTGTGTCCCATGTAGACAGTTTGAAACTAGTGGTAGGTTTGTAGAGGGAACTGATAATTTCAGGATTGACACAATAAAAAGCCACAACGAGTCCTCTTTGCACCAAACACACAGACTAAATTATGAAATTAAACACAAAAAGGATACAGTTTCCACGGTCTATACCAGCCATACTGGTGACATTGACACACTTGTTGAGATATCTGCCCCTAGCACTAGTCAAGAACAAGCATGTCAGCCTGCTGTTGTTGGTCCACTTGATATTGCAATCCAAAGACTGAACAAAGACCAAGCAACCTAGTTAACAGCTTGCTTTAATACAGCATACTTTGTTACAAAGGAAGAATTGCCCTTCACATTATATCCCAGTCTTCTATCTTTACAGGAGAAAAATGGCATCATATTACCTAAGAGTTACCGTTCTGACCAAGCATGTCGCCGTTTTATGCCAAGACATTCAAAGTGAATCTAGAAGGCTAGTGAGGGACGCTAATGTTATATCCATTATGTTTGATGGCGCAACAGACGTATCGGTCAGTGAGAATGAAATAGTATATGGTCAGTGAGAATGAAATAGTCTATGCCCGAGTGATCTCTTCGTGAAAATAACAGCCGTTGAGCATGCCAATGCAGAAGGGGTACTGGGTGCAATAGATTTAGTCATGGACAGTATAGATCCAGGTTGGGACTGGAAGAGTAAACTCATTGCAACAGGCTCAGATGGTGCTAGTGTTAACCTAGGAAAGAGGCACAGTGTGGCTAAGTTGCTGAAAGATGACGACCCACATTTATTTGCCATGCACTGTGTCAGCCACAGACTTGAACTTGGTGCGGTTGATGCAATGAAAGAACGGGAGGGAAAGTTGTTTGCAGATCTGAAGTCTGTACTTATGAGTTTCCACAAGCGCTATCACTATAGTCCCAAGGCAATTAGGGAACTGCAGCAGTTGGCTGATGCCATGGAAGAAAAATGACCAAGCCTGTGAATCTATCAGGAACCCGATGGATGCCTCATCATAGCAGATGCCTGGATGTTCTTCTTAATAATTATTCTATATTTGCTGCACACTTTGAGAATACACTCGAGGCCAAATCAGGAACAGTTGATGTGCAAGCAAGGGCCAGACAGATTCTGCACCATCTTAAAGACTACAATCTCTTGTACTACATGCACTTCTTGAAAGATGTGTTGGTCATACTGAGTGATCTATCTTTACAGTTTCAGCGGGATGGCTGTACCTTGCCAGAAGCATCAGAGGTGCTCGAAACTGCATGTTTGCGTCTTACTGCTTTGCATCACCGACCTGGACAAAAATAAAAGTCATTTCTAGATGAAGTCACTGTGGATCACAAGTTCAAGAATGTCCAACTAAGAAAACCAAATTCCACACCAGAAGAGCTGAAAGCTAAACAAAAAAGCTTGATTGACCTTGTAATTGATCATATTACTAATCAAATTGGAGATATTGAGTCCAATGAACTTCTTAAAGCCATGCAAGTATTCTACCCGATCAACTTGCCAGAATCAGAAGCAGAAAGAGCAGTATATGGAGAAGATAGTTTGAATAAACTCTGTGAGCATTATTCAGTTGTTTTCTTGAAGGGATGGGGTGTGACAGTGCACATGTGAAAGAAACTGAGTGGCCAGCACTGAAAGTGCATATGTACAGGCAATCTAGGGATATGCATGTTGATGACTTCTACAGTAGGCTATGCAAGCACAAAAACCTGAGTGAAAACTTCAAAAACATTCTTCTGCTTGTAGAGATCATCTTGTGCATTCCTGTGTCAAGCGCAATATGTGAAAGGGGTTTTCTACAATGTCTAGAATTAAGTCAGATTGGAGGTCACGACTTGATATCGAAATGTTGAACACACTGATGACCATATTCATTGACGGCCCCAGTTCAGGCGATTATGACTCCCAGAAGGCACTGGAACTATGGTGGCATGGTGGCCAAAGGTCCAGAAGACCAGAGTTTCATGAGGATGTCGAGCATTAGACAATAAGCAGATTTATAGCTATTTGAACATTATAATTAATGAACCAGTTTTTATAGAAGCTGATAATTTTTAAATTTAGTGAGAACAGACTGACATTACCGTTACCTTTTGCAATGTTTTGATATTTACTGGCTGAATTGTTTTGACGATGGTCAAGTATATACATCTTCCTGTTGGATGTTAGTAAGTAGTTGATATATATTAGAACGTTGGGTGTTTGTTAAGTAGTTTATATGCTTTCCATGCCACTTAATAAAATTTAAGGTTCTTGAAAATAATCTGGAATGAGTAATCTACATCTATGGATTATACTTTTGGTAAAAAGTAAGAGAATAATACATTTTTATCGTTTTGTTCAGTTTTATTATTTAATACTATTGGTCTAGTTGATCTTTGGTCAGGTCTAGTTAATTTTACGTGTTACTAGTCCAATGGTCTAGTGGTAAAAAAAGTTAACGTCAAACCCTGATCTAGACTTGGACCAGTATGGAATCTGTCCTGGGTGCCATGTTTGGATGAAACTTAATAAAACTATGTATCATCATCAGAAGACTTGCCCTGCAGGGATTTTGGGAATTTCAAAAATGGAAAAGAATTGAGGATTCTGAGCAAGTGGGATTCTGGGCGTTTGTTTTCGTTTGTTTATTTGGATTTTTCGCCTTGTTTAACAGTATTTCAGTCATATCACGGCGGTCAGTTAACCTTCTCACACTTTTCCAAGCCAAGCTTAGCTGATTTAAGCGGTTAAAAGTACTAAGTGCACATACCTATGCCAGTAACTGACAACTGCCCTACTTGAATCAGAGGTAGGGGGGGGATGGCCATAGAAATAATTTCATGACCAATCCCCACACAAGTTATGTGGGCGGGCTGGGGCTCGAACTCACGATCCCCAGATTGACAGTCCAGTGCTCTACCAACTGAGCTAGCTGGGGATTCTGGGTGAATTACAGAAAAAGCCACCAGGGCACTGAGGCAAGAAGTCTTTACGATCATGAAAAATTAGCGCAGCATGACGATCTGATTATAGCACTTGGCAACCTTTGGCTACTGAAGTATATAGGAAACCAGCTAAAACGCAAATACTATGCCTCGCAACGGATGAGATGCGGCCAGATTGCTGATCTACTTGAGACAGCAAACCCAAAGTGAATTACCATTGAATGATTTTCTGACGTCTGAATTGTTTGATAGTGTCGTAAAAGCAGCTTTAACAACGGCGTCTCCAGACTTCGACGATCTTGATGACCTAAAATCCCAATCAACAGCAATTAAGTTGAGATACGACATAAAATGCATGGTTGGAGAAAAGTGGGCTATGAGCTTGAAAAACTAACCAGCAAGAAGAGATAACCAATAAAGTGAAATTTAGCTGACAGGTACTGTGGAGCATGACCTTCAAAGAGATTTAAATATTAGCAATGACTCCTTGTAAAAAATATTTTATAAATCGTCATCCCCTTGAGATGATTATTAAGTTCAGAAGAGGGAGCATCAAAATCTTTTTTCTTGCTCCCTGTTCTCATGTCCTGGGCATTTTTTGAAATACTTGAGACATGCAACCCTATACAGATAGAAAATGGATTGCTTTAATGTGCTGTAGACATTTTGGGAACTCAAAAAAGATAAGAACAGAACCCCAGTCTCCGCGAAAATCGTGAATTTATTACTGGCCAAGAGGACCGGTAATGCCCCAAATATTACTGGCCCGGACAAAGTATTACTGCCCACTTATTTTTTGCAAGAAACATTTAATTACGATAAAAACTATAAATTTGAAGAAAACTAAAACCATATACACTTGAAAGTGCTTTATTAATTAAAGCTACTACATGTACTATCAGCATGTTAATTTTGCCAGATATATATGAATTCAATTGTATTTGTTAAAGTCCCTTCAACGTCTTCAACACAATCGGTGACCCTCAAGTATCACGTTATGACTGTTGTGGAAACAGATACAGCAATTGCTGTTATAAAATATTTTTGACCAAAATTTTCACCGGACACTAGGACCAGTATTTGAACAGTTTTTCCCGGACCTCACAGATATTTATCGGCAATGTCCGAGGTCCGACGGTCTTTTGCAGAGGCTGGAACCTAATTTTTCAGCAATAAAATCCCTAATTTTCCCAAAAAATTGCCCTACTTTTTGCCCTACTTTTTGTTCTTGGGTGCTTGAAAGCCTGGACATGTTTTATGCAACATTTTACTATATGTTTATTCTTACTTTGTTTTATATTTGGTCTAATGCAAGGACTTTTAAAATAAATAGAATCAACCTCAGTGTATTTCTCAGAGTTGTTATTTCCACTTAGGGTCATTAGGTCAAAAGGCATGAATGCCGCAGGTGATACCAGTGTTTCAGGAATACATTTGGTGAAACAATTCCAAAATATGCTCAGACTCACTGAAAAGTTACCACATATAAACTACTATAATGTATGACCTATCGGTACAATTATTTATATTGTACACATTTGAGTATAGTACAAAGGAATAACTGATTCTTAAAAAAGATTTCATTTACAAACAACTGAAATCTTCCATAAATATGAAAATATAAGGATATGTTTGTAACTTTACAGTGATGATGAGTATATGTATTACAGAACTGCTGCTTTAATATGGTTTTGCATGTTACCACTGTGGAGCCCTAAAAGGATAACCAGATCCGAGTCAAAATCCAAACATGTGGTTACATCCGACAGTGATGATTCTAAAGAGTCGGAACCCTATGTAATTCCACAAATACATACAGACAAATATTAATGATGCAGTATTTAAAATAATACAAGTTTACAAGATGTCTGCCGAAAATATGAATGCTAGGAATAATAAAAGTTCACGTAGAACCCATGAACCTTGGTGGGACAGGCAGTGTTGGATAGCAAAACGAAAGAAATATTCTCTTCTTAGACGCTTTCGTTGGACCAACGATAATACTGATGTTTTGAATTATAAGACAGCTAGATCTTCTTTTAAAAATATGTGTAAATCAAAATTTGTCACGTATCAACGTAAGAAACGTTTTTCACTTCTGCAATCTAGGAATAACCCAAAAACATTTTGGAAGCTTGTTAAAAGCCACAATCAGTCATATACAGAGAACAATGTTGTCTCCGCGGACAACTGGAGAGTTTATTTCAAATCTTACTTTACAAAGATGACCAAATTCCAATTCATGACATAAATTTTGATAATAACGATGTGTCTGATGCAACTAGCCCTTTAAACAGGTCCATTACTGATGATGAAATACGGAACAGTATCTCTAAGCTGAAATTTGGTAAATCACTGGGTAAAGACGAATAGGGGCGGAATTTTATAAAAACACACAGCAATTCATTGTTCCAATTTTGAATAAGCTCTTTATCATATTTTAGATATGGGATTATTCCCAGAATCGTGGTGCGAAAGTATTATAGTCGCAATATTTAAATCTGGCAGTATACAAGATCCGGGTAATTACAGAGGAATTTCATTGATAAATGTCATGTATAAAATTTTCTCTAGTATAATCAATGACCGTACAAATATCTGGGCAGAGGAAAAATTATTATTGTCACAGGCCGCATTTAGATCTGGATACTCAGTTGTCGATAAGTTATTTTGTCTCCAAAGTATGGTCCAAAAGTATACGTCGAAACGAGGTGGTCGTTTTTATGTTCTATACGTGGATTTCAAAAAGGCTTTTAACTCATTGGTTCATTTCAAGCTATTTACTAGTCTATATGCTAAAGGTATGAATGCCAGGATTCTTACAGTCTTACAATCAATGTATTCAAATTTACGAGCGCATGTCAAAGTGTCCAGAAATGTTATTACGCAGCCATTTAGCTGTAACCTTGGTACCAGGCAGGGTGATTTAAGTTCACCGATAATCTTTTTTTTGTATATAAATGATTTAGTAAATTACTTAAAGGAACACTGCAAAAATGGAATTTTTATAACCAATGATATACTGGATATCTATTGTCTGATGTACGCTGATGACGTAGCCAACTGCGCGGACACGGCATGTAACCTTCAATTACAGCTAAACGCTGTATCACAATTCTGTGAAGATACTGGTATGCAAGTGAATTTGAACAAAACAGAAATTATTGTCTTTCGAAATGGTGGCCCCTTACGTAACTATGAAAAATGGTTCTTAAATGGTCAACAGGTTCAAGTAGTGGCAGTATATAAATACATGGGTCTGCTATTTACTCCTAAGTTATCGTGGACAGCTGCTAAAACTAAGTTGGTGGCCCAAGCACGCAAAGCAATTTTTTCTATAAAACAATTCCAAGGTCCCTTTGGATATTTTACCCACTCTGACATTTTTAAACTTTATGACTCTAAGGTCATGCCTGTACTATGATTCGGAGCTGAAATATGGGGTTTTGATTACTGTGAAATAATTGAAAGGTCACAAGTTGAATTTTGCAAATATTTTATTGGTGTTAATTCTACAGTTAATAATAGCATGGTGTTAGGAGAGTGTGGTAGAATGCCACTTGGTTACGTATATTAATCAAAATGTATAAAATATTGGTGTCATCTATTATGCCGAATCATATATACCCAGTTAATTGTTACAAAATGCTAAGTCTTTGGATGACATTGGTAGGAAAAATTGGGCAACGAGTGTCAGGGATCTTATGTTCAAATTTGGTTTTGGTTTTGTTTGGGTGGTCCAAGTTGTGGGTGATATAAATATATTTTTACAATGTTTCAAACAGCGTATAAAAGACTGTAAAACCCAAGACTGGCACGACGATATTAATACATCCTCGCGCTGTGACACTTATAAACAGTTTGAGTCACTCTTAACCCCTGAGAAATATTTAACTGTAGAAATATCATTTAAGTTACGACGAGCGTTTGCCCGTTTTAGATGTTCAAACCACAAATTGAAAACAGAACTAGGACGACATTTTAATGTACAACGGGAAAATAGAATTTGTCTATTCTGTTTAACACAAACCAACACATTTGTCTTGGAAAACGAGTCTCATGCGTTCTTTGATTGCCCTCAGTATAATGATCGATGAAACAGTTACCTATATAACTGGTATAGTGGTCAGAGAAACCAAATGTCTTTTAACGTGTTGATGTGTAGCACTGATATTTTCATTATAAAACAATTAACATTCTATGTTTGGAAACTAATGAACGCTATTGAAAATAGATAATTGCATTGTCATCATGAAAAAAGTGGCTTATTTGAATTGTATTGAAATGGTTATATATATTGTATTCAGGGCCTCATACATGCATCGTATAGTCATTACAAAACCACAGCAGTGTATATTGAATGCAAATGTATTGTTTTACTACATATATCTCAATATATACATTTGATATCTATAAAGTGACACATTGGCCTATTTGAATTGTATTTATTGCACTGTTATAATTATGCTGTACTCTAATTCGGAACTATAATTTTGAAAATAGAACTATCAGAAGTGATAGGAAACTGATTATGTTGTATTCTGGGTCCGACATATAAATGTTATTACCATTATGAAAACACAATGGCATATCTGAATGGATTTGAAACCATAATATATGTAGTAAACGTTGGATTCTATTCTGTGCCATATATTTAAATTTCATCACTATTAAGAACACAAGGTGGTATATTTCAATATGTATTGTAGCTGTTATATATGTTGTATTCTGGGCCAGAGGCCTATATTTACATGTGTACAATAAATTCTGATAATTCAAAATTCCACAGCGTAGAGTTGGATATGTACCCAGTTATTCAGTAACAAGTCAAAGGTCCAACAGTCTGGTTGTAACTCCAAGTGCTGGCTTGGCTGATACTGAGTCCCAAAACTACAATAACTCAGTCACCATCAGTTGATATTGCTGAAAGTTCTCTGATGGAGCAATCAAACAATTCCTCTATTCCTATCTTTAATCAGAGTTCCACTATCTCAAGTGCTAACTCACACTTTCAGTCATTTGTTGATGAACAGTAGGGTGGAGATTATTTTAGAGCTTTTGAAATATGATCTTCTTACCCTCTTATTTTGTTCCTATAAAAAAAATACATTTGGCAAAATATGAGCACAATTGAACAATATTTTGGGATAGCTCAATGATTATAAAATTTCTGATATTGGGCCCCAAAGCTGCAGCGGTCCAGCCAACATATTATTACGCATACTTCCTGTAGATTAATGCTCATAATAAATTAAGAACCCAAATTTAACTACTAAGTTAAGTGACAGTTTCTCCAATCATCATATTCACAACACAATATTCAATAATTGTTGTTAAAGACCAAGAACCAATCATCCAATTTCATTGTTTTGCTGACAATGCCAAATGTCAACAAATTCATGTTCAGACATGTCATGTTCACACATGTTTGGACTGACTATGTTGACTAGGCAACAGTGTAAAAGCAGTTCTGCTTTGATATTTTGGCCTGGCATCACACCTGCCCTTACCGCTCTATGTTCTAGTTGTAATCACTGCAACCGCAGGGCTCCACCTATCGCATTGAATGCCCCGGAATATGCATTTCAGTGTCAGTGTGCTACAATTACTTTTGGTTTACCTACAAAGGACACACTTATCTAGTAGTAATTCACTGTAACTGGCCTACTGCATGAAGACCATATCAAGATGCTACCGGGCTCATCTCCTGCCTAGACGGATCTTTGTTAAATACGGAATACCTGATCAGCTTGTTTCCCATGGCGGTCCTCAGTTCAATGCTACTGTCCTGAAAGATTGAGGTATTCATCAGTGGTCGTATGTGGCTTTTCCCCATAGAAAATGTCGAGGCGAGGTTGGTACGAAGACTGTAAAGCGCCCTCTAATAGACAAAAGCAGTGACTCAAGTGAGTCATTGACAACGACAAATTTCAACGTGCAATGCTGCAGTATCGCAACATACCTGATCCGGACACAAAACTCTCCCCAGCTTTGTGTATAAAGTACAAACCTCATGAGACATGGCATTCCACAGCAATGGGAAGAGAAGAGGCTCTTCAGAACAGACACATGCAATGCGCGAAGAAACTGTCTCAGCATACAAAACGTTGTTATTGAGGAACGCCAATATGACCAATATGTTATTAGAGTTGATGGTTCCAGGCGTTTACTCCTGCATAACCGGATATTTCTACGTAAATACATCCCAGTGTGTGTGGATTTTTAGACTGACAGTTGATGCTGACTTCACAGGTTATGTCTACCCAACTAGAGGCTCCTACTCCAACTTGTAGGCCTATGACGTCTGTTACGAGAACTAGGCACCCTGAGCCTATACAGACACCCGTCACTACACATGGCACATCCTGGCTGATCACAAACAAGAACATCTGACATCAGTTGACCAATAACTCCCCAAATCAGTCGGGCTACCAATCACCAGATGCCTGTGAGAACCCTACAGCTCTGCCACCAACTCGGGGATGTCTTATCCCTGTTTCTGATGTATCTTCCACCCCTAGACGATCAATCAGAGTAAGGCGTTTTTCTGCTTGGCGAAAAGATTACGAGTTTGTCTGAATCTTTGCCATAATGCTATGCTGTGCTTGTTTATACTGTGTTGTCTCTTTTCACTTATATAGTTGCATTAAAAATTTGAGTTATTTTACCCGAACAGGAGTTATTCTATGCATAACATAGTAAATGACAAATTATGTGAAATAATGAGACTATTGTGTATTCACTTTATGACAGTGCTTGATAATTGTCAGAACACTATTACTGTGTTCAAAATAAATACTGTATTGTTGAAAATTAATTTAGAGAGATACTCGTAAAAATTGAGTAATTTGCTAACTTTTTATAACTTTGGAAATCTCTGAGGTACTTCAGCTACCCCTAAACATGGGAATTTATTGTTCAAACTTTGCATACAGTGTTTTTATATCATAAGGAACAGATTTGGGGGCCAAGACTTTAAAAAAAATGATTTTTTTGTGTGTGTGTGGATGTTTTAAGCTCCACCCTAATGAACAGTCTAGTTCTCAGTTTGATTCTCAGGCTACACCAAAGCCTACACCTCAGGCTACACCACAGCCTACATCTCGGGCTACACCACAGCCTACATCTCAGGCTACACCACAGCCTACATCTCAGGCTACACCACAGACTACATCTCAGGCTACACCACAGCCTACATTACAATCAGAACTTGTTGGCTGGCCCCAAAGAGACAGCAAACCTCCAGATAGATATGGGAAGTGGGTTATGCCCATTTATGCTAGTGACTTTAATAATGAATTTAAAAAGGAAGTTCACATTTATTATGTGTAAATTCATTATTACACATGTTTGTACAGATGAAGATAAAATTATAACAAGTCCATGTCTAGTGAATCTATCACAGATATTTTATATTTTCTTAGTGTGTTTTTAACTTAATATATTGCATTTCCAGGTTAATATTAAACATATCTAAACTGTTTAATTAAATGCAAGCCTGAGTAATGTTAGTTTTTATTTTCATTACATGTATGTTTACATTTTCCAGCCAATGTGTTTTTAGTCTACTATTGTATACTACAGCTGGTCACTATCTAGGTCAGTAGATCAGCTGATTCATTCCCAGTAAGGTCACAGCTGAGTTACTTCTCCCACACTGTCTGGAGAGATTTACACATGAAGCAGGGTATTCAATTGTGCTATACTGATTGTAATCCTGTAATATTGGTTTCTAGCACTTGTCCAATTAGTGTAGGAGAGATGGTCAGTGTGAAAGAATTTGTATGAGTGAACTGTTTTGTACATGCATATCATGCTTTTTATTTTGAACACAAATTGATTGATTGTCCAGGGCCTATTGGTTATTTTGTATCAGAACACTCTTGGCTTTTGGAAGATAAAGTCATAATAAACTTTATCAGAGTTATATAGGAATATTTGAATATATAGATTATGCTGTATGCATTATTAATTTACCATCTTTATAGAAGAATATACAATAAAATTGTAAAGAACCTGACTGACTCGATTCTTCGATAACCAGACCCCGCTACAATTTCTTTCTAAATTAAGGAATGTTGCAAAATTTTAATAGTGAGAGTGATATTCGTGAGAGTGTGGTCGTTTTCAAAATTGAACAATTTGATATTTTTATTTAGCAGTTTTGACTGTAAGTTAAAATGTCCGATGTTGAAAGTGAATCTGAGGGTGCTAAAGGGGGGAATGTAGTTGCTGTTCAAATGTCTGAACAAGATATGATTCAAAAAAGTTGATTGCTTCGGGTTATAAGATATTGAAACCTGAATCAAAGCCAGACAGTGTAAAGAGTGCTCCTGTGTCCTCAACTCATTTCCCTTTGTACAGGAAAAGCCATCTGCTATTATAAAAAAAAAAAAAAAAAGTTTGAGCATCCAGTCCCTCTTAGGCAGGCTAATGTTAGTCAACAGAACATATCTCTTGTTGAAGTTCCACCTGTTTATGGTGTTGAAGTTCCACCTGTTTATGGTGTTGAAGTTCCACCTGTTTATGGTCTTAAAGTTCCACCTGTTTATGGTGTTGAAGTTCCACTTGTTTATGGTAATGTAACGCAGCTGCCTTTCTTTTCGGGTGAGGAATCCTGTCCTTAAGGTGAAGTTTCTTTTAAAGAATGGTTGTTGAAGTAAAATGTCTTATGACAGATACAAATTTGTCATCATCCCATGTCCTACAAGCAGTTAGACGTTCAATCAGAGGGTCGGCCCGCCAAACACTGATCTCAGCAGGTGAGAATGCATCATTAGACAATATTTTGTTTAAGTTTAACTCCTTTGGTACAACATGTGATAAAAATAATGTACTACAAGAATTTTTTAATGCTTCTCAGCATTCAGATGAGACAGTGACTGCTTTTGCCTGTCGTTTAGAATCATCCTTTCTAACTCATCTGAATCAATCAATATGAGCACTGACGCGAGAAATGAAATGCTCTGCTGTAAATTCTGGACTTCACTCTACTCTATGAACCTTAAGTCCCAGACGAGGCAGAAGTTTGACACTGTACTGTCTTTTGAGCAGTTGATAAGGGAAATTAGGGCGGTGGAGTATGAAATGTCCCTCATCCCCCATACAAGTACAACCAAGACTGGTTCACATAGTAAAAGAGTACAGCAAAATGCTGTTTCTGCAGATTCTTCTGACTTTGAAAGTCGGTTGAAATCTTTAGAGTTAAAAGTGGACAGTCAGTCTTACAAAAAAGTTTTACCAAATACTATCGGCATTGCCAGACAATCGGTCTCAACAGCAGAAACCAAACTACCAGACACCTAACTAACAAGGTATAGGTTACGGTAGGGGTTATTATAAAAATAACCAGTCCAAACAAACTAACAAAAAGAATGACCCAAAAGTATGAACAACTCTGTTGCAGGCTTAACAGAGGTTGACGAGACAAAAGGCCTTAAACAGACTTTACACTCACGGCCAGTTGGGAGTTCTAACCAGGGTAAAGTGCTGATAAATGAACAGCCCATAAATGCATTGATTGATTCAGGCTCACAAGTGACTACTATATCAGGGACTTGGTTGCTGTCCTTGTATGATAAACCTGAACTCTTAAAACTAGACACTCTAGGATTGCAACTTTCAACTGCTGATGGGTCTGCTATGTGGGGAAACCCGGAGCTCCACAGCTTCCCCACATGGCCCACCAGAAATGATCCGGGGAAGACACAGGGAGACGACACGTGGTGTCCTACTGGCCACGCCTGGTGGTAGTGTCACAGAGTTATAAATGATTTTGATTTTTGATTATTTATATAAAAAATTGTATATATTTTCATATCAATAAAATATTCTGCAAGACTTAGGCTAATTGAGAACATCTGCTAAGAATGTTGATATGTCTTTGTCGACTGTATAGCAGTGATTAGTTAGTTTATTTGACTTGATAATAATAACATAGAGTTAGTTACTGTCTGGGAAACTCTTTCATATCTTACTTTCACACATAAGTAACATCACAGTTCATACTGAATGCTAGACAAACGGTAAAATCTAGTTAACCAAGAAACAGCCCATTTGAATTATTCTTAGTGCAAATTATGTTACGGTCAAGGTAAAAGTGAGGTTGGGTGATATGGGTGGATAGCGAATGGTCATAAGCAACAACTGTGTAAGTATCAAAGTGTTGTAGTAAGCGGTGCTGGTGCTAGATGAAATGGTAAAATCTACTTAACCTTGTAACGGGCGGACAGGACGATCACTATATGCCTCCCACATCAAGATGCTGGGGGCATAAAAAACTAATGTTTTATTAATTTAGTTAATATTCAAATCAATCTCAGATAAGTTTGTTTTGTTCCGAAAGAAAATCAAGAATGTAACTGACACTGATAAGTTCACGAGTTGTGTTTGAATCAGTATAGTTGAACATGCACAGAAGTAAAAATATTTTACCAATTGTGTTGGAAGACAGGAGCTAACTGAAACACTTAGAAGGCCATTTTTAGGATAGAAGCAGTGTGTGCTTTCAAGATTGAATTTCAGTTTTTACATGTATGAAGATGTTTAATTTAAAAAAATAATAAAGTAATATTAAAACATTTCATTTCGGACATATATGAACAGATGGAGACAACGCTGATCAAAATGGAAGGCTGTATTGAGCAAACTAAAGAAAATGGTGTGATCACTATTATAATAGATGAGCAGTCTATTCATCAACTGGAAAAAGCACCAGCCAGGAAGAGTACAAAGATGATTTCAGAATCTGATGACTCTGATTTCACTGTCCAGGTGAAATTAAAAACAGGAAAGGCCAATGAAGCTTGTCAACAATGTTCGATACAAGCCCATTACACATATCCAGAACATGGGTAAATTCACAGGCAACGAGCTTAAACTTTTGACTGAAATGAAATAAACGAAAAAGCACCAGCCATTAAACAATTTAAGACTGATAATTGATAGTACAGAGTTGAAGGTGCACAAAACATCCAGTCAGCAAGCCTTAAAACAGACATTTTAGAACTACAAACATCAAAACATTCTTAAATGTCTTGTTTGACCCTGTCTGGCAGTGGAGTTTGTTTCAGGGCATAGGGAAGATGTGTGTCAGATAAGCACATAACCTTTGAAAGTGAACAATTACTCAGCGAGCTCTTTAAAGGCAGACCACAGGTTTACAATAACAAATAAACAGAAAAAAAAAGGGTTGGTCTCGTTTGAGATTTTTAAGGACATGACAGATCACAAATAACCGCTGCAGAGGCTAGACAGTCTGAGTACGATTCAAAAGTTAGAAATCATGTTGAATGTGTGAGGTTCAAAACCTTCTATTTGTTTTTAAACATGTAGGACTAGGATGAACAGTAATTTACAACTTGTGCATACCTCACAAAATTATGTTTGAATGATCATGTGCTTAAAAAAGTTTTCACACATTATTTAACAAACTGTACTGGTACTCTGACCATATCACGGGTTCTTCACTCAACCAAATTGCACAGGGATAAACCACTGATCACCATCAGACCTTGCATAGTAACTATCTTTTTAGTGTTTCTTCATTATAAAATTTCCATTCTCCTTTTCCCGAAAGTTTGGCTGCTTATCCTTTCGTAAATCTCCAATAAAACAACTGTTTTAAGACTATGGACAACTTGCAAAAAAATATAGCAACCTTTATTGAATGTAAAGCTGATGTAAAAGTTCATTTGAGGCAATGTTTATTTCAGCTGTCAACTGGAAACATGAGGCAGTGCTGTTACTCATAGTATGCGCTCGTAGTACTGTATGAGCAACACAAGGACATTCTGCCAGGTCCACATACAAGAACTACCAAGTATGGAGGCTAATGGCAGGAAAAATGAAAGGTTATCCTTATTCCGGACTTCAATGCGACACGACGTTTCGATTGTTGGAGCACAATGTCATGTAATGTTATTTTGTTTAGGTTTTATCTATAGCAATATTTTCAATATAATTTCATACTTTTGTCAATGATACTACAATTATGGCAGACAACTGGGAGTGGCAGATGTAACATATGTTTATTGTAATATTTATAGTTGTTAGTTCTTTGTTGCACAGTTTTTAAACCTAATAAATCCAAATTTAAATGTTCCATTTTTTTAGATGGGGCCTTGTAATACATAGCGGGATAGACGGTTTCAGCCATACAATTGTGTTCCTGCGCCTTTCCAGCATCAACAGAGCAGAAACTATATTCCAAGGTTTTGTTGGAGCCACAACAAAATAAGGTATTCCACCAAGAGTCAGGTGTGAACATGGACGTGAAAATGTCGATGTTGCAACATTCATGAACATACACTGGGGTCACAACCGAGGAAGTTGTATTACCTGAAAATCAGTGCACAACCAGCGGACTGAGCGGTTTTGGCGAGACATGTACACAGGCTGTACAGATGTGTATCAGGAACTGTTCCATCATATGGAGAATGATGGTGTGCTTGACCCAGACACCCCTATGCATGGTTGGAGTCTGCACTATGTATGCATCCCACACATCAACCAGTCCATGGAAAAGTTTGCTGAAGGGCTGGAACAATCACAGGCTCAGTAGCAAAGGTGGCAAGACCCCCCCCCCCTCCAGCTGTACGTTCAAGGTGTCCTTAAATGTCGAGGCTCTGGACAGATGGCTGTTGACTCCTTGTACTGTGTCCGAGAGGACTTCGGTATTGACTGGGAAGGGCTGTGCCCCAGGAGCAGCCAGACACCACAATTTCAGATGTGGAATGTCCAATCACAGCTGAGCAGCTAACTGTGCTAAAGGGAACTGTTAACCCTTTAACAAATTCGGACACATTTGGAATAGATCTGTTCTTAAGGACTGTTGAAT
The DNA here is from genome assembly GCA_027627225.1 of Congeria kusceri. NCBI lineage: Eukaryota > Metazoa > Mollusca > Bivalvia > Myida > Dreissenidae > Congeria > Congeria kusceri. Next base: position 69,822,309 of record CM051029.1, on the reverse strand, counting down.
TCTGCATCAATTAGATTCTAAGTCATCCAAATTGTGCAGCTTGTTTGTATTATTTTGTGTTAAGGCCAGAAAAAAAAGTCCCATTTCTGGTCTCCCTATCTACCCTTTACTTTTGCTGCCTACGCTAAATGAGGCGCCTCGTGGGAAAACCGGACATAATGCATGTGCGTAAAGTGTTGTCCCGGAATAGCCTGTGCAGTCCGCACAGGCTAATCCGGGACAGCACTTTCCGCCTACAGTGGATTTATGTTTAGAAGAAACAGAAAATACCATAAAAGCGGAAAGTGCCATCCTGGATTAGCCTGTGCAGACTGCACAGGCTAATCTGGGACGACACTTTACGCACACGCATTATGTCCGGTTTTCCCACGAGGCGCCTCAAATATTTTTAGGCCAAAAAAATGTGTTTTTTTTCTAAAGTTTTCTTTCCACCAATATACTTTTTTTCGCTCGTATTACTAAACTAGACTTTAAGGGAATTTTTAGGCATCGAAGGTAATTCAGTCAAACTAATTACTTTCATTGTTATTTTGTTTTATATTTATTTCATAGGTATTGTTTTCAGAAAAGTTGGGCATTGCCTTTTAATTGATACATGGTTGTTAACCGGTAGTTTTTCAACTTTTAACAGACATTTATGTTGAAGGGGTCTCTCTGGTTTGGGGGAAGAGTACCTGTAACCTCAGGTGGGGGAATTTTAGCGTAGTTTTACACCGAAGGGGAAAATTCGACTTAGCAAGCAAGTAAAAAATAAAAACTAACAAATATACCTGTCAAATCACTTTATTTAGTCTAACTCTACCTGTGAACAACTTTATTCATGATTAAATTTCAATAAATAGAACATAAGTCAATTTTTTAAACATCTACCATTTGACCATTAATGGGATGGTGGCTTTGGTGGAGCAGTGCAACAGATAACTTTTCATGCAATTAGTTTTTAACTTCCATCTTTTTTACAAATAGTTTTTTCACTGCCAATTTTTAACTGTAATTAATTTTGTTAAACTACTAATACTTATTCTTGTACAGTAATAGACTGTGTTATCGACTGTGAGACACAGTATTTGTGCCTGTTTGCTTCACCATTTAACAATATATATATGAAGTTTTATTATGAAAGCAAAACTAATCAGGAACCAGACTAGTAATAACGGTCATTTAATATGACCGTGTCGAGTTGTTCGGATTTTATCGTTAACCGTTTGTAAAGATGCTGAAGTAAATTGGATCCCAGAGGTCTGAGTGGATATATTCATGTTCTAACCTACAATGTGTATATAATTCTCTAAAATATAACTACCCTGGTGGCTGCGAGTTGGTCCTTAATCTGTTTGAGCCCTTAATATAACTACCCTGGCCGCTGCGAGCTGGTCCTTAATCTGTGGGAACCCTTATTATAACTACCCTGGCCGCTGCGAGTTGGTCCTTAATCTGTGTGAGCCCTTAATACAACAACCCTGGCCGCTGCAAGCTGGTCCTTAATCTGTGTGAGCCCTTAATATAACTACCCTGGCCGCTGGGAGCTGGTCCTTAATCTGTGGGAGCCCTTAATATAACTACCCTGGCCGCTGCGAGTTGGTCCTTAATCTGTGGGAGCCCTTAATATAACTACCCTGGCCGCTGCGAGCTGGTCCTTAATCTGTGGGAGCCCTTAATATAACTACCCTGGCCGCTGCGAGTTGGTCCTTAATCTGTGGGAGCCCTTAATATAACAACCCTGGCCGCTGCAAGTTGGTCCTTAATCTGTGTGAGCCCTTAATATAACTACCCTGGCCGCTGCGAGCTGGTCCTTAATCTATGGGAGCCCGTAATATAACTACCCTGGCTGCTGGTCCTTAATCTGTGGGAGCCCTTAATATAACTACCCTGGCCGCTGCGAGCTGGTCCTTAATCCGTGGGAGCCCTTAATAAAACTACCCTGGCCGCTGCGAGCTGGTCATTAATCCGTGGGAGCCCTTAATATAACTACCCTGGCCGCTGCGAGCTGGTCATTAATCCGTGGGAGCCCTTAATATAACTACCCTGGCCGCTGGTCCTTAATCCGTGGGAGCCCTTAATATAACTACCCTGGCCGCTGCGAGCTGGTCATTAATCCGTGGGAGCCCTTAATATAACTACCCTGGCCACTGCGAGCTGGTCCTTAATCTGTGTGAGCCCTTAATATAACTACCCTGGCCGCTGCGAGCTGGTCCTTAATCTGTGGGAGCCCTAAATATAACTACCCTGGCCGCTGCGAGCTGGTCCTTAATCTGTGTGAGCCCTTAACATAACTACCTGGCCGCTGCGAGCTGGTCCTTAATCTGTGTGAGCCCTTAATATAACTACCCAGGCCGCTGCGAGCTGGTCCTTAATCTGTGGGAGCCCTTAATATAACTACCCTGGCCGCTGCGAGTTGGTCCTTAATCTGTGGGAGCCCTTAATATAACAACCCTGGCCGCTGCAAGTTGGTCCTTAATCTGTGTGAGCCCTTAATATAACTACCCTGGCCGCTGCGAGCTGGTCCTTAATCTATGGGAGCCCGTAATATAACTACCCTGGCTGCTGGTCCTTAATCTGTGGGAGCCCTTAATATAACTACCCTGGCCGCTGCGAGCTGGTCCTTAATCCGTGGGAGCCCTTAATAAAACTACCCTGGCCGCTGCGAGCTGGTCATTAATCCGTGGGAGCCCTTAATATAACTACCCTGGCCGCTGCGAGCTGGTCATTAATCCGTGGGAGCCCTTAATATAACTACCCTGGCCGCTGGTCCTTAATCCGTGGGAGCCCTTAATATAACTACCCTGGCCGCTGCGAGCTGGTCATTAATCTGTGGGAGCCCTTAATATAACTACCCTGGCCGCTGCGAGCTGGTCATTAATCCGTGGGAGCCCTTAATATAACTACCCTGGCCGCTGGTCCTTAATCCGTGGGAGCCCTTAATATAACTACCCTGGCCGCTGCGAGCTGGTCATTAATCCGTGGGAGCCCTTAATATAACTACCCTGGCCACTGCGAGCTGGTCCTTAATCTGTGTGAGCCCTTAATATAACTACCCTGGCCGCTGCGAGCTGGTCCTTAATCTGTGGGAGCCCTAAATATAACTACCCTGGCCGCTGCGAGCTGGTCCTTAATCTGTGTGAGCCCTTAACATAACTACCTGGCCGCTGCGAGCTGGTCCTTAATCTGTGTGAGCCCTTAATATAACTACCCAGGCCGCTGCGAGCTGGTCCTTAATCTGTGGGAGCCCTTAATATAACTACCCTGGCCGCTGCGAGCTGGTCCTTAATCTGTGGGAGCCCTTAATATAACTACCCTGGCCGCTGCGAGCTGGTCCTTAATCTGTGGAAGCCCTGAGCTGGTCCTTAATCTGTGTGAGCCCTTAGCTGATCCTTAATCTGTGGGAGCCCTTAGGGAGGCTTGCGTCGGATGAAATCATGATCAACCTTCGCCTTACTTCTACGAAGGTAAGTCTCGCTTAATCATATAATTGACTGTTGTTATGTGAATAATACCAAGATATGAACAGGTTATTATCAGTTCATTATTCAATTGCAGTCTTCGAAATTAGCACTAGCCCGCTCGCCTATTTTTTTTTTTCGGGCACAAAATAAATTGTTAGATCGCCTGCATGGCAAGTAATCAAATCAAATTAGAACTGCCCATGATGTAGCGAAACATAACAGTCTTTCAGATATGTCAACATATGTAAACTGGATCAGGCAAACTGCCAATTGAGTAGAGAAACACACGTATGACAGATTTCTATAACACCAAGTCTTGTTATTTCTATATAATAAAATGATGAACTGTTGTTAGTTGTTAAGCTTTAATTTAAAAAAGTTCGGGCTAGTAAAAATTGTTTCGGGCAAGAAAACATTCTAAAGTTACTAGCCCAAATGCCAAGTAATTGTTGAAAGTTAATTTCAAAGACTGCAAATGTGAATACATGTCTGCTTGATAATAGTTTTATATACATATTATTCAACCTTGCAATACAAGTTAACATTATCAAAGATTTTTGTTTAAAATAACGATATTTTTTATAGAAAGATCATTTTTGTTTGTCAACAATGTTGGTGCCATAATGACCAGGAAATAAGACAGTGGATAACAGTTTCATGCATTCAATGTTTATTGCTATATGGCATTTGGCTTCATGAAGAATACATTTGAGGCATGTTGTGGACTTCACAGGATAATTCAGGACGACACTTTATGCACATGCATTAACCCCGGTTTTCCCACGCCGCGCCGCATGTGGGGCTCAGGACTGGTGAGCTAAAAACACAAAGTAATGAGAAATAACGACCTTTTCACCAATTTCTACTGCCATATATAGGCCTTACTATTCTGTCATGATTATGCAGGACAAGTGCTTCATCAAAGACTGGCTAAGGAATGCAAAAGACCAGGATGGAGGAAGGCAGAACTGTGAAGAAAAACAGACTACGCATGAAGACTTCAAAGGAGAAGGCTCATAAATATTGTCAAGGGAAAGTATACCATTTAAGTGGAAAAAGACACTAGCTAGACACTAAAAGTCTTAACTTTTTTTTTTGCTTTTGAACTTCGGATCTTCATAATCAATATATTATAAGGTCTTCATAATCAATATATTATAATTAACAGTCATAGATAAGAAATTCTTAAACTAGAGCTTTGTCACAGGTGTGACAACGGGCCCCTATTGATAGCATGTTTAAATGTGGAGGCCAGCCAGTTTTGTAAAGTTATAAGTTTAAAAAACATCTGTTGGATACTGTAGGAGGAGTCATGTTCACAAGGAATTTTCCCTAAGTATTGCATAGAGAAAAAACAATCAAAGGGCCATAACTTCCTAATCGAGGAGTACAATTAAAAAAAAACATCTTTACACACAACAGCACATTACCCTCAACAATGAAGACAAGTTTCAAGAAAATACGTTAGAAACTGTACGTGGAGTTGCATTCACAAGGAATGTTCCTTTTATATATTCCATAATGGAGAAATAACCAAAGGGCGAATGGAGGAGAACAATTTAAATCCCCAGCTTCATGTACAACTACACATTATCCCCAACAATGAAGACAAGTTTCAAGAAAATCCATTGGAAACTGTAAGGCGTTGCATTCACAAGGAATGTCTCTACATATTCCATTCCAAAAATGAAGTAAGAAAATCTTAACAAAGGGCAATAACTCCAGAATTACGAAGAGCAGAGTAACGGTTCTTGTGGACAGCACTTCTCCTTAATGAGATCATTTCACCTATGAAGTTTTGAGTTAATATCTCTAATAGTTTAAGATGTTACATATGCCCCCAAAGCATATGCTAGTCAGAGGAAGGCAATGCCAGACCAAGAGTATAATATATGCTCTGGACAAATACCTTGACTACTTAGTGTGACGTTGACCTCGAAACAAAAGGCCTGGTTCTTGCATGTATTTTAAGTTATTAGAAAATTCCTCTATGCCAGAAAACACTAGTTCATGTCAGCAATTCCATCTATGTCAAAGATTACCTGAAGCTTCATGGAATATATATTAGTACATGCATGTTTCGAAGTGTAGAATATCTGAGAAACACAATAACTAATGCAAAATATACACAACTTCCGAATGTGGGAGACAAATTTACATCCCCATCTTTACGCACAACCACACATTACCCTCACCAATGAAGACAAATTTCTAGAAAGTCTGCTGGAAATGGTAGGAGTTGCATTCACGGGGAATTTTCCCTCTATATTCATTACAATAGCTCGATCTGTGATTGAGTAATTGTGAAGAAACCGTTTTTCTATTTTTAGTAACAGTGACCTTGACCTTGATCCCACCCACCCCCTATGTAATCCCAAGCCAGGTCTCGATATAAGGTATCTATGGATGAAGTTTCATTTAAATATTTCAATTCATTCTCAAGTTAGAGAGCTGAAACCAAAAGTTGACTCCGTCTGAAAATGAAAAATTAACAAAGGGAAATAACTCCAGAATTATGAAGTGCAGAGTAACAGTTCTTGTGCACTGCACGTTTTCTTAATGAGATCTATCCACCCATGAAGTTTCAAGTGATTACCTCTTATAGTCTAAGAGTTATGCTCCAGGCAAAAACGAAGTATGAAAAATTAACAAAGGGCAATAACTCCAGAACCATGAAGTACAGTGTAATGGTTCTTGTGCACTGCACTTCTCCTTAATGAGATCTATCCACCTATGAAGTTTCAAATTAATTGCTGAAACGGTTTAGCAGTTATGAAAGAAAACATTAAAAATGTGGACAGACGGACAGACAGACAGGGTGATTACTATAGGACACTCGCAAAAAATTTGCGGGGCCCTAATTAAAACTTTCCTTGACTGAAAACTCAAAAATCTATAACCAGACACTAAATTTTACAATATGCTGAAGGGACTTGTTCATAGTAATAACAAAGTTCTAGCATTTTCATGTCAATACAATTTGCTGGATCAGTATCTGATAAGGAACCAGCATTCAACAATGAGGTTGAGAAGACCAATACAAGGGGACCAAGAGACTTTGGTCGCTCACCTCACTGCAAGCAATGTCACAGCAACACATCCCATTTCAAGACAGTAGATACAGTTGAAACCCTTTAAACTGAATGCCACAGGGACCATGAAAATCATCCGGTTTAGAGGGGATTCCAGTTCAGAGACGAAGAAACTTATCAGCGTCTGATAAGTCAATATGCAGTATACATCTGAATAACCAGCCCATTGAACAATTTTCATTATTTTATTTACCAATACAAAAACATTTAATTCTAATGTTGTATAAAAAAATTCAATGGTTGTATAATGTCATCATATAAGTAAAAACAAGGCTATACCTACCTATACATGGCAAAATCTGACATAATTACAGGTAGATATCATTGGAATAAGAGACTGGCACATGTTCTGCATGCAAAGCACACTTTTAAACAGCAATGGTTTGATAGCCAACATGGGTTCTTTTTTAGCAACTCCTATAAAAAGAATCACGACTTTAGAATAGAAAATTTTGGTCATCTTACAAACATTTGGGATTCATTTGTTGGATTTTTGTTGTTTCAAAATCTGAGCATTTCAAAACCTTGTTCTCATTCTAAATGCTGAACTTGACTTTCAACCATGAGCTACCACCCGATGTCCCAATAATTCTCAACTTGACTATCAACCATGAGCTACCACCGGATGTCCCATTAATGCTCAACTTGACTTTCAACCATGAGCTACCACCTGATGTTCCAATAATGCTCAACTTGACTTTCAACCATGAGCTACCACCCGATGTCCCGATAATGCTCAACTTGACTTTCAACCATGAGCTACCACCCGATGTCCCGATAATGCTCAACTTGACTTTCAAACATGAGCTACCACCTGATGTCCCGATAATGCTCAACTTGACTTTCAACCATGAGCTACCACCCGATGTCCCAACCATGAGCTACTACCCGATGTCCCGATAATGCTCAACTTGACTTTCAACCATGAGCAACCACCCGATGTCCCAACCATGAGCTACCACCCGATGTCCCGATAATGCTCAACTTGACTTTCAACCATGAGCTACCACCTGATGTCCCGATAATGCTCAACTTTACTTTCAACCATGAGCTACCACCCGATGTCCCAACCATGAGCTACTACCCGATGTCCCGATAATGCTCAACTTGACTTTCAACCATGAGCTACCACCCGATGTCCCAACCATGAGCTACTACCCGATGTCCCGATAATGCTCAACTTGACTTTCAACCATGAGCTACCACCCAATGTCCCGATAATGCTCAACTTGACTTTCAACCATGAGCTACCACCCAATGTCCCGATAATGCTCAACTTGACTTTCAACCATGAGCTACCACCCGATGTCCCAACCATGAGCTACTACCCGATGTCCCAACCATGAGCTACCACCCGATGTCCCAACCAAGAGCTACCACCCGATGTCCCAACCATGAGCTACCACCCGATGTCCCAACCATGAGCTACCACCCGATGTCCCAACCATGAGCTACCACCCGATGTCCCAACCAAGAGCTACCACCCAATGTCCCAATAATGCTCAACTTGACTTTCAACCATGAGCTACCACCCGATGTCCCGATAATGCTCAACTTGACTTTCAACCATGAGCTACCACCCGATGTCCCAACCATGAGCTACTACCCGATGTCCCGATAATGCTCAACTTGACTTTCAACCATGAGCTACCACCCGATGTCCCTATAATGCTCAACTTGACTTTCAACCATGAGCTACCACCCAATGTCCCAATAATGCTCAATCTATTCACTGTTGGTTCCACAACTTTACAACTAACCATCGTTCAGTCATAATTTATTAATTGTTATGAACTCTTAACTGTTATGATCTATTAACATCAACTGTTATGATCTATTAACATCAACTGCTATTATCTATAAACTGTTATTATCTATCAAATCTATCAACTGTGATAATCTATCAACTGACATGATCTACCTACTGTAAGTACACCAACATTGCAGCTGATGACAAACCATCCATTGCTCACAATCTATCAACTGTTAGTCCACCAACATTTCAGCTGACAGACCATATATTACTCATGATCTATCAACTGTTAGGTCCACCAACCTTTCAGCTGACAGACCATATATTACTCATGATCTATCAACTGTTAGGTCCACCAACATTTCAGCTGACAGACCATATATTACTCATGATGTATCAACTGTTAGGTCCACCAACATTTCAGCTGACAGACCATATATTACTCATGATCTATCAACTGTTAGGTCCACCAACATTTCAGCTGACAGACCATATATTACTCATGATCTATCAACTGTTAGGTCCACCAACCTTCAGTTAAAAGACCTAACTTTCTAACGATGAGCTAAATGCTAAATACCTAGGAAATGTGCTTCGAAGTTGTAAATCATGAACTACTTGTACGTATATAGATAAACACCATTAAAAGACCAAATTCAACCAATGAAACACCAGTTGAAGTCGTTAATACATTAAATGTCTTTCTTAACTATTTCCCAATTGCAAGTTTTCATGTCGCGAAATTCCCAATTTGGCAGTACCAGACCCATTCCCAGTGCAGTGAAAGCAAGACTTGACACAAGATCTGACGTATGCCCCTGAAGCATATGCTTGTCAGAGGAAGGCATCACAATGACAGTAACATGTTGCCAAAAATAATGCTTCCTACAAAAAGAGTTATGGTCCTTTTACTCTGCACTTCCTCTCAGCATCCTCTATCAATATATGTTGTTTTATTTTCCATCACTTCAATACTAATGGAGGTAGTAATTATCTGCACATCAGAAAACAAAGGACGATAACTCTGTAAATATATTGAAAATGAGTTATGGTATTTTTACTCTGCACTTCTTCTCAACATCCTCTATCAATATATGCGGTTTTATTTATAATCCCTGCAATACTAATATATAATGGAGTTATGCTCCACACAAAAAAACTAAGGGTATTAACTCCATAAATATTGAAGAAATAGTTATGATCAGTGTACTCTGCACTTTCTCTCGTTGTCCTCTATAATTGTTTGAAGTTTCATTTGAATCTCTGCATTACTAATGGAGTTATGCTGTGCACAAGAAAATAAAACAAAGGGCAATAACTCTGTAAATATTGAAGAAATAGTTATGGTCCTTCTGCACTTCCTCTCATTATCCACTACCTTTCTATGAAGTTTCATTTAAATCCCTTCAATACTAATGGAAGTATGCTCCACACAAGAAAATTAAAGCTTTGCACAAGAAAATAAATAAAGGGGCAATAACTCCAGAAATATTGAAGAGTTATGGTCCTTGTGCTTTGCACTTCTTCTCATGGTCCTCTATCATTGCATGAAGTTTCATTTGAATCTCTGCATTACTAATGGAGTTGTGCTCTGCACAAGAAAATAAAACAAAGGGCAATAACTCTGTAAATATTGAAGAAAGAGTTGAGGTCCTTGTACTCAGGCATAGACAACCTGTGCAAGATTTGTGAAGATTGGATGCAAAATGAAGTCTCTATCCTGAATAATGTCCATTTGTGTATATTTTTTCAACTGCTGTGTTTGAAACACAATCTGACCCATTTTTGGAGTCTCCTGAGACCTGGATGGTCATACACAAACTGTAAAAGTTTGATTAAGATTGGATGAAAAATAAAGTCCATATGTTGGATAAAGCAATTTGTTCACTTTTGTGCAAGAAAAAGTGTCAATTACTCTAGTGTTACTGATGTGATCTGGCCCAATAAGTCATACACAAACTATGCAAGTTTGGTTAAGATTGGATAAAAAGTGAAGTCTCCAGCTCGCTTACAAAACATATTGTTACGGCACACGGACGACTGACTACATATGACGCAGGAGAGGTCCGCTATAACAATAGCTCACCGAGCACTTCAGGAACTATGACAAATCCCAGTGGTTTTGTAATTGGCCAAAATGGCACGATTTCTTGAGGAAAGTTTGAACGCTTTCTGACATTTATAGTTTTCTTTGTTTAAATGATTTTGAACATGCGGGAAAATGTTTTTAAAAGCATTCTAACAACGTTCAACATGGCCCCATTGATGTTACTTATAACGTTAATAGCTTTTATATTTCAATCATACCAGCAATAATAGATAACAGCATAAGAAATTTCACATGCAAATGGCAAAAGCGTAATTTATTTAAATTTAAATACTCTATTATGTGAAGTTAGAAAAAGACATCAAAAATAGGGACATAAAATGTTGTTTTTTCCCCATAAATTTGTGCATTTCATGGTATTTAAGTATATTCGTAATATTTTGTTAATTCTTGTAGTATAATTTGCTTTTTTCATAAAAACTTTGTCTTTAATCATTTTTGCTGTATCCAAAAGTGTGTCCATGCGCGCAATCTTGTAAATGCATACAAGTATACAGTTTTGTGGCAAAATAAATTTTATTCATGCAATTATATATGTACGTTCCTGCTGCACTAATTACTCAGCAAAACATAAAAAATAAAAATTAATAACTGCATATAAAACATTTGTATAGAACATGTGTTCTATTAGAACAAATACGGTAGCGATCTTTAAATGTTTACATTTAACATAAATTGGAACTTATTACATATATTGTTAACCAACATTTGACAAAATTCTTGAAATTTGTTTTTTTTTTGGTTATAATCAAGGGAGGTAATAAGTGCAAGAAACGTAATGCTTCTTAGAAAGTAACATGGTAAGGTTAACGTTTGATGTTGTTTTCATCTTACATGAATAATTATCTACATACTCTGGAAATTTAAACAAAATAGTAACAAATATGGCTGTACATCTGCAGTACTTTTTTTGCAGGCGATAAGAGACAGAATGTTTTTGTATAGAATTTATGTTTTACTCACTAAAAATGATTATTATATGTGTTTCTAATAAATAATAATAAATAATTGATATAATTGGATTTGTGTTGATCTGTTTTATTTGTGTAATTTCTTGTGTTTTCTAACTTTTTGGCATTTTATTGTCATGGATGGTCATTTCAGATTAAGCATAACAATGGTGACCAATAATTTTAATAGTGTATTTGGTTTATCAGACGTTTTAGAGCATATGTTTAAACATGTCATTCTGATAGAATCTATCTGTTAGAATATACTCCATGATATGTCTTTAACTGGCAGTTTGCTCTATGTGCACTGGAATGTTCCTGCACCAAATACCACCTTTTTCGGGGTAGCTGTCTAAGGTCACTTTTGACCTAGATTTCTTGCAATAATTATGCAGCGGGAAAACTGAATGCCAATAGAATTTGGAAAATTTTCTATTTTTAGGGAATGCAAACTTACAACAATGGTTTAATGTCTACCAATAACTGTTGCAACTGTTGAATACTTTTGGGGATTGAAATGTACATGATTGTTTACATAAGCGCTTAAAATATCTTCGACACTCTAGAACTGAACATAATTATGAACATATTTTCTAATTGTATATAAAGAACAGAATATTATATTTGTTCTCAGAATTAATCCAATGTTTTGTTAGCCTAGCGGCACGCTCTATAAATAACAATTGATTCCAGCGAGTTCAACACACGATCATTCTAAAATTAGCGCGCGCTTAGCTGCCGGTGTATAGCTGTTATAATATACATTCCTCAATTAGTGTTCAGAGAATCATAAGAGCGAATATTTCAATAAACAGGGGACTTTATGTTTATAAACTTACTGTGCATGTTAATTGAAATTGGATGGCGGTTGCATTCTATTAAGAATTAAATAGAATTGCGCATTTCTATCAACTTCTCCAGTAGATGTTAATCAACCTATAAAAAGATATCTTTCAATAAATAAAATGTGGTGAAATAAGTAACGGAATACGTCGAACTGTTATTCATGTTACTTTTACTTCATTTTCGTAGCATTAATACATTATTTGCAATACCAATTATACACAGAAACCCTTGATACATCATATTCCTACCAAATATAATTTTTATTCGCCTTAGTCAAATGAAATTTTATGCTTGTGTTATCAAAAATGGAAGTTATCATTATTTCAAATGCGCTGAATGTTCCCTGAAGATTGCTTTTCATAAGGATACACAGTATAAATGATTAATTGACTTAGACATGTGTATGTATTATGCATAGATAATTTCCAAGACGAAGGTAGGGTATATAACTTAAGAATAACTCGACGCGTCTGATACACAATAATTTTCATTCATTCCTGGCGTTATTTTCATACATTGTTAATTTGTTAAATTTGGCTGACAAATTTATATAATAATGATGTTAACGTAAATTATTTATGTTATTAATGCATCACTCGTGAAAATATGGGGCGGTATGATCGGTTTATTCACGGTACAAATATTAATAATTATTGAATTAATCACACATTAAATTTGGGATATGAGTTTTCTTATGGTGCTAAAAAATCTGGGGTATGAGAAGTCGCCTCGTCTAGGTGGGGACCGAAAAATCTGGGGTCCGAGAAGCCACGTAACCGATCATCTTGGCCCTCTTGTATTATGTTTAGGGTAAACCGATATCTTAATATTGATGTCAATTAATTTTTTAAAAGACATTTCTTGTTTGTTCTTTGTTCATAGGAAACTCTGGGCTTGTCATGTTAAAATGTCTGTTTGCAAACAATATTAACTTTGCCACATTTGATCTTATTATATGACCTATAAACAGACACTCTCCCATTGGTCCAAACATAAATGTCATATTCACTTGGCTAAAAATAGAATTCAGCTCATATTTAATTACCTAAGAAAGCATTTTCTGAAAATGAGTAAGTTCAATCTTGGTTCCAAGCACACAGTTTAAAGTATATAAGATACCCACAAAGATACCGGAACCAATGTACATTTCCTGTTCAGTGACTAAAAATCATCGAGTTAGTATAGGATGAAAATTTTTCCGACTGTGGATCAAAAATAAAATTTGCCGTAAAGTAGGAAGCCTCCGCAATACGGACTGGTAGATGTAGTATTTTCAAGATGGCGGCCCATAGGCTGCGTACACGAAACAAGACTGAGGATGAAATTTTGTTATTTGATGGATCACACGAAGCCAAAGAATTCATTAAAAGCCATGAAATCAAGAATTTTCGATTTTGCATGTGAGTGTGATTATCATGATAATTTCCAATGCCAATAGAATTGGGCACATTTTCTTATTTTAGGGAATGCAAACTTCAAGCAATCGTTTAACGCATACCAATAACTGTTGCATACTTTTCGGGATTAAAAATTTACATAATTGTTTACATAAACGGTTTAATTAAAGTTATAAACATATCTTTGACATACTTCGATTTTACTCATTGTATGTCATGATCAGAATGTTATATTCATTCACATAATGAAATAACTATATTGTTAATACACACGCATCAATTAACGTCTGGAGAATCCTAAACCCCGAGATTATAAATATATGCAATAAATCGGAAATACACAAACTTACTGCTTGTCATGTATTGTGTATTTGTTAACCTATGGTACTTTGACGTGTTTAGTATGATGTGATCAAGGGGGATAATAAAAAGGTTGAGTTTCCGGCATATTAATGGCGTAGTTATTACATGGTGTCAAGACGAGGGATTATAAATCCATGCAATCTGTGGATGCAGGAAGGTCATTGACCAGGTGATTAACGCTGAAAGGAATTAGAAACATTCGTCTTTGGAGTTATTGTAGTTTTACGATGGCAGCCAAAGGGATAAAGCCGTTACCAGAGTTCAATTCCAGCGATAGCGGTGCACCTGAATGGGAGATGTATAAACGGGATTTCATCATCCACTTGGACGCTTTGGGGCTCCATGACGCGCCAGGGAGAAGGCGAGTCGGTGTTCTTCTGTCAAATATGGGACGCGATTGTGTGAAAATCTATGATTCTTTTACTTGGGCTCCAAGGATTGAGGCAAACGACGCATTGGGCATCGTGGCTCGGGACGCCGAAAATAGGTACGATCTAGATACTGTGTTTGGGAAATTTGATCGTCACTTCGGTGTACATAATTACAGGAACATTAAGCGTCAAGAGTTCTTGAATACTAAGAGAGGAAACATGTCAATCATGGATTATATATCGGATCTGAAAAGAAAAGCTGAACAATGTCAATATGGTGATCACCAAGAAGGATTTATTTGCGACATGATAATGAATGGAATAGGTGATAAAAGGAGTTCAGAGAAACTTATGGACATTCCCGCCGACCAACTTACTTTAGAAAGAGTTATTGAAACATGCAGACAGGTTGAGTTAACATCTGCTCACATGAAAACCTTGGGACTCGAGACCGCCAATGTCAATCTAGCGAGACAGCAATTCCAGGAGAGAGACAAAAGGCCTGGATATGGGAATTTTCCAGTGTGTAATAAGTGTTGTAGACATCACCATCCGCGAAACTGTCCTGCTTACAACAAGGTATGTGACTCTTGTGGCCAACGAGGACATTTTAAAGCTTCCAAGCTTTGTAAAGGGAATGTTAGAGCACAAACAGGTCATTCTCGAGGGAGAGCAAGAGGCCGAGGTCGAGGACGTACACCAAGGCGAGGGAAATCGTATAATCACAACGTGCATTATGCTGAAGATAACATAGCACGTGACGCAGACAACATGACAAACATGTTTCAAGCACAGGCTTCAATAAATGACGTGTTCAAGGCCAACATCGATGGAAAGAGCAATACAGATTGGACTGTGAAATTCGAGGTAGGAAATTCAGTTCTCGAATTAGATATAGACAGTGGAGCTGCTTGCAACGTACTTTCTAGATCAACCGCTGAACGATTGCAATGTAAAAACTCACGAATTCAGTATAGCGAAACAATAATCAACGGCGTTAGTGGACAGCACATCAAGGCCTTCGGACAGATAACTCTTCCGTGCACATACAAAGGTACTCGGAGAAATCTGACATTTCAAGTTCTAGATACTACGAAAACTGTTAACTTGTTAGGCAGAGATGATTCGGTGAAACTATGACTAATTATGAGAGTCAACAACATAAAAGTCACAACAGAAAGTATTTGCAACGAGTTCAGTGATGTATTGGGGGATGAAATAGGTTGTTTACCGGGACAATACATTGTGAAAGTAGACAAATCGGTTCAACCGGTAGTACATGCGCCAAGATCGGTTCCTGTGGCTATTCGTGAACAAGTCAGAAAGGAGCTGGACCATTTAGAGAAATGTAACATTATCGCACAAGTTAAAGAACCTACTGAATGGGTAAATAGCATGGTGTGTGTGCGAAAGAAAAATGGCAGAGTTCGAATTTGCATTGACCCGACCGACCTTAATAAAGCGATACTACGCGAACACTATCCAATGACAAGTATCGAGGAGGTAGTAACTAGGCTACACGGCAGCAAATACTTCACGACACTTGATGCCAACATGGGGTATTATCAGATCAAGCTGTCAGATGAGAGCTCTAATTTAATGACATTCAACACACCTTTTGGTCGTTATAAGTTCTTAAGAATGCCGATGGGAGCAAAATGCGCAAGCGAAGTTTTCCAACGAGAAATGCAAACACACTTTGGTTCAATACAGGGGGTAGAAGTAGTGTGGATGACGTGCTTGTCCATGGAAAAACTCTTAGTGAACACAATGAGCGTCTGAGAAAAGTGCTTCAAAAGGCTAGATTAATGAATCTAAAACTGAACAAATCAAAATGTGTTTTTGCGCAGCCAGATGTTGACTATGTTGGGCATAAAATCACAGGTGAAGGGCTCAAACCGACGGATCAGCGAGTAGAGGCAATAGTGAAAATGAGAGAACCTCAGGACCATAGTGAGCTCCAGACAATTCTGGGTATGCTGTCATACGTATCAAAGTTCATTCCGGGCTTGAGCGAGCTCAATGCTCCTTTGCGTGATCTGAAAAAGCAAACTGAATGGCAATGGACGAAAGAAGCTGGAGAAGCCTTCAATAAGATAAAATCAGTTCTCACATCAACAGAGGTGCTGAAGTACTATGATGTAGCAAAACCAACAACATTAACTGTTGACGCGTCTATGAGAGGCCTAGGAGCAGCTGTAATTCAGGCAGATGGAGTAGTCGCGTATGCATCACGTGCGCTGTCACCAGCGGAACAAAGATATGCGCAGATAGAAAAGGAGATGTTAGCAGTGGTTTATGGCTGTGAAAAGTTTCACAAATTGTTGTATGGCAAACAGGACCTGACTATTGAATCTGATCACAAACCATTAGAAAGCATCATGAAGAAACCCATACATGCAGCACCGTTAAGAATTCAGAGAATGATGCTGAAGTTACAACCATATGAATTCACACTTGTGCATCGAAGTGGTAAAGACATGGGTTTGGCGGATTGCTTGAGTAGATTGCCACTGAGCGAAGTAGGTGAGAAAGCCATTGACGAAGAATTGATGGTCTTGAACATCGAAACATTGTCTTGCAGTAACCATGACAAAATTGCTGATGCTACAGAGAAAGATGGACAATTCCAGGCGGTAATACAAGTGGTCTGTTCTGGTTGGCCAGCGACTAAGAAGGAAGTGCCAGCAAAAGCTCTACCATTTTGGGACGTTCGTGATGAATTAGCAGTGTACAATGGTTTGTTATACAGAGGGGAAAGAGTGTGCATTCCTGCAGAGCTAAGAACAGAAACTCTCAATGCTATTCATAAGTCACATCTCGGAGTGGTTAATTGTAAGAAACGGGCCAGAGAACTTGTATATTGGCCAGGTTTGAACCATCAGATTGAAGAGCTAGTAAGCAGATGTACCACATGTTTAACGCACAGAAACAAGCAAACAAAAGAGCCAATGATAATTCAGCCCGTTCCGTCGCTACCGTGGAGCAAGGTTGGGACGGATTTGTTTGAAATACAAGGAAATCACTACCTAATAATGGTTGACTATTACTCGAACTTCATTGAAATAGCGCCTTTACAAAATGACACTAAAACAAGTACTGTTCTAAAACACATGAAAGCAAACATTGCGAGATACGGTATCATGGACACATTAATATCAGACAATGGTCCACAATTCGTGAGTAGCGAATTCAAACAATTCGTGAGCGAGTACGGCATCAACCATGTGACATCATCTCCACTGCATCAGCAAGCGAACGGTCTTGCTGAGAGAGCTGTTCAGTCAGTTAAAAACTTGATAAAGAAATGTTCTCATACGGGTGATGATATCTATCTGAGTTTATTGGAACTCAGAAACACTCCACGCGATGATGAGCTTGGATCGCCGATGCAGAGACTAATGGGACGTAGAGCCAAAACACTTGTCCCAATAACGAATGCCTTACGAAAGCCAAATTCGGGGCCAGATAAAACCGAGAAGGTCACATCAAAGCTTCTCGAGTACAGGCACACACAGAAGTACTACTACGATCGCAATGCCAGGGCCAAGGACGAGGTGAAACCAGGAGATTCCATCAGAATCCACACTCCTGAAGGATGGAAACCAGCAGAATTCAGCCGCGACACAGAGTATCCGCGTTCGCATATTGTTCGGGCAGGTGATAGTGGTTACGAGTATCGCCGAAACTCCAAAATGCTGATGAAAACGCGTGAAAAACCACATGTGATAGTCGCGCAACAGCCAGATGTTCCATTTATGCGGTCTACTAGTCACAAGAACGCGTATCGCGAAAGTGCGCGAAATGAAACAACAAATCGCGAAAGTGTGCAAAGTGAAACCATGAATCGCGAAAATGGTGAACTTAACGAACATACCAAGTCACAAAGTTGCGTGTCACCAGAAAAACAGTCGCAGCTAACAAACGCTACCAACAACACAGAGAAATCCAGACCAGTTCACACAAGATTCGGCAGACAAATTAGGAAACCGAACAAACTAGCCGATTACATTTAGTGTAAAATATCGCGTTTGGTGTAAGCTGTAAGCAAGTGTTAAGGGGCATAATAATCCCCTAGTGTTATACATGGTCAAATTAATTAGTAATGTATGATAAACAAACTTTGCTAATCATTGTTTTCTAGTCATGTAAAATCATTACTTGCTACCATGTTGATTAGTCACTAATTTGTTTTGTCACAAGGTCTTCTTACTAGCAGTTTTTTTGTTAATCAGTTAACATGTATGTTTCATAATATACATATTATTTACTTGTTCCACTTAGTTCAGTATAGTTAGTCATATATATATATTTAATAAAAAAAAAAGAAAGAAAAGGGGATGTCATGTATTGTGTATTTGTTAACCTATGGTACTTTGACGTGTTTAGTATGATGTGATCAAGGGGGATAATAAAAAGGTTGAGTTTCCGGCATATTAATGGCGTAGTTATTACACTGCTCATTCATTCCCGCTTTTATTTTCTGACAATAATAATTTGTTAAATTTGAATGACAAATTCATGCAACAAATACGTTTTCTTATAGTGTCCGAAAAATATAGTGTCCGAGAAGTCTCCTTAGTAGGGACCAAAAAATCTGGGGTCGAAGAAGTCTCCTGAGTAGGGACCAATAAATCTGGGGTCGAAGAAGTCTCCTGAGTAGGGACCAAAAAATCTGGGGTCGAAGAAGTCTCCTTAGTAGGGACCAATAAATCTGGGGTCGAAGAAGTCTCCTTAGTAGGGACCAAAAAATCTGGGGTCGAAGAAGTCTCCTGAGTAGGGACCAATAAATCTGGGGTCGAAGAAGTCTCCTGAGTAGGGACCAAAAAATCTGGGGTCGAAGAAGTCTCCTTAGTAGGGGATTAAAAATATGGGGTCCGTGTAGTCACAGCTTGGTCCTCTTGTATTATATTTAGGGCAAAACAATTATATCTCAATATTAATTTCTACGCCGATTGTCTTTTTCAAAGACATTTCTTGTTAATTTTATCTTTATTTTCTTTCAGCCACATCAGAGAGATTTGCACAGTTTGTGCAGCCATTGAAGAGTAAGTAGTTTCTACAGAACTTATATATTCTTGTGTGAATTATTGTTATTTAGATTCCTTAGTAGGGAATTAAAAATATGGGGTCCGTGAAGTCACAGCTTGGTCCTCTTGTATTATATTTAGGGCAAAACAATGACATCTCAATATTAATTTCTACGCCGATTGTCTTTTTCAAAGACATTTCTTGTTAATTTTATCTTTATTTTCTTTCAGCCACATCAGAGAGATTTGCACAGTTTGTGCAGCCATTGAAGAGTAAGTAGTTTCTACAGAACTTATATATTCTTGTGTGAATTATTGTTATTTAGATTCAATAAATGTTAAGCATATTACTCATAATTGTTCAGGGGGGGGGGTCGTAAAGTGAACTCTGGCTACCTTAGTGTGGCCAAAAACAGCCGGTGCTAAAAATGACTCCTTTTGAAACAAACAATGGATGTTTTTCCATCGTTGTCACAACTTTTTTTTATGTTTTTCATCTCCAGAATATGCCCATGTTGTGGCACAACTTTCCATGTCATCACATGGTTCAAGACCATAGCCTTGATATAAACAATAGGGCCAAGATGGCTCTGGGTCGCTCACCTCAGTTTAATGAATCATAGATTAGCTTGTATAAATGTAATAGCATATTGAACATTTGAAGAAAAAAAAAATACTGAAAACAGACAAAAATGACAGAAAACAAACTCACTTAAAGGAATTTGGAAGCATAAACCAAGAAAGATTTGTTTAAGTTATTTTGAAATCCAATCAGTGACTTCCTACAAGAACATTTTAAATAAGAGGGCCATGATGGCCCAAAGCGCTCAATGAGAACTGGTACAGATAAAGACCATACTGTTGCGACAGGTTTGAAAATTACGGTATTGTCCTCTATCATTATATGAAGTTTCATTTGAATCCCTTCAATACTAATGGAGTAATGCTCCAGACAAGAAAATTAAACTCAAGGGCAATAACTCCATAAATATTGAAGAAAGTTATGGTCCTTGTGCTCCGCACTTCCTCTCATTGTCCTCTATCATTGTATGAAGTTTCATTTGAATCTCTCCAATAATAATGAAGTTATGCTCCGCAAAGAAAATTAATGCTTCATATAAGGAAATAAAACAAAGGGCAATAACCCTGTAAATATTGAAGAAAGAATTATGGTCCTTGTGCTCTGCACTTCCTCTCCTTGTCCTATATCAATGATAAATCCTAAGAAGGAAAGTAAAAGAGCTGTCAGGACAGCACGCTCGACTATTGTACATGAAGAACTGTACCTAAATGTACTGCATTTCAGTCAGTACATATTTTTGAAAGTGGAAGGGGCATACATTTGTTGAAATACAAAGCTGAGTTACGGTGATTATTTCATCAATTTATTCAAAGTTTCAAGTGAATACATATGTGGCGCGTCGTGAGAAAAACGGTCTTAATGCATGTGCGTAAAGTGTCGTCCCGGATTAGCCTGTGCAGTCTGCACAGGCTAATCCGGGACGGCACTTTCTGCTTTATGGTATTTTCTGTTTCAAGGAGGTCTCTTCTAAACATAAATCCACTGTAAGCGGAAAGTGCCGCCCCGGATTAGCCTGTGCGGATTGCACAGGCTAATCCGGGACGACACTTTACGCACATGCATTCAGTCCGGTTTTCCCAAGACGCACCACATATGTTATTTAGAAGTGTTAAGACTTTGAAATAAAAACCTTTACCACAAGATCTAAATGAAAAGCGGGCATACCTCTGTTACAAGAGGGCCATGACGGCCCAAAGCACTCACCTGAGTATGGGGAATGACAGAAAATAACTCCGACATCTGAATGTCATCGCCTACAAAATGACCCGCATAAGACAGATATCTTACTGTTGTTGACCTTCTATTCAACAAGTGCAATAAAGATGCCTGTGCTGCCTTCTTCGGTAGTTAATCTGGCCCATTTCAACTGGCAGTTAATAGGTGCAATACATAATTTAGTTTATGCATTTAAAGTCAAAACAGTAGGGAACAAGACTAAAGCACCTGACAGTGACAGCACTGGTTTTGTCTTTTTTTCACAAACAAGGGCCAATTACAATTTTTGTCATAGCCCAATCAAGGCATTCATTGATTTATTATGATATCTTATGGCCATGCACAAACTGTGCAAGTTTCATTAAGATAACTCTGGTGTGTGTACCCCCCCCCCCTCTAGGCCATTGTTGATTATTTTGAAATCTTCAGGTCATACACATGCTGCATTTGATCAAGTTCAGATAAAAAATGAAGTCTGTATGTTGCACAAAGTCCATTTTGCAGTTTTTCTCATGAAAAAGGGGCAATAACTCTGGTGTTCCTGGTCCGATCTGGCCCATTATCGAACCTATCCATGCTAGCTTGGTAAAGATGTGCTCAGGTGAGCTAAAAATTCAGAACAGTGTTATGGGGATTTATGCAGCTGATGATGAGTTGATCACAAAGATAACAAGTAATTACCGTAAATTCTCGCGTATAGGACGCCCCGGCGTATAAGATGCACCTAAAAATTCAGATCGGAGTTGTGGAAAAAAAATTCTGCACATTGATATCGTAAATTTCGCATACATTGTTTATTGACACTGAAAATATTTTGACATGAAAATCGCAATATACAAATGCGGATACATCACACCCAATTTGCTTTTGCTGCACTGATAGGTGATGAGAAGTCCGTCAACACCTTCAATTACACCATAAGCGCTAATTGTTTGTTTGACAAACACGGTCAGTTTTGCAAGTATTATCAATGACACCTTTGTTATTGTTTGCAGATCAATACAAAAGGTGAAAAGTAGTTTTTAAGATGGTGTTTAAAACTACACACAAAATTAGATATATATATTTTCAAAAGATTCCAATATAAAACAGTGCCAACTGTGTCAGGTGCGAATATTTGCTTTTATAATATACCTGTTAAAAGTGAAATATATGCTTCATCAATCAGTGCAAAAATGCTGTATTATGCAACTCGCTATTTTTCCAATCTCGTATTACCATACTAGCCGGACTACTTTTTTAATGACGTCATCATAAGAGTTATGTAAACAAATACAAATGTCATGTCTGTCATTCCTGGTTTATGTATATGACGATGTCATAAATATTATTACTTACGCATCATCCGAAATCAATGGCGTACCATTTTGAATCATTATTTGTAGTTTTCAAAAAATAAAACGAGGTAAATGTACATTTGAAGTTAATAGTGGTATATAATAATACAAACATTACGCAAGCCAGGAGACTGATATACATACACTTGAAACAATTGACCAGCATAATATTCTATATATACAAGCGTCTAGGTGACGTCAATCAGGCTTCTATTCAAAATGTCGGCCAAAATAACAAGAATGATTTTATAATAAACAAAATACAAGTTTTTGCTTATATCGGCTTAAAAGACGCACCAAAAAAATCATATGAAATTACGGTACCTAATCTAGTTTAGAAATTCAGACTTTGTAACAAAAACTTTACATTGAAAAAATGTGAACAAGGGCCATAACGCTGTCAAAATCCCAAACAGAGTAATTGGGAATGTTGCCCCTGATACCGGAGTTGATGACAAAGGTATATTCAAGTTTCAAGTGAATAACTTATGAAATTTTGAACTTTACAATACTTTTGAATTAAACGCAGATGCCAACGCCATTAGGCGTGAAGGAAGCTCACCTATTCCTCGAATAGTCAAGCTAAAAAAATTAAAATCCCAAGGCACAGCAACATGCACTCTCTATGTACAAGAACAGAAATACAGAAAAAGTGCTTGTCAGTGCTAAACCGGGCAGATTAATTTCCTTTCTATCAAGGGCGTACAAATCACTGAAAGGAGCACGCTCATGTATCTGTGTGACCCGAAGGACAGTATAATGGCCGACGTAGGATAAAATGTCCAAGACCTGTTTGCGCCAAAAGATGTTTCAATAAACATCCCCACTTTCTTCGAAAATAACAGAATGACTGGAGAGACCCTTATAACACACTATTATGTGAAGTTGGAATAAGACTTAAAACATAGAATAAACTGTTTTATTACACCAATGTTTTATATGCAGTTTACCATTTGTAATTTAAGAATTGTGCAGAGTAATTAGTGCAATAGACACCTGCATATATAACTACATCACTAAAATTGATTTTACCACAAAACTGTATACTTGTATGCTTTTACACATTTTTCACAAAATAATTGAACTGTGTCCATGCCTGCGTGAACACAGTTTATAAATACATTACAAATGATCAAAAACACAGTCAGTTTTAATGAAAAAGTCATGGAAAAATGCTATTTATACCAAGAGTAATATAACAAACATACATAAACAACATGAAATCCTCAGTTTTATGTGAAAAAATAACACAAATCATGTCCATTCTATGTTTGATGCCTTATTCTAACTTCAATTAATATTTATGAAAGAAAGGACAATTTGGTTGAGCAAAAACATTCCAATTTTTAGTAGGGACAATGACATCCACAGAAATAAAGCTGTCATCAGAAATTAAATTTATTTGTTTTATGTTTTTTTGTTCAGAAAATTGGCATTGATATGGAACTTTGTGAAGGAAGTCTTACCAATACTGGAACTTTTTTATATGAAACATTTACAAAAGTATATTGCAGACAACATGTAAATTTCATCCAACACATAAACTCCCTTAGGCGTCAAAAAAAAAAAATGTTTGTTTCAGGTAACCCGACCTACCCTAAAAAAAATGCCCCGACCCTAGAACATTTTATTGGGTTTGTCAGATTGATTTTTGTTTTATTTACCTTTTTCAATAATTAAATGTGTTTTTGGATAAATAAGTGTTCTGTTTTGATAGTATCCACTTATAAACAATGTTTAAGGATATTACTGATATGTTTTGAATATTTATTCAGGTTTAGAATCTTCAAGTTGACCATTTACCAAAAAAAAAAAAATCTCTACCTACCTTCCCTAATTTTTTTGGGCATGTTACCTGAAACAAACATTTTTTAAATGCCTTACGGGCCCCACAGATTAAGGATGCAGCTTGCAGAGGCTAGGGTAGTCATAACGAGGCTTCTGCGGCTAGGAATAGGACATTGTAAAGATTGTGGAATCTCTACACATATCTCTATCAGACCGTTTGTGTACGTACAATTTAATTCAAGTGATCTACAGTGGACTTAATACATGAACTAATGGAAGATTCAGACAAGGGAATTTATTTACATTAATCTTTGAAAACAATAAAATACTTAATTATACCGAAGTGGAAAGATTTATGAAGAGCAAGTTACAGACTTAAAATAGCAGAAGTGATAACCATTGTCACGCACAAGAACCAGGTTCTTAGGTCCAACGTAAAGGTCACACTTAAAGGTCAAGGTAAAATATACGAATTTAAACCATTGACCTTGACTGAAGCATCATTTTGTCCGGCATGGAAGAATATTAAGTGAGTATTCAGAGAAGGCTTGTGGTCAGGGATCTCTTTCTGTTTTGGGGGATGCCACCCGCAGCCCTCGGACAGGTCAATTTTGATATAACATAATAATACTTTTAATAGTCTGTTTCATTCGAATAACCATTCTAGATATACAAGTTTCAACAACAATGGAAGGAAAATACAGTATTTCTTATTGAAAGTCTAAATTTACAGATAAAACAATTGATTCTGTTAGTTTTTTGCTTGAAATGTTAACTTCTGGGGGAATTTCTGACCTTTCAAGGAGAAAAATGACACTGTTTTTACTAGGGGTAGCAGCCTTATTTCGGCTGTAAAAATGACAGATTGACTGCCCTGGTGGCATGCAAGAACCAGGTCTGAAGCAGAAAGGTCACAGTCACTTTTCAAGGTCAAAGGTCAAATAGTTGTCCAGATCATAATATTGTCATGCATACAGGGATTTTCAGCTAAGTTGGAAGAAAGGATCACCTGAAGGTGTGCATGCAAGAATCTGACTTGTGAAGTTAGTAAATAACTTCCCTTCATTGATGAGTGTGCAAAGCATAATACAAAAATAATACGAAGCATATTATTGATTCTTCAAAGAATGGGCAGCATGAGTGAGGCATACAAGAAAAGCATAACTCATATGCCAACAAGTTTTAATTACTCCACTTTATTGATTTTTTTGTCTAAAACTATTGATTGGAAATTTGTGACACCTCAATTTACTTGACAGAATAACAGAACACTTCAGCAGAAAAAAATATAAAAGGATTTCAATTTTGCAAAACAAATTGTATCGTAATTAGCCCTAAAGTAGAATTTGCCCCAGAGTTGAACATTTTGTTCTTTGTATTGTGTAAAGATGGGTGTAGTCTGACATGTTTTGAGACAGTTCAATGAAAATTCAATCTTGTTTACTCAAAGTTAAAAACATCAGTCAAACTATGTCATCAAAACTTTTTTCACGATAAAATTGTACATGTAGCAATAGTTATAATTTCCCCAGACCGGAATTTATAATTACAATACAACTTGATACCATCGACATTTCAGTCGTTTACATTTACACTAAGGACTAAATATTGAAAACATTAACTTAATTTAATTATAAATGGCAGTTTTTAGTGTTTCATTCTATGTCATTTAACATGATTTGATCTAAAACAAATCGCCTAGTTCACAAACAATAAACTAGCTCAAAATGTTTTAACATTTCTTATATCTTTTATTTCTGCATTTTTTCTGTGCCCCAGCTTGTGCCAAATATGTTATTGAGATGTTCGAATAGACGCTAGAAGTGCCCATGTAATTCATCATCTTTTTAAACACTTTTTTCTGTCAGCATTTCGACACAAGTTACTTTTGTTAAATTCTACAAAGAACTCTAGATGTTATTGTTTGAATTGTATCGTGTGTAGGCAATCGATAATCTGATCAATGCTATGGAAACTTGTGTTTGACTTAAGCGCGAATGTGTTTGACTCGAGGGCAAATTCAGTGGGTATAGGCTAGTCAACTTCATTCCAAGCAACAAGCCGGGAACCAAACAGTTTGTCTCAAACACAGTCATTAGATATGATGTGTGCAGCTTGCACCAGCTGAATCCCGGCTTTGAACATTCAGCATTGACTTGAAGAGGTATAGCGTTGACCTGTTCAACTTAAGGGTGACAAAGCGGCTCCATGTAAAAAAGACTGGATTCTAAGGTAGGGGCATACGTGTCTATGGACACATTTCTAGTTTAACAAGAGCTGCCAGAGGACAGCGCGCTCGACTACTCAAAGTATTTCAGTTGGTACATATTTTGGATAGTGGAAGGAGCATACATTTGTTAAAATACAAAACTTTTCAGTGAAGCCTCGTATAGTTCATACATTTTTGGAACAAAAACCACACAATCTATGTAAAAATGTGTGCATAACTCTGTAAAAATACAAAACAGAGTTATGGGTAATGTTGCCTTTGATACTAGAGTTGATGACAAAGGTTAGTTTCAAGTTTCAAGTGAATAACTTATGTAGTTTTGAAGTTACAAAAAGTTTGAATATAAACTTTAACCAGAAAGTCTGTGAAAAAGGGGCATAACTCTGGCAAAATACAAAACAGAGTTATGGGTAATGTTGCCCCTGATACTGGAGTTGATGACAAAGGTTAGTTCCAAGTTTCAAGTGAATGACTTACGTAGTTTTGAAGTTACAAAACTTTTGAATATAAACTTTTAACAGAAAATGAAAGTGAAAAGGGGGCACAACTCTGTCAAAATACAAAATAGAGTTATGGGTAATGTTGCTCCTGATACTAGAGTTAATGACAAAGGTTAGTTCCAAGTTTCAAGCGAAAAGCTAATGTAGTATTGAAGTTACAAAACGTTTGAATATAAACTTTAGCCTGAAAACCTAAGTGAAAAAGGGGCATAACTCTGTCAAAATACAAAACAAACTTATGGGTAATATTGCCCCTGATACTAGAGTTGATGACAAAGGTTAGTTCAAAGTTTCAGGTGAATAACTTAGTCTTGAAGTTACCAAACTTTTGAATAAAAACTTTAAAACAGAAAATCTAAGTGAACAAGGCTTTGATAGTATTGCAAGCAATACATGAGACCTCTGGGGAAAAATAAAGGGTATGTATACAAAGTTTCATCAAAGTATCTTCAGTACTTTTTGAGTTATCGCTGGATCCAGGTTTTGGGGACGGGACAGACAGAGTGAGACCGACGGATAAACAAACAGACAGATGCACACAGACGGAGGGCAAACCCATAGTCCAATCTGTGTACCATGTTTCATGAAGTTTCATTATCATATCTTGTGCACTTTTCAAAATACATCAGTATTAAGTTTATTTCTATTTTTAGTAATAGTCACGTGACCTTTGACCTCCGGTGGAAAATAAAAGGTTGTGCATAATTCTCACATTGCTGTTGCTACGTATACAAAGTTTCATCAAAGTGTCTTCAGTACTTTCTAAGTTATCACAGGATCCAGGTTTTGGGGACAGACGGACGAATAGACAAAACGACACACAGACAGATGGCAAACCTATAGTTCAATCTCTGTACCAAGTTTCATAGTCATATCTCGTGTCCATTTCGAATTATTACAGTATTTAGTTTATTTCTATTTTTAGAAACAGTCACGTGACCTTTGACTTCTGGTGAAAAAAAAGGTCGTGCATAATCCTCACATTGCCACATTGTTATTTTTATGTATACCCAGTTTCATCAAAATAACTTCAGTACTTTTTAAGTTACTGCGGGAACCATGGTTTTGGAGATGGACAGACAGACGGACAGACAAACATACGGACGAACAGATAGAGACACACACAGACGGATGGCAAACCTATAGTTCAATCTTTATACCATGATTCATGGTCATATCTTATGTACTTTTAGAATTATTACAGTATTTAGTTTATTTCTATTTTTCGTAAGTCACGTGACCCTTGATCTCTGGTGGAAAATAAAAGGTCGTGCATAATTCTCACATTGCTGTTGCTACGTATACAAAGTTTCATCAAAGTGTCTTCAGTACTTTCCAAGTTATCACTTGTCACAGATTACTATAGGGCACTTCAATGTAGTCTTCGTAATTTGATCGGTAAGATGCTCATTACATATGATTTCTGCAAATATGTTTCTTAAGTATGTTAAGAGGAACAAATGGAAGACATGGAGGCACCGCAGAGCCCCCAGGCGCCGCAGCATCTCCCAGGCGCAGCAGGGCCCCCAGGCGACGCAGTGTCCCCAGGTGCCGCACGGCTGAAAAAGAAAGTTGAATAAAAAACTAAATCAAGAATTGAAGAAGATTGTCCCCGGGCGACGCAGCGTCCCCAGGCGCCGCACAGCCTCCAGGTACAGCAGAGCCCCCAGACGCCGCAGCATCCCCAGGCACCGCTCAATCGAAAGATGCCCTGTAGGCATAGAAATACTTTGTCAGAAGAAGACTCCAATGAACTTGAAGAAAAATTGTCAAATAGTTCTGAGGAATTCAAACTGATTTCCACAGCATTCACAAATTACTTAGATGAAACCAGAACTGAACAAAGTCAAATTGAAAAGTCCAACTTTAAGCAAGCAATGAGTGACATGCT
The DNA here is from genome assembly GCA_027627225.1 of Congeria kusceri. Lineage (NCBI taxonomy): Eukaryota > Metazoa > Mollusca > Bivalvia > Myida > Dreissenidae > Congeria > Congeria kusceri. The sequence goes on along the minus strand of CM051029.1, from coordinate 69,793,413 downwards.
CAAACATATAGACAGAACAAATCAGACTATTCTTAAATCAGAGAAAGTAGCAGCAATAAAAAAACAAGAGGGCCATGATGGCCCAAAGCGCTCACCTGAGTCTGAGAACAATGGTGACCATTAGGGATGCAACAGGTACCCGTAAATACCTGCATTCTCGGTACTATTAAAACCCATTTTGCATGGCATTAACATATAGGGGCGATACAAAAAAAACATGGAAATAATTCTATAAAAATACATAAAGAGCTTACGATTGGATACTACCATCTTTTTTTCACATACTGGTATATGTTTGAATTAAAATAATAAATTATTTATTAACACCAGTACACAGACTGATTTGATGTCAGCTCAACTTTGCGTATCAGTGATTGACATATTGTTCTGTATTGTTGTTAATGTTTTTAATGTTTTTGCAATGAAGTCCGTAAGTAATGATAAACCTTTACGGTTTGAAACTGGTACATACAAAGACACTCTATAGTTACTACACTCTACGAAAACTTCCTGAATATCATCATAATGGCACAATATAAATGTATCAAACCAAGTAGATTATTCTGGCTTTGCGGGCCCGTCTAGCTCAAATGGTAAAGCGCTATACTGTCAATCAAGGGTTCTTGAGTTCGGGCCCCAGCCCTGCCACATAACTGTGTGGGGATTGGTCATGAAATAATTTCTACGGCCATTCTCCCCCTTCCTCTGATTCAAGTAGGGCAGTTGTCATTTACTGGCATAAATATGTGCACTTGGTACTGGTAAACCACTTACATTGGCTTAGTTTGCCAAGAAAAATTGTGAGTAGGTTAACTGACCATCATTATATCACTGAATGCCTGGTAAATAAGGTGAAAAATCCAAACAAACAAACTTTCCAAATGTACTCTCAGGAGAAGGAGATTTCTAGGTTACATAGGAATACTTATTGTTAACATTAACAACCATACAACTATCAATATTGTCAGATTAAATTATAAATAACTATAAAACCTTTAGTTGTTTTGCTTAAAAACTTACTAATACTTTTAGTCAGAGACAAACTTTCCAAATGTACTCTTAGGAATAGGGACATTTCTATGTTATATAGGAATTCTCATTGTTAACATTAAGAACCATACACCTATCAACATTTATTATAAATAACTATACAACCTTTTAGTGTAGTGTAGAAGTATTTTTCAATTAAGGAGAAATAAAGCTTCAAAAATCATGTAATAAAATTACTTGAGTTTCCAACATCCCAATTCAAATGTATAAGTCAGTCCAGAAGTTTCATGATTAAATGATACTGAATAACTAAACAGTCCAAAAACTACATAAAATAATGACATGACATTAATCCTATATTCTGATTGCTTGTTTACAACATGAATTTTAGCTAATTATTGTTGTTTACATCTTTTTCCTGACTGGATGCCAAGACGGATAGTGGAAAAATTTACTGCTGCACACATAGCCAAAATATAGGTCAGAAGCAGACTATACATGTATTACTATGTGTAATGATGCTGATCTAAAATAGAAGTATCATATTGACTCAGAATGATGAATTGATTTTACTAATAAGCATACTCCACTATCTGGGTTATATCTGTGACTAAAGGGAAATAACACACTTATGGCACTTATCTTCCTTATACTGCATTTACCTCCCTTTACCAGTAGAGTTATTCAAGAATAGATGTATTTGGGGCAATAAAAAGGTACAATAACTCTGGTGTTCCCGGTCTGATCGGGCCCTTTTTCGTACTCTTCAAAAGATTTTATGGTCATACACAAACTGTGCAAGTTTGGTCAAGATTGAATAAAAAATGTAGTCTTTATCATGAGAACGGTCCAAATTGTTGACGCCATACGGACGCCGGAGAGGTCCCCTTAACCAATAGCTCACCGAGCACTTCTTGCTCAGGTGAGCTTACAATAATGTTACATGCTCTTCTGCAAAAAAAGGAAAAGATCACCGCTGCCTCTGTCTTAGGAGAAACGGCTGAAAGAGAAGCAGAAGTGAAACTCTTTGAAGAAAGAAAGAATGCTGCCGAAGCTGATCAGGGTTGCCAGCACCTGGGGCATAAATATTCCCTGTCTTTTCACGGACTTTTTGCCGACTAAATTCAGTTTTTCACTGACCAAAACCACCCCTTTTCAACGGCTTCCTCCTACCCGTTTAGCAGTCTAAAACTTCAGGACGGGAAGTCCATAATCATATGTAAGTCACACTAGGACATTTACAAAAACTGTTAAGATGTACCAAGGTATATATATTTATCCGGCTACTAACCCAAACAGTGACCTAACAAGCAGTGACCGTATAAACTTGTTGATATCTAGCAGTAGATCACGTGACTGTGATATACCGTCAATGGGTGAGCTCGTAACCGTGTTCTGGATGTGATTCACAGCTGTTCCTTGTTACGAACGCTAAAGAACAATGTTCAGGACATGTCAAATATGTGCCCACGAAAGAGGAGGAACAGTAAGAACAAAGATGGCGGCACCGTCCACTTCTAAGATGTTATACAAATGCGATTGCGGGGTGTTTTTTTATACATTAGAGTCTGCAAGGGACCACCAGTGTCAGGAAGGTGTGCACATACTTGGATAAATGATATATAATCTAATAATAGTTTTTGAGACCTTTAACAATGTCTTATTTATATTCTAAGCTGTCGAACATTTATGTCTCCAAGCAGTTTCGATCCAAAGCATTTTCGGTCAATTCTTAAAATATTAACATAGCATGGTGGATTTGTTTTGATTTACTTTTCCGTATTGTACGTAATAGTTTTAGATCTACAGATATATGCAGATATTGGATATTGGATAGAAAGGTGGACTCTGTTGAGTTAACAAGGTGTTTCATTGACCAAATGATTTTTGGGAACACTGTACAGGCCACATTTCTCATCCGATGGTCATCAAACTTGCTCATAATGTTTACACCATTGATCTTTTGGTGCCTTTTGAAAATGGGTCATTTGGGTCAAAAACTAGGTCACCAGGTCAAGTCAAAGACAAACCTTGTGAACACTGTAGATTCCACATGTTTCATCCAATTTTCGCAGAAGTTGCACAGAATGTTTAGGCCATTGATCTTTCGGTTGCTTTCAAAATGGGTCATGTTAGGTCAAAAACTAGGTCACCAGGTGAAATCAAGGAAATACCTTGTGTACAACATAGAGGCCACATTTTTCATCAAAGGTGCTCAGAATGTTTATACCATTGATTTTTTGGTTCCTTTAAAAATGGGTCATGTTGGGTCAAAAACTAGGTCATCGGGGCTAATCAATGAAACACCTTTTGTTAACTCAACAGAGTCCACCTTTCTATCCAATATCCACCAAACATGCTCATGTTGGTTGCGGTTCATAGTTGGTTCATTTGAAAATTGGGTCACGCCAGGCCAGAAACTAGGTCAAAACATGGTTAAACTTGAACTACATGAGCCAGTAGAGCAATACAGGCTCTCAGGGGCCTATTGTTCTAATATTGTCTTGAGTTTTCCCACAACTATTGTCATTGCTATTGTCTCTCTTCAGGGAAGTGTGTCGAAGAGTTTGAATTCACAGACAGTTCGAAGACCATGTTTCAATGCGAGGATTGTGAAAGTTTTTTCACAGATATGGAAGTGTTCAAAAACCATGCCTGTGTCACACATCAGAGAAGTTCTGCAGAAAGTTTGTTTTCGGATGAAGGTAATGACAATAACATAAATCAGGTATGGAACAAGGCGCAAACGCAACTGCTCATTAGTTCTTATCGGTTGCTTGTGGGAAAAGTTGCCCAGGGAAAACTTCGGAAAAAAAGCGATTGCTGAAGAAATGAGAGAAAAAGGCTACAACTTTTTACCAGAGCAAGTCAGCGGTAGGTGGAAGACGCTAACCAGGGCTTACAAAAACATAAAAGCCCATAATGCTAAATCTGGAAGCAGTCTGAAGACTTACCAGTTTGAAACAGAATTGGACGAGATTTTTGCCAAAGATCCTGTCATGCAGCCTGTGAAAACGATGTCATCTGCAAGTCAAGAAAGTAGTGAAGATAGTGACCAAATAGAAACCTCAAGTGAAAAAGTCCAAATCAGGAAGTCTGCAAATGGTCCAGATCTTACAAAGCTTTATTGTTGACCAAGGTCAGAGAGACAGAGAGGAAGCAGAGAGGACAGAAAGGAGGCATGAAGAGAGAATGCAGCTAATGAAGGGTTTAGTAGAAGCGATAAAGCAATCGGCGTCCCAAGCTCCAACGAAGAACAGGAACAATTAAACACTTCGTGTAATTGAAAATGTTTTTAATAACACTATTTAAACTCCCTTTCAAGAATAAGCATATATTGATTAAGTTTTACTTTCAGATAGTGTAAGAAGTGCTTTGAAACCAAACTGATAAAGAATATGAAAAAATTTAAATTTCATTTGTATGATGTTGTGAATTAATTAGAATTACTTGCAAGTTTTTTCATAATGAATTATTTAAATACCTTTATGAAGCATTGATTTTGTTTTCATTTGATAAGCATTCAGTCACATTTTGACAAGTATTTGACATGTAAATTTCTTTATATACAGTAACAGTAATAGATTATGTATCATATAATCATATATATCTAAAGTATATTGTATCAAGCTGAGATTATAAGAATAGCCTTCAATGTGATACCTTAAAATAGTTTTTTATCATACGCCTTTATCTTCTTTCATGCTTGTGTTTCTTTCTTTCAGATTGTGTGATATGTATGGACAAAGTCAGAGATGTGGTCTTGGTTCCATGTGGCCACATGATGTGTTGTTACAGCTGTGCCAGAAAGTTAGAAAAACGGTGTCCACTGTGCAGAAAAGCATTTGATCAAACTGTTAAGGTTTTTAGAAATTGATAATCCTAACTTTTTGACTGCCCAAATGGTTTTGTCACCGTTTTCATATTATTAATATAGTAGTTAAGTTTGAAAGAAACGCTTTATGAAAATGTGTTTCCTTAATCTACATCTGCTTTTGGAAAGTATGACAAGTTTCGAGTTGTATTTCAGTTTTTTTACCAACAATGCGTATTTAAAAACATGACAGTTGATATCAGATTTGACAAAATTTTTACAAGTAATTAAGCAAACCATTTCTATCATTTCTCTGACAGGCATCATAAGAATGTACAATAGTGTTCGCATTTCTAAATGTTTCGGAGCTGTTTGTCTTGTCTTTTTTCACAAAATGACATTTTTGAAAAAGCTTTATGTACAGTTTTAGTCTGATTTTGATTTATTTAGATGATTTTACTTTCCACGAGTAGTGGATGCCACAAGTGTGAGATGTAGTTCGTCTATTGTTAAGTGTGTTATTTTTGCATACCTGAGCAATTAACAGTTACTTATACAAAGACCAAATTTGTGTTTGTAGCTTTATGAAGGTTGGTTACCGTGTTTGTTTCAAGTATTTGACATTTTAAAACTGAGTCCTGATCAAAACTAGGTCAAACTTTAGAAACCACAATTTACACTGTAGAGCCCTACATCTGGGTAGTTTGGTACACATACTTAAAGCCATAAAAGTTAATTTGACATATGTTTTGATTTCTTCATACATTATATCAAATGTCACAAAAATCTTATATAAGCCACTGAAAACTCTTTTATCTTTACAATTTTCTTTATACACATACAGAGCATTTTTCAATCCATTACCAAAGTTACACCTTAGAACATTTCAATTATCTGTGTATTGTTTTTTTTTCTAGCAATTGTTATGGGGATATTGTTAGTAAGAAGCAACTGCAAATATATTTTCTCCAAATTCTACTTTTGCATACTAGTATTTTGAGTTTCAAATCAACTTTTCTGGCTTTAAAGAATGATCATGTTTCGGTGTTAAAATCAGGACGAATACCATTTTAATGTGTTTGTTTGTTATATTTGTTTTTCTATTTTTATTTTATTTATTTGAATAGTTTCCCTAGGCAGGGAATGAATGAATACACTTTCATACCCCTATGTTTATCTTTCAACAGACAGTTTATTTTGATATTTTTATTTTTATGTTTCAGTTAGGATATTGATCTATAGTTATCAGTGCAATTGTCATGTTTATGTTAAGTGCAATTAAAAATTGCACATTTTTCACGATTTTTGTTGTCAAATTTTATTTAATACACATTCATTGGCCTGATTGTGCATGTACATGTATGCTGGGAAAACGTTTACACGTTCAAAAGTTTATTAAACTGTTGCAACTCTTCAAAAGATAGTCAAAACTTAATGAAACTTGAAACAATTGATCATCATAGCATGTCCTTTACATTAACATGGTGCTGACCTTGACCTCATTGAGGGTCAAGGTCACTATTACGCAGTCCTTCATTTTGAGCAATCTGGCGCCTCTTGTTTAAGCTCGGTTTTGAAGACTGTCAGTGATGAGACTTAAACCCAGAACCTCTTAAACATACTGGCATATATTAGTCCCTCACATAATCTGTCTTGATGAATGAATGAATGAGATGGGGTTTTATGGCATGGTGACACAAATAGTGGTCATAAAGCGCCAAAGTCTTGATCAATCATTTGGTAAAACAAAGGAAACACTGATGTAAGCTGGATAGTTCTGAACACCATCGTCAATTTGTGTTGGCCCATCGGTTGTTTTGGATTTAACATTCGGTCACTGTATTAAAAACAAGGGTCAATAAAGGATTTCTGCCAGGACCCATCGGATGCCAACATCTTTCCTCTTCATATCTTTTTTGTCATATTCATTACTGGGTCAGCATTTTAATTGTTTAACAATTAAAAGTGAAAGTAGAGAAAAAACAACATAAAAATAGTTTTCAATGCACACATTTTTTTTAACAGTTCAATTAGTACAAAGTGGTAAAGATGCAACAACAAGAATTGATATTTTTTTAACATCTGCATTTTTATCTCAAAATTAATATATTTTACGGGAAATTGTCTTCAGTTCTGTTACATCAAGCACATTTTTTGTAGATATAATATTTAAAAGATGATATATTGGCTAAAGCAATAGTAGTTAAATACACAATCATTTGGATCAGTACCTACATTTATCTTGAAACACAGACATCATGAAACTTTTCAGACATGTCTGACAAAAAAATATTGTCCATAATAAACATGAAACCCTGTCAGCAATAAAGACTGGCAAAAATGCAGAATGACACAAATGAAATAAGTAGAATGCCTGGCAAAACTTCAAAAACATTATTGAAAATTGCTTACATTGCTTTTAAAGATGCACTCACACGATGAGTAAAGCAACCAAAATAAAAACAAATTTGCCTGAATTTAAAACATTGCTAGGAATCAATATGATCAAAGTATGTCAATAATTGAAGACTATTGATGATTTTTGAAACTATAATCAGTATGAAAGAGAAATGTGTCTTTCCCCATCTCAATAAGTAAAGCATTACATAATTTATTTCTTTAAACAGAAAGAATTTTGTATTCAATAGAACTGCAACTTAAATGTACGTATTCCGAATAACTACACTATTGAGTTTACAAGTAATTACAACAAATTTCTTGCAATTACATTTCTCTTATCGATTCCGTCTCTATTCTGGTCATTATGAACATTTGCATTTTCAACCTCGCCTTCAAAGTCCTGTTCCATGTACTCCTCTAGTACATCATACTCTAAAATGCAGAAATTGTGCAACACACAACATGCCATTATAATATTCACGGCCGTTGAAATAGACGCAGTGTCAAGATAGTGAAGTCTCCTAAAACGACCTTTCAATAATGCGAAAGCCCTTTCAATAACAACTCTGTTACTTGAATGGTAGGTGTTGTATTTTTTATGCTCAGGGGTAAGGTGTCCATTGTCACGATATGGTGTCAACAGCCACTTTCGCAAAGGATACCCCCCATCCCCAAGAATGTTATAATTTCTACCACATTTATCTGGACAACTTTCCCATAAATCTGATAACTGGAGTACTCTTGAGTCGTGGACACTTCCGGGATATCCAGTAAAAACATGACTAAACAACATGTTGTTTCTACACACACACTGAAGTTGTAATGAATGATAGTGTTTTCTGTTAACATAGCTCTGGGGATGGTCTCGCGGAGCTTTTATCTGCACGTGTGTCCCATCAATCGCACCAACTATGCCAGGAAATCCATTTCGCCTTTGAAATAACTGTTCTTCAGTTTGCATTTCCTGGGGATTGGGCCATCTTATTATGTTCTGTCTCATTCCTATTAAGGCAGAAATAATTTTGTCCCTACACACTACAGCTGTAGATTCAGACACTCCAAATCGATCAGCTATTTTTCTCTGAGTATCAGTTCCACCAACATACCACAATGTAATTAGTAACTGTTTCTTGATGCTGATTGGGTCTCTTCTACCATGACCGAATGGCTGCAGTTTTGGTAGAGTCTCCAAGTGCTCCAGAAGAAAGGAAAATGTTGTTCGATTCAGCCTAAACATTCTTCTGAAGTCCTCATCGGTATACGCAGGTACGACTTCTTCCACATAGCCCCTCACTTGAGACTTTTCTTCTCCTACCCTGCCAAAAAAAAAAAAATTTTTTTTTTCCATACTTATTATTTTAATATTATAAATATTGACCCTATGATTCCTCTGAAATTTCACCCGCGTCATTTGTAATTTATGTAATGATTTGCAACTAAAATCATGTTAATGTCAAATGATATAATTTTATTTGATACAAAACTAAGACTGCACTGTTGAAAAGTTTAAGGCAACCTGACCCACTGTGAGCTACAACCTACAGACTACCACTTGCAAGTTAATGCTCTATCAGTGATTAAGCTACCTAGACGCATGCAGATACCTCTGTAGAGGTATTATTTAACTAATTATTTTTCCTTCTTTATTTAATATAAAATTAGTGTAAAATGCATGAAAATATCAATAAGTTCTAAACAATGGCCAGCTCAGTGACCTATATGCATCGAAAGATATACCTTTCTGTTACAAGAAAATCCAAACAAAAAGATATTTCAATAACATGCTGAAAATAAACTTGGAAACCATGTAAGACATAAAAAAGGACAAAAACAGTCTAATAAGCACCATTCAGGTGTTTATGGGATATTTTTATCCAGGAATTTTTTTGGGGTACTTTTTGGACATGCACCACCGGTCTACTTTGCAATTAGTGGAATGTAACTATGAGAATGTTTGACTAGTTATTGCCTAATCACCATGTATACGTTTTAGCAAGACTAAACATATCATGAAAACATACAATATTGCCTGAGTTCCTGTTAAAGTTGCAGCAAGAAATGTCGTAATGCTGGCACGCTTTCTGCTACGCTTCCGAGAAACCATTTCATCGTCTATATCTTCGTCTATGAGTTCCTGCAAGGCAAGACTGATAAAGCTGGCAATGTTTTTCTGACTTTCGGCCATCTTGAATTAATAACTTCCTGTTCCGGTGTGTTCGAAAAGGCAGTGCCTAGAACACTGTGAAATCTGTATAGAACATCCGTTACGAATGCGCCCAATAGGTATTCCTACGCGCTGGATAACAACATTGTCGAGAAAGACACAGCATTAAGTCTACTTACCTGAGTTTTTCATCGATACAAACTTTGTGTTGTCTAGTTTAACAGAGTTAAACAACAAATGAGTTGTTTGTCCTCTCATTCCATTTAACTGGTTAACAACAACTTCCTTCCAGTTCCATTCCATTTCAACACACTTGAAACTGATGCAAGCGGGTTATTCTTTGTGGATAGACTTTCTTTGGTCAACCAACAGAGCATATTCCTCAAAGAAAAATAACCTTTTTTTTTTTATAAATTTCCGATGAAAAGAAATGAAAAAAAGTCATCAAATTTTAACGAAGAACAAAACATTTTATGATTTATTTCACGTTCAGCTACACTGTCCTCCACCCACAACTATCGGAAATAAATTGTAAAAAATTGAAAAGGGATCAATGTCACCGTTTCCATTTGAGGCAAATAATCCATACACTTTTTATCTGAATGCTATTACATAATATAATCCATCCAAAACACAGAAACACTGAATGTTTATTCCGATTTCATGTATTTTAAACTGCAAAACACTCACGCTCTGGTTTGACTACAGTGTGTAAACTTACAGATAATTGAACTCTTTAACAACCAATATAATCTGGTTTAAAACATAAGCAAATTGACTACATCATTTTCCTGTCGTACTGTCATCAGCAAATAAGATTTGTTAATATTTTACTTTTGTTTTTTGAAATAGGTGATTCAAAAATAAAGAAATATTTTTTCTGGGTAGTACGCATTCATGCAAGCGAGTTATTAGGTAGAGGCCTGTCTAAGACTTTTTTTAAATATAGAACTTTAATTAGTGTTTGGTGTTTTTTAATTTCATTTAATAGAAATCAGGATAAATAGAATACACGGTAGGTGCCAGGAAGGAGAAGTTTATCCAGTTCGGCCCAAAAACAAAAATAGGGCTCGCTAAAGCTCGCCCTATTTTCATTTTCTAAGCCTCACTGGATAAACTTTCTCCATCCCGGCACCAACCATGTATTCTCTATATAGTTTGACTAAAAATCAGTGTATTATGTATTCATACATACATTTTATTAATTAAAAACACCTGAAGACAGTCAGAGCAATAACCATACAAATGTGTATAAATTATTTTTTACATTAAGGCATACAATAATTTTTCCTGTCTTTTCACTGACTTTTTTGAAATTTTATCTTTCACTCACTTGTTTTCAAAATTCCGTGACAATTCACTGACCTTGTAAAAATATCAAATTTTCCAGACTTTTCAAGACTGCTGGCAGATACTTTGGAATCACACACATGCTTCCAACTCGGATCAATTATTAGTAGTTAGTACATGTTTAGAATCTCTTCAAAAATATAATTCTTACATGTATTTATAGGTAAGTAAGTTTTGAATTTGTTCAGCTCCCTCTAACTCTGTAACTGTGCCTGCTACCTACATAACATCTACACAGTTTGCTATTATTTTGTAATTAATTGTATTTGTCATTATAATACCTCCAATATCACCCGCTATGACATCGTACCTATAGACAGGTTGATCGGAGTTAAACGGCGCTTATGAAATGGTGAGTAAATTACTCAGAGTTACAAAAGCACATTATTTATTGAGAAGCCCTGTTTCGGTACAATAAACTAAATATTGCATTCTAAAAATACTGTTGCCCGCGGCTTTGCCTAGGACAACAGTATTTCCTAGGGTTGACAAGATGCACTATCGCTCACAAAGAATGCGATATTTATGGTGGTTACACATTTCATGCAATGGCATAATGCCCAACAAATTAATAAATGAGATTTCCACAAAAACTAGAGCTTTGTCACAGAAGTGGCAGCGGGCCCCAAATGACAGCATGTTTGAAGGTGAGGAATGGGTTTTCTATTTTTCACTGATATTGTGAACCTTCAAGAGGAATTGGGCATTTCAGTAACTAATTATCTGCGTGTGTTGAACAAATTCAGAGAGTATTTGACTGAAACTAGAACTGAAGATTCCTTGTTGAAACTCAAACATGTTGATGACTTATATGAACAAAACTCCAAAACATATGAAGAGTTTCTAGCCAAAAATTAAGGTCTGTCAAGCCTCCTTATAAGACGTTAGAAACCATGGAAACCTACTCACGTTCAGGATCCAGGGCTAGTGTTTCCGAAAGCATCATCCTTGCTCGAGCTAAGGCCGAAGCAGCCCGTGCTAAGATTAAAGTCGCTGAAGAAGAACAACGAGTTAAGCAAGAAATTGCTGAAATTGCAGAAAAGGAGAAAATCGCAGCTGCCGCTGCCGATAGGGCAAAGGCAGATTTGCAAGCCAAGCTGCTACTGCTTAGTGAGAAGAAAGAATTGGCAGGTGCAGAAGCGGAGTTAGAAGCTCTTAAAGATAGTGAAAGGGGGTCACCCCCAAGAATTCTAGAAGAGGAGGAGATTGTGAAGAAGAGAACTGCTCAGTTCATTTTAAACATGCCTCCTAATGTCATCAGTGAACATGAAGATACACTTCTGCATATAGAACAGAAACACAATGATAAGCTAGTGCTGCAAGAAGACAGAACACAAAATGTGACTGTTAAACAAGACACTTCAAATACTAAACCTAAAGATAAGACAGAGACAAGTGCATTGACTGACATAACAAGCTTTCTCGTTAAAAAGGAACTAGTCATGTCTCGACTAGTAACTTTCAATGACCGGCCAGACAATTATTTAGGATGGAGATCAAGCTTCAAAAGTGTTATGCAAGAATTAAAGGTCACGCCGACGGAAGAATTAGACCTGCTGATAAGGTACCTTGGAACTGAATCGAAGAAACATGCAATCAGCCTAAGAACAGCACATCTAGCAGAACCAACCAAAGGTCTCACACAGTTGTGGAACAGGTTAGATGAAAGGTATGGTTCCCCAGAAAGTGTCCATCAAACTGTCCTTGCAAAGTTGGAGAAGTTTCCAAAGTTAAACGGGAGAGAACAGTTCAAGCTCTATGAGTTATCAGACATTCTGGCTGAAATTGTTACCCTCCAAGCAGATAAAAGATACACAACCGTCCTCTCGTACTTTGATTCAATGGTAGGGATTAGACCCATAGTTGCGAAACTTCCACATGGTCTACAAGAAAAGTGGGCAGCAAAGGCATATTCATACAAACGGTCAAGAAATGTTGCCTTCCCTCCACTGAGCCTTCTATATGACTTTGTGACAGACCAAGCCAAAATCCGCAATGATCCAGGCCTACCATTGGCATCGGCAATGGAAGTCAACCGAAAATCTAAACCAGTATGTGCTGCAAAAACAAGCTTTGAAGACTTGAAGAAATGTCCCATCCATAAGACGCCTCACACCTTAAATGAATGTAGAGCGTTCCTACTAAAGTCACATGACGAAAAGAGGAAACTGTTGAAAGAGCTCAAATTGTGTTTTCGTTGCCTGATATCAACTGGCCACCTTGGAAAGAACTGTCCGAAACGCGTGTCCTGTGACAAATGTGGAAAGAGACATGCCACCTGCATGCATATGGACAATCCTCACGGTGGGGAGCAGCCAGATGAACAAGTTACAAACAGATGCACTGAGGTGTGCCATGACACATTTGGTGGCAAATCCTGTGCAAAAAATTACTCTTGTTGATGTGCACTTCGAAGGACGATGCATTAGAACGTATGCGTTGTTAGATGAACAGAGTAACCGATCACTCGCTAGGCCCGAACTGTTCGATAAGCTTAAGATACGCTCCAATAAGTATGAGTACGTCCTTAACTCGTGCTCAGGAAAGTCGGTCCAGTCAGGAAGAAGGGCTAGTGGTTTGGTGGTACAAGCAGTCATAGGGCCAACTAGATACACGCTACCCACAGTTATTGAATGTCATGATATTCCCAACAATAAAGATGAGATACCCACTAGAGATGTAGCGAGAAATTACCCTCACCTGCAAGAAATTGAAGATCAGCTCCCAGAGATGGATACTGACATATTGCTACTGATCGGTAGGGATCTTGCTGAGGCACACCACGTTCAAGAACAACTGACCGGTCCTAGAGGTTTTCCGTATGCTCAGCGCTTAGGACTAGGATGGGTAATAGTTGGCGAAACATGTTTGGGAAGAGTACATGAAGCTCAAGACATAACTGTTAACAAAACGTATGTGGTCGGAGAAAATCAAGAGTCTCTGTTGCCACCCTGCCAGAACAGAATAAAGATAGAAGAAAGTGTGTGTCGAGACTTGGACCATGATATTTTCCTGAAAAGCAGGGACGATGAGAAAATAGGACTGTCAGTAGAGGATAGGGAGTTCTTAACTATGATGGACAATGAAATGTACTTATCAGAAAGCGGAAATTGGACAGCCCCATTGCCATTTAAATCCGCACCCAGAGCAAAACTCCCCAATAACAGACCTCTAGCATTGAACAGAGCCAAGTTGTTACACACCAATTTGATGAAAAATCCTAAAAAGCTTGAACACTTTGTCACGTTCATGGAAGGTATTATAGATGCTGGACATGCAGAAATAGCGCCAAATGTAGATGAGAATGAGGAATGTTGGTACTTACCTATTTTTGGAGTATACCATCCCAAGAAGCCAAATAAAATCCGTGGCGTGTTTGATGCCTCTGCCCAGTACATGGGCGTATCTTTGAATGACGTTTTGTTGTCGGGTCCCGACCTGACCAACAGTCTCCTAGGTGTGCTCATTCGATTCAGAAAAGAACCCATAGCGGTAACAGTCGATATTGAGAAGATGTTCTACTGTTTTCTAGTTGATGTGAAACACAGAAACTACTTGCGTTTCTTCTGGTATAAAGACAACAATCCACATAACGAGCTGGTAGAGTACCGCATGTGTGCTCATGTGTTCGGCAATAAACTCTCGCCCGCAGTTGCAAACTACGGATTAAGAAAGGCAGTAGCAAACAGTGAGGCTCAGTTCGGAGCAGACGTCAAAGGCATCGTGTGTTCAGATTTTTATGTGGACGACGGCCTTACTTCCAAACCATCAGTGAAGGATGTCGTCGATCTGGTCAGAAGAACGCAAGACGCCTTAATGACGAATGGAAACATACGGCTTCACAAGATTGCCTCCAATAGTGTTGAAGTGTTAGACGCCTTTCCATCCGATGATCTTGCCAAAGATCTTGCTGAGATCGACCTTTCTTCCGAAGACCTACCTCTGCAACGTAGCTTAGGACTTTACTGGGACATTAATTCAGACAGTTTTGTGTTTAAGGTGTCACCAGAAGCGAAAGAGTTCACGCGTCGAGGCGTGCTTTCCACTATCAACAGCATCTATGATCCCATAGGCTTCGTCGCACCAGTTGTTGTCACAGGAAAATTGATCCTCAGAGACTTAATGATGGGTCCGGTAGATTGGGATGCACCCCTCCCCACGAACAAACTAGATGAATGGACGATCTGGAGAGATTCCCTCAAGGGCTTGGAAGATCTTAGAATCCCACGAACGTACTTTCCAGTGTCCATGAGCAAAACATCGAATCAACATCTATATATCTATTCAGATGCATCGGAGAAAGCCATTGCAGCGGTGGCTTATATAGTAGGCAAAGCAGAAGATGGTTATTGGTTCAAGAGTCTAATTCTAGGCAAAGCAAAGGTAGCTCCCAAGAGTGGACATACAATACCAAGACTGGAACTGTGTGCAGCAGTTTTGGCTGTTGAAATTTACGAAACTTTGAGAGAACAAACAAACATCGACTTCCAGAAAGTTATGTTTTTCACCGACAGTAAAGTCGTTCTAGGTTATATCCATAACCAGACGCGTCGGTTCTACACCTATGTGAGCAATCGAGTTGAACGCATACGCAGAAGTTCTCGCCAAGAACAGTGGGTATATGTCAATACCAACCACAATCCTGCAGACTCGGGGACCAGACCATTTTATGTTCAAGATATGATCGACAGTCAATGGATCAAAGGGCCTGCAGGCCGATGCCAAGATGATCCCGATGAACACATGTTTCCTCTAGTTGAGCCAGATGAGGACAGAGAAGTCCGTCCTTCTGCAAATGTTCTAGCCACCAATACTGAAATTCTGCTAGGTGCATCAAGATTTCAACGGTTTTCAACGTGGTGCAGCCTTGTTGTAGCTATCAGCTGCCTGATTCACATTCGCCTAACCGTCTCTAAACACACAACATGTAATGGCTGGCACGTCTGCAAAGAATCGGACAGTGTCCCTGACCGGATCAAAGCTGAGAAAGTGATCATTAGCACTGTGCAAAAAGAAGCATATCCAGATGAACTCAAGAAGCTTAAAAATAAACAACCAGTGGGAAAGGACAGTAGATTAGTGACTCTTAACCCAATCATTGATGAAGAGGGACTACTCCGAGTCGGTGGACGTTTGCGCCAAGCCTCCCTTCCACTAAATGAGAAAAACCCTCTCATCATTCCAAAGAATTGTCATCTGGCAACGCTTCTAGTCAGACATTTTCACAACCAAGTGCAGCACCAGGGGCGCCATCTGACAGAGGTGCTATTCGTTTGGCTGGGTTTTGGATTGTGGGATGCAAGCGATTGGTATCGTCCGTCCTTCAAAGCTGTGTGAAGTGCCGGAAACTGCGTGGCAAGCAAGAAGTCCAAAAAATGGCAGACCTGCCCTCTGATCGGTTGGTTCCAAGTCCTCCATTTTCTGCAGTTGGGGTCGATACATTTGGCCCTTGGAATGTTTTGTCTCGTAGAACAAGAGGGGGTCAAGCCAATAGTAAACGCTGGGCAATACTCTTCACCTGCCTTACTACTAGGGCAGTCCATATAGAGGTAGTGGATTCACTTAGTTCTTCGGCATTTATTAACGCTCTTAGGAGATTTATCGCTCTTAGGGGTGAAGTGAGAATTTTCCGCTCTGATAGAGGTACCAACTTCGTAGGAAGTGCGAATGAACTTGGTATCAATACTATAAATGTTGAAGATGCAACTGTCAAGACATTCATGAAAGAGAAAGGAGAAGTATGGATCTTTAACCCGCCACATGCTTCACACATGGGAGGTGTGTGGGAAAGGATGATTGGTGTAACAAGGAACATATTGAATTCCATATTGTTGGATAACAAACACCTGACACACGAGATCCTAACAACATTGATGGCTGAAGTGTGTGCGATTGTTAACTCGCGGCCACTTGTTGCAATCTCGTCTGACCCAGAGTGCCCTGAAATACTTACTCCTTCAATGTTGGTCACACAGAAAATAGGCCCTCCAACACTCATTATGAGTTCTTCAGACAGAGTTGATCCTAGGGTACAGTGGAAGTATGTTCAAGCATTGGCAGATAGATTCTGGAAACGTTGGCAAAGCGAGTATGTGCAAACATTACAATGTCGACGTAAATGGACAAATGAATCTCCTAATCTAAAAGAAGGAGATATTGTGCTTCTCAGAAACAATGAAGTATGTCGCAATGACTGGCCAATGGCTGCAATAGTCAAGGTTTTCCCAAGCGATGATGGAAAGGTTCGAAAGGTTGAAGTACAATACTCGCGGCAAGGAGAACGCATTTCCCCCACGCGTCCTGTAACTGAACTCGTACTGCTGCTGTCTGTCGATTAGGTTCTTTGTGTAGATTAAAGTATTGAAGACATTAAAGAGTACTTTGTAAACTGTTATGAAGATCATACCACACTGTAATCCGATTCATTTGTGAAGTCTTTATTCGTTTAAGACTGAATTCTTTCATTTATGCATTATCTATATTTTTCATAATGATTTAAAACAATTTGTGTTTGGTATAAGTCTGTATTTTGGGTTATGCAAAATCTGTATTTGATTTAGCATTATTCTGCATAGATTGTTGGAACATTCCAACGATGTTTTTCATAGTTGGAATATGTAACTTACCTAATGTATAGATGCTGGTCTTTTTCCAAGATTATTTAGATAAGATGATTGTTTAATTACGTTTAGTGATATTTCTGAAAATATCAAGTGGGGAGTGTGCTGTTACATAAATAATGGTTGTGTTTAACCTACAAGATTATAGTGGTTTTAGCCTTTGTTGTGCTTACTTTACTAACGTAAAATTGGCGGTTTCTCGATCGCAATTCTTGTCTGTGGCCTTAGATGTTTTTTGTAACCCACCACGTCGTAAGTAAATCATATTTTGCTAGTCCTTACTCCTGTCTTCCATAATGTAATTTGTACTCTCTGTAAAATACGGCTAAATAACTTCATTCTTTAATTTTGTATTAGTGTTTCGTACTCATGTCATTCGAACCTAGGTAATAAACCTTTCTCATACCTTGACCTTGATATCACCCATCCCCTATGTGTGGATATTATTTAATACGAAAGGGATGAGCAAAGCGCATTTACTTTTAGGTTGATAATACGCATTGACGTGCGTATAAGGTTACTTGTCTGTGGATACATGCCTATTGCGCAAATTGGTCAATCATAACTTCATTCCAACGCGAACAAACTGAGCGTCTCCATTGGCTCATCTTTATTTTACTGCGTGATGGAACTCCACCTACAGGGCCGTGCTTCACGGTTATTGATTGTGGCTTAGGAATAACTGTAAATTATTAAAATTTTCGGAAAAGTGACACTCGTTTTGATCATGAAGCTCACTTTATTGAGTGGGTGTACATCTTTCTCAAGTGAAAAACGGCCATTGTGATGTAAGACGTTAGCTTTCACAGCGGGAATTGTCGGTCTGCTGCAGTTAACACAGCTAATTTATTTATAAAATACATGTGCCCTAGGTGATGTTTACAAGCACACCAGATATGTTCCAGTTAAAACTAAAGCGCTAAAATGGCCCTAACTTCCAGTCTCATATAACATTGTAAATAATAAACATGCCAAAAACAGGATTGTAACAAAAACACATCGGTGGACGATACATGACGACAAATGGAGTGGAAATTAAGACAATAAATGGATCTCTGGTGGTACGGTAACTACTGCCATTTCAAAAAGCTGCAACATACGATTATAGCCAGAATGAGTTAGGATACATATTTATTAGATTTGTTCTAATTGTTATGCAGAGTTCTTCATGTCTGCAACCTTTCCTATCAAAATATCCGCCATTGTGGTATTCTTGATTTGGACAACAACAACAACAACATCACTGAAAAGTGGAAAGTGCACTCTATCTACAAAAAGGGACTCGCAATTATGTACAGGCTATATAATCATCTTTTGCAAATAAAAGAACGTGGTTAAAATTAATACAGATTTCAATGTGCAACCACATTTTACAAACTCTTGGGATTCTTGTAATGCGATTAAACAGGCAACATGACAATGTACCTCTTTTTTTTATATGGGTCAAATTCATGCATTTAAATTTCATAATAAGAAGCTATTTGATTTAAGGTATTGCAGTGCTCAATTTTATTGTTTATTCAATATGAAACGGACCCAGTACAGATGCACGTGCTACGATTTCTACTTAACTTTTACGTGAGTTCACTCTGTGGTGGCGATGACACTGGCAGTGGAAGTACTATATAGCGGCGGTTTGTTAGCTGTACATTAAAAATATTCGATTTCAGTGATAGGTACTTCTGGGCTTGTAGTAAGAATCTTAGAAATATCTTAAATTCTGAAACGTAATATTTGGATTTTCTGCATTGTTTGAAGATTTTGACACAGAAGTTGCTATATAATCTCAAGTGTGTGAATATTAATTAAAATATTTGTGACGCACATAATCGAAAGCATAGCGTTTCAAACACCAATTGTAACTTAGACTTATTTTTAACTTAAATTGGAATAGCTAATGATTCTTTATAAATACAGGCCCTGTTTAAACCGCGATTCTGGTACACTATTTCCTCGTGCTCAAGTGGATGTGTTGACAGTGGACACATGAATAATTTGAGACAGTTTCCGCGCATCGATCGATGTTGTCTAAGCATCTAAGCACGAAGAAATCGTGGACCGTGTGGTCAATAAACAATACATGGCTTTTGCATTGAAGGTTAAGGTGTAGCGGAGGCTCGAACCTGGGAACCCTAGATTGTGAACCTAGTGCGTTATACGAAATGTCTTACAACTGCATCATTTACATAATTATGTAACAATTAACAGTGAACCCACAATGAATAATCATTCATTTAATCACGGTTACGGTGTAGTTTTATTTACATATTCTAAGACGAGTGCAGTTAGCTAAATACGTAGAAAGGAAATTAAATGAGCTAAACAAGTACATGTATAGAAAACATTTTGCACCTATCAATATTGTCCCCTGGGGGGGCAAACCCAGGGGAATTCGACTAAATGTATTTTTCGGGTTCTGATTCCCCACCCTAGAGCCAAGCAGGTTGTCTAAATCCTCCCAATGGGATATGCTTCATTGGTGTATCAACTGGCCCGGGGCCAATATTAGTGGAATCTAAAATCTGAACAAAGTCTATTCCCCGGCACACTGAATCATTCGGCGTGTCATATTTCCGCCTGTCGGGAATTGCTTTCAGTTTAAAGTCCCGTATATGCCCGCCGCTTCCCCATGGGGGAAAACATTATATTCGATATAGTGTACATGCCTAAATATTGAACACGACAAAATGTATATATTATGTGTTTTTGAATGACATCAATAATAACGCAGAAGAGCAATTATAACAAAGGAGCTCAATCTTAAACAGGGAACCAATCATTAAAAGTGACATATAAATCACAACAGAACTGAGGTGAGAGATCAGGGTTTAACAGGGTTTACATAATGGTTCCAGGAAGGTGGTATGATCGCATGGATCCAGTAATTTGCATTTAAATTCGTCTTATAACTAGAATGTGTCTGATTGACGTAAGCATTATACTTCTGCAACGTTAGACGTGGTGCACATTCTACTAAGTACGAGCTGTGATGACTCGATAGGAAAGAAACGTTCTGTAATGTTGGAATCAACACAAGGGAAGTAACTCATCTGTCACAGACATGTATAGTCTTAACAACTGACTGGGTTGTCTTGTGTAGTGAGATTCGTGCATTGACCACATCGTACATTTTACAAAGAGTGATTAATCTTGATCAGGCTGATTATGATTAAATGTATGAGGTCATACTTTGTTGCAGCACACAACTCCCGAACTTGCCACAAAAGTAGGTTTTCTTTTCAGTTGTAGTAATAGTATTTGACATAAAATGAATGAATTCACCACTTAAAATTGTACACAAATAATCATTACTCCTATATACACCGACCTCATATCGGTAAGTGCTATTTTCCTGTGGCATCATTCTGACATGAATTCATGTTGGAAGCTTTTCAAGCAACAATTTAGGGCCCTTAATCTACGATTTTTGTCGCCGAATATCGGCCCAATTCCCCCACCAGAAAGGTGTTTTTTTCCCCTAAAAAATTTAAAAATTCCCTCTTGGAGATCTACAAAAAAAATAACAAAAAACCCAGTTAAGATGCCAATAGTCGTCCGCATCATAAGTATAGCCATTATGCTCTAGATCTCTACATTGCTAATATTTCATTGACACATGTTTTGTGCAATAAACAATACACTGATCGTTCAACATCAAATAGAAACAGTTTGACGTCATCAGCTTATATCGCGCGAGCCACCCATAACAACGTCCTTTCACTGCTGTCGCTTTAATTATCAGCCTTATTACACACTTGCCACGTGGAGGGTGTACACTGTACCTGTATGTCATAAATCAATACTGACCTATCTGAATGACAATAACGTTATATATACGGCAAAAGTATTTTTTTGTTTAAGAGGAAATGTTAACTGCACATCGATGGCGATAAAAACATTTGGTTGGTATGCGCCATGCAACTTTTATTCAAAAGAAAAGATCTCACAGTTCTCTTCGCTACAAAATTTTTATATGGCCATCAATACACCCACGCTTTCCATGCGGATGACGGGGCGTTGTACATGTGAGCATAATTTTCGCGCGCTTTTCTAGCCAAACAAAGGCTTTTCATAAAAAGAACATGTGTATTTTAACGGTTCATAAAATGTGTGTTTATAACGTGTGAACAGTAAAATTCGGATAGGCGTTTCGCATTTTGATTTGGTATATGTGTTGTGATAACTGATTTAAAATTAATTACAAGGAACTATATAATATTTTTATATACAAATAGAATATTTTACATTTTATGTTAACAACAATGAAAAGGTGATTTAATTACATTTACTTTGTGAGATAGCGAAAATAGGCTCGTGTTTACATGAATATTCTCATGAATGACCTGACAAGTTATATTGAGAATGCGATCCCTGGACCCCGCGAAGCGCGATATAATGGAGTTGTAGTGTATTTCCATTTTCTGTCTACTAAAGGAATACATTAAATTAATTAATAATTTAAAAAGCGGGACTGCAAAGTACTTTAACTAAAAAAAATATGTGTTGCTTATTGAATTATATTAGTTTCATATCTCCGTAAAAGCGTGCTGGGCTAGAAAAACGTGTTCAACTATTTACTAAAAACCTGTGGAAATTATGCATGTATAACTGCAATGATACATATATATTGCAGCCTAGTCAAGATTTTAAGCGTTATCGGTAGATTCTGAGCTATGGTTTTTTGTGCTAAAAAATAATAAAAGTTATATTTATAGGAGTTTCATTTGCTGTAAAGATTACATGACGTTTTTACCAAATAGCAAATAGACGCGAGTTTGTTCGGGTTGAGTTTGTTTTCAAATCAGTTAATCTGTTTAAACTTCCATATTAAAATATTCCCCCGGTCAGTCAAAGTTCCCCCTCCAGAGGGCGGTGGGCCCCTTTCCCCAAAACTGATTTAGGGCCCTGCACATTATAACAATAACATTGACAAAAATCCTTATACTGGTGATTTGAACTATGTTAGGTGTTCTAAGTGAATATTTATTATGTAAATATCACTTCTATATCTTTCTGTAAATAATGTATTTGTATTCTGATGAATTTCTCACTATGATGACTGATTATTTCATTATGGTCCCTGTATTGATGTACTAAGTGTAGATGTTTTATTGTTACATTTATTTATTATTGAACAATGCCATTGAATATGTATTCTATATGTAAAAATAGGCATTTAAGCAAATTAACAAGTTTCAAGTTTCGTTACCTAGTAATCATCAGCTGAAATGGATAAAATCATAAAGCTTTTGTAACAAGAAACAACCAATTTATTTGAAGTATTTCTGTTGTTTTCTTTTGAATTCAAAAAACGTTCACAGACATGTTTATAAATCAAGCTAGTCAAGGAGATAGAGCGTCAGGACATTTGATTCAAACATCGTAGGTGTTCAACAAAATACTACAAGAAAAAGAATGAACTAAAAATGAGGTGCGTTGTGAGAAAACCATTCTTAATGCATGTGCGTGAAGTGTCGTCTCGGATTAGCCTTTGCAGTCCGCACAGGATAATCCGGGACAGCACTTTCCGCTTTTATGGATTTTTCTGTATCAAAGAAGTCACTTCTAAACATAAATCCAGTGAAGTCGGAAACTGCCTTACTGGATTAGCCTGTGCGGACTGCATCCGGGACTACACTTTATGCACATGCATTAAGTCCGCTTTTCCCAGGGCGTGCCTCAAATGTGTCTCAACGACACGGATGCCCCAACTATGCAGCTTTCTCTTAATGGCACAGAGTTGTCGATATGCATACCAATTATCTGCAAAATGGTCCTTTTATATTGCATTTTCTATTAAATGTCTTCTCACATTCTCAGAAGTGAGTTGAGGTACCAACAAAACCTAAAATTTCAATTCGAGAGTCCTGACAAAATAATCAGAAAAGGGAAGTAATTAAAACTTTTTGGCAATCATGAGTTGCGGTTCCTTTATGCTTCACTTTCTGTTACTATGTTTAATCATCATCTTTAATCAACAAAATGGCTTGTATAATTTGTATTATAGTAGCTTGATAGATATATATGGGACACTTATACTGCCTTGCTATACAAGCTAGCTTTTATAGCAATGGGGCAGTGTGTTTACCTTGGAACCGGGACATCCCAGGTTTGATCCCCATTAAGGCCTGTGGATTTTTTCTAGCTTGAATCAACTGCCTGCAGTCTACAATCATATTTTGATGTTATACCTACTGTTATACAGTACAGGAACAAAGATAGACAAGAAGTTGTAGTAAATTAAAAACTGTTGTGATAAATCCATTCTTTGTGAAATTCAGCCTGTGACTGTCTGATGAAGTTATTGAAAGAACTGAAACTGAAAATAAACATGAAACAATAATTGATAATTTGGACATAGATAACAACAACATATTAGACAGAGAATAGAAGGAAAGATTCAAGTCCCTATTAAGACGACACAAGCATATTTTTCCACTTCAAGTACTGACATTGAACAAGGTAATTGTATAAACCATAGGACTGATCTTATCAATGAAACTCCATTCAAACGATGACATCAGAGAATACCATCATGTATGCTCGAAGTTCAAAACACATTGAACAATTGTTAGCTGGCAGTATTATTCGTCCTTCAGTCACCACGCACAAGCAATGTTGTTTTATTCTGAAAGAAATCAAATAGACTTACGTTATATGACATTGTGGACTATCAAATGCTCAATCAAAGAACCGTGAAAGACTCTTATGCCAATTCCCAGAAAAAAATCATCAAGTTAAAAAAAAGAACTGGTGTTACTGTAGGCTCAACAGGATTTTTTTAATCTAATAAAACGCCATTTGGTTTAACGAATTGGCCTGCTACTTATCAACGACTCTTGAAAACTGCCTCAAAGGATTAAATATGAATATTTGTGTTGTCTATCTAGACGGTCTGATTATTTTTAGCGATACATTTGAAAGCCATCTCGAGTGCTTAGACATTGTGTTGTCTAGATTAAAATCATGCAATTTAAAACTTGCTGCTGAAAAATGTTTCTTCTTTAAAAAAAAAAAAAAAAAAAGAGTACATTTCTTGGGACACGTTGTAAGTGTTAAGGGCATTGAATCAGACCATTCAAAAATAGAAAGTGAACCGGCATGTGTCAGTAGGACACGGATGCCCCAACATTCCGCTGGTTGTCACAAAACTCTGCTGATGCCGGAAAAAATGCACCAAAATACCCAGGTGCAAGTTCTCATGCTGATGAATATGTTTATAAGGTTTCATCACTCTAGCAGTTATCGTTTTAAGTTACACGCGACACAAATCCAAAAATGTTATTTTTTGCTAAAAAGTGGCCATATCTCCACTGATGGCAGAAAAAACGTAGGTGCACAAGTTTACATGTAGATTAATGTGTATCAAGTTTCATCACTCTAGCAGTAATACTTCTTGAGAAACATTAGACACAAGTCCAAAAATGTCATTTTTTGCTAAAAAAGGGCCAAAACAGAGTTATTGGTGGTAATGTTGCCCCTGATGCTAGAGTTGATGACAAAGGTTAGTTCCAAGTTTCAAATGAATCACTTATGTAGTTTTGAAGTTACAAAACGTTTGAATATAAACTTTAACCAGAAAATCTATGTGAAAAAGGGGAAACTGTCAAACTACAAAACTGAGTTATACGGAATGTTGCCCTTGATACTGGAGTTGATGACAAAGGTTAGTTAAAAGTTTTAAGTGAATAACTTATGTAGTTTTGAAGTTACAAGACTTTTGAATAAAAACTTAAACCAAATTCAGACGTAGACGCGGACGCCGGGGGTAGTAGGAAAGCTCATCTATTCTTCGAATAGTCGAGCTAAAAATGTCATTTTTTGCTAAAGAAGGGCCATAACTCAGCTGATGTCGGCAAAAACTGCACCAAAATACCCAGGTGCACAAGTTCACATGCTGACTAATATGTTTATAAAGTTTCATCACTCTTGCAGTAATACCTTTTGAGTTACGTGAGACACAAGTCCAAAAATGTCATTTTTTGCTACAAAAGGGCCATAACTCTGCTGAATTCGGTGAAAACTGTTCCAAAATACCCAGGTGTGCACAAGCCCCAATGCCGATGAATATGCTTATAAAGTTTCATCATTCTAGCAGTTATACTTTTTTAGTTAAGCGCAACACAAAAATCCGACGGACAGAAGAACGGATAAAGGCAAATCTATATGCCCCCCCCCCCCCCACTCTAAAGTGGGGGCATACAAATTGGCTTACACCCCAGCACACCAGCAAATGCTAATAAACTTTGTTCCTTTTTAGACAGGTTTGCTGTCTACTATAGACATTTATCAAGGATTTTTATAAAATTGCTAGATCTTTGTCTGACTCAACCAAGAATGGTAAAAAGAACATGGCAGAGCGGAAATGGACCGAGAATGAAGAATTCATTTTCAACAAGTAGAAACTGGTATTTAGTTCAACACCCTAATTAGCGTCCATCGGCGATACTCACGTCTCCTAACCCCAGGGTCCTGAGGAATCCTAACCCCTCGGGCGATTTCACTCAAACTCGAAATAAATCTCAGTCAGACCTAGCTCTTTCCAAAAATATCAACAATTCCGGGTAGGGTAGAATTTTAAAGGGCCGTAGGGGCCACCGACTTTGAGCGTAAGTATCGACCAAGATCCTCAACCCTAATCCGATAATGCGACACCGTTGGGACCGCCCGAGGGTGGGGAACTTTTAGGCAAATCATACCCAAAAACCCAGAAAAGGGTCAAAAGCCGGCCCTTAAAAGTGAAAAAGTCGGCTTGGGGTCTGGTAGGGGTGTAATATTTGCTATGTGATTACCAAGCCAGTATTTGGCATCTTAAAATGACCTTGGGCAAGGTCAAGTGACCCCTACAATATGGGCATCCCTGGAAAGGTCTCAATGGGCCCCACAAGTAACAGAAAGAATTTTGGGGATCGGACCTACCGTTCCGGAGTTATGGCCCTTTGCGCACCAAACTCGGAACTTGTGTGGTGATATTTACACGCAAACGGCTGGTGTAGATCTAATACTCCGTAGTTCTGATATCTAGATCCCTGATATCTCGTATATTGGTGCACGTCGTAGATATCTACAACGCCCGGGGGGTCCGCCCGGGGGTAAGGGGGGTAATAAGAAAGTTTTGGGCCTTTTTCAGACATGTTTTTGTTTGTTTTATTCCCAGAACGAGCACTTTGACGAACTCTGATTTTATTTCGCAATTAATGCAAAATGAATTAATGTTTGCTGAAATGTACACGAATTTTCTACTACAGGATATTTTTTTATTTAAAATCGGCCCAAAAATGAACGTGTTATAGGACTCAGAAGTCGTGTGACACCTGTTTTTTAGGTTACAAAGCACTAATAGTGAAAAAATACCCCCACCTGGATCCACTATTTAGGGACTGAGTACATTGTAATGTAATATATCATTAGAAAGGTAATAAAAAATGAGGCGAAAATTCGAAAAAAGAATGAAGAAAAGATGCATGGTGTTCCGTATGGGTCCGAAACCCCTCTGTATACTATATTTTGACCGTATTTTTGACTGTTTAAAATTAATTAAAATCCGAATGCTGAGAATATGTGTCTGAAACGTATATATTTGGGTAGTAAAAAGTACCACGGATCTTTTGACATGCGGTTTGGGGTATACGTGTGCCTGAGGGTCGGAATAGGGTGTGTCAAAGTGAGGTGCTCTCATAGAAAATGCATATTTTTTGGCCATTTTGCACTAGTTTTTGAATTTAAACTTGAATATCATCCACATTTCTTGACTTAGCTATATGAAAGCTGGAATATTGATGGATAATTGTATTTCTGAATTTTTGAAATCGAGGATTTAAGGCAAATACAGCCCGGAGGTTGGGCTAGGGGGGTTCAAAATGACCACCCCTATGGTATTATTGCCTCAAAACGTGTATATAGAAAAAATGGTCACTATCTAGGCACTATGTACAGACGAAGTACCTATTAACCATATATATCGTTAGAAAGGTATTGAAAAATGAGGCAGAAATTTGAAAAAATAATTAAGAAAACATATATGGTGTTCCGGATATTTTCGAAAAACCAATTTTTACTATATTTTGACCATATTTTTGACTGTTTAAAATTATTTTAATTCAGAATGCTTACAATATATGTATGCAAATATTAATTATGGGTAGTAAAAATAACCACTGATCTTTTGACATGCGGTTCGGGGTATACGTGCGCCTGAGGGTCGGACTAGGGTGTGTCAAAGTGAGGTGCTCTCGTCGAAAATGCGTATTTTGGCCATTTTTCACGTGCGTTGGACTATGAACTTTAATATCTTACACAATTCTGGATTTATGAAACTTGGAATATTGATGGATAATTGTGTAGCTGATTCGTTAACACCGGGGTTGATGGCAGATACAGCCCGGGGGTCGGGCAACGGGGGCTCAAAGTGACCACCCCTACGGTATTTTTCCCCAAATAGACGTATATAGATATTTATATAGTATTTTATACCGAATGCTTTGACTATATGTGTCTCATACTTATAATAATGGGTAGTATAAAGTAACACTGATCATTTGACATGCGGTTTGATGTGTTTATGCACACTACACGCATCGGACATAACTCACAATCATCGCCTAGTGTTGAGCGTAAATATCGCCATAATTTTCCCTGACCCCTACCTCCTTTGTAGCTCGATAAGACTTTAAGGGGCCAACATACCCCCGAAATAACACCGGATTCGTGATCAGAAATGAATCCTAACATAGATTTGAATAGGTCAGGGTTGTCTGTGAAGGTCACCGATCCCACCCCAAATTTCACCTGATGTGAATTTGGGGTAAAAACGTCAAAGTTCAAGGACGTCAACATAACATCGTTTTTCGTGTTAGGATTCAATGCTGAGCACAAATCTGAAATCCGTTTTGAGATATATTGTACCATATAAAAGTTACAAGGGTCTAAGGGAGCCCACCCCATAGCCATATTTACGCTCAATTTTGGGTAAAAACGAAGAATTCAAAGACTTCGATAAAACAGTGTTTTCTACGGTAGAAAACATCGCTGCGCACAAATCCGCAATCCGTTTTGAGATATATTGTACCATAAAAAAGTTATAAGGGTCTAAGGGAGCCCACCCCATAGCCATATTTACGCTCAATTTGGGGTAAAAACGAAGAGTTCAAAGACTTCGATAAAACAGTGTTTTCTACGGTAGAAAACATCGCTGCGTACAAATCCGCAATCCGTTTTCAGCTATATTGCACCGTTAAAAAAAGTTATAAGGGTTTCCTGGACCCCACCCCCTAGCCATTTACACGGACAGACAGCCGGACAGACATCCTTTGTAGGGTAGAATTTAATGCTGAGCACAAATCTGAAATCCGTTTTGAGCTATATTGAACCGTTAAAAAGTTATAAGGGTTTCCTGGAGCCCACCCCCTAGCCATTTACACTCCTTAAGACAGACAGACGGACAGACAGCCGGACAGACATCGTTTGTAGGGTAGAATTTAATGCTGAGCACAAATCTGAAATCCGTTTTGAGCTATATTGAACCGTTAAAAAGTTATAAGGGTTTCCTGGAGCCCACCCCCTAGCCATTTACACTCCTTAAGACAGACAGACGGACAGACAGCCGGACAGACATCGTTTGTAGGGTAGAATTTAATGCTGAGCACAAATCTGAAATCCGTTTTGAGCTATATTGAACCGTTGAAAAGTTATAAGGGTTTCCTGGAGCCCACCCCCTAGCCATTTACACTCCTTAAGACAGACAGACGGACAGACAGCCGGACAGACATCGTTTGTAGGGTAGAAATTAATGCTGAGCACAAATCTGAAATCCGTTTTGAGTTATATTGAACTGTTAAAAAGTTATAAGGGTTTCCTGGACCCCACCCCCTAGCCATTTACACGGACAGACGGACAAACAGCCGGACAGACATCGTTTGTAGGGTAGAATTTAATGCTGAGCACAAATCTGAAATCCGTTTTGAGCTATACTGAACCGTTAAAAAGTTATAAGGGTTTCCTGGAGCCCACCCCCATTCATTTACACTCCCAAGACAGACAGACGGACAGACAGCCAGACATTGTTGTTTCTGTATGTACTAAAATCAGCTACAACATCAACAATTATTAAGAAAAGATGTATGGTGTTCACGAGGGTTCCGAAACCCCTCTGTATACTATATTGTAATCCGTTCTTGGTCACTTTTAACTCTGTGCATTGTAACCAATTTGTACCACGTGATGTAAACACAACCACGCTAGTCGTAGTTTCTACAGCGCGATTAATTGAAGCGTTATATTCATATTTCTAGTGAGAACGTGAGTAAATTACCATTTAAACTGACGATATGTGTATTATTTGTATTATTTACAACATTTCAATGCTTATTTTGGAATATATAGAGTGAACATTATGAAAATCATATAATTCCAAGAAGTTTTCGTTCTGGAACAAAAATTATGGTGTTCCGTATGGCTCAGAAAAAGAATGTTTACTTAAATTTGAACACATTGTTACTGCTACACATTAATGTTTAGAATTAGTGTCTGAAACGTATATATATGAGTAACATGTATCTTTTCACATCGCGGCTGAAGGCACATACAGCCCCGGGGTTGGGCTAGCGCCGTTGAAAGTGGCCACCCCTTTATAAGACATATTGTATGGTGTTCCATATAGGTCAGAAACAGTATTGTAAGCTATAATGTTTTGAATTAGTGTGTGAACTGTATAAGTTCTACTTCAGATGCCTAAAAACCAGAGCATCGCCCGCAAGTGCCCCATGTGCGCCGCGGAGGGGGTTCTAACCGTTTACGCAAGGGTGAATGACCACCTCCGCAGATGCCATGGGCTCACTGGAGCGGACCTCAAGGTGCAGACATCGAAGGCCAGGGCTTGTGGCGGGAAGAGCCGCAAACCGGGCCGCGGGTACTGGCTGTGCCCATGCGGGATGGCCGTTGTGAGGAGGGGCCCGCACCTGATTTCAAAGATGAAACCCGAGTTGAAGCGGGGCACGCTTGAACTTTCGCCTGTGCGTTGAACGACTTCACGAAGGTAAGTGTCAGAATGGGGCTATATGAGATATGTTATAAATTATACTCACACAAAGTAAGTAAAGTAAATTGTTTATAAAGCTGACAGTTGTTTATCAACGTCTATCAACGACACCATAACACACGAGTGGTTCTGAGTGTTGCTTTTCCACATACTATACACTTCCAGGTGCAGAAGACGCGCAAGACATCCCACGGTGAGGCGGCTCAGCAGTCGGCTCAGCAGTCCCATCAGTCCGATCAGGAGGACAGCGACTGGGTCGGCTCCAGCTGTTCCGACTCGGGTAGCAGCCCAGAGAGCAGCCCCGAGAAGGACCGCAGGAGTCGGGAGTACCTCACCCGGGAATACTGCCTGTCCCTGGCGCCCAATGCGAGGGTCATGTTGGGCAAGAAGAACTGTAAGTAACATTCAACTTTGAAGGGGAGCCATGGTTACCGCTCGGTACATGGACGGGCAAATACAACAACCCTGTGGAACAGTTTAGACTGGTTACCCACCAATTACCTGCAATGACAGCCGGGTTCACACAAATGAACTGGCACTCGGGACTTAACAAAATGCACATTATGCAGCCCCCTCCCATTATGATAAAGGGACATAGGATCTTAGGTGACCATGGGCCACTTAAGTTTGTATACCAGTTCGATATTGAATACTTTTCCACAATAGAATTCAGTTACGATCATGAGATGGGTATGCGGTCATTAAACATGGGTAGTTGGGCTGACATACTTAAACAACCCAGGGAGGACCAATGGGATCAAGTTAGGAAGCCAAAAGACCAATGGCACAATAATGACCCTAAGCACCTGGCTGTACCATATACACGTTCTGTCATTCAGGGACCCCAGGCAGAAAAACTGGACGAACCAGGTATGTCCGATAAAATGCCCAGCATGCTGGACAACATCTTTGCTCGCACCACACGGACACTCCGTAAGGTCAATCCCGCATTTGGCACACTGGAACTCAATCCTCAAACTGAGGAAGATGGTCAGTTCAGGGTCATAGATAATCCTCAGTTAAACAACAAGGCCAACTTACACCTGGAAAAAGTTGATGATGTTCTCAAGGTCGTGTATGATGCACAATGCATACCAATCCCACAGGACCGTATAGGCAACAAACAAAAGTTAGATCTCATTCGCCCCAACCTAGATGAGTCCTTGACCGCTAAGATGGGTCTTGCAAACACATTACACAAGGCCACCCTCAATGCAACAGGTCAACCAATGCGCATGGAGGAATTTAATAATCAAACAGGTATCACAGATGATGCATGGGATAGGTTGGAAAACCTATATGATCAGGAACAAAATGACGATGCTGGGGTGGAATTCATACGCAGTGCCGATGGCATGCCAATAGTCAATACCACAGGGGTACCCATCAGTAGCATGGATGCAACACATATGCCCGCACACATAGACATATCCGGGGAGGGCATTGTAATAGGTCAGGGAATATCACACAAGGATACATGCTCAAGTGACCAAAGCAAGGCCAATAGGGGCAAGAAGCCATGGCGTAATCCCATAACAGGTACCTGGTTCCGTCCGTACTTACCTGGCACTCAAAGATCTGAAACCAATACATTCTCTGGCAACATACATCGCTCAAGACTGCAGGCCAATACTGACATTGCTGTAGAAGAACTGCGCAAGGTCATGTCCCGCAGCTCCAAAGTGCAACCGGACATTATGCTACCTATTATGACTATTTTAGAACAAGCCGTAACCACAGCGCCAGCAGTGCAGACTCGTACCAAGTCCAGAGTTGTCAAATCCGCCAAGGCCAAACAGATCGCAGACAAAGCCAGAGCCGCGTATTACAAAGAACCGTCGGGTAACCAGCAGTTCGATTCCACGAGCGCCGTTACAAGTGCTATACTTTCAGTTGCTACAGTTCCAGTGCAAGCAGCCCAGAACGCCGCAGCTCCCACCACCTACGCAGAGGCCCTCGGAGACGCCATCCTCGACCCAACCGCAGCAGTCGATACTCGTGACGTGGCAGCTTCTAAACGAGCTCCTCAGTCGGTTGAATACACACCAGTCAAGCGACAGAAAAACTAAGGTATGGCTGCATCATCTATACTTACGGTACCGCCGTCTCTAACAACCAAGGTTAGCTTGGTATCTGCTCCTAACTTTGATGTGAATCGATGGACCGATGAAATTACTGAGCCAATCAGTGTTCAAGGGGTCTTGGCTACATTTCAGGCGTTGTTTTCTAATGACACCAAATGGGCCAATACCGTATTCTACATGCGTGGTACACCGCTAGGTTCAATCCCCAATTACATACAGGTATATCGTATGTGGACAAATGCAATGTTACAACAGGGCACGTACCATGGTACACATGTTACTGGCATTAAGGATCTGTACTTTCGCAACATACCCACATTTCCTGACCATTACTTCTGGCAATTGCCCAATGCCATTCTCCCGGCCATATCCAATAAGAGATACGTAGCACTCCTATCGGAGTTCTTTCCCTTGAATGATTTAATACCACTATACTCATCCTCCGCACTATGGGCACGCATATCCACCAGGGAACAGGGGGATGGTCCAGTTCAGTGGGCAAATGACATTGACCGCAAAACACCATTAGATAATGGTAACAAATACTTATACATGGTATCAGCATACAATGAGGCCGATTCAATTGTGCCAGCAATGAGAATGAACTATGATGACAACAATGTTCTCAAGGCCGTACAGTTTCCACTCTCCATCAGTTACATGAACAATGGATTTGTGGGCACAATAACTGACTCCGAAACATGGACAGTCGTGTTCGAATGGGACATTGAACACAATACAAGCAAAATACAAAGTACTGAGGAACCCATACAAACATACGTCATAGGGGTCGAGGGTCAAAAGAGAGGTAGTGTTAATTACAATGTGGTCAAAAACATGATGAGCTGGTTTAATCAGTCGGATACACATGAGACATTACATCAGTTAGATGCTAGGGTACAGTTATATGCCCTTGATCAATCTGAAGTTAAAACAACAACAACAGACTCAGGTGACGTCACTGGTTCAATGATATTCAATCAGCACAGCTTCAATGTTGGGGAGAACATATTTGTATATCCATTGGCATTCATACACTTGCTAAAACATCCCAATCAATTCACACCTATGCAACAGGACTTACTATTGGCAAATATAAGGGACTTGCAAAAAGAAATGGCAACCAAGGCTGATACGGCAATGGTTGTCGCAAACACAATGACCATTACTGGCATTAAAAGAAAATTTGATCAAAATGAAGTTATGGTAGAACAAATACCTAAGCAGTTTAAAGCACTAGAGACGTGGCAAGCAAAAATTGAAACACAGGTCAAGGACATACAAAATCGTCCAATACCGGTACCACCAGCACCAGTACAACCACCTGCACAACACACAACAATCAACCAGGAACTAACCATGAGTTCTAAAACACTGGATATGCTAAAAGAAGCAATAACTGAGGGCATGTCAGATGCTGACATTACTGTTACAAAAGGCGGGGAGGGTTTCTGGGCAGGCTTATTTGGATTGGCTGGAAGTGTCCTAGGGGCGGGGGCAAACATAGGAGCTCAGGCTGTATCTGAGGCAATCAAGGCTAAGGGCAACATTGTTAATACAGCTGTGGAGGAGGCCTCCAAAGGGTTAATTGAGACTGCCAATGCTGGCATTTTAGAGGCAGCCAAAAATGGCGCACAGGCAATTGCTGGGGAAGGGTTAAAGAGTGCAATGACCCAAATCACAAGTGACAAACAGGCTCAATCACGTAAGAATGTCTTACTTGAAACAGACATAGCTGACTTACGCCGTCAGGTACAGTCACTGCGTGACAAACATGATGACCAACAAATTGACATAGCACAACATACAGGTGATTTTTCAAAGGTCAAGACTGACCTAGTAACACAGGTTCAAACCTTACAACAACAACTTGACCAAGCGGTAGCTCGCATCACAACCGTAGAACATAAGGCTGAGAGTACTGACCAGGCATTGCACCAGCTAGCAACTGTCGTTGATTCACATCAATTACAATTACAGGCGCTCAATCCCTATGTTAATACATACCTGCGTCAAATGGTCATCCCATACCTACTTGATGGATATTCAAAGGCAATGGCTAAGCTATACTCAAACCAAATACACATGTATAACACAATGATAGATTACATGCAGACAAAATCTGTACGCACTGCTTTAATAGTGCAGGGACAAGAATCACAGTATGCTGTGTTTTTACAAAGGAAACCTGATCCTATGCGTGACCCGATTACGGGAAACACAAAGTTCAGTGTTCTAAACATGAACCCGGCATTACTGTCAGACTTGAAACTGGACACTGACATCGCGGCTGCGGTACGCATGGCAGAAAACTTGCTGTTGAAAAACATAAGCAAACTTGATCCCTCATTGGCTGGTGACAATGCATCTGTTACAATTGATTCACAATCAATCCCAGGTAGCTCCAAGCCAGCAGACGCCGGGAAGTAGTATAAATGGCAACAGCTCTACATAATTTAGTATGTCTGGGAGACGTGAAGTTAAATTCAGAACAGCGGATGGGGGCAGATTACAAGGAGGACAAAATGTACTCCACCATCATCTACGGACTCAAGGTCAAGGATATCTTCAACCAAATGACCTTAAGTCCCAAGATCGCAATAATGGAGCACGGAAAAGAGAAGAGAACAAAAGCCGGAGTGCTCATGAGCGAGTACGTGACAAAGCAAGATCTGCTGCGAACTGCCGCCGATGGGTACGCATACGAGATGCTGCAATATGTCGTGCACATATGGGACACGCCCATGAATTTCCTAAGTCCACTAGGAAAGGAGCAGACAGGACCACTCAACGCGTTGAAGAAGTTTATCAACGCGAACAAATGCGCGTTGTTTCTGCACGACGGTCGATGCGACGACGCATGCCAGATCAATGGCCTTCACGTCCATTTGCTTGTACAGGCAACGACAGAGCAGCATATTGCCCATCAGGACAGCTGGCGCTACCTACGCCAAATGTTGGTCAAGAACGGGCTACAAGTCAAAACAGCCAAGATCGTACAGGCCAAAAGCCTGTATGCCCACATGTTGACGAAACCCCGGGTCTTTGTTGGCGCCAACAACAAGGACCTGCTGATCCGGCTGTGCCAGAGTCACGTCCGAGAGGACTTGCCCAGCTTCGAGCGGCAACGGGATGAGTTACAGATGGCCGCCGAATGTACTCTGCGCACCTCAGAGTCAGTTACAGAGGACCATCTCGCCAACGATGGCGAAGGCGTTAGCAACTTCTTTGGCGACTTGCTAGGCCTTCGCCACATGAGCTCTGTAAGTACAAAGGACAACGACATCGGAGCCATGAGCATGTTGGACCCGTCCCAGATTAAGCTTATGGGAACAACTGAACTCAAGACCTTGACCGAAATCATGAAGGGCGAGAAGGAGCCAAGGCCAAGTAAGACGTCCGTCAAGTAACGATATGGATCAACTAGTGACCGTTGATGTCCCTTACAAACGACAAATCGATATATAAATCTAAAATGAGGCAGACCCCTTCAACACTCATACAGTAATTACACACTCTAGCACCACGTGTCATCGTCATTGAATTTAAAATAACAGGATAATAACCTTCAGTCGTGAACGCA
Source organism: Congeria kusceri (assembly GCA_027627225.1). NCBI lineage: Eukaryota > Metazoa > Mollusca > Bivalvia > Myida > Dreissenidae > Congeria > Congeria kusceri. The sequence goes on along the minus strand of CM051029.1, from coordinate 69,757,372 downwards.
TGATGTCTACGTTTTCATATAATAACCTACTTAGTGCTTTGTTCCATGATATTTCTTTCAGTCTCTATCGTCCAGCGATACGCTGCACACCTGCAGACGCGACCTGGGGGCGCCCTCGACCCCGTCAAGGCATCCAACGCGGCCATGAAGATTAACCGCTTCATGGCCCTCTCGGGCTTTGTTCAGGGGGGCGCAGTCAACGATGTTCTGAAATGGGAGGACGGCCTGGAGGTGCATGACTCGTACCTCCAGCGCGATCACCAGCCAGGGACAATGAGGTCCAACATAGCAACAATCCAGCGCTTCCTGCGCTGGACAAAGGACGAGCGGCTCGCGGATCCCGGGCTCGTAGATGAGGTAAACAGATATGGTTTTCTTCACAAACACTAACAAACAATACAACGATACGGTTGGCAATGATTCACCAGACCATTATGATTATCATTGCAATGCTTTGCCAAGATGAAAGCATTGATAATAAGTATTTATTTCTTTTTGTAAATTATGCCTTGTTTTTAGACACATACCAATTGACCTGTACTTTAAAAGGCTCTGCACAAATTCGAAGGCTGCCTTAACGCGACGCGCAAGGACATAAATCGGCGCGAGATCGAGCGTCGTGTCACGGAGTCTCACAACATACCTACGGACCTCGAGATGGAGAAGAGGCTCCTAAGTACGGAGCACGTAAGGACTGTGATCGACGGATTCACGCGGGTGCCCGGTGAATTCTACAAGTGCATCCGGGGCGTTCTCATCTTACTAATGGCCCTCGCCAACGGCTCCCGCGCGGGGGAGCTTAGAGTATGTAATTTAAAACAAGAGTACATCCCTGTATTTATACCAAAATATACTACAATATGTGGTCCTCTATAGGCTATCGTATATACTTCCATAATATTGACGATTTACATCATAGTACACCCATGACCTGATTTCGATCCCAATGAATACGAGTCACAAGTGTTTTCGTTTCACTTATAATCCATTTACATTGATATCTATGCACATTTTCAGATTATACAAGCGCTAAATGTTGACCTTTACAGGTATCGACACATTTGGATTTTGCATTGCAGATGAAGCATGTTGACAGGGCACATGACTTCGAAGGCGGCAAACACTGGACAGTAACCATAGATGCCCACAAGACGGCAAAGTGGGGCCGCTACGCATACTTCCACCTGCAGAATAACGTATTTGACCTCCTGCGGCGGTACGTGGAGGTTGTCAGAAGCGTCCTCCATCAGGACCGGAATGATACCGGCGATTGCCTCGTGTTCGGCCGGAAGGACGAGGAGCAACAGCAGCTGACCCAGATCAACAAGTGGTTGGCGGCCGTTTGGATGAAGTAAGTATCTCACTTTTTTGCTTGATTCTGCTGTTTTTCCTACGGTTAAATATGAAGTTGATGATTATGATTATGACGATGATGCTGTCGATGATGATGATGATGATAATGTTCGTGATGATGATTAGGTAGAGGGTGATTGTTGGTTCTGATTCAGATATTTATAATTATGACAATGATACTTGCCTTAATAAATGTCAATATTCTTCAGATCGGGCATGTTACAACTCTATCCGACTTCCCGATCAACCTAACCTTGAACCGTAAGATGATGACGGTTCAGGCACGGAAGCTGGACATGAGCAAAGCGGACCTCTCGGCCGAGATGCTGTGCCACAAGCGGTCTACTGCTGACCGACATTATGACGTTGTGGACCAGAAGTAAGTTGTTGTGATGTTAGATTACATTTATATTCAAATTCGTTCAGGTACGCCAATGTTTAGCTATGAATGTTCATTCCATAGGAAAGTTAACACTCATAACAGGTGCCACAGCGTGAGAGAAACGATCTAATTTACACTCAGCCATCGTTCAATAACACTATACATTCGTTCTTCTGCAGAGCCAGGACACAGCAGACTTACCTGTGGCTGCGGGATGCCAGGGCGGGGTTCGCCACCGCATCCGCGACCGCCCCGGGACAGCCACAGCGTCGTCCACCGCTGTCCACGACAAGCAGCCGGGGCCCCCTAACACCGCTAGGGAAGACGACTCCGACTCGCCTGAAGAGGCTCTGGACAATGCACGGGTAAGCTTGAAAATGATTCAAACAAATTACGATGATGATTAAGACGATGGTGATAATGTCCATGAAAAGACAACAGTGATGATGATGACGACAATGCAGATAAATGTACGATAAACCAATGATTTATTTACTTATATCATCTATTCGCATTTCAGCTTCCTGAACAGAGTATATATATATATATATATATATATGTTATGTCTAATTTCCACAGGCGGACCTCGAGTACCACATTCGCCAGGCCCAGAGCACGATGGAGGAGGACGACGACGTCATCGCGCCCACGGACACCGAGTCGACGGCCGCGTCCAATTTCAGTTCGCCCTCTTATAGGCGGCGAGTGTTCATCACGGACATGGAATGCGATAAAATTCAAACACTTTTTAGCGAGCAAATTACTCAGGCAGCCAGGACTTACACCACCATTCCTCGCAAGGCCATCAGGGAGATGAGGGCCGGTAAATGGCCCCGTCTCACTGAGGATCAAATCCGAGAGAAACGACGTAATATTTTGAAAAAAAAAATCGTTTATTTTAAGTATTAATTTCATTAACTTTTTTTTACTTTCGCATATTAAACTAATAAGGAGCATTGACAACACTCAGTAACTCCTGGCTGCCTCAGTAATCCACACAATATGTTGTTGTTTTTCGTTTATATACTTGTTTAATTTTTGTCTGAACGATTCTGGAACGAATAAGCGAAACAATACAGCTTGGCTACAGACACTTGGTTGTTGTTATTTATATTTGCCCTATACACACCATGTCTGTATTTATTACACACAATTCCATGAAGTACAACTAGTATTAAGTAAACGAGTAATACATTTGATTACGTGATAACAATTAGATTCCGATCACAGCTGGAGCTGCAGACGATAATCTTAGACTCACTTCAAGATCTACGAGCAACAGAAGCTGGAGCAATAAGATCATCATATTCATCTTCATAATCATAAATTAAATCAACACGACAGACAACAACAGTATACTGCTGTATTTGACGTGCGTATGTACACTAAACGCATCGGACATAACTCACAGTCATCGCCTAGTGTTGAGCGTAAATATCGCCCTAATTTTCCCTGACCCCTACCTCCTTTGTAGCTCGATAAGACTTTAAGGGGCCAACATGCCCCCGAAATAACACCGGATTCGTGATCAGAAATGAATCCCAACATAGATTTGAATAGGTCAGGGTTGTCTGTGAAGGTCACCGATCCCACCCCAAATTTCACCTGATGGTACCATCAGGGTGAATTTGGGGTAGTAAGGTCAAAGTTCAAGGACGTCAATAAAACATCGTTTTTTATGTTAGGATTCAATGCTGAGCACAAATCTGAAATCCGTTTTGAGATATATTGTACCATAAAAAAGTAATAAGGGTCTCATGGATCCCACCCCATAGCCATATTTACGCTCAAAAATATGAAGTACTTCAAAGTGTTTGCTTTCGACTTATGACAACTTTTTATGGTTTTATATGTACATTTACACTTTTCCGACCTGTCTATAAACTCTTAGTACACTACGTTTCAACCAAAATATCTGTATGGCAACGAATAAGATACATATCTATACTTGTATTAACATTTTAGACCCCTTTGACGTCACTTTTGGTCATAGTTTTTCACCAAATAGTTAGCGCGGCATCACTTCCTTGTCGTTTACCATCAGTCCGCACTAAAAACATACAGAAAATACAAAGACAGGCCATTACTGGTCTCATGCTATGCATAACAGATGTTTACAACATGCGTTACCTTTGCGCTTTGACCTTAAATTTCTCCCTAAAACATTATACCCACCCAGAAAACGATTATCTTGTTTAAAACTACAGTATGCTAACAATATTCGACACTAAAATCAATTACAAACACACTTTGGCAAGTGCCGTTTAGGTAGGGTCGAAATAGGGGTAAATTGCAGTAAGAGTACACTGTTTCAATACCCCCACGGACCCAGAAAAAAATGGTTAGCGCTTAGAATTTGTATGTTTCCTGTACACTATACATCCTGTAACAATATTGCAAACATTATAAGAGGTTATAGCTGCAAATAAATATTCGACACAAAAAACCCAATAGCAATGGCGATATTTACGCATTTTTGGGGTAATCCAACTTCTTTGTTTATGGCCCTTTAATTTATCTCCCCTTTTTTGGGGGGGCACCTAAATTGACCCTTAATGTCACGCAATTTCACCACTACCCTTAAAAACAAAAATTCGCGCAACAAACAGAGCAAGAACCTAGTCCCCTGAATCAGTTTTCATATATATTTAACAAGGGGGAGATAACTGTCATTTTTTATACAATTTATCGCCCCTAAACTATTTATAACAAATAATACCTATTATGACCCCTAATATCAGTTTTCATACATTTGCCCGTAAATATCGCCAAATCATACATATCGCCGTGAACGCGTAAATATATCCACACACCAGCGTAAGTATAGCCGCAAAAGCGCAAGTATCGCCGATGGACAATAATACAAGTGTAAATATCGCCGAAGCAGAGTATCGCCGTTGGGAGCGTAAGTATCGCCGATGGACCCTAACCTATATAAGCATATCCTGATTTTAAACAAGAGGGCCAAATGGCCTGGGTCACTCACCTGAGTTGAATGAAACAATATCTTGTGAATCAAAACAATATTAAGGAATATGATAAATGGTGGAAACAAATTTCTTCTTTCAAAATCCAGCAAATGGTTTTAGACAAGAAGATTTTCAAAATAATAGAATGTCAACCAAGGAACATTTGTGCAAACTTATTTGAAATTCCGGTCGGTGGTTTCCGACAAGAAGATTTTCAACGTTTTTATATAACCATACAAGGACAACTGCCCCACCCCCTTGCAGCCATGATTTTTACAAATCAAAATGATTTGAAGAAAGTTTGCAGAAGGTCACAAAAGGAATATTTATGTGAAATTATTTTGAAATCTGCTCAGTGGTTTCTGAGAAGTTTTCTATATACATATATAAGGAAAACTGTCCCACCCCTGGTGATCATGTTTTTTAACAAATAAAAATGATTTGAAGAAATTTGCTAGAGGGTCACGCAACCACGGAACATTTTTGTGAAATTATTTAAATCCATTTCAGGGTTTATGAGAAAATTTGCAAAGTTAGAGGGTCACCCAAGGAACATTTATGTGAAATTATTTTGAAATCCAGCCAGCAGTTTCTGAAAAGATTTTTAGTTTTCAATATAGCTTTATAAGTAAAACTGCCCCACCCCCTGACTGCCATGTTTTTTAATGAAACAAAATGATTTCAAGAAATTTAATAGAGTTTTCACCCACATAACATTTTTGTGAAATTATTTTGAAATCCGGTTAAAGGTTTCTGAGATTTTCAAAGTTGTCTATATAGCTATGTAAGGAAAAAGTTTTAAGAGTTTTCTAGATATTCAAATGAGTTAAAGGACCATCCCAGGAACTTTACTGCAAAGTTTGGTTAAATCCGCAAAGCGGTTTCAGAGAAGTTGTTTAATTAAATTGTTGACGACAACGGACGACGAATGGAATAATAATGCATGTATGCATGCATTTCCTGTGAAATACAAGAAAAAAGTTTTTCAACAAGGAAAAGGTCACTGCAGAGGATTACCTGTTGATCCAGAAGTGCCAACAAGAACTGCAGAATCAGTTTTGAAAAAAATGCAGAGAGTGCAATTAATGGTGCTGCTCCTCATGTGAAGGGCATAAAGGGTGTCTCTATCCTTTTGGACTTGAAAACTTTGATCCAGTGAAGGCTTTAGTACCGGAATATATGCATGGTGTATTGCTCGGCACAACGAAGATATTGTTGTCTCTGTGATTCCAGAAATCCTCCTCAAAAGAAACATTCTATTTGGGAAGACATGTATCGGAAATAGACAGAAGATTACTGGGGATGAAGCCAACCGACCAAATGTCTCGACTTCCTCGCAAATTGGAAAACAACATTAGTCACTGGAAGGCTTCTGAGCTCCAGCATGGGCTCTTGTTTTATAGTGTGCCTGTCTGGAAGGATACCTGCCAAGAGACCACCTGAACATCCTGTGTTACTTGGTCAAAGGAATATTCCTGCTGTTAGGAGAAAAACCAACAAATGAGGAACTGGATACAGCTGAGGTTTCACTTTTGAAATTTTACTTGTCTTTTGAAAAACTTTATGGTAAGCAGAATTGTGGATTAAATGTCCACAATATTGAATGTCACCTTGTGGAATATGCACGTATCCATGGACCTTTATGGGCATGGTCATGTTTCCCGTTTGAAGACTTAAATGGCGTCCTTTTAAAATCTGCCCATGGAACAGGAAACATGTCAAGCCAGCTGCTGACAACCATGCTGGCTCACAGACAAATTTACAGAGAGGTGGACTCTATGGAAGATCCTGCTCTGAAAGCATTCACTCAGCAAATGGTGACAAAGGGACAAGCCACAAAAGCCTTTCTCGATACCCCATCACGTGCAGTTTCAAAGCCAGTGAAAGTCACAGACTCGTCACTGGAGGAACGGTTAGCAAACTTCTTAGAAACTACAGACATTATTGAAATTCAACAAGTGGACCGAATCAGGCTGAAAAATGGGCAATTAATAACCATCACAGACTATGTGAGAATGAAAAAACGAATTTGCTATGCTGTTTCAACAAAGTCCGGACAATGTTATTGTATCAAGCACTTTGTGTATGAGAAGAAGTTGAATGTGGTGGTTGCTTGCAGGCAGAAATTGATCTTTAATGGCCTTGTGCATCCTGAACTTCATCATATGACAAAAGTTATTCTATCTGAGGAGACTGAAATCTTTAATGTTGACAGCATCAAGGAAAAAGTTCTTTTGTTGGATGGAAGTTCAATCTGCATTAGCAGACTGCCCAACTTTCTCAAAGTCTGTTCATAAAATTCTTTGTTCTGATAATTGCTTTTTTTCCTAGTCTTGAATGTGGCATCAGTTTGAAGACATGTATTTGTACATTTTGACTGAAAAAAATAAGGATGTGTGACAAAATTTATCACAAACCTTTATATACATATTTAATGCTTTTGACTTCTTTTTATAAATAAAGGCATTATTATTGCAACTATAAGCTCTATGCATTATGTTATGCCAAATAAATAAATAATAATCAATTATTTTACAGTGTATATCATGTTTTTTAACATATACTTTACAAATCAAATCACTGACTGCTGATTTAAATGTTTTGCGGAGTCGATTAAACATTTAACAAGGCAGAAAGTCTGACATTTTTCATATTAAATACCTTTTTTTGAATTTTTTGTTATTTATTGTTATGTATTGTTTTGAAGCATCAATTTTTAAATGTTCTACATACTTCAAACTAATTTGATTCATTTGATAAATTGTATTGAGGTGAATAAATTGTTAGAGCAAGTAAAATTGTTGTCTTTCAAGTTTCTTTTTAAAAAAGTTGTAAAAGTAGAAGACACACTTTTTAATTGTGTGCTAAATGTGTGTCTTTTAAGAAAAAAGCTTTACAATGAAATTAGAAAAAAAACACACTTTTTGAAACCAAAACTCACTGATCAGTAGAAGCAATTAAAATGCACTTTACAGATACAAGACGCACAAAAAATTCACTTCTACACTAAAAAGCGCACTAACAGAAAAAGAAGCCACAAAATAACTCACTTCTGCACTGAAGAGCGCACTTCAAAAGAAAAAAACACACAAAATGCTCACTTAAATGCATGTTTCCTCACACAAAACTCAGTTTCTAACAAAAAACACAGAATTAACACAGTTTAAGTGTGATATTTGTGTGTTATTTGTGTGATATTTGTGTGTTTTGGTAAAAGGTGAGTTTTAAATTCGAGAAGGGTAATGTATATCCCGTAGTTTAACATGTATGTTGCATTCAATATGATTGAAATCATATCCTGAAATTTGCCACTCATTAAGACCGTGCAGTTATTTATGTTATTTATTTATTGAAACCTTTTAAATAAGAGAATGTTGTAATGAGTACCAAAATAATATTGATCGCACATATACAATATAAATCGAACAGAAACAATTCCAAAAATACAAACCTTATTCAGTATTAATTGTGAACTTAAAAAGAAATATCTTTTTGCTTAAAGCCAACTGTATATAAAATGTTTATAAATGTGAATATTATGTTGTCCATGCACGATTAATTAAGAAATATTTTTTTTTTCGAGTTCTTTATCGGCTGACAGACAACAATTAAGAGTTCTGATGCTTAAACCACGAGGATGTTTGCATGACCAATTGTTGTTAACTTACAGATAAACAATGATGCAAAAATTTATTAGATTCAAACATGACCTGACAACAAATTCGGCAATTCCAATGCAAACTGTATTTTACAGTTTCGGAACTATATTTTAGAGTTGTTTATTAGCAATTGAACAACGCACAATTTTACTATGATTGATAAGCAAACACAAACTCAACAATGTTTCTAACAACAATTTAAAACTCAACAATTTGAAGTATAAAACATATACAACAGTTACTGTTGTGATACTGCCCTAACATTAGCTTAAGAATTGATTGATGGAAAGCTTTTCAAAGGCACTGACAAGGACACATACTGTATTCAACATACACGCTGCAATAAATCCCCTTCTCGAAAAAGTGTATTTAATGCGCATTTAATGCGTATTCAGTGCTGCTGTATTGGCACCATATTTTTTCTGCGTTAAAGTGCATTAAATACACTGTTAGTACACTAAATGTATTTTTTCTTTACTTTTTTGCATTTTGTACAAAAAAGTGTATTAATGCAATGGTAAATACACTCAAAATACTCTTTAAATACACTAAAGCATATTTTTTGAAGATATATTGTATTTTTCAAGGATATTATTCAAGGAGAAAAATACACTTTAAATGCACTTAAGTGTGTTAATGCAGGAAAAATGTAGAAAAAATACACTTTATTTCTGTCATAAGTGTATTTTATCTGCATTTGCAAGTGTATTAAATGCGTTTTAAACGCAGAAAAAAATATGGTGCCAATACCGTAGCGTTTAATGCCCATTAAATGCGTATTAAATACACTTTCAGAGAAGGGTCTAGATATGAAAAGGGTTAAGAAATAAAATTTAACGAAAGAAAAAATAAAAATCATAGCACAAGTAAAAGTGAATACACAGGCCAAGTTCAGGCGCCCACTATAGTTTCGTCAATTATTTGCGCATACGTCACATTGCATGCTCGAGTCGCCAAAACGCTTTTCCATAGAGTATAGTTTTTCAAGATGGCCAACAAAGGTTCTTAAATGTTAAGACTTTTTACATTTGTGATACGGAAAATGAGTCCTGTGGCGGTAACGACGTTATCGAGAAAAAACTATATTAAAATTCAAACACGATTTTCTCCAATTATTTCCTTGTTTAATTAAGCAAGTATGTCATTAATATGCAGTAATTTCGATAGAAAATGTCATGAGTAACAAAGTTAATCTCTTTAACCCTTAAATATTTTGAAATAAATCAATGTTTCTGTTTTGTAACCAGTTTATTAGGTAATTTCCTCCGAGCGGAAGGTGTCGCTAGTCGCCATTTTGTGTAAACAATGTCGTTTTGATATCTGAATTGTCCTTGTTTTTTCGGTTAATTTTAACATAAAAGCTGTACTGTTCGACTTTATACATGGAAAACCAATTTTAGAAGGTACATATGGCATTTTCTGTTGTTGTCATTGTTTATCTATCGAATTATTTGCCTTTTCCTTGTAAAATTATCAGCAGAGTTTGACCCCGAAGTAATTTTGTCAGACAATATATTCAAGTGGCGGCAATTTCAATTTATAATTTCTTAATAAAATAACGTTAAAAACTAATACACATTTACTAGTTTCGATAAGAACATTTTGAAAAGGCTTTTACTTTTTATTTCTAAAATGCGAAAATAATTATGCCATTAAATGTTAATGAAAGTCTTCAAAACATTATTAATGTGTTTTGCATTGTTTTCATATAGACTTGTGGTTTTTCCATCTTTTATGTTCAACTCATGCCTGCTCATTGATCGCACTTAAAAATTATGTTTTTGCACAAGTAATTTTTGTCATTGAAACCAATAAACATTTCTACTTTTTAGTATTAACAATAACAATTGGTAAAGAAACTTTACTGCATAAACAAACTTAAAAAAGCAAGTTGTATTCTTCTAGATGTTTCTTATGGTTTGTGAATTCTGATTGGCTGGCTCATAGCAGGTACCCTAAGAAGCCCAGACATTTGCACTGTTTCTTATATCATAGGCTGATTGTGTTTTAAGAGCATTGAATGAATTTAAGGCATGGCCAGTTTGACCCGCCTCATTGCTTTGTAACTGTAAGGTCATTTGACCAACCAAAATATCTGACAATACACGTCTGCAGGAGTTTTTACTACTTAAAATAGTATTTAATCATACCATGAGTACAGAAACTTTGTTAAAAATAAAATTGAACTTGTTCATATTTTGTTTTGTTGCAATTTTGTCATCAAATATATGTGTCAAAACTTCTGGTGGAAGTTGTACAAAATTAGGTTAATGTAATGTTCAGAAAACTGTTAGGTTGACTGAATCCACCAGAAAGTAGGTGTCTGTTATGCAACATCAAAAACTATATTTGTTTTATTTTGTTTTTTATAGAAGAAAGCGTTTTATCTCGCATATGAAGGCTTGGTGCCAGGAAATGGGGCCCACCCAGCTATAAGCTTCCTCCACCATTACCTCAAATACTATGGTCTTGGTGAGAGGTATGCAAAATTCCACTTCAACAACTGTGATGGACACAATAAACATAATACCGTCCTGGTGACAGGTATATGCTGTGTGGAGGAAGTTGACTGGTAAGTAGTCTGCCTTAAAATGCTTATAGTTATACATAATTCATATACCATTCAAATGTTATTTTCTTTGACACTGGGATGATTTAATTTAATGTGAAAAAATGTGCACAGTTTCCACATTGTTTAAAAAACAGTCCCAAAGCCTAATGTATTTAACAGCATATCTTCATTTGTTGGATACTGGATCTTAAAATTGCTATCTAAAATTTTTATTTTGAAGGAATACACTGGGGGATCGAATACTCCTTGAAGCTGGCCACACCAAGTTATCAAGTGACTGGCATTTTTGGCTGTGGGAAAACAAATAGCAACATGTGGATGCTGTAACCATGCAGGTATTATGAACTATGAACCGAGTATTATTCCAAATATGAGATGATCATGTCACCAAATTACAGAAACCATAGCGAGCTTAAGAGGTTAATCTGACGATGAATGCCTAAGAAATCCTTACTATATGTACGTTTTAATTAAAAAACACATATACAAAGGACTTGATAGTTAAAGAATGACATTAAATTATATTAAGTTTAAATTTATGACCTATAATTACAAAAAATCATGATTGTTGTTTACAAAAGAATACCGGTACTTGTACTGTACCATTTATACTGGACACAGCCTCAACAGTCAAGAAGTCGTGCCGGTATGACCATAATATGCCACATTGGTTACTTCTGTTGAGTGTAGATGCACTTGGTGTTGAAAGCTTACAGATGGTCCTGAGGTAAAAGTTAAATGTGGGGAGGCCAGGTGTCAACCTTCAGTCTGATGCAATGGGGAACCAAATATTTGGACCAGGTTTCACTGTTTGTCTTCAGAAAGGCAGTGGTATCTCTATCATGAAATCGGTCAGTTTTGCCATAGAACTTTTGCTAACCTGACAATTACCTCTAGTTCCTAAATGGGATCATCACAGAAAAAAATGAATGTATTGAATGTTTGTTTTTAATGTGTACACATTTAATAATGTTTGATCATAACTGGACAAAAAAAAATGTTTTGCCATAACTGTTAAACTTAACAAAAGCTCTCAAATTCGTTTTAAGTTGACCAGTGCCATATTCACAAAGCTCTATAGGGGAAAAGTTTTTTTTAATCACAAAATTCTTTAAGTCTATGGAGGTTTCATGAAGAAGTCTTTTTATATTTAAATGTTTTAAACTAGTAAAAATTACTTAAGTGTTTACTTAAGTGTTTAGTATTTTACAATTTTGTAAACAGAAATAATTAACACATGTATAACACATAAGTTATATTTAAGATTTCCCTTAGGAAATTGTTGAATACTGGCCCAGTACATTTACCAGTATCTTATTATACTCGATAACATGTCTCTTGTTTTTATGTGGACAAAACCTAAGTATTTTAAAACTGGATAAGTTTTAGTTGTTTTTGTAACGATGAAGAATAATGTTTCTTTTTTTGTTACAAACTATAATGTTTAAGTATTATGTTATGTGTAATTGTTCTAGTGTTGTCAAGTTTGAATAAATTATACTACTAACTTTTGTTTGATTTTTTAACCGTCTAAGGATACAAGTAACACAAAATGATATTGTTAATTTTGTTCATGTGTTTAATATTCAATTAAACAATACTAGTGTGAGTGCTAAAGCTATAAAGGTTGTTTTTACAAACACACGTTACATGCATTACTAAAATAATTATTGCATGTTTGTTTGTTATACTGCCCCATTAGCATATAAAATGCTGTTGCTATGGAGACAGTTGCTGTCTTCAAGAATGTGTGCTTTCGATGCAATGAATCTTTTATGCATCATCTGTAGTGTGCATATTTAAAAGAAGTATATTGGCCGATAGAACCAAATATTATGGATAACATATAAGTAACACATATTATTATTCTTAAACCTACACACCTATTAATTGATTCCAACAGGTTTGTAAAGATATTTCATGGCAGTGCAATTATCACAAAAAATTTACTTTTATAACTTCTAAATATGATGCAAATACAATGGACTCACCAAGATTTTGGTAAAATAATTGAAATTGGTAATGTGCACTCAGTTTTAAATCTAAATAATTAGTTTTTTTAATTTAGTTACAATGGAAACTGTTTTGAAACATTTTTTGTAACAATGTGTGTACAAAATAAAAAATAATTATTTATTTTATACAACTGTAGTATAGTCTTTGATAATAGTGTTGTCATTGTGTATTATTTGTTTATCAATATAAGTAATATAAAGTGTACTTTTTTGTTCTTATTTGTGCACAAAATATCACATTTTGTATTATATGGTGGTATAACGTTTCTGGCAATATCTAAAAAAATAAAAATGATAAAAGCATAATTTTGTCAGTGTTGTATTTGTTAATGATAGTACTAAATGAAAATGTAAAAAATTAAAAACGTGATTTTTTTATCCAATAGGACCCATTTTTGCAGCACAGGTCACATTGGTAGACATATTTTTTGGCGATGAAGCGAAGTTACAGGTTTTTTTTCACATGCAAGGATTTCTATTGTTTGGTCGCCGGTTCATTCCTAAAATAATAGGTATTACCTGATGCATTGAAAGTGAAGTAATTTCGGATGTGCACATATTAGATTGACTTTTGTTTACTATTGCTGTTGTTGTTCAATCCCAACACGGTATTCTTTGCTTTTTCTATATACAAATCTCTAACCAAAAAAATGTTGTTAAAACTCCCAATAAACAACACAAACATTAATTTCAGATCCTGAGTAGATCGTAGTAAAATGTATATTTCTCATTAACTTATAAATATTTGTCAGATCATGTTAGAATTGAAATAATTTTTGCACTGCCGTTGTTTATCGGTCCTCGCAGTTTAATTACTACAAATGTGAACGACACATATTAGTTTATTGAACCTTAAATAGCAATAATGTTCAGAAAATTCTTAATTGAGTGCTATTTTAGGAAACACAAGTCATGAACATTTCTATCAATCAATTTTAAGTTGATCATTGGTTTTAGCACACGTCTGCTTTAACGTGTTGTACGGTATACTGAAACAAATCCACATACATACAATATCAGTATCCATGTAAATAATAGGATTTAATGTGTGTTTGTTCTGATCTATGTATGTTTTGCATGGGTCAGTTGAACATTTGTTTTATGTACATTTAGCAAGAATTCATAGTTGTTGTTTTTTTAAGATACATTCAATAATGTTGCAGGAGACTTGCCAGATGACTGTAACTTCCAATCTCACTTTCGAGTCAGTCGACACGTGTTTGTGATTTTACTGGAAAAAATTGCACCTATCAACAAACAAGAAATGTCTTTAAGAAAGACAATCGGCATTGACATTAATATTGAGATATGATTTTTACCCTAAACATAATACAAGAGGGCCAAGATGATCGGTTACATGGCTTCTCGGACCCCAGATTTTTCGGTCCCAACCTATATAAGAAGACTTCTCGGACTCCAGCTATTTCGGACACCATACGAAAACTCGGATCCCCAAATTAATTTGTAATTCATTCAATAATTATTAATATTTGTACCGTGAATAAACCGATCATACCGCCCCATGTTTTCACCAGTGATACATGAATAACCTAAATAATAAACGTTAACATCATTATTATATAAATTTGTCAGCCGAATATAACACATTAGCAATGTACGAAAATAATTGCGGGAATGTTTGAAAAGTATTTAGTGTCCGACGCGTATAGTTATTCTTAAGTAATATGCCCTACCTTTATCTTGGAAGTTATCTATGCATAATACATACACATTTCGAAGTCAATGAATCATTTATACTGTTTATCCTCAGGAAAAGCAATCTTCAGAAAACATTCAGCCTATTTGAAATAATGATGACTTCCATTTTTTATAACACAAATATTACAGTAGACTATTGCGATTTAAAATAATATTCGGTAGGAATATTATGTATCAAGGGTTTCTGTGTATAAATGGCATTGCAAATAATGTATTAATGCTACACAAATGAAGTAAAAGTAGCATGAATATAATTTCGACATATTCCGGGCGAGACCTATTTCACAACATGTTATTTATTGAAATGTATCTTTTTATAGATTGATTAACATCTACTGGAGAAGTTGATAGAAATGTACAATTATCATTGTTTCTTTATAGAACACAGCGCAATTCAATTTCAAATTAACATGCACAGTATGTTTATACATAAATGCCCCATTAATTGAAATATTCGCTCTTATGTTTCTCTGTACGCTAATTGATGCATGTATATTATAACAGCTATACACCGGCAGCTCAACGCACGCAATTTTTAGAATGATTGTGTGTTGAACTAAATAAAATAGTGGATTAATTCTGGGAATTAATATAATATTCTATTCATGACATACAATAAGAAATACGTTCATATTTATGCTCAGTTCTAGAGTATATGTTGAAGATATGTTTTTATTACTTCATTATAACCGCTTATGTAAACAATTATGTAAATTTTTTATCCCCAAAAAGTATGCAACAATTATTGGTATACGTTAAACCATTGTTTGCATTCCCTAGAATTAGAAAATATGCCCAATTCTATTGGCATTCAATTTTCCTGCAGCATAATTATCGCAAGAAAATCTGGGTCAAAAGTGATCTTAGACAGCTATGCCGAAAAAAAGGAGAATGTTGGTGGATATATACCACTGTCTCCCAGAAGCAGCTGCAGATATTTTTATGGTACATCTGCAACCAGAATTCAATGCCAGAGGTGTTGCAGTTATATGGAGCAACCAAGTCTACAGTACACCCAGTCGTAAAGATTGATAGTAATGCTTTTGCTGGCTCTTCAGAAGAAGGTGTGTTCATTTGGTTGTATGTTGTTTTCATTCGACATTATTATTATGTTTACGTTTTTAAACAAGGCTCACTGCCATTAGCCAAATTTCCCTTAAGGAAAGTTAAGATTTGTATACCTCTTGTTATTTATAAAAATATTTTGGCAAACTAAGGCACATGTGACTAATCACAACCCATTCATGTTTAAAATGTATAGGCTGACTAACTATCCAATGCATTGCATTACTGAATTAAAAAAATTGTATACTGTGCAGTATTTAATTCTTTTAATAATGTATGATACTATATTAAGGTAACTTTGTTGATAACTGTTATGAATGACATTCCATAGTAGTAATACCATATATGGTAACCGGTTTACTACCGCCTTAGAAATAGTGCCATTCATTACTGTTAAGAGCGGAAGCAGTGTATGAATATGAAAAGCGGTAATAAAGAAAGAGTTCTGAAAAATGTACGCCATTGTCTTTGTTTACTTGATGACAGTTCCAGATTATTAGGCTGGATTTCCTCATATAGACGGGCTACAGACAAATACACAACATTGGCGACGAGGAAAATAAGAAGTCCACACGCCTGATCACATCATGGCGACAGCTACCATCGGAAACATCGACTGTTTCGATGAAAACTTGGAATCGTGGGAGTCGTACTGCGAACGTTTGGGTCAATTTTTTGTCGCGAATGAGGTAGATAACAACAAAAAGAAAGCATCTCTTCTTAGTTTGATAGGTCCCAAGACATACACTTTGTTGAGAAACCTTTCTGCCCCGCAGAAACCGGCTGAAAAGTCGTACGATGAACTTGTACAACTACTTAGTGAGCAATTGAACCCCAAACCATCTGTAATCGCCGAGCGATTTCGGTTCCACAAACGAAACCAAGGCCCCAGCGAAACGATCATGGGTTACGTAGCTGAACTGAGAAGGCTATCAGTACATTGTGATTTCGATGCCACATTGAATGACACCTTGAGAGATCGATTAGTTTGTGGGTTACGTCACGAATTCATTCAGAAACGTTTACTATCTGAAAGTGCCCTAGATTTGGACAAAGCAATCAAAATATCTGTTGCTATGGAAACAGCATCCAAAGACGCAGCAGAAGTACATGGAGTCCATGAACAGGTTCATAGTCTCAACCTTCGACAATCAAAAACAAAGCAAAAACATTATGAGAAAAACAGAACTCAGACAGGAAACAAATTTACACCAAAGAAAATGTGTTTTAGGTGTGGATGGGAACACTCACCTGATAAGTGTAAACACATCGACTCAATTTGTAACTTCTGCCATAAAAAGGGACACATTGAACGCGCTTGCCTTGCAAAGAAACGCCAAAACAAAAATGTTCATCAGGTGACAATGGAAGAACAACCAATTCTACATGTCTATCAACTGAATGACCATGAATCACATGCAAGTGCTATTATGTTAAAACCAATGATAGGAAAAACAGAGATACAGATGGAATTAGATACAGGGACAGCTCTATCGATAATATCTCAACAGTTGTATAACTCTTAAGTTCAAGAAGTACACACTGAAGCAGACTACAACAATTTTGAGGAGTTATTCTGGACACACTGTAAAACCGGTGGGAAAACTACGTGTTGATGTCTACCTCAATGATCAGACAGCTAAACTAGATCTGTATGTGGTACCACACAATGTACCACCACTTTTTGGACGAGACTGGCTCGAGAAGTTAAAACTAAACTGGGGTGAGATCAAATCGCTTCGCCCAGAGGGAAGATTATCATCAATTTTGGACGCGCACAAGGCCGTATTTTCCAATGGAATTGGAAAGCTGAAGGACATCAAAGCTAATTTGAAATTGAAAGAAGGAGCTCTGCCAAAGTTTCTTAAAGCTAGAAATGTACCTTATTCGGTACGCCCCAAAATTGAAGCAGAATTAGATCGACTACAGAAAGAAGGCATAATCGAACCAATCGAACACAGTGAATGGGCAACACCAATTGTCCCCGTCATTAAATCAAATGGTAATGTTAGACTCTGTGGTGACTATCGCGTTACGTTGAACGCAGCAATGTGTGTTGACAAATATCCGCTCCCGAAGATCGAAGACATTTTTGCGAATTTGTCTGGAGGCGACAAGTTTTCCAAACTTGATCTGACACAAGCATATTTACAAATGGAGGTCGAGGACAGTTCTAAACAGTACCTTACCATGAATACACATAAAGGTTTATATCAATACAATAGATTAGTTTTTGGGATTGCCTCCGCTCCGTCGCTATGGCAACGCGCAATTGATCAAGTCCTACAGAACATTCCACATACTCAGTGTATCCTTGATGACATCATCATAACTGGGAGAAATGATGAAGAACATTTGAACAATCTCAACTTGGTACTTGAACGCCTGCAATCACATGGGCTAAAGGCCAATTTGAGCAAATGTGTATTTTTCCAAGAGAAAATTAGTTACTGTGGCCATGAAATTGACAAGAATGGACTCCACAAATCTCCTAGCAAGGTCAGAGCTATGAGCGAAGTGAAACAACCAGAAAACGTCTCACAGCTACGTTCATTCTTGGGACTGGTCAATTATTATCATCGTTTCGTAGGGAATCTGTCAACGATTGCTGCTCCACTACATGAACTACTCCAGAATGATGTAAAGTGGAAATGGACTGAACATTGTGAGAAAGCATTCTGTCAGATTAAGGAAGCAATCTGCTCTGAGCAAGTATTATGTCACTATGACCCGAAGAAACCACTGAAGTTGGCATGTGACGCATCAGCATATGGTATTGGGTGTGTTCTGTCCCATACATTTAGGGATGGTTCAGAGAGACCCATTGCATTTGTCTCAAGGACATTAAACAATGCAGAGAAAGGATACTCTCAAATTGACAAAGAAGCGTTATCACTGTATTGGGGTGTTAGGAAATTTAATACCTATCTATATGGACATAAGTTTACTCTAGTCACGGACCACAAACCACTATTGAGCATCTTTAATCCGTCGAAGCAATTACCAGTGATGACGGCTGCCCGGTTACAACGATACGCGGTATTCCTATCTGGGTATACATATGACATCCAGTACAAAGGGACCAAATATCACGCGAACGCTGATGCCATGTCGCGCTTACCACTTCCGGACCAGTCGGACGATCTCAACGACCCAACCGACATTTTCTACAATGAACATTTCAAGGACTTACCTGTTACGAATGTTGTTATTCGTCGAGAGACACAGAGGGACCCCGTGTTATCTCAAGTTCTAGACATGGTTATGCAGGGTCACGTTCCAAAGAGTGACGATCCTACATTTAAACCATATCAACAAAGGGCGTCACAGCTAAATGTTCACCAAGGTTGCGTACTCTGGGGAAATCGCGTTATCCTACCAGATTGTCTACGCGAAAAGGTGCTTAACGAATTACACTCCGGTCACATTGGGGTAGTGAAGATGAAATCGTTATCTAGATCCTATGTGTGGTGGCCAGGACTGGACAGTGACATCGAGGAGTTATGTAAAGGATGTTCAGGCTGTAAATCTGTCAAAAATGCACCAACAAGTAGTGTAGTTCATCCATGGAGCTGGCCAAGTAGTCCATGGTATCGGCTACACATAGATTTTGCAGGTCCTTTCAAGGGAGCTATGTTTCTCATTGTGGTAGATGCTTACTCGAAGTGGCCAGAAGTGTTTCACATGCAGTCAACCACGACAACAGCCACAATCAATGTGTTGAGGACTCTTTTTGCGCGTCAAGGTATTCCGTGCGAAATAGTTTCGGATAATGGACCTCAGTTTCGTTCGGAAGAATTCAGAGTGTTTATGGATTCGAATGCTATTCGCCATATTACTTCCGCCCCGTTTCACCCGAGGACTAACGGGCAAGCCGAACGATTTGTACAATCATTCAAAAACGCAATAAAGTCGAATCATGAGGAATTGACATTAAATCAGAAACTCAACGCATTCTTGTGTAAATATCGCATTACACCACATGCGACCACAAATGAAACTCCGTCAATGTTACTTTACGGTCGTAATATCAGGTCAAGGTTAGACATTCTGAAACCGGACATTAGAAACGTTGTTAATCGTAAACAACTGGACATGATCAATTCCAAGCAATTGGAACCTACAATTAAACAGTATGAAGTGGGTCAGCCAGTGCTTGTTCGCGATTATAGAGCAAACCAAAAATGGGAAAAAGGACATGTTCATAGTAGAACAGGCCCCCTATCGTACAAAGTCAATGTGGGTAACGACATCCTCTGGAGAAGACACTCAGACCAGCTTCTGTCAACGTTGGAGACACCTGTAGACCCTAACCAAACTGTTACCATGCCAATTATTCAAAATCAAACGGTCGACATATCAACTGGTTCCACACAATCAGGAAATACTCCAAACGAAGCTGCAGGAAATCGCACCCCAAAGCGAAGTCTGGAAACAACGACTCCTAGGGAGACAGGCGAAAGTGCAAAGACTAGTACAAAGACTAATCGCTATTCGCAGAGAACTAAGAAGAAACCTGTTCGTCTTGATTTGTGAAATCAGTGTAAAGTCGTATACAATAACAGGTGATCAGGGCATAATAATCCCTATGTTATTGTAAAACTTGATAACAGTGTAAATTTACATAATGAACCGTTCATTATTTTCACTATTTTCATGACTTAATTTATATCAGTCAATGTTCTATTCAGAGAATGTAACCTTTTGGTTTAGGCTTGTTTACAAAGGCAAAGTAGCTTAAGAACATTGCATTTTGAAGATCTAGATCATTACAAACTTTAAGAGAAAGACTGTTAACTAACAGGGGAGGTATGTTATGAATGACATTCCATAGTAGTAATACCATATATGGTAACCGGTTTACTACCGCCTTAGAAATAGTGCCATTCATTACTGTTAAGAGCGGAAGCAGTGTATGAATATGAAAAGCGGTAATAAAGAAAGAGTTCTGAAAAATGTACGCCATTGTCTTTGTTTACTTGATGACAGTTCCAGATTATTAGGCTGGATTTCCTCATATAGACGGGCTACAGACAAATACACAACAATAACTGATTGAGATATTTAGCGGTGCATTTTTAACACTACTATGGAATCTTTTTATGTATGTATAGATTATACAATGGCCAGATATAAACAGACAGCAGGAGATAGCAGCAGCAGTTCAGGCTTCATCTGGGATACCTGGAGTTGTTGAGTTATTAGATGGAACTCATATTAGGCTTTCTGCAGCTATTAAAGGACACAAAGACCCTTCAATGCAGCTTCAGGTTAGATAATATGAGAATACTTGACTTGTTTCATATAGTACATTATATAATATATTTTACAAAAGTAATAGTAAGTTATAGGATTATTCAAAATAAATATACAACAACAAAAAACGCATATTTTTATGATATAACTGCATCACTTGTTTTTTTCAATTTTCTACTGACTGTTGACCATGAGCTAGCTAAGAATCCCCAATGCATTCACAGGTTGGCCAGGATGTACACACAATGCCCTTTTTGTTTATAGAATAAGTTCATCACTGTCATGGGAGTTTTTGAATTTCAAGTCAATACCTCTTATAGATATTGAGAAATTTGACCTAAAAGAGTTCTTCCTAATTCTCAGCTGTATCACAGAGCAGAAGAGGGGTTATTATTTTCACAAAATGAGCATTTGCTGGCCAATAATGCCTATCCTCTACCATAATGCCTATCCTCTACCAAACTGGCTAATTTCACCCTTCAGAGCTGTTGGCATTCTGACTGATCAGCAGAAAAGATTCAACACAAAGCTATCTTCCCAAAGACAGACTGTGGTCAATTGAAAGGGAGGTTTCGGAGATTGAAGAGAAATACCATTAAGAAAACCAGGAGATATTTGTAAATTTTCAATGGTACATAGAAGCAGATAATCTTCATCCAACTACTTTGAAAATATATATCAGAATGGACATCATGGTGTTGTGCGCAGATTGTTTCTTGTGAATTTTGCAACAAAAGGCATTCATCATTGTTGTCTTTGAAGATCAAATGTATTAAATGTGACATGCACTTTAAACTTGTATTCACTTTCAAGGAAACCAGGTAACCAGTGTAATTGTTAAAGGTTATTGTAACATGAATATGTTAACAATGAAAATAACTGAAAATTAATACACATCAACATAGTAGCATAAGTGAAAGACAGAAGCAGTTAAATTTTAACTGAAAAACAAAAACAAGATGACCCTAGGTCGCTCACCCGAGTTCAAGGTATCATTACGTTTTTTTATATAATTTAACAGCAGCTACTTAAATGTTTGAAGTTAAATGTTGACACTAATCAAAACGATGGATCACTTACACCAATCACCAAATGAAAACGATGGATCACTTACACCCATCACCAAATGAAAACGATGGATCACTTACACCCATCACCAAATGAAAACGATGGATCACTTACACCCATCACCAAATGAAACGATGGATCACTTACACCCAGCACCAAATGAAAATGATGGATCACTTACATCCATCACCAAATGAAAACAATGGATCACTTACACCCATCACCAAATGAAAACGATGGATCACTTACACCCATCACCAAATGAAAACGATGGATCACTTACACCCATCACCAAATGCAAACGATGGATCACTTACACCCATCACCAAATGAAAACGATGGATCACTTACACCCATCACCAAATGAAAACGATGGATCACTTACACCCATCACCAAATGAAAACGATGGATCGCTTACACCCATCACCAAATGAAAACGATGGATCACTTACACCCATCACCAAATAAGGCAAGTTTGATCAAGGTTCGGCTAAATTGTAGCCTCAATAACGTTCACGAGCCTTTTTGAATTCAGCCTGATGACCTAATTTTTTACCCCATGCGACCTGGTTTCAAATTTGTCCAAGATATCATTGGGACAAATGTTCTAAGCAAGTTTCATAAAGATTGGGCAATAAATTACTGTTCACAAGTAAAATGTTGACGCGGCACAACAGACAAAAGGTGATCACAAAAGCTCACAATGAGCATGTTAAACTCAGGGAAGCTAAAAAAAAACAACATTTTGATGCATTTAAACAACTTATGCTGTACAAGTTATAAGCTTGTTTCAGTTAACACATAAAAAGATATAAAACACTTATAAACTAGATGTGTCACAGACACAGATGCCCCCACGACACTTGTTTGGACACAAAGGGCGTGTCGCTAACTCTAAATGTCACAAAATGGTTAGTTTTTTTTATAATTTGCAAACTAAAAATATAATATATATTGATTTACAAACATTTTACAGAGCACACATGAATTACAGTGTAGAAAAGCTGTATTATGTTCATATCTAACCTGTGTCCTCCAAGTGTGACCTTGAACTTCGAATTAGGGACACGGGTGTTTGACGCAACACACCATCTCCACATGGTGACTATTTGTGGCAAGTTACTTTAAAAATTGCCTGATAAATGATGAAGTCCCAGTCTGGACAAGCTTTATTATACCAATCTTTGACCTTATGGAAAAATGTCAGATGCATTGTCAATATTCAGACAAAAAGCATCCGGAATCAATCCATATCCGAAAACACGTGTTTTATTATTCAATTTAAAATCACATTTATTTAAGCTGACACAACAAAATAACAGAAGAACTGGTATGCAAATATCAAATATGTTTGTAAACATGTACAAACCTATTAAAGCAAACCATTAACATTCACAAAAATGCGAAAAAATCACACATGTATAATTTTACCAGCATGGGTCTGCCATATTGAATCCAGAATGACTAGAGTGAAATCGAGGATCGAACTATAGGAAGAGTATGACGTCAGAGTAGTTAAACTACACACAGTTTTATCGTTGTATAGTCACACTATAGTGACCATAGTCGGCGCCTGAACTCGCCCATAATGATACATGATAATTTTCATTGGCCATCCAGTTTATCAACTCATCTATTATAAGCAAACACATAACAATGCTAAGCACTTTAAACTTTTAGTATGTGATTGTAAGAAATACAGGAAAATCCTTAAAGTATGGACATAACCTTTGCAAGTGGCACCCGGTGAATTCTGAAATGTCTGTGGTTTGACCATTTAACCATGGTCTTGAAAGGATTCTGTAAAAAAGATGAACATTTGTTATAGGACAGTGATGACATTGAATTTTAAGCCATAAATATGAAATGTTGGACCAAAATTAACTACTTTCTATACACTTGTTCAAGGGGACTGCAAGGTTGACCAAAGAATACTTGTCTATGACTATACATCAGGAAATGAAATACTGATCTATGACCTGGATACAGTATATTAGAATATTGTGGATTGACTTTGGACATACTACATGCAGTGAATTGAACTTGGACATATAGTTAATACAATGAAATGTCTTAGGAAATGTCAGTTTGACCACAAAAAATTGTTTTTACCATTAAAAAAGGGGACATAGAGGGAATTATCAATGACTCTATATAACTACTTTTTACAACAAGAACAACTGACTAGTGAACTACTGTTTACAACAAACTATGTATATATGCAGACAAATAACCATAACACAGACTAATTAAACTATGACTTACTAAACTACCATCACAAGTACCATAACCTTCACCTTTTAAATCAAGTGCCATATATAAATGTTTCATGTTTGAACTAATTGGGCCTAATGATCGCATCACGTGACTGGCAATAACCATTCATCTGACAGACCATTCTAAAGGCCCAAACAGCTAACCAACTGACAGGCACTGACCCCTCAATTGACAAACCAACTAAATGGTCTACAGAGATCATCATCCATTAACTAATTGGCACCTGCCAAACAGCCAACAGATCATGTGATAGGTCATTAACAGACCTTCAATGCTATGAGGCACTGGCCCACAAGTGTGGGCAAATGAAGGTCAAATGATGTGACACTGGCCCAATTTATGGTTGTCAAGAAGGGAAGTTGCCAGGACAACCAGCTGTGGATACTGGTCAGTCAACTGGAAGGTCAACCAATGATCAACCAGCACAGCTGACTATGCTAATATACCTAACTAAATACACTACATTTACAAACAATGCAAAATGCTATTACTACCATGAATTAATAAAAGTGGGTGGCAAACAAACAAACATGCATGCATGGCTTATGGTAATCAAAGCACTGAAGGCACTGCAGTTGTTCACTATTGTGTAACACTGGGCACTACTCAGTCTTCATATGTGTATTATTAGTTATTGAAAATGTTAGTTCACTGTGTGCTTATATTTCAATGACAGATTAAACTTATCGATTTGTCCATTAACTTATCCAAATTGGCACACAAGACCCGTTATGGCATGTTTTGAAGAATGTTTCACAAATATATTAAATATACAATAGCAATTGTATATTAGAACCAGTAAAGCAAATTAAACTGTATGCATAACCTTAATTACCGTATGAAAACTTACAAATGAAATACCCGAAACATTATCAGTAACAATATAGGTAATTAGAGGAAGGTGACATCTGTCACCTTAGAAAGTGGTTATAAATGTTTTTATTGGAAAATCACGATAGTTACGCTCGTTCAGTGTTCTTATGATGAAAATAGAAATCGATGAATGAAATTCTGGTAACTAGCCAGAACCATTACACTCGACGTGTTATACATTATAATGTCTTTTTTCTTCCCAAAATGTCAAACATTAAACGAAACTATTTGCATAACTTCATTTTTATCAATCCTACATTAAAAGTTTTACTATGACATTTGTGTTAACATAATAAATATAACTTGAACACAGAGACATTGCTTGGCGATTTATAAAAGTTGAAATGAGGCCTTAAAAGATATATAATGTATTGCCTTGTAAAAAATCAGATTTTAAAATATACATCGCTATTGTGTAGTTATATTAGTTTTTGTCCCTCAATCATGACGTTCGGAATTGCTTCTGTTATCAAATGTGCAGCTGATGAATCAAGGTCCATAGTTAAACATATGTCCATAATTAAAAGTTTAAAAGGTGTGAAAACAAGACAAAGGAGTTGTATGATTTGTTTATTCACGGCATAGATATGAATTATAATTCTATTTAATTTTTAAAATTATAAATTTATCTAAAATTAACTTGTGGGTCGGAGAAGTTTTCTTATAGTGTCCGAAAAATCTGGGGTCCAATAAGTCCCCTAATATTGGTGGGGACCAAAAAATCTGGGATCTGAAGTCACGTAACCGATCATCTTGGCCGTCTGTTTAGGTAATCTTTAAATGACATCTCAATATTAATTTCAACGCCGATTGTCTTTTTTTAAAGACATTTCTTGTTTAACTTGTCCGTACCAACAATTTGGTTGGCCTGGACAGTCGGACTACCGTTAATGTAGAGCCCTGTAGAGATACAAGGCAAAGAAAATTCTTTGGCTGATAAGGGGCGTGAAAGGGGCGTTATTCAATTAACGAATGGCCTTCGCACATTCCACAGATAGCGTCGGAAACGATTTGGCCGCCATTTTGTTTCGCTTCTACTCATATGTTAAACCGTCAATGATTTATTGGAAAATACAGACATAAAACGGTAAGTTCATTGTGTTTTTTTTTATTTCATCATTTAGAAATGAAGTTCATGTTTATTAATTTTAATTTGTCTTCTAATTTTATAATCGACTGTCAACAACTATTTCTCATTAAAATGTGTCAAATATATCGCTTCCGGGTTTTTGGACTCCATTTTGACGCTTTGCATGATGTCACTCATCAACGATTTCTCGCGAGATTTCGTAAGTACTGGCAAAGCCAGTGACGTCACGGGATAGTCTGCATCTGTGCGCACATAGCAGTGTAAAAAAAAGTTGATTTTTTTTTACATTTACGCTTAAAAATTCATAAAAATTGGTTGCTGTTGGTGGAAAAACAGGTATTTTTTCATATTTATCATGGTTGTGGCATCGATTTTTTGACATAAATTGATATATTAGCCATTTTTCGATGTAAAACAACTTTAAACAAACTGCATATTTGCTGCGCATGTCATTGCATGGGTAATTCTGAGGTTAAGGTCGATTCAAAACGAAACCGGAAGTCATCCGAATTTTGTCCGGAAGTGTGTTTTAGTATTCGGATAGGTAAATAAAAGCGATTTACTTTCATTTAATTCCTCTTATTAATGAACAAACAAGGCAAGATCATTATTTTTTAAATATATATATGAATAAATAATGTTAGTTGTGTTACTTCTTTTGTATTGTATGGGTTAAAACAGTATTTTCTTTTCTATTTTGAGGTAAATAAAAATTGAAAATCATGATTGTTAAAAGTCATACAATAAATTGAATAATAGTGTGAAGTGTTATCATTGTGAATTTGTGTGCAGCATTGCATGTCAAAATCTGTTAATATGTTTATGTTTAAATTGTTCTTTTTAAAAGGATTTTGTTAATTCTTTAGACTAGTTTAGTTCAATTTTGTTTAGTTAGTTTTCTTGTTGTGTTACACAGGTTGACAGTTCCAGTTGACTGCCATTGATGATTGACCCAGCACATAACTGTTCATGGTACAATAAATCATGTAAGTATTGTTTTGTATAATTTATTTGATTTTTCAGATACATCGTACACCATGGATACTGCGGAAAAAACCAGCAATCAGTATCTTGTTGAGCTAATAAAAAACGAATCTGTAAATGTAGCCTTTACATGACATTGGCTCCAAGGTGCAGTACAATACGTTGCACAAAGATTTGTCAAGAATGTACCAAAAATACCAGCACCTCAACAAGAGCAAATGCAGAGTAAAGGGTCAACAAAATCTAGAGCGATTTCTAAAAGATATCTACCAGTTTCCTGACTCAGCATCAACTGACACGAATGATGACAATCCATCAATTGTACATCAATCTCCGTTTGCGTCTACTGATGATCCTTGTTTGCAAGCTACTGTCTATAAATCTGTCTGTGAAAAACTTGTATCTGAAGAATCTGATTTGAAATCACATAAAAATGAATTGCAGGTAGAACTTGATCTAGTGATTAAAAAGAATGATGACCTTAATGAAAGCATTGGTGTAGTGGATGAAAAGTTGGAAAGTAATAAAAAAAATCTTAAACGGACAGCTAAAGAAATGTACTGGCGTGAAAAAGCATTGAAACTAGATGAAAATAGTAATATTGACAATACAAATAATGATATGAAAACTGAAATATGTGACTTGAAAGCTGAGTTAAAATGTAGAGAGACTGATATTAAACAGCTACAAACACAAATAAATGAATTGAATACTGAAATAGAACATTTACAATTCATACAGGATGCTGAGTTCTTTGATGAAACAAGCAATACATATATTCCTGAATTACATGCTCGTGTCTATGCTCTGTTGAATTACCAAGTTTCTTGTGAAAATGTTTCAAATGTTATAAATGCTGTTTGTGACTGTGTTAGTAAAACTGAAGATGTGATTTCTGCAAAAATACTAACTAACATAAAAAATACCATGAGTGACCGCGCAGCAACTGAAACAAAATTTAATACAATGCTCAAAGAACATAGGGAATAAATTCTACCAACTGTTTATAAAAATAATGAGAAAATGACATTAGAATCGCAACAGGCATTGAGCCATATGAACAATTTCTTTTGTGGCTTACACACCCTTGTGCATATGGCGGATGTTTCACAAAAATCTTTAAATGAAGTTGAAAAAAGTTTTTTGCAAAATGACGTCCCTATTTTAAATCCACATTTTTCAAAACAAGGCCAGTCCGGTACTGTCAGAACTGTACTAACAGCTTGTAAAGCATTTGCACGCAGAGGCGACCAAAAGAATGGCTGTTACCAGGGTTTCAGAACTGTCATTTGTGACTTTTTAAAGGAGAACAATATGCTTTCTTTGCCACTTCAACCTTTAAGAGGTAATAGATTTAATATTTTGTTCACAAATGCTGGCCATGTTTACTTTCTGAAAGATAAAATGATCGAGTATTTGAGTAAAACCAGCTCTGCAAATGGTCTTTTACAAAGTGTATTAAAAGATTTGCAGACACCGTTTTTTGTCAGTGGATGTAAAGCTTTGGGTTTGGTATCCAAGTTCATAACTACCCCACTTTGGCGGATCATAGAGAGTAAAGATGTTACAATATCCGCAATGAACACAAAATACCTTGAACTTTTAACTTTCTTGAATGACTTTGTCTGTGATAATTCCTGCTTTGGCTAAATTGATTCAACATCAATACGGTGACCATTTACCAGGTGGTGTCCACGAAAATGTTAATGAAATTGAGACTCAAAGCGTTGACAAACATAATAAATTTCCGGAACATGTATTTTCACTTGTTGACCATATATTGTCAGCAAATCCTAATACATCAACTCTTGCTCTGGAGGCCAAAATCACTTTTTCATTGAATAAAACAAATGAATGGTTGCACAAACAAGAAAATATAAATGAAATTATACTGGAAAGCAGGAAAGAAGCACCAAAAGAAAGACAGCATTTTTAAGAAAGAGCTAAAGTAATATTAATGAAAAGAATTGAAAAACAAGAAGAAGATTTTAGGAAAAAAGAAACACAAGAACTGAACAGAGTTCAAAAACTCAAAAAAACAACAAACAAAATGTTGTTCTTTGGATTATGGCAAACCCCAGAGCAAGTCCTATAGGAATTAAATGCAATAAATAGTGCTCAGGAAAAGGAAAATGCCTTAAAATCTCAACTTAGGTTCCGAAAAGATGTCTTTAAATAGACATGTTCTAAAACAGATGTGTATTCCTTTTCAAAAATTGTTGATGGGAAAAGACAGCAACTGTCAGTTGACGCAGTAGAAGACAATGTAATATTATTATTAATTGGACATTAGTTGGTAAAGATATAGATCATGAGTGGATTGAGGATAAGCAGCCAAATGGTACACAGGAAAAGTAATATAGGTATATGACACATGTGCATGGTTATTATACGTCTTGTTTTTTTATGTCTTGTTTTTTTAAATGGTTTCATCAACATGTTTTAGTTTTGATAGGGTTAGGGTTTATTTTCATGAACGCGTTTTTCATACTTAAACATACAACTTTCATGAACATGTTTTTTTATTTTGATACTTGCACATGCAACTTTCATGAACATGTTTATCTTTTGATACTTAAACATACAACTTTCATTAAAGTGTTTTTATTTTCATCCGTAAACATACTATAAACTTGTCCTAATTTATCAGGAGCCCGGTTTTCCGGCCTGGTTAAACATTGTCTACGTGGATGATCCTGCGGTGTATTCGGTCCAGCTTGGGGAAGAGTATCGAGAGGGTGATGTGGTGATCAAAGCCTAGTAAACTGATATATGTGAGCGTAGTAGAAATAAAATGTTGAAATCTTGTTCCTGTTTCAGTTGTTTATTATAGTTTTTTTGCTAAATTACGGTAATTTATATTAAATGCAGGCGAAATAGTTTCGGACACTAATGAGTTTTTCTCTTACCCATTTCACTGTACATAATGGTTGAGAACATTTTTATTATCATTTAAGACTATGCATATTTCAATGTAATTAAACGATGCATACAACTATCTACATACATTTGCATGAAAGGATTGTCCTATTAAGTACTTACTGTGGTCAGTCTTGTCCGCTGTTTGTTGTGTGCAAGAAGTCTTATTTCAGAGATTTTTAAGCGTTTAAAGAGCAATAACTCTGTTCAGGATGTTCAGATATTCAATTTTCATTCACCATTGTTATTCTTTCATTTAGACCTTCACAATGATATATGACACCTGAATATTTGCTTCAAAAATAAATCGCAATATTATGACAGATATCCGGCACACAAAATTAGCAACCACCGCGCATCGATTTTGCGCCGATATCCGCATTCGTCACTTTTCGGGAAATTCCAACCCGCAGTAAAATGCTCAACATGTGCTTTTTTCAAACGAATGATAACAGCAATATACGAACGTTCCAAATGAAAAAATTTGCATAAATGACGACAGTTATGACCAAATTTAGCTTATATGACCTTCATTTGGGAGAATACAATTTTTTCATTGAAAAAATCTGAATAGGAAAAATTGAAACAATTTTTTTTTTAACAATACCTTGATATACCAGTGTGGATTCTGTTTTTGGATGAAGAAAAAACACTTGTAAATCGATTTCTTTAACTTGTGGCCTCGTAAATGTTGGCAAAAATAATATTTGGAAGTTTTCTAAAGCCGCTGTAAACATGCGACCGAAGACGTAAAATACAACATCCGGGCTACTTGACCTACTTTCGTTTTGTTGGCTTGAAGTTTTTCTGAGCTCAGAAAAGGTTTTCGTTACGATTTGCGATCTTTGTTAAAGCATACAACGCTGACAGTGGTATATATTATTCCCTTTTGCAATAATGGTATCACTAGGTTTTATGATTTTATGGAATCTGTTGATGTATATACTGAAAAAGGCTAACATATTTCTCGTTTATTTCGCCCCAATATCCTTTCGCACCTAACCAAGTTTCATTATGCAATAATTGAAATATTGACTTTATTATAAACAACTGCAGATGAAGTATATTATTATATGTAGGTGAAGTAAACTAAAAAGCGGATGTGATAATTTAAAATATGATAATAATTAATATTTATACTACTTCTGATTTCCATGGCATACGATTATTTTTTATTATTCATTTATTGCATCAACTTAAAAAATCAGTCTGTTTCTACACTCGAAAAGCATTTTTGAATAAACAATTTTTATGATAATCGCAAACACATGGAAATATTATTATGCAATAGGTGTCCATTTTTGTATGCATGCCAAGTCAAGGAGGCAAGCATCTTTACAAAATTACAATTGTAATAAATAGTATAACTCAAAACATTTAATAAAATGTAAATGATAAATCAACATTTTGCTGTAAATTAAATGCATAGTCAGTAAATGCTGCATTTAAATTTCTTGCTTCATTTTTCTTACAATATATGTCTGACATTGATTTGTTTGACACTGACGACAAGGTTGTCCAAGCAGATCCACTGACTCCAGCATCCCAACTTACCCCAAGTACAGCAAGCTCTCAATCGACACAACCACTCATATTTACATTGGTAAGCACATGATATGAAATAAGAGTACATTTTGAATGATGTTTGAATGATTTATGAACAGCAGGTATAGAGCAGAGTAATGTTTTAGTGTTGAACAGATTTTCTTTTGCTATTTAGGTTGTTGCGGCTTCCTCACCAACCCAGGCATCCCCACAGACACCACCCTCTGTAACGAGTTCCCAGTCAACACAACCGCCAGAACCAATTGTGGTAAGCACTGTTATGTTTCCTAATGTGTTTTACTGAATGATTGATAAACAAAGACACATCAATATGTTGTTCTCTTAAAATTAACAAATATTTATGAAGACTATTCTATATTTATTATACACTCCATATAGTAAAGGGGGTATACTGGAATGGCCATGGACGTCTCTCCGTCTGTCTGTCTGTCTGTCCGAACAAATTCTAGTTATATATGAAAATAAATGCATCTTTTACAGATTTCGGATGAGGAGACAGCTGATGCAGACCATCTTCATCATCAATTCTCCAGGTCAGTAGCTACCCAAACATATTCAACAGGAATTGTTCTATCGCTTGGTGATAACATATGGCCAGGAAATCATGTTACAACTCATGGCAACATTAAGTTTACTCAAACTATTTTAACTGGTAACGTGGAAACTTTTCATACTTACTGTGAGTGTCCCACTTTGAACTGAGAAACATGGAAACAATCACAAAATACAGATTCTTGGCAGAACTTGATGTTTCATTTAATAGTCTATTATTGGGACAGTATTGTGAAAGTGATGTGACTAATGGATTGATACTAGACTTTTATTCATTCTGCAATCATAATACCTTGGTTCTGAAGGATCACATAACCAGATTTTTAGCAGGATGTAGTAAAATGAACACTAAAGCCATAAACTTTCCAGCCACATTGACCAAAATACACAAGATATTGAAAGCCAATAAATCTAAAAGAGGACAGCAAAAAGAAGAATATCTTAGACAAAAATTTGTGATTCCTACTAAGACTCCATTGAGCAGCTCTTCTGATCCAGAGAAGGTAATTACACAATAGAAACGTTCCAAATGAAAATGAAAAAGAAAAGTGAACTTCTTGCAGGGCACCGAGAAAAGGCTAAGCAGCTGAAGCGGAAACTGGAACGATCAGAAAACAGAATCGACACTAAGAAAATGAAAATGAATGAACTGGTTGAAGAAAACTTGAAACTGAAGAAAGAAATGAAAGAAAGTATGAAGACTAATAAAGTCAATCAGTTAAAACTTAGACAAGCTGTGGTAAAGAGTGCAAAACAATCAAGTGCATTGAAACAGAGGATGATTGAAGAGTCGCGATTAAAAGCGGAATTGAACGACAAGGCCAAAGAAGTAGAAAATTTGCAGGCTGTTTTGGAAGAGGTTGATGAGGCAGTATCGGCAGCAGAAATTACACAGAAAGAATTACAAGATGCCAATACGTCAATCAGTTACATGACAGATTTGTTGAATGATGCATCCGAGTTGAAACTATATGATGAATAAGAGAGGATGTATACAAATGAAACAGTTCAATGTGTAATGAACTTGACAGACATGAAGGTGCCATCAGAGAAAGTTGGAGATGTGATCAAAGAAGTTTCAAAATTGTGTGGAAAAACAGTAAATAAAGTTCCATCAGCCACTACAGTTAACAGAATTGTAGATAGTAAACTGGCTCTAGCAGAAGCACAGGTTGGAAAGGTATTGGAAAATAAAGAACAGACAACTCTTTACACAGATGAGACCAGAAAGTATGGGAAAGTCATGCAGACATATGTTGTAACCAATGAAGATCAAACATCATACATTCTCGGATTAAGAGAAATGGTGGATAAAAGTGGTCAGAGCACGTTAGATACTTTTACTGAGATTCTAAAGGACATTTACTGAGATTCTAAAGGACATCTCTGACTATGTAACTGATCTGTCTGTAAGTACAAACGTTGGACATCGGCTTTTGTGTAAAATCAAGAACACTATGAGTGACCGCGCCTCAACAGAGAAGCACTTTAATGTTCTTTTACAGGAATACCGTGCTAAGATCCTGCCAGAGGTAGTTGATGGATGGGAGCAGATGAATGAGAAAGAACAGGAGTTATGCACACATATGAATAATTTCTTTTGTGGCTTGCATCTTCTTGTCGGGCTTGCTGACTCGTGTGAAACCACCATGAAAGTCTTTGAGAAGAACTTCCTTGATGGAAAGGATGTAGGTTCTAGCGAAAAGCCGGAGCTTAAACGCTACCACAATAATGAAAGTGGGACACTGCGTCTCATTCGAACAGCCTCAAAGGCGTTTGCTGTTAGAGAAGATGAAAAGAACGGAGTGAGTCTGCCATGGACAACATACTTAAAATCGAAAAATGAAAAAAATCGTATTGTTAGATTCAAACACAACAGATTCAACTTGGTTTTCAGTCTCGCTATGTCAATATTTTACCACAAGGACGAGATAAGCACTTTCCTTGATGTCATCCATGTAAAATCAAATGATCTCCTGAAGGCAGTTTCCCTAGATGTGAAAGCCAATCTGTATATTGCTGGATTGAAAGCCTTTGGTCTCATCTCAAAGTTCATAACTGGCCCCTTATGGAGACTTCTGGAGGCACCAGGACACATCTTAGCCATGAATGTTCACTACAAAGAGTTGATTGAATTCTTGGAGAAAGGTGCAGATAGTGTTGATGCAATTTCAACATTTATTGAAGGAGAGTCAAGCCCATTCAACACTTCTGCAAATGATAGAGAGGCTGAGAAAGTAGTAGAAAAGGATGAAGAACTCAATTTTATTTTGTACCCAATGCTACAAGCCTTGTTCCTATCAATGAGCGAGCTGTGGAAGAGAATGGTTTCTGATCACATGCCTGCTGGAAAGTTCTCTGAACCAAGTGAACAGCTGATGATAGAGACACAATCAGCAATGAAACATAACAAACTGCCAGAATTTGTGTTTGGTCAGCTTGACCAGTTATTACGCTACCGGCCAAATGCAACACTTCTGACAAACGAGTCATACCTGATGTATTCACACAATAAGACCCGACAATGGCTAGAAGGATTAGAAGAGGATGAGAGAAAGCAATTGATAGAAAAGGCTCGAAAGCAGGGAAATGGCATACGGAAAAAGTTTAAGGAAAGGCTGGCAGCAATTGAAAAGAAACGGTTAGAGATCCAAGATGAACGAAGGAGGAAGTTGGAAGAGTTGGAAAAGAAAAGAATCAACAATCTTGAAGAATGGACAACAGCGGTGTGTTTCTACGAACTGTGGCAGAGCAAGGAACAGATTGAAGAGGCATTGGGACGATTGAAGACAGATACTGAGAAGAGGGAGGCATTACATGCACAGCTTCGTTTCAGACGAAAAGTCTTGAATCAAAACACCAGGACTCGAAAGTTTACAACCTAAGTCGGAAGCAAAATAATGGAAAGTACCAGAAACTCACAATTGAAGAGTTGAAAGAGAATGTTCTGAAGTTGGTTGCAGACTGGTGCAGACAACAACAGAAAAAAACACACAGGATGTTCCATTTTTAGTTGGGAAGACCGTGGAGCATAAATTTGCTGATGGATGTACGTACAAAGGCACAGTAATTTCCGTGGTACCTGGGTTTGGTGACTGGTATAATGTGAAATATGAAATGGATGAGGATATATATGCTTACAATCTCTGTGAAGATTACAGAAAAGGTGATTTAAAGATTGTGGTTTAGAATTCATATCTTTTGTTTGTGACAATTTGATTCAGTAATTCATCTTCGGTGTTGTAACACTTTTGATGTACATAATCCTACTAACTTAGTGTTTAGTTTCCGCCTTGCAGCGGTAACTTAGTGTTTAGTTTGGACCGTCTTGGAGCCGTCCGTTCTTACTTAGAACTATATAGTCTTTGTATTCAATGTATCATAAAGCTGTTATAATGCTATTAAGAATATTGTGTTAAGTTTGGTTGCAGTATGTTTTTGCAGATGGAGTCATGTGCGTACAGATCAAACGATTTTGTTATAATGTAAGAGTAACTCAGTTAACAGTTAGTCCTGTTCAATTGTTGAAAAGCTTTCATGTTTTGCATTGGTTGTATGTACTGATTCTTACATGGTGATGACTTAAAACATTTAGCTTTCTTTAAGTACTGATCAATAAATTAAAACATTGAAAATTTCCGCAATTGCCACAATTTATTTTCTTGGTAGATTATTAGACTGCTTCATCATGGTTGTTAACACGGTACATCTGTATGTGAGCTTTTTACAGGCAATGCGAAAATGTTCATTTTATTGTTCAGTAGGTAGGTAGCATGTCCATCAAAAAATAACATGTTTGCATGTTTTAATGATGCATGTTTGTAATATTTACCCCAATCCCCAAGTTCATCTGTTTTAAATGATATTTAGAATAGCAATAATATATATATATATTATATATAATATATTAATATATGATGCAATTCTACTAACATATTACTAATGTGCACATATTATTTCCATTTGATTTCACATTATTTTTGCTTAAATGTATAAGTAAATTAAGTTGTATTACAATGCATAAAAACTCTAATTTCTAACATTATATTTCTACTTGTTTCAGATCTTACGGTTGCGAAGAGTAGCTTCTCTCTGAGTCATTCAAGGTGGCAAAGGGACCTAGGGCTTTGCAGAAGTCTTTAAAAGTTGGTTAAACACATATAAGTTGAAATATCAGTTTCAGATCTGTTGTGGTTGTTAATATCTGGCTTTAAAAAGTTTGGGTCAGGTTTTTGGAAAAACTAAAAAAAAATGGTTTTCAAAATGTAATTTTTCCCATTTTTAAAGTGTCTGTATTTTCCTTAATAATTGTAGCAATAACCACGCACCTGCTAGGCAAATTATTGCGCAATCGGTGTTCAGGTAAAAAGTTGACCGAAAAATGTGGGGTGTTTTTAACGCTTCACTACGAACATAAAAGAAGTTATCCAAATGAAAAATTTGCATATGTAGGAGGAGATATGTCCAAATAAGCGCTATCTGACCTTGCCATGACCGGAAAAGAAAAAATCATTGCTCAAAAGTGAAAGTAAAAAATTCGAGGACCAATATTTTGCAGAAAGCAGGAAGATACCCTTGATTTTTAGCTTTTAATAAATCACTTATTGTGTTTTTAAATAAATCTTAACCATCTGGATCAGGTATATGCGCGTGAAATAATATATATTTATTTATTTCCAACACCACTATACCGCTCCAAAGGGAGGTAATTCGATCAGAAGAGTTACTCGCATTTTGGCGCGGAATTATTGCGTTGTTGTTGTGGCGAATTCGGGGACGATCTTTTGGGAAGTTTTACAGATATCGGTTAGATATACACAGTAGTTGTTTGGCGAGAAGTGATATCGTCTCATCTGGTATCGATGCAGGTAATTCACTTTAATTATTTTGTTCATTATGCCAAAGAAAATCTGTTCCAGATCGTACCCTCGCCATGTCGTACCGGATTTGTCTTCATTTGAAAATGTAACTTCTGTAATTGATCATAATCATAAACGTATAAGCTACGTTACGTTATTAGTTTAAAGTTGATTTTACACTTAGGGGGCATTACAATTCACACATCATCTCATTATTAGTTTTGTTAACGTGTTAAAACTGCTATAATTAATTTCAGTTCTTATTTCATTTATATAAAAAAATTAAATGCTTATTTTCATAGACAATATTAATATAAAGGTTAGGTTCTAGAATTTAACCTTTGCAAAATGAAGATTGCAATGCTAAGACTTGATCAGTTATTATGTGTCGCAGGTTTTGTGCATATTAAAATGATGTTTACAAATTACATTTTAATTTTTACAAATATTTATAATATAAATAATCTAATTAAAATGCATACAGGGCTTTTTTTCCTTCTTTAACAGACGCCGACATTCGGCGTCTTCCCAATTCGAAAAATTCGGTCTTTTTCCCAATTCCACGTTACGAATTTCCCAAAAAGATACACTTTCCCAATGCAAAAACATTGCTTTTTCGTCTCAATTTCGTCAGGAATTCGGTAAGTACATTCAACGCAAACGCGTATGCTTGTTTATTGTGACGTACAAAACAGAAGCGGCCCTATGGCAAGGGAGTTAACTCTCGATGACTTACTGCCTCGTGACGTACAAAACAGAAGCGGCCCTATAAATACTTTCGTTTTCTCTCATTTCAATGGTAAGGGAGTTTACTCGCGATGATTCACTGCCTCGTAATCTGGTCATGTCGCACAATAGCAAATACTATAAAAAGTCGTTAAATAAGCGACAGAAAGGAAATGAACGATCGTTATTCAACTGCGGGGTAACGAAGAAGACAAAGGTTAATATGTTTAACGTATTCTGTTTGATTGATTTTGTCGATGTGGCAAGAAAACAATGAAAATAATTGACGTTGACAGTGTGTATTTCGGCTGTTAATTTTTAAAGCTACTGTTGTTTAAAAGACGTTGTCATTGGTGGCACGTAATTTAACAGATTTTAGATTAGGTCAAACTGTGACACTGTGAATTTACAGACAGCGACTTTGAATGTTTGATTAATAAATTCAAAGACGCCAAAAACAGGGAACTCGACCTGTAAATTTAGTCACTCAGTGAAGTTGTTAATAATGTGAAATATGAGTGAAAAACATTGACGTGTTTACATTTTTGCTAAACAGTTTACTTGGACCTGTTAGACCTATTCAAATGGCTGTAGGACTAGACTACACCTTTTTATTTCATGATCAGTAAATTACTAACTGCAACTTATTTGTACCCTGATAAATGGTTTTTGTTCATGTGTTATTATTAATTTCTGTATTCAGATTAAAATTCTCTCAACAGAATAAATAGTGCAAATATTGAAAAAGAGTTTATATGTTATTGTTTTATTAGTATATATTAATGTATGTATTGAACTGATATGGTTACAGGGATTTCAACAGCAGAAAAACCTTTTGTATAAGAAGTATCAATTTATTTTTTTTAACTTAAAACAACATATTTCCCAATTTCAACTTTTTACGCGTGAATTCTTCCCAATTTCATCGTTTCACGCGTTTGTTTTTCCCAAAATGGACAGGCTAGGGCGTCTTCCCAATTTGGGCAAAAAAAGCCCTGGCATACAAATGTGCATTGAATAATTTTTATCATTTGATTTATGTCGGTTACAGATGACATACATGCTAACATCGCGCATTTGTATTTTTTATTTCATAGAGAACATGACTGACAAAGATCTATTTGACAGTGATTCTGATACTGATGGGAGTCCACAAATACATGAGCACAGTTACATTGTGGTAAGTAACATTTTAAGCAGTTGCATGTTGAAGACATTGCTGGTTAACAATTATATCTTGAATTTAAACTTAATTATTTAATAATAGTGTATATACACATGCCTCTACTGTCAGAAATAATATTACTATGAAAAAGGTAATTTGTAAATATGATGACAAAAATATGTTTATGTCTGTTCATTTGCATAGATATCGGACTCGGACGAGACACAACCACCTTCACCATTTGGTCAACAGGAATATTCCAGTGAAAGACCAGTTGTTCAACAGCCTTTTTTACAAACGGTATGTGTGACTGCATATTATTATTAATTACTATTAAAATTTGATTGGAACTTACTTCATTTGGCAAAGGAATTCTAGTTATTTTATCGTATGGCGCTACATAAAAAAGTTCACGGTTACTTTAATGGATGAAATATTGAATGTCCTTACATTTTTCTTACATACATTTTTATATGCATATATAGAAATACTGATTAGTTAGATATGGACTTTCATTTACTTGTATTTTTTTTTTTCATTTGAGTCAGTTTACTGGGTAGAACAAGTATTTATGTTTTGGGAAAGATTTTGAAAACGCATGACAGAGTTGGGATGTAACCTGAAATCATCCGATCCATAGCCACTTTCACCATACAATTTTTGCATATATTTTACAAAACAATATGTTTTTCTTTGTTGTTTTTGCATTTTTAATAGATATCAGTCTCTGACGAGGTCCAGTCAGCTTCCAAGCTCCAAGAATCACCGGGTGCCTACACTTGACAGCAGACTACTTCCAGTGGCTTCTTCTTTGCCCGAACCCATACAACATACAGAAACGGTAAGACCATCAACCAGTGAACTAGATTTCAACACAGAGTTCCAGTTCAACATCAGCAAAATAGAAACTCAGGATAATTGGGCATTGGAAACATATCAGTTGAGTTTGAACTCTTCGAGTGAACCAAGTTCACCAGTTAAAAAGAAACAAAAATCAGTTCCATTCGAGAAAGGCAGTCAGACATCCCTTTCAGGGGAGTTGATGTGTACAACTGGCAACATTTACCATGGCCCAAGTTGCTGTGAAAAGTCTTCAGGTTCAATCGCTACCCAAACTGCAGTTACTGGCAATGTAAAATTTTGCAGTAATTCTTGTTAAACAGTAATTCTTATTCAACAGTTAGTTTTGTTAAACAGTAAGTCTTGTAATAAATCACAATGAGCTCCTTCCTTGAAAAAAAAAAAATTTCTAAGGAATCACTTCATAACAAGTCAAACCTGCCTGTAATTGTGGAGTTCCAAAATGGACTGGTATTTGAATTGTATAACTTTGTGAATGAACATAAATTAACTTTTAAAGACTATTTCTATGACTGGATTGCTTCACTAAGTAACACCAGTATTAGTCATATAAGTAAAAGTAGACTATTTACTAAAGTACACAAAATGTTAAAGCAAGTGAAAACCAAACGAGGGGAAGCAAAAAGTAAGTACCTAAATGAAACGTTTGTAATTCCATCTGAAACTGCATCAAGTACAAGTCCATCAGAAACTGCATCAAGTTCTGGCATAGGCACAACTTTTACTACAGAACCTAGTTGTGAAGCCCCATTAGAAAAGTTGAAAAAGAAGGTTGAAGACAAACAAGGGACTGTGACTGAATTGCGAGAAAAAACAAAGCAGTTGAAAAGAAAACTGGAACGCTTGACTAAACAAAGTAATAACAAAAAGATTAAACTGGATGTATTACAGAGTGAGAATTCGGAACTAAAAAAACAACTAACTCTGTTACAAAAGGACTCTACACATGCAAATTATAAATTAGGACGAGAATTAGTAAAAAATGCGAAGTGCAAACAATCAATGCTTGAATTGAAAAAGACAGAATTGCAGTTAAAAAACCAGAACAAAAAGTTATTGTCAGAAAATGCTTCTTTAAGAGACACAGTGTGCAAAAATGAAGAACTAGTTGCAAGTGCTGAAATGAAATCAAAGGACCTTATTGAGGCAAATATATCAAATCATTATTTACAATCACTTTTAAAGGGACTTGTTCACAGATTGGCAAATTGACAAAATTGAAAAAAATTGTTTTAGATTTGCAAATTTTCGTAGTAGATATGTTAGTTGCGAGGAAACTGTAAAACTGAACATTTACCAGGTTCTAAAATGTCCATTATATGCATCTTTTGATGATTTGAAAACCTGAAAATTATAAAGCGTTACAAACGCGAAACGATTTTATTTATAACCACGGAATCCCAGCTCATATACAATGACGTAAGCGCATGCGCGCTGCGCACATCCGCCTGTTGTTTACAAACAATGCCTCGAACAAAATCTGTTACCGAAAGTGCAAAAAAAAGAGCAACAAAAGCCCGAGGCCAGCGATTTCGCTCGAAATTAACCAATCTTGGCGATCAGACTGAACGTTGGAAGAACCTTAAAAGCATCCTTGGAAGAGTCGAAGACAGTGTTGTGGCTCAAATACTGATCGATTTGTAAGTACGAAACGTCTTACTTTTGGCAAGTTTTGCGTGTTTACAAAGGCATTTTAGCGAACGTTTGGATACGTATTTTGTTTTATGATATGGAGTTTTTGTTCTACAACGTAACTTAATAAGTATTGATAGTATAATTTGTTCCTTGCGCATTGCAAAAATAAGCTTTCGTGCCTCTAGATGTTCGTACCACAATTGGGTGAATTCGTTGTAAAGTACACTCCATCACGAGTCAAACGAAGCATGAAATATTCAGCCATAGTGAAAAATAATCACGCATTATACATATTTGAATTATAAATTATCAAGTTCTTCCATATATTATGAAACATACTCGTATGCAAATGTATATATTGTGTATTTATATTATGTAATCAATTATTTTATTTTATTTCCTATCAGTTTATGTATTTTTTTTTATATATATAATATATAAAATGTCATGTTTGTGCATTAATTGCAAATGCTTTATAATTGTATGTTTTAGTTCATATAAATATTGTTATAAGAAGGCCATATTGTAAATAAGATATGTATATGTATTGTTTAAATGTGTTTCACTGAACTGTTTGTAATGATACATGCATCTTAATATGTTACCTTCTGAAAATAAAGAATTTATTATTATTATAATTATCATAAAATGATAATTGATTATCCAGTGCAGTAAATTATCTCAATTTGAAACCAATGTATTTTTTTCTTGAATTTAATATTTGATCGTTTTGATATTCAGTCGGTAAATTAAGACAACCCGTCTGTTTTTAGCTATTTGGAAAGGCGTGCCAGCCCATCTGTTGCAAGTTTGACTGTTCAGCATTATGTTAGAACAGCAAGCTCTACGCCTATGCAGGGTCATCAGCCGCCGCCAGATCCTGGCCTGTCTTCCTTGTCGGAAGGAAGTAACACACCTGGTCACATATCAGGAACTGGAGAAATCACATCTGACATAGAGTAGGCAAACTACCTTGTCTTAGTAGATTTCAATTGATAAAATAATATATTTATATTTCAAGGTGATTTTATGTGCTTCCTTGGGTATATAATTGATTTTGCATTTTTTACTGGCGACTTTAAAAAAGATTATGTTATGAAAAATTGATCATATAATAAAATCTTTACAATATTTTTTGGCAAAGGTTTGAGTTAAGTCATATTTTTTACCTTTCACAACTACGCCTGATTTGGCAGAATATTTTGTGTACAAGTTGTAGAATCAGATATTTTTTTTTAATCCACAATCAACATGGGTTTTAACCCACATTTTTTTGTTTTATTTGAATAGATGCTGAATCTGTCATTTGTGGAACTCTAAATATTGAATTGGTACCGCAGATGTCTTATTAATAAAGCACTGAATTTTTTATTTTATTATTTTTATTTTTCAGTGTGGCTGGACCATCAGGTGTGAGTTTGAAGAGAAAAGGTACCACTGTTCCAGACAAACCAACCAAGGTCAAGAGAGTCGAAAAGTAACACGTTTTTGTAAACTATGTAGAGCACCTAGTGAAAATTATAGTTATTTCTTAGCAATTCTACAGAGGGCAGATTTGTATTGAACTACTAAAAATAACTTATTGTATACACTATCTTGACAAAATCTGGATTAACATAATAAAATTATGTAAATGGTGTTGTAAAAGTACTTTTGTCACTTCTTTATGTGGATAGTAACTGTCCATTTGTACTTGTTTACCCAAACTTGTTAAATTAATACTTATTTGAACTTAATACTTTTATTTATGTTTGTTTTTTTTATCTGATCTTAAATGTCCTACAAAAAAATTAATAAAAGGTTATCAATGAAACATTACTGATTTTTATTTTAACAGGGACACAGAAAGAAAAGAGTCCAAAAGAACTGCTCGGTATGTGCTTAGATCCTTTATTAAGCGTAAACTTGCAAACACAGTTATGCTTTTATTGTGTAGTTGTACTTTACATATTGTACATGTGAAAAGTTTTATGGAAGAAACATTTTAGTAAAACCTTTTGAAACTAAACGTATTATGATTTTAATAGATGTTTTATTTTATTTTAAAGCTTGATGTCCACTGGCATTTAATTGATAGAAATATGTGTTTATTTATACATTTTATGCATGTTTCTCATGCAAAAAAAATACTTTCTGCAGGGTGGAATTTGATTGGCCGAGCTCTGATATTGATGACCTCTGTGATCCAGACTATGATCCAGATGATCCGACTTATCATCCAACTGACTTTGATCTATCAATTGTGTAAGTAGATTTTCTAAGCTTATGAATGTTGAAAATAAAGATTTATTTATTCATTATTTGTTCAGTTTGTTTGGATTGTCTTGGTTTAAAATGTTTTCTTATCCACGGAAGTGTTATTCAAAATCTGTTCATATATATATATATAACTACCTTCACAGGATGGTATGTATTGATTGGGTCATACTATATCTTTGTAGTCAATCAGATGATGAGGCAGTTGATGAGGCTGGTGTTGTTGATGCAGTATTTGACATTGAGACTGGTGATGACGTTGAGGATGATATTCAACCAGTTAGTTCTGTAGAAAAACCTCTAGCAGAGGTGACAGAGGAGGACATGACTGAGGACAAGTATGTTGTCAGCAGACACTGCCTTGACAAGCTTGTGGATATGCTGCCGTTCAAACACTGTTCAAAGTGTGGGAAGACTGTCACTCATAAGTCAAAGACTGTTGGGTGTACTGTCATTGTCATTTGGGTAAGAAGCTTATTTTCAACATGTTAATTTGTTACATGTTATGATAAACTTAAAAAGTAAACATCTTTGCATGGGAGACAATGAGTGTTGCATATCAGCAACTTGATCTGTGAATCTTTAGTATATACAAAGACATGGGACTTTTTTTAGTTCATACTTTCCGTGTACATAATTTACTCGTTACAAGGCCATGTCAAATATTAATAAAAAATATGGATCTGGCTTATATAAACCCCATGTTTATGAATTCCTGATTGTCAGCACAAATTCCCTTTTACAAATTTTAACAATTTTATAATGCTGCGTATGAGAATGAAATTTCCTTATATATCATGCATACATATACATTAACATGACCATTATTGAAATCAATACATTGGCCAGCACTGTTAAACTTTTATTTGAAATTAACATATTTTTGCATTTATAGACTTGTGACGACGGGCATGTGGTACACAGATGGCAGAGCTCTGCAGTTCTTCCAAATG
Organism: Congeria kusceri; assembly: GCA_027627225.1. Taxonomy (NCBI): domain Eukaryota; kingdom Metazoa; phylum Mollusca; class Bivalvia; order Myida; family Dreissenidae; genus Congeria; species Congeria kusceri. The sequence goes on along the minus strand of CM051029.1, from coordinate 69,712,597 downwards.
GAATATTCTGCAACAACTTTCAAGCCTCGGCCTCCATTTTACTCTCTGGAAACAACTATGCGAAGATTGGATTGTTTGCCAAGTTCCATGGACTGAAATTTCCAAGCCAAACTTCGTTCACCAGGGTGCAGAACAAGTATGTAGTACCAGTAGTAAACCAGTACTGGTCAGATCTGAGGGCCAGTGTTGCAGAGGAACACCGTGCCGTGAGCATTGTTGTGTCAGGTAATTGTAATATAATTGACAGTTTGTGTTGTTAAACGTGAGCTCTGGGACATTTGTAAATCTTAACTGTTATTGTGTATAATTAGCACTGAGATCAAACCAAGTAATTGTCTTTAAGTAAGTTTTGAGTACTGCTCAACAAACATCAATTTCAATAGATTATGAAAACAAGGAGTCAAATGACCGTGTTTTAAATTTCCATGGGTAAAATATTGAAATCCATTGTTATTGTTTCTTCATATTTGTTAAATGCTATGCAAATGTTGTTTACCATAATTACTATGCAAAAACCACCATCTGTATAATTAAAAATATATTTTAAGTAAGCTGCTTGGTAACATTTGCCTCAAAATGATGCAAGGCAGATAATTTGCTTGAGTCATAAATGATAAAATTGCAATAATTTTATATGTCAGGGATTTCAATTTAAGCAAAATGCTGCATTTTGATGGAAGCATACTGCTTCAATTGAAATCCCTGACATACAATTTTTATTATTCATTAAGTTTCTTAAGTTTATATTTGATGTATTGTATTGAGTATTTTATCTTTTTATATCAATTTCATCAGGAGATGGGAGGATGGACAGTCCGGGATACTGTGCCAAGTACTGCACATACACTGTGATGAACCAGGCAGACAAGAAAATTTTGGCCCTAGAAATTGTCGACAAGCGCGAAACCGACTTGAAGTCTGGTCTGATGGAGGCAAAGGGCTTTGCTAAGGCCATGGCAACTCTGCAAGCGGATGGTATTGACCTGAAAGAGATTGTGACGGATGCTCACCCTCATATAGCAGCAATTATGAGTAAGAACTTTCAGTATGTTAACTTATTTCTAGAGAGCTCAAGGATGGTCCTTTTTTTTATACCCCCATCTCTTGACGGGAGATATTATGGCAGCACCCATGGCGGATGGGCGGGCGGCACATTCATTGTTTCCACTGTCTAAGTCGTACAGTTTTCCCTTTGTTTATACACAAATGCAAAGTGGACTTGGTCAAAACCTCAAAGGTAACTCAGAAACTACAACGAGGATAGAAATAGGACATGTACCACTCGAAAGAGCGTGAAAAGATGCATAGAATTTGTTATGAGATGAGGGCAATAAATGCTTTGTATGTTACCAATTGTCGAAAAACCTGTCCGAAATTTCGTGTAAGAGACTACTTTGGATCACGTTGTTCCCGTGGTGGACACGAGACCATTGACCTCTCTAAAATTCAGTTGGTTCGGCTTCTTGTATCTGTACATAGCATAATTACATGAGTTCTTCATATAACTTATTTTTATTTACTTATCCTTTCAATATGGCCAAAATATATGGCATCCCATGTGGTCCTTTTTTTACCACAGGCATGTATTTCTGTCCATGACTTGTTTTCATTCTGTCATTATATTCATAAAGTGTGATTTGTTTGAAGTTGTTTGCCCTAGGTAATTCTGTTATCTTAAAAAGTGATTCTTGCAGTTCACATCAACTTGCATTTGCATTATGCATATTTTTATATAAGGTAAATGCTGGAATATAAATATAGAAAAAGTTCCAAAAAATTGTATTGATAATATGTAATGTTGTCTATATTTTCAGAGAGGTCCTATCCAAAGATCCGCCACAGTTACGATAAGTGGCATGGGACGAAAAACTTGGGAAAGAAACTAAGCAGTGTAAGAATAGATTCTTGAATTTAACTTTTTATTTAAAAAAATGTTTGTAAACGTAACTTTCTTCCTATTCTAAAGTTAATAAAAAAAAAGATATCAGTACTAAGTTATCATTTTGAATATGATTGATTATAGCCCCGCAAATTAAGTTTGGGAGGGGGTATATTGGAGTCACTATCGGTCGGTTGTCCGCAGATAATGTTATTAGTTTGTTAAGTGAACTACTTCTACATTTCTCAAGCGATTGAATTGAAATTTGAAATATATCATCACCATGAAGTGCAGATGTGCAAGACACAATTTTCACATGCAGGGATTCATTTATTTCAGAGTTATGTGCCCTTGAACTTAGCAATGTGCATGGCTTCTATGCCTGTGACAAAACAGTACGGGGGTATTTTAAGTCATGTTTGTGACAAAGCTCTAGTTTTTAATGTTTATGTATTTATTTTATTCTTTTTGAAATAAAATGTATTGTAGATTGCCCTCGCAAAAGGTAACGAACCATTAAAGCCATGGCTGAAGGACATCACAAACCACTTCTTTCATTGTGCGGAAACCTGTGGTGGCAATGCATTGGAAATGAAGGTATTTAATACCCCCCTCTTTTTCAGTATCAATCAGTATGCTATATGGTTAATGTTTACATTGTGTTCATAAATGTGCCCCTTGCACAACAAAGTTGTCATGGTGTTAACAGAATAAATCATCTGCCTGTCAGATGACCGGGCTGGCTAGGTCAGTTGGTAGAGCACTGGACTACAAATCCGAGGATCACGGGTTCGATTCCCGCACCTGCCACATAACTTGTGTAGAGGTTGAAAAAGGTGAAAAATCCAAAAAAACAAAGCCTGTCATGTTTTTTGTCAAGGATGTAACATTTTAACATTTGGATAATTTCAAACTTCATTAATGATTTGATGTTTAGTATGTGGAGTTTGCAGTGCAAGAGTTATAACTGGCTGTACTATTTAAAAAGTAAATTTTTCTTCTCTGGACTTTTAAACTACTGATTGGATTTACCGCAATGGAGTATTTTCACGTAGAACTTATGCCCAGTATGGAACTTACATGTTTAGACTTCAAAACTAAATGTTCCTTGTATCAATACCCTTGTGATAAACATCCTGTGGAGAAATTGGTGTATAACAGTGGCAGTTCTAGTTCTTTTTACGTTATAGACAAAATGGCTGTCAGTTCTCAACCATGTTACGAACAGACACAGCTGGGCTCTTGGGCAGTGCGATCACGAGGCGATCAATGACGAAGACAGGGATCCTGCAAAACAATGGCTAAAGCCGGCCAGCACGGCTGTCAAGGATCTCCAGAAGACAGTGATGGAACCCAGACTGCTGAAGACCTTTCCATACTACGTCACATGCCAGTAAGATATCATTTCTTATAAAAAATAGGAATCCAGTATAAATATATAATGTGTTAATAGTTTCATTTGTTTTGAATAATTTGGAAAGATCAATGATAACAGTTCATTGTTCCTCCCTGTCAATTTTAATATGAATAACCCATGGCAGTTGATGATTGATTTTCTGTGTTTCCACATTTTGCTTTTTCAGAACAACGTCAGAACTAGAGATGTTTAACAACCATTTGTTGATGTATGCACCAAAAAGAAATGCCTTTGGGTATCCCCAATTTTTTATGTCTACTGCCATTAGTTAGAGCATAATGTACAAAGAAAATAAATGATTGTTGTTTTGGGCATATTTACTTATAATTAGTCTTGTTTTGTAGCATGAAATTGGAATGGTGTTGCCAATTGTTTTATGCATGATAAGTAAATCTTGATACTGTATGCTAACTATTCATACAAAATAAAAATCCATATACATATTTTTATTTAATTAACCAAAGAAGAAACTAATTGTGTTTTGTAAACACAATTTATGTATGTTAATTTTTTTTTTTTCATTTCCTTCTTGCAGTTTTGCAGTATACAAGTGCAGATGTCAACTAGCGGCAATTGATTATACATACCACGTTGACAGGCAAACACTGGTTGACAAAGATGGCAAGCCAAGGTATCGTTAACATTTAAAAAAGTTACTGTAAATTTATATGCTTTTATTCACTAATGCAATCCAAAATATATTGTGTAAAGATAATGTAATATTTGCAACAAACACAGTTTCACAAGCTATATATATATTTTCTCATAATTTTTGTACATTTAGCAGGACCGGCTTGCTCAGTTGGTAGAGCGCTGGGCTACAAATAAGAGGATTGCGGGTTTGTTTCCCGGACCGTCCACATAACTTGTGTGGTGATTGGTCGTGAAATTATTTCAATGGCCATTCTCCCCCAACCGTTAGTAGAACAGTTATTGTCAGTTACTGGCTTAAGTATGATCACTTAGTACTGGTAAACCAGTTAATCCACGTATCGGTAGGTTAACTGATCGGCGTGATATGAATGAAATACTGTTTAAAATGGCAAAAAATCATAATAAGTAGTTGTTATTATCAGTTTTAGTGTAAATTTCCAAATTACAAATATGCTGATGTGTTATTTCAGAGTAAAGCGTGTGCATTCCAAGGCAGCCAACAATTGGACAGTAGTGCCGGTCAAAGAAAAGAAGGGATACATGTACATCCCAGGCTTGCTGTCGAGGATTTGCACTGAGTACATTGAGATCAACGAGGAAAATCCCCTTCGATCGAAGTTCCTTGTTGATCCAGCTGATCCAAAGTCGATTGCCTCTACAATCGCCCGTTGTCCACCTCCGGCAACTGCGGAGCTGCGAGAATCCAAGAGAGCAAGGATCAAGGGCAAGCAAGCGGGAGTCAATTTGTAGATTAACTAATGGAAATTGGTACATGGTGTATGTTTTTATTAACTGAAGTCAATGATAACTGAATATTTATTGGAACATGTTTTGCTAACTTGGCAGCATGGTTTTATAGGATGTATATTAGTGAGTTTGAAAGTGCATGTTTAACCCTAACTGTTGGTTTTGTACTGTACGTAGATGACTATATGATTTGAAATGATGCTTTAACTTATTTGTGTCATTGTGAAGATGTCTACCAGTCAGTTTGAAAGTGCATGTTTAATCCTTACTGTTGGTTTTGTACTGTCAGTAGGTGACTATATGATTTGAAATGATGCTTTAACTTTTTTAACACAAATGTCACTGTGAAGGCATGACCAAATGTGTGACATTATTGTACTGTCATCATAATTAATACTGATGCTAACATCATAATGTTATACAATTTCTTACATTATAATCACTGAATTGCTTATAAACAAAGAACTGAAATACTATTGTTAAAATACTCATGAACAACGCAGACAAGTGTCCTGAACCAGACCACACAGTAGTAAAATTATCGTTCTATATTTATTTTGCATACTCCAAATTTTCATTTATTGACTGATAAACATGATGCCATGCTGTATATATAGTGTACATGTATCCATGAGAATATGTTTTTGAGTTTAAGTTTATAAGGTATCGTGAATTGTGTTAAGTATTTTATGTGAGACTCTTGATCAAACATGGGAAGTTAATTGTTTTGTCATTACAGTAGAGGATCCAAAGTATTGGATCATAGGTCGCTCTGAAATAGAAGAATTGGTGTAAACCTTGTCCGGCAAAATCTACATAAACTTTGGGCTAAGCATTCTGCAGATGTTTGGTCAAGACTATGAACAGGAGATGTTGACTCTTTTGGGTATTAGCTGTTAAAGTCAAAGTTCAGTGCCAGCTGCACGTCATAGTTTTGACATTGTTTCATGGACAGAGCATTCCATTAATAATGACATCAAAGCACAATGCTCTATATAGATTTTGTAATTTTTTTCCATTGTTTTGTCTATCAACAACCATTTATGGTTTGCATACAACTTTAATAGTGAGGATGTTAGATGGAGTGATTAATAGCCTTACATACAGATGACAAAGTGTTGTTTATTCATAGATAAATAATTGATGGAATTTGGACAATTGATATTTAATCTGGCAAAAATGTTGAAAAAAGGGAATCTTTATTCTAAATTTTCAATCTTAATTTTGTTCAATGAATATAGAGTATTATGTTTTGTGTTCATTAGGTCATGTATTTTGTTGTTATTCTTGGTTAAAATATAAATAAATTGCAGAAAACAATGAAAAGCAAGTTGTTAAATTTGGATTTATTATTATATAACACAACAAAACATTACTGCAAGAATTTTAAGTGAACAAGCTATTATAATAACATGTTAGTTCAACACCATGTATTAAACATTATACATCATTTAAAACCGACACATCATAAATTATTACATGTAACTGCATCATGATGCAAAAGTTATAGAGCATATAGACAAGTATTTATTCAATGATTGCTTTAGCCTTCTCACATAAAAATTGTTTTAAGAAACACTCGGTAAAACATTATTATTTAACAGCGGGCTCGGGAAAATCAGTAGTACTTGTAGTAAAATTATGCATGAAATGTCCATGAAGTTCCATGCTTTACTTAACGGCACTGTAGATGAGTATAAATTTCATTGAAGTTTGAGATGTTTTATGCATTTTTATTTTTTTTTACATAAAAAATACTATATTGTTGCTGAATAAAAATATATGGGAACAGTTGTAATAAGCATTGTTCAAATACATGTCCATATTTCTGAGAACTGCCCCTTTTATGTGAGAAATACCGTCCATATGCCCCTTTAATATTTCTGACAAAAGAACAAGATAAATAAATAATGAATAATAAAACAGTACATTTGGTTTTCATTTTGAATACAAAGGGCAATTGGCTTGATTTTATTACTTTACACTATAATGCAAGAATTTAAGATTACATCATTTAATAAAGTAAGCATCACTGAAGATCAAAATTGGTAACAACCATTTCTCCGCTTAAATGTTGCCAACATTCTTCAACAACGAGACTTAAAGAGCCCTGTTAACAGAATGATTTTATTGACTTTCTGTGAAAAAAAGAACTGAAAAACACTACCGACTTAGAATTCTGGAGGATTAAACACTTATGATGCAAATATCACCATCCTACTCCTTGTCCTGGAACAAAACCTTTATAGTTGCCAGTAGGACTCGGATATCTAGCACGGATCACCTTCACACAACAGGCAGGTACAGTTCTGCGGTCATCCCGTTGAAGCCGTCCATATATCCAAAGGACGTACTGGCGATAGGCAGCATGACGCATCGAGCGATTCGTGTCCTCCACATCTACCACCTGATGCGCAAACACATCGTTCCGAAACGTTTGCTGGATGTGGAGGGTGAGAGGATCAGTCACCACCAATCCCATTTCCTGAAAAATATGGCCACAAAAAAATACTCAACACCCCTTCATGAATCTAGATATATAGATGTTATTGTCCACTTTTTAGGATCATAACCGCCACTGGTTTAACACTAAATGAGTGAATTTTTTATTACAAGTTGAGACAAATTCATGGGTAGTTTTCACTTTTTTTTACATTGATATTAATAGGTTTGATATAGATAAAATGCATTATTAATTCAGTGACCAGGTAAAAAAAAAACATGAAAAATGGGTAAGTCAGATTGAACCAAAAAACCTACCGGTCTCTGGCTTGTACAGTATTGTGGGGCCATGCCACAACAAAACCTGTCTTCATCCCGCTCCATCATGGGACAATTCCCGCAAACACACCAAGAAGGTTGGCTTGTGGATGGTCCAGGCTGGTCTGGGGCAGGCTGTCTTGAAGATAGCATCGCTGCCACATCAAGAATTACTGCTGGCTGTCTGGCAGCAATTTCCTTCAACAGCCCCTTTGCTTCGTCAGAAGTAAGGTGGTCTATCATATCCTAGAAAAGACATTTCAGCATTTAAACAAAAATATAATAAATGTTTTTAACATTAAGCCAAGAAAATAGAAAAACTTAATTTTCATTAAAATCATTTTATAACATTTATGGGATTTTTTTGTAAAATTTCAATCTACACTAAATATAGTGTCGGAGCATTTTTAAAAATTGTAACTTACATCAGCCTGTTTTTTCCTTTGCTCATGTAGCGACACAAGCCTCTCTTCCTCTTCTGCTTCAAAGCATCGTCCCCTTACTGTCCTTTTCCCACCTCGTGCTTTGCCAGCCCCAGGTCCTCGCTTTCTCTTTCCTTTACCGGTAGCCACTGGCTTATCAGATTCATCACTGGCAGAAGGTGTTGAAGTTGATGAATCCTGTTTTAGGTACAGGGAATGTGCTTTAATGCAACAATTAATATGTTGAACTGTGTGATTTCTGTTTTCTTTCAAGATTAATTTCACAATCAAATGAATATGTGTCTTTTTTTCCATGCAACCACATCAAATATGAATAACTTTGATGAAAAAAATGCAGCTACATAAGCATACCTCTTCTGTTTGTTGCACGAAAGTGACAAAGTCCAGTGATTTTCTTGGAAGAACTCTTCTCCGTGAACTTCTTCTTGGCTTAATTTTAGTTGTATCCTATTTAAAAATAAGTAAATTTTTATAATATTTTAACTATTTATGGTGTCTATTTTGGTAATGAATGTGTTTACTTCTGGTATTATTAACTAATGTGTTGTCTTCAACCTTCAGGATAATAAAATCTTTAAAAGATTCATTTGAAAAAAGGAGGAAATGTCGAACATATTCTTGGCCTTTAACAACTATTGGGCTACATGCATGCCATGACTTACAAAATTGTGTTAATTACTTTTTTTTACAAATATTTTGGTAATTTAGTTTCTCTGTACAATAGCTGTGCAAACAAACTGATATAAATACATTAATATGAGTTTTTGGTTTAATAAATTACAAGTACCATTCAGAGGCATTCTAGTGATTAATAAACATCATTGTCATAAAATACACAATTATAAATAATACACAATTATAAATATGTCAATAATTGCATTGCATCTTGCTGTGCCTGCAAACAAATCAAGTTGTCAATTACTTACTAAGAAAAGTAAAAAAAAAATCAGTAATGTTTTTGTATAAATAATCGCAGTACTCTCAGGCTACTGATGTTGAATCATTATTATATGCGCGAATACTAACGTTTATTCTAAAATCAACTCTGCCTCTGGTCTCTGAAGGACTCGGTGAGTATTGAAGCTTTGTTTGCTGTATGTGCATATACTTAAGAAAGGAAAATGAATCATTTGATTAGTTATTCGATATGTTAACCTACTTTTACAAAAAGCCATACGCACTGTTAAGATTAACACTATAAAAACATGTTTTACTTACTTCTTCCGTGTTTGATGAAACTTATTCCGCCATATTGTTTCCGCTTTCTTTGTTTAGCTTGGCACGTCACGTGATTACACAGTGCGCGTTTATATTTAGTCGGGGAAACACCTCCCCGCTGATGCGAGTGGATGTAAGAGACGGTTATATAACGTGTGTTTTAGCATCTACATGCAAAAATGTGTCCGTAGATAGTGAATATAATGCACTTCTCGACGATATTTACTTAGAAAAATACCAACCATTTATTTGTATAGAAATATGGATAAACTGTGAACAAGTCCCTTTAAATGATACTCCTGATATGCAACTTTTTGATGACTCTAGCAATAAGTACACAAATGAAACAGTCACATGTGTTATGAACCTCGCTGATATGAAAGTTCCCGTGGAAAGGGTAGGACCGGTCATAAAAGAGGTAGCCAAACTATGCGGTAAAAATGTTGACAGAGTTCCATCTGCTTCAACTGTTAACAGAATTGTAGACACTAAATTGGTAATTGCACAACAACAAATTGGTAAGGTACTTGAAAACAAAGCCAGAACAACTTTGTACACAGACGAAACAAGGAAATTTGGAAAGTGCATGCAAACCTATGTTGTGACCGATGAGGACAAGAACTCTTACATATTAGGTTTACGCGAAATGATAAACAAAAGTGGCCAGAGTACTTTAGACACTTTTCAAGAAATTTTGACCGATATATCTTCATATTGTCATGATTCAGTCAATTCAAAAAATATCGGTTATACGATTCTCGCGAATATCCGTGATACCATGAGTGACAGAGCAGCGACTGAAAAGAACTTTAACAATCTGCTTGAACAGTTTAGAAACGAAATTTTACCAGAAGTGATTGATAACTGGGAAAACATTAGCGAATGTGAAAGAAAACTTTGTAGTAAAATAAATAACTTTAACTGTGGACTTAGTTCGATTTAAACACAACAGGTTTAATCTTGTATTTAGCTTGGCCTTAGCAGTGTATTTTCACAGACAAGCCATATCAGAGTTTCTGGACAATATACATGGACAAAGTAATACACTTTTGAAAGCTGTCTCACTAGATATCAAGGAGCCACTGTTGTTGGCAGGACTTAAAGCCTTTGCTTTAATTTCAAAGCTTATAACTGGACCTTTGTGGACTGTTCTTGAAGCCCCTGGACACATTCTTGAAATGAACATATACTATAAACAAGTGATAGACTTTCTCTTGAAAGGGGCTCAAGATATTGATTTAATCGGCCAGTTCATTCGAGGGGAAGCTAGTCCATTTAACACAGCAATTGGAGATGATGCGGAATCAAGAGTTCTATTTGAAGACAATCAAGAGTTGGACGAAATGCTTCATCCAATGTTGCAGTCACTGTTTCTGTCCATGTCTGAACTTTTGAACCGCATGGTTGCTGATCACCTACCTGGAGGAACCTTCCATGACCCAAGTGAACAGCTTATTTCAGATACCAAGTCTGCAATGAAACACAATAAACTCCCAGAGTTTGTGTTTGGCCAGCTGGACCAACTACTTAGGTACCGACCAAATGCGACATTACTAACAAATGAATCGTACTTGTTATATTCTCATAACAAAACTAGGGAGTGGCTTAATGGGCTTGAGGATGAAGAAAGAGAAAGGTTGATAAACAGTGCCAGATCAGAGAGTAAAGAAATACGAAAACGTTTTCAATTAAGATTGAAGGTCATTGAAGAAAAGAGACTTGAAATCCAGAATGAGAGAAGAAGAAAACTGGAGGAAACTGAAAAGAGATGTCTACAGGAGTTGGAGAAATATACGAACGCGGTTTGTTTTTATGGTCTGTGGCAGAGTGAGGCGCAAATAGAAGAAGCTCTGCAGAGATGTCAGACAGACAAAGAAAGACGAGAAGCTCTCAAGTCGCAGTTAAGATTCAGGAAAAGTGTTCTGAAACAGAAACATCGAGATTCCAAAGTTTTCAACTTTACACAAAGATCAGCTAATGGCAAGTACACTCCGTTATCTGTTGATGAACTTAAACAAAATGTGCTGACACTTATAAAAGATTGTTTGCTGGAGACAACTCAGGAGAAGCAGAATGAAGGTGTTCCATTGCTGGTCGGAAAACGCATCAAGCATAGGTTTAGTGATGGAAATGAATATAAAGGTGTAGTAATATCTGTTGTCCCAGGATTCGGAGATTGGTACAACGTCAAGTACGAGCAGGACGAAGCAATTTATGCATATAACTTAGCTGAAGATTATCGAAACGGAGATTTGCAGCTTTTGATTGGCCAATAAGCACATGGGATATATGAATGCTTGTTATATGTTTTTTTCTAAAGATTTAATTACAGATTTTCGCTAATTCTTTGCCTGGGGTTGCTGTACATATGCCATTATTTTCATGTAAGAACTCGCCACGCCCCAGTTGACCGCCTGACCAGTTCTTTTTTTTTCACCTCTGTTCACATGTTGAAAAGTTGTCTTGATGTTTCAGGCATGCTGTTCAAAGTTCTATTTAGTAGCTTGTAGTTTAGTTTATTTTATGATGAAAATTACATTATTTATAGTGATCGAAATTAGCACAAGTACAAAAGATATTTAGAAGGTTTTATATTTCAGTTTACCTTTCCAGACTTTAGAGTTACACCCCCTTTCTTTTAATGATATAAAAATCAAAGATTTGCTTTGCGAATTGGCTAATTTTGATCTCTGCATGATTTTTTTTAGCAAACTTAGAAAAAAAGAAACATTGAAACAGTTAGAGCTTGTAGAAAACATGTTCGGTTAAATGTTCTGTTCTTTCAGTTTCACTTAATTAATATTTGCATGCAGTGTACTATTATTTTTCAGCATCTTTGGATCTAAGTTCCTTTCATGAAGTAAACAAGCTCTTAATTAATATATCTACAATTATTTATTAAATCCAGGAAGTTGTTTAAAGATATTGAGCTGTTACATACATTCGCATATTTTGATTTCTAAACTTCTTACAGTAATTATTATTATATTATTTTATTATATGTTTATCTGCTTTTTTGAATAGGTGTGTGTTTAACAATACTAACAAATAGGGTTTTATCATCATTGTGTTTCTGTTTCATCTTACAAAAGTAATTATATAATATTTAATATAGCAATGCATTGTCTATTTTTCAGATTTCCTGGTGCTGCCATTCTTAGTTTGACCGACATATCAGAATTCTGGATAAGAAGATTCAGATTACTGTTGCATATTCAACCGTAAGTGTTTTTCCAGTTCAATTTAACCACTAGTTCATAAATAAAATTTTGTTTAAGAGAGAAATAATATTACTTTGAAAGTTTTCTTAAATACCAGGTTGTATCACATTTGTATTGGGTGGGTGGGGCAGTTGTACATGTTTTGGATAATGTTTTTTTTTTAAATACTAACCAAATAAGGTGTTTTTGTTTACATATATTCTTGTTTTGTTGTACATTATTTCAAATGTGATATTGATTCACATTCAAGTTTGCAATTTGGAAAAATCAACTTTTTATTGTCTATTTCAGGAATTGTTGGGTCCTGCGTTTGTGGGGGGTAACGTGTTTCAGACCAGAATCCTGCCGGACCATCCAATTGCAAGGACATCTTCCATAGCTGAAATGTATCAGTGATGATTTATTAAAAGTTTGGATCAACAATTTGTGCTTAAATCATTATTTGAAACAAATTATACACCCAGGTTGACTTTTTTGAAAAAACTGTAAAATGACAATTTGTACACAAGGGATTTTTCAATGTTTCCGCATTCACTAACAATACTATAGACATTGTAAGATAAACAAACCATACATATTTGGAAATGGTTTACTAATATCTATCAGAAAATGTATAATTTAACTGGGTTTATTACAATTTTCAAAATCAGTGGTTATTGCTAATAATTGTCCAATATGCTTGAACCTTACATTTTTGGAAATGGTTGAGGATATACTATAAGGAAATTAACACCTTTTATACAGATTTTGATTATTAAAAAATCAGTGGTTGTTGCTAACAAAATCGATTTACCTAATTTTTCCATGGGCCATAACTTCCTTTAGTGTGGTCCAAATTAAAAAATCTTTGCACCATTGTGCTTGTCTCATTAAGAGCTTTCCAAAAGTATATAACACTTGCACATTTATTGTAAATGAAAAAATGGCTTTCTGATGCTACCACAGAACGAGGAATAATAGTGGACGAAAAATGTCCAAAAACGGAACACAATGAACAGTGACGTCAGCGCACAAACCTATTATTACGAATGAAAAATATAACGGCTAATTCCTTTTTGAATCTTTAGATTTAGATTTTAGATGCTAGACAAATAACTGATTTATTTCAGTATGGTTAAAGCACGAAAGGTAAACTATATTAAATGATTTTGGAATGTTTACGTACATGTGTCTATTCATTAGCTTAACTTAACATCATATGTTGTACATGGACGTAGAGGGCTTTTTTTTGTTTTCGCGATTGTTACACACAGCCTTACAGGGCATGCCAAAAATTTTAGTGCAATTTTCTCTTTGAAAATAAATACCGATTTATCTACATTTATTGACAGTTGTACAAACGTGTATGTCAAGAAATAGCATAGGTCAAAGCATTACTTTTTGTAAATTATGTTTTGAGACATAATTATCAGTTGGATTATCATCCAACCAAGTCTTATTTATGGATAAAAAAGACATGCAAAGAATTAAGTTATTTTTAATCCTTTGCCATAATGATAATCCTTTGCCGCTGTGGAACAGTACGGAATAGTAGTCTATCTGCCTGCCTGTTGTTTGTCCTTTACATTTGTCCACTCTGTAATTACTATAACCTTTCACAGATTTCAATGAAACTTCACACAAATACTCACCACAGTAAACAGTACGACAATGTGCGGAACATAAGTTTGGAGTCCCTCACTAAAAGGTCACGGTCACACTTTTATGTTCACAATACTTTGTGTCCCTTCGGTAAATCCTATACCCGTAGTCGAATTCTAAGTGCAAAAAATTTAGAGTGACTTTTTATAAAGGGCTAAAATCTTTGGAACATCTGATCCGCTAAGTACCTTTTTAATGGTGGAAACCAGAATGTTTTATTTTTTATCAATTTGCATAAAACTTTGTGTTCATAATGCTGTATTTATGTTAAATCTTGTTGTATTTAAGCCAGAAATGCAATAAATGTCTATTAAATTGTCTGCTCTAGCTTAAATCACAATACAATTGTTGACCGTCGCCATGTTTAATGAAAGCTTGACCAATCAGAACAAACCAATTTGTTGACTCTCTTGTTACATTTGTATATGTTTGCGGAATTTCTTGGTTCTATAACATTTTCATTCTGGGCGACAAAGGCAAACAGTTTTTTATGTGGTTCATTGTTCAAATTTAAACTGGGGGGGTTACAGTGCAGTGGAATTATCGATTAGTGAGTACACAGCGGACGACAGCTTGTTAGTGTGTGTTTTTTAAAAGATGTTTAAAATTGCAAATGCATCCAGGGGTTTTTCAGCACTGTCTGCGCCACATGAAAACGGAGGTGTTCCCGAAGCAAACGGCCCCGTTCCGAATCAAATCTAGAGGACTTTTTTCCCAATTCCAATGAAGAATTTTTCTTTCAAAATCATAAAAAAATGTAAAGAAACTTTAATAACGATTAGAGTGACTTCCCGTTATCCTTTACATTATAAAGCACAGGGCTTTTTTTTAAGGCTCGGGGGAATCGGGGAAGGGGCCATTGCCTTCATTTATGGGGGGAAATAGCGCGTGAAAACCAAATTTGGGGATAATTCTCACGAGATATTACTCATAGGGGAATGAAATTTCCAGATTTTAGTTTCATTTTGGGGGAAAACTGCATGAATTTAAAGAACATTTCTGAGGGGATGTAGCCTTATTCAGAAAATTTCTGAGGGGAATAAAAAATAGAATAAAAAAAAGCCCCGAACCAACATTTAGAGCGATAAAGTGCAAACTGTTCCGCATTACTTTGCAAAAAAAGTAATGGGAACCACAAACTACACATTTTAATCCAAATTGGTAGACGCTTAAATATTTCAATTTTTATGTGTTTTTGCGACAATCGCGAGTTAGCAAATATTAATGTAGAAAAATACGCAAACAAAATAAACAATATTCTATTTAAAGCTTAAATTAATTCTAAAAAAAGAGCTTGTTTATATGGATAGTCTTTACTCTTGTAGTTTTGTTGGTCTCTAAAACAATAACACCAAATTTTCTGAAAATAAGCTGTTTCATTGATGCAAAAATTCCCACTTTTGTCGATAAAAAATTCCCAGTTTTGCCAGACTCCTTTTCCCAAAATGGGCAGAAAAACCAATCCAATCATAGTAACTCATTAAACTGTTTGATTTTGGGACCTGAAAGTTGAGATCAAAATGTTGTCTGGGCAATAAAGACAAAGGATAACTTTCACCATTTCCCCAGTATTATGCTCCAAATATTGCCCATATAAAAAATAGCTAAATAATTGTAGAGCGTCAACAAGTAAGATTACATCCATCCTAGCTGTTTTGAGGACAGTACAAGCCACATATTTTTAAATGCCTGCTCTTTGTAATCTTTCAAATGTGTTTGTTAAGCCAACCCATCTTCCTTATAGTAAATCGTCCCAATTTCATGCGTTTCATTTTAAGTTTTGGTAAATGCAAATCATTTTATGTCAATCAGACTTCTTACAGATCTGTCAGTGTCTAAATAAAAATATAATGTATGTATTTATAATGAAGAAAATGTCTTATATTTTTAGGAATTTCAAAGTGAAAGCAAGAAAAAACGTATGAAGAGGCAACATGCTTTGTTGAAAGATCGGGTGTGTATAGTCTGATTGCACTTCTAATTGAAAGCCAGTCCAGAAATTCCCAATTAATGAATTGGCCCTTAGGTGATAGGAAATAAGAGCTGTCAATTGTAGAATAAGACTTAAGTTGCCTGTTAGCTGTTGTGACAACTGTTTAGTCATCACACAATTATGCTTGTTTTCCTGTTGTCTGCCATTTGACACTTAAATTCCCAATTTCACAGGTATAGGTTATATTCCCAAATTGCTGATTAAAAAGCTTGTAACCAAAAATAATTAAAAAAAATCAGCAAGGTTTATTCTAGTAATGATATAATGTTCATGCACTTTAGTAATAATACAACACAGATTATGGTGCCATTGTGACTACAATAATGTTGTTTTTTACAGGCTCTACCGTGGTTCCAAGACAGTGAACCCACACCTCCTAGTTTTGTAATGTTATATTTAAAGGGAAGCCAAGTTCTAACGACAGGTAGTTCACAGAAACTTTTTGTATGACATGATGAATATAAGGAATGTTTAACTAGAGTAATACAGACTAAAGTTAATGTAATCAATTGGTAAAATAGAAAAAAGATCATGATGTATTTTCAAAACAAAGATAACAATCTAAACAAGTAACACCTTTTTGATTAAGAAAATACTTCATGATCTTTATACCATGTACATATTTCATGGGATGTCAGTGGGTATCACTCTCTTTGCATTTAACTTTACATGCATTTATATTTAAGTTAGTTTTTTTAGTTTGCTTGATTGCATCATAAGCCTTTGGCACTCGAGTCCGTTTCCTTTAAAGAACCAGTACTTGATGTCTATGGAGGAGATCATGAGAACGCTGCCCGAGTGGGGATCGAACGGACACTGCATCCATTACACCACCACGACCTCATAATTGTATTTAAATGGATTCCAAGAAATGAAAAGATATGCAACTGACAAAGAATTATAGTAAACAGGACATTCTGAACCAGTGGTACAGTATTATTTAAACCTCTATTTCAGCACCAGGTCATATGCGAGCCTTTGTAGAGAATCCAGATGTCATTGCTCGTTTCAAAGAGTGTGCATTGGGACGACCATCACAAAATGGTTTGAAAATGCATACTTATTATTTGAATGTTACCATTTTATTTTGATTTTTTAAATATAACAGAGCTTTGCCAATTTGTCTCATATTTTATGTCCCTAAAAAGAGCATAATAAAAAGAACTGTGTGTTTATTTTTAATACTGTCAAAGGTGTGGATGTGGCACAAACTGAAAGAGGAATTTTATGGCCCTATAATTGTAGCAGCCCTTTCTCATTCATTGTCAGGACTGATCCAGAAGTCTGTAAAGTGAAACAATATTGTTTTTTATGCTTTCTCAAATAGAAGTTTAAACATACTCAATGTGAAAAGTAATGCTAAGGCGTAAAAAATGTTGTTTGTTTCCACTAACATTGCCAAAAAAATTAGGGTAGGTAGGTCGGCGTAACTTTTTTTTTCATTTAACTTTTTTTACCTGTACACGTTATTTTCCACTTGAAAAGGGAATTTCAATGACAAAAGCCTTCCAAATGTCTTTGCGACATCATTTCTCTATAATTCTAAGATGGCACAATTATAATTTTGATAAAATAATAAAGTTTAACAAACTTATTCGAAAACAGTGAATTTTTCGCTGTAAACTTTACTTCAAATGGCCAAATAAAGTTTAGGGTCGGCACGAAAAATTAGGGTTGGTCGGGTTAGTGGAAACAAACAACCTTTTTCTTTTTGGCCTAATATAAGCAGTGACTTAAGTGTTGTATTTTATACATGTAGTACATAAATATTTCACAGATATTTCATTCATTGAAATTTGGGGAAGATTTCAAAATGTACTGACTGTAAGGTAAAACTATATTATCAATTGCTTTGGAACTAGCAAAGAATATAATTGTTAGCAGATTATTTAATTATAAAAGTGTTATTCTGTATCATTTATGTTTTTTCAGTCACTGTCAAAAACCCATCTGTGGTTGAAGGCAAACCACCAATTGTTTTGCCATTCAGCAATCCCGAAAACTACACATGGGATATGTTGTGTTTCATTATCCCACAGCTTGTTTCTAGACGTAAGCTGTTATTTTTAAATGTCTTTTAATGGCATTAACAATAATATAAACCTTGTATTTGTTTATCAGTGATAACTGGAAAGCATTGATTATGCAAAACTTCAAATGAAATGTTTTTTGGTTTCTTAAAGCGACATGGATAGCTGAGTTGTCATAGTACTGTAGTGTCCATCCAAAGATATTTAGTATAATCCTCTACCCAGCTATTGTCCGATACGTAAACTGAGTTACTTTTCCTTGAATACTCTTCAACTGCTCATGCGCAGAAGACCGCGTTTCATTTCCGGGGTGTTCATTTTATCGATAAACGAAAACAATGGATGACGCTGTGAAAAACAGAGTGAGAAAGACGCGAAAATATTGTTGTATATGCACAGGAATTTATCGAGGCATGATAGTTGATGACAGGAAGGTATCTCTGCATCGATTCCCACAGAATAAATTTCTAAAGCGAGTGTGGATTCAGCGATGTAAGACTGTGATGAGAACATTTCAGTGGAATGCAAACAAGTTTCTGTGTAGCGAGCACTTTGTTGGGTTTAAGGGACCAACTGACAACCACCCATTACCATCGATGTTTCCAACAGAAAGCGGAGACACAAAGACATTCCCAACAACAGTAAGTTACTCAAAAATGAATCGTTTGAAATTTCTTCAAATTACAGTTCAACTTAAAAGGACTTTTTTCACCGAAATTTCGCCAAATGTAAAAATGTCAATAAATGTGTTTACTAGTACTACAGAAACGTATAATATTTGGAAAAACATGAACTGCATATTTTAAATGATTTTTTAAATGCTTTGTAATATATACACATTTGTTTCCAAATTAACATTTCAGATAATTTTTTAAGCCCTTTTAAATGCAGCAATCATTTAAGAAAATTGGTGATTTAACATTATCATGATTATAGTTATTGTAAATATATATTTATGTTGTACATAAAAATGCTACAGATGTAGTATAAAGCAACTATTTGGAGTTTGTTGAAATACTTACGCTGTGCATGTATATTGTGATACTTCGGGCTTATTTTGTTTATTGTTATTTACAGTCTCTAGAGAGCACTGACTGTAACAACAACAGTGATGTCAGTGATGATATTGGCCTCAACGCTGCTTTCCTCATGATCGCATCTGACGATGATGAGAACTACCAACCCGGACCGCACTTCCACATCCCAGATGAAGAGACCATCGTGGAGGTGTCAGCCTACCTTCATGATTACTGCGGATTACCTGTTATGGTGCCTAAAAAAACTGGAACAAGGTATGATTTAAACTGGCCACAGACGCAGAATGTCAAATACTAGTACAGTAGATTCCGCTTAATTGAATAGCCCCCCCCCCCCCCATTTGTCACGTCCGAATATTCAATTAACCGGAGTATTCATATAACCGGAATCAGTCATATTTCAATTATTTCAATGTTAATCAGAGATGTTATGATCTTATTTAATCCCTTTTGATGATATAAATGTCAAACCTGTTACGTAACAAAATGTTTCATACTTTAGAATGCTAATAAATATGCAGAAAAGCGTTCATAGATGTTTGTTATCCACATTTAGAGTAAAAGTTTCAGACTGATAATAGCTTCCAATAAATGCCTGGCATACTTGAATTATCCTAAAAACCATTAAAATAAATAATAAAATATTATATTTTTCTATAGTTTACATTTTGAATTAAAATTAATAAGTTGCTGATTGAACATAAATCTTTTATGAAGAACACCACACAATATATTTATAAATTAACACAGGTTATAAACTGAAATTTTGACCACAGTTGTCACATTTGTTGTTTTTTGTTCACTACCTGCAAAGAGGCTATAATTAGGCTATAAGTCTATAGGAGTTTTCTCAGAATATTTTAGGTGTCAAGGGCTCATGACCTCCTGCTAATTGTATTTTTATAGACATACCAGACAAACGATTTATAAAATATAAATTGACCACATTTTTTCAGGGCTGCATATGTTCAGGCAGAATCTGATGTTAGGCACGGAAGCACACAGAGAGCGGTCCTGTGAAAAAGTACACAACCAGTTCTACACAGACGAAAACACACACGCGTGAAGTTGGCATTCAGTGTTCCTTGCCATTGCTAACTTACTACGATGTTAAAGACAACGATGAACAGTTGTGCTTTTATACAGGCATACCAAGTAATGAACATTTTCAAGCTGTGTTTGACGAAATTAAGGACAATGCAGAAGAACAGACCTCACGACGGAAACTTAGCTACACTACCAACCAAGGAGGTCGACCGCGCAGCTTGTCAGTGATAAATGAGTTCTTCATGGTATTAATGAGACTTCGCTTAGGACTTCTGATTGAAGATTTGGCATTTCGATTCTGTTTGTCAAAATCACAGTGTAGTGACATTGTTAACCGGTGGATTGACTATTTGATTGTTCAACTTGCTGTCCTAGTGCAATGGCCTAGTAGAGAGATTATAAAGTCTAACATGCCAAAATTGTTCAAGGACAAATTTCCAGATACACGGATCATTGTTGACTGTACAGAGATTTACACTGAAGTTCCAAGTTCTTTGCAACTCAAGTCCCTAATGTACAGCGACTACAACTCACACATGACTTACAAGGCGCTAGTAGGCATTAGCCCAAATGGTGTAGTGACTTTTGTATCTGATTTATGGTGTGGAAGCATTAGTGATAAGCAGATAACAAAGGAATGCGGATTACTAGAACTGTTAACAGCAGGTGATGCTATTATGGTGGATAAAGGTTTTACAATAAGTGACTTGACCACACCCAAAGCCGTAAAACTAATCATACCACCATTCAAAAAGGCTAATAAGCAATTCTCCCAGAAAGATGTTCTTCTCACTAAAGACATTGCCATGTGCAGGATACATGTTGAACGACAAATGGAACGGATTAAAAATTTCCGGATACTTCAAGGAAACATTCCGATCTCAATGGCCCCTCGCGTCTCCAAACTGTTCAAGATATGCACTTACTTGACCAATCTACAACCTCCCCTTGTGCAGGATTAATGAACAAACATTAAATGAAATTGTAATGTCCAATGTGCACACACTGACTGGCTAACTGGCTTGTACCTTTTGATTTTGTCACATTGTCAGGCTTGGGGTAATAAAATTGTTTTAATGATTCATTGTCAAGAACAAGTCTACATTTTAAATACTCATAGAAATTATTATACTTGTGTATTCATGTAGTAGGGACTTATCAGGGTCCTTAAGACAAATTTTAAATACAACTTAATATTTAGCTCACAATGTATTTTATTTGACATTTATGTTTCTAAAATAAAGGGCATGTGGAATATTGAAATGAAATAAACACTGAAATTACTGACATTTGCTAATAAAAGAGGTTGGTGCTTAACATTTATACTTGTTGCCTCATTGCTTAAATTTGTCGTACAATGTTTAATAAGACAGTCTCGCGCTAACAGGAATTGCTTTGTTATAGTGTTACTATAAAAAACTGTAATATCTATTTACATACACATGTATTGCTTGTAATGCCTGTTGTATAATTTGTTTAAAACAGTAAATAATATATTGCATCAAAGAGTTTGTGTTTGTTTCCTTAATAGTAAGAAAATGAAGGGAAGTACATATCTTGATTAATTTAATAGCCTGGCTTCAGTTCACATCATAAGGTAACCAGAACCGGCACAATAATTCTGCAAAATATTTGTTTAAGTATTATTGCGGTGTTTATAGAAATTTATAGAGCGCGCTTAAATCAGCTGCTTATGAATTATGTATAAATTATGTATAAATTCATTTTAATGGCGCTGAACCTGTATTCCAGAAACATTTCAAGTAAAACCTTTTTCTTTTAACGTTTTTAAACATCTCAATTGGCTCATTGTGTATAAATAATTACCTTCTGTATTAACAAAATGATGCATTTTTAAATATATCATTAAAATAAATATGAAAAATAAGATTAACTTAAGATGTCTCTGGAATAAGATCACCGACGTTAAAAAAAGGAATAACACATTTGCAACCAAGCATTGCAGACACATTTATTTTATGCGTATTAACTTTATTCTATGATTTATTATCAAATCATATAGTCACATATATTCTTAGCAAACAATAAAGTCTAATATCATACGATAATTCACCAAGAGTACAGTCATGCAACATTATCATAATTAATGATACATGTATGTCCCAACAATGAATTTATATATCTAAAGGTCATAAATCTATGTTTATATTGTTTTCAAACACACAAGGAAGTAACACTTCATACATGTTGTGGGAAAAATAACAAACTTCAAATACAGTAATAGCACACATGGTGCCATTTGGTCATACAGAAACCATGTCTTTACTGATCTAATTCAATTGCAAATAGACGCTCATTTGTATTACCCATGTTCAAATCAAAGGTACATTTCTATAAACACGTAGGCTGTACAACTCCGGGATGAAGGACTTAATGTAGAAGTTTTTCAGTCGGGCTTCCATTTGCATCCAAAGTTCATTATTGAAAGTGATTCGTTCCACTGACAAGCCGGCACATGTCCAAACCACAAAATCACACCACCTTCGACCACTGACTGCCATTTGTCCTTGAACTTGGTAATAATAGTTGTGAGTTTTTTTCAAAGACACGTTTCCGTCAACAAGTGTACAGAAAAAATCTTTGTCAAGACAACATTCCTCAGGTGTTATCATCCTCCATTTCATTGATGCAGGACATTTAATTTCAACAAGTCCATGGCTGTCTTCACAATGTGGACAATAAACTTGGCCATCTGGACTGGAACCAAGATGTGGGTAACTTCTGTTCACTAGCAATCCACATTCTGTCACTTTTAATCCCTTATGTGTGCTGTTCATTTTCCTAACATACATTTTCCGTGCAGGTTTTTCATGCTTTTTTCCATATTCAGTATATTTGTTAGAGAAATCAGAATATAACATCTCGTTCAACAGATTGTCCGGTTTAGTGTCAGTCTTTCGTTTACAAACTTTGCCAAAGAATGAAGATGTGATTCTCTCTTTTCGGGCAACCTTCCATGACTGGCTACTTTGCCCCCGAGTCATTGTTTCTACCACCTGACAGTCATCTGCACTCATGTTTATGTTTGCAAAATGGGCTTCAAAGACCGAGGAACACTCTGGCGAGTTCAAGTTCACCGAGTCCCTGTACATGAGGTCAACTGAGTGGATAGTTGGTAACTCAGGCTCAGGTTCCTTCGGCACGGGAAAGTTCTGCAGCCAACCAACATTCAAGGATTTTTCTGTCAGTCTGTTTCTCAATCGTTCAATGTTCACTGTACTTTCTGTGAATGTAACTTTCTCTTTCACAAACAGTCCACTCACAGGTTTTCTCAATGAAGACTCGAACTTGTGTTTCTTGAAAACCACACACTCACTCTTTTTTGGACTCAATTTCCTCTTCCTTGGATTTGACCACTTACATTTTTGAGCTGTCGAGGAATGCTTGCCATCTTTCACTTTGTCAGAAATGTCTTTCACAGCGTACAAGAGCGCGCCAATGTGGTTACATGATTCACCCTCTCTGAAAATAAAAATAAAATAAAATTAATTAAATTTAAAATTTAATTAGCAAATAAATATGCATTATATGAGCTAGGTCACTTTTTTTGTATTTGAAGTTTCTCAGAATAATTAACTGTCTGCATATACAATGATTCAGCCAGAAAATTAAATCAATAATTAAATACTAAATTGCATACATTTTTGGTTAAAAGGAATGACAGAGACAATAAAAAAGAATACCAATATTAATTATTATTATTATCAAATATATACAAAGTAAACATAAATTTGAAATGCTTCAATCTTTTCTGTTCCTAATTGAATGAGAATACACATAGAGAATAATTTGAAACTTTTTTTGTAGTAATGAAATACTTGTCACGACTGCCTAAACGCATCAGGAATTTCATAATATTGATATCGTTTCACTTAATTTCTTTGTATTTTTCCCTTACATAAGGGGTCATATTATATAAAAAAAAGGGTCGGAAACTGCTTGAATCGCATTTTGTAAAAATGTTTTTACAGATATGGATGATAATTACAACTTTGAGTATTAATTCAAAATGATAACATAAATAATTACAAACCAAGCTACAAAATTATTTACCCCGCTGGACAATTACAAGCTGCGGAATGCACACATCCAGTCACTTTGGAAAGGAGCACCCAAGGTCGATAATCTGGTGACTTTTTCTTATCCGCTGTTGGAAATGATGGGATTACAGTTGCTCGGATGTAGAAATGACTTGTGTTTTCATCAATGTTTTGTGTCTGAAAAGGATTAAATAATCATGTTACATCTTTGCATGCTTCGATTCCTGTTTTACCTGAAATACAGACACTGCGAAACCTGTCAGACAGTAAATGCAATGTAAGAATGATAAGCATGTTGACCCTGTCAGACACAATGTCTACCAAGAAATTCGAACCGTTCACAGGTAACAAGCATGCCTATCTGACTCAGTAACTGATTGACCAAATACCTGACAAGATTCCAAGATATTGATGTCATGTAATTTTTTTGCAGATTCTGAAGTACAGGCTTTCTTTATCCAGGAAGTAAACACACAATGCTTTTTATGTTCAATCTATTTTCAGCAAAATTATTATGCATATCATATAAAAATCAAACATGATTATAGTATTTTTTATAGACATGATGCCATAAGAAATAATACTGACCTGGACTTTATGTACATGTCCATCTTCATAGAATACTTTAGACTTCAGATGTCTCTGCGAATTCATTTTTAAGACTATATAGTTGTAGATGTCTTTATCTCCAAAATCCGGGAGTATGGAATAATCTTCTGTCCAATTATCTAAGGAATCAGGATGGGGAATGTTCTCACATGAAGGTGTGACAAATCTGTGCGAACTAGCATCAGGCTCGAAATCGCCAGCGTCTTCTCTGTTTACATCCGAAATACCTAGTTTAAATGTCCCTCTTACACGATCAATTAATTGCTGTTTATTGCCTGACACATTCTGCCTACGGCTAGCCAAGTAGCTTTTCAATTCGCGTACTTTAAATCCCATCAAACTGTCATTTGTCTCACACGCGTCGTCAATTCCTTTGTCTGCGTCCGCCATCTTTGAAAATGAACACCCCGGAAGTAAATTTCTGAAGAGCTCTAAGGGGAGGTAATTAGGTTATCGTACGAGACAATTGTATTTAAGACTTCACCAGTTTATAAATTGTTGACCTTTTTGTCTTGTTTTTAGCCTCTGGATGTGTCAGATACACCCCTGAAAATAAACCTTCATGGTGGCCAAGCAGTGTGGATTTTAAATCCCCAAATTGTGATAGTAAAGGTACAGTTGCACTAGATTTGTGTTTTTTCCTTACCCAATCAAGCAAGGTGAAACAAATAAACTATGCTTAGAAAAAAAAATACACTTCCAAACATCAAAACTTCAAAATCTGTTGACCATGTCATACTCAGCACAACTTCACTTTGTTCATGTTGTTAGAACATTATGATCTGGAAAGGGCAAGTATCATTATGGATGAACATCATTTGAATACCCAGTTCAACGCATATGAACGAATTATATATTTATAAAAATGATATAAATTTAAAATGTATTTCCCAATAAGAAGATTTAATTAGTCTTTAAAATTACAAAACAATTGCAATGTCAAACCTTTATTCTTCTTTTTCTAAATCCTTTGCTTGGCATAACATTTGAGCCTTTTAGTACATGTTATAAATTAAGCTGTTCAGTTCCCAAATGAGAATTGTAAAATTAAAATATTTATTGTCATTGAAATTATGACCAAAATTCAAAAATCTGTGAACATGAGACCTTTTCAGCTTTACACCTTTTCTGATAATATAAGACTACATCAACTAGACTGGCATTTTGCTTTTGTACAGATCTTTTTTATCATGCTCTTGCTTTCTGCATAGAATTACCATTTACCTCATCCTTCTGAGCCTCCATTTGATTTTTATGTCACATCTGCTCAAAATGTGTAACGGCTAGAGAAATGAAACTTTTAGACATATTCATCTTGCTGTGAACGTGTGCACCTGGGTATAGTTATAAGCGCACATGTAAGCATTTGAATGACATTAACTAAAATATGCTTTTGTCTGGAATATCTATGTAGACACTTTATAGCAGAACTGTACTAGTTTTTAATCCGAATATAAATGTCCTTGCTTTTTGTTATTGCAAAGATAATAGTGTGGATTTTCCTCAATACATTTTCTTATGTTGTTATTTGTAGCAAGTAAACGCCTGAATGTGTCCGAGATGCGAAATATTATTGCGGCTTATTTGCAATTCTGCAAAGTGGATTATGTCATGTTTGTATCAATGTGTGATTTTGATAACTGGTAAAAGCATGATTGTTTGGATGTGAAACGATGTACCAATCTATAAATATGTTTCTCAACATACAGCTTTAAGTATATGTAGCTTCATTTGCTTAAATCAATTTTTTAGTTAAGTTTACGAAGTAAAATTTGTTGCTTAGAAATTTGTTTAAAATTTTTATATTGATCATGTTCGTTTCAAATCCAGCATGAGAAATGCATGAATTCTGGCATGAAATCTCTGATGGCTATGAAAAAGTAGTACACTGAATTAGTTTTAACATTCAATTACGGAGTTTTACTGTTTTCATAAAAATATATATCCAGCACTCGCAACAAAGACACAACAAAAAATATTTGAAATCAGCAAAAGACATCAGATATAAAGCCAGTAAAATGAACAGGAAGATAACTTCCCCTGTAATTTCATTCAGTTCAGAATTATTGGTTATGGTTGATTAAAAAAAAGGTTAAAATTTATCGAAGTTTACCTGTAAATTATAAACATGCTTGTGTTCTAATATGCTATTGGCACATATCAGTTTTCATCTTGTGGTTTAATATTTTAGTACCATAGTTTAAAAAAAATATATTTGGGGGGAATTTGAGAATTGTCTATTAATCTCATAAGTTTGCAGCCTTTACTAACATCGAACCCTCATCTAATTATGTTTGCATCATTTTTAACCCAACGTCATTTAAGATGAAAATGCATCCATGATAATGGCGGAAGGGCATGTCATGTTACCCCTGTCTGTGTGTGTATGTGTTTGTGTGGGACATTTCATGTCCGGCTGATAACTTTGTTTTGCATTATGGGATCTGGAAATAAATTGGCGAAAATGATCATCATATCAAGTCTAAGTGTCGCGTGCAACAACCATGTCCCTCGCTTCAAGGTCAAGATCACAGTGGACACTGAAGTTTTTGCATATTCCTTATATGTATATAGTGAAAGTACATGTTTATGTCCAATCCATAACTTTGTTGTGCATTATCGGATTTTGAAATAAATCGGCACAAATGATCATCATATTGAGACGACATGTCAACATTAAGGTCACAGTGGACACTTGGATATTGTTTGATATTCCTTATTATGTATATAGTAAAATTACATGTTTGCGTCCGTACGATAAGTTTGTTGTGCATGAATTTGAAATAAATTGGCAAAAATTATCATCATATCAAGACGAGTGTCAAGGTCACAGTGGAGTGGACACTTTGAAGTTGCGCATTTTCCTTGTATTGCCAATAACTTTGTCGTGCAATATGGGAAATCAAAATAAATTAGCACAAATAATCGTGACTAGTAAATTTATGCTGTATTAATGGTCAACATTATGTGTTGCACGCAACACTTGTTTTTTATGTCCAGTCAAATAAAATGGGAGCATCCGTGTCATTCAGACACATTTCTAGTCTAATAAAAATCTGCTGCATCAGTCCACTGAATCCAGTACTAAAACAAGTGTTGTAAAGTCTACAAACAAAGCAAAATTTATATATGACATAATATTAGAACATTAGGTTTTACTTACAAATCTTAACATATTTAAGAAAACCTATAAATTAAATTACATGCCAAATAATCTGCTATACAAAATCTTGAAAAAAAAGTACTTGTAGCAACCAGCCAACCAGAATCATTTGTATAATGAAGATAAATATAACAGTTTGACTTTTCATTGTGCTGCTTTTACACATTTAGACATTGATTGCCCATCCTTCTGTCATTTTGTAATAGATTAAGAAAATTTTAACATGTTGGTCTTGCTTGCCACAACTCTTTGATACCTATTCTGTTGTTTCTTTTGGCCATTTCATATCCATGCATGTCAAAATGTCACTGTCTTAATTTGGACTAAGAAAATTCAAATGGGCATTTTCTCGGTTACCATTTACTCTAATTTACTTTTTTTGTGTCTATCAGTAACATAGCTAGCTACACTTTTGATGCTTATGACCATCCCCAATCCACCATAGTATCCAATCTCAGTTTGACCTTGACCTGATTTGGACATCAAGTAATGGCTGACCAGCACCATATTGTAGCCACCACCTGCAGACATTTGTGTTTATTTTTTGTTAATATTATGAATGGTTTTGTTTTGGGCTTTCATTTTATCCTTTTTAAGTTTTATCAGGTATCATACAAATTCAGAAAACATTAATAATGAGTTGTTTCATATCACATAACTTCATCAATGTTTGTTGTTATTTTTTGCTTCAGTGAATGCGACACACTGAGTGAGGTGTCTGATAACTTGCTGCGGGACGATGACGAAGCGGAAACACGGGAGTTAGAACAAGGAGTGTTTGAGGTGGAGGATGGAATGTTTGAGGGCGAGGATGGAGTTAGTGAGGGGAGGATGGAGTGTGTGAGGGGGAGGATGGAATGTTTCAGGGGGAGGATGGAGTGGGTGAGGGGTGGATGGAGTGGGTGAGGGGGAGGATGGAGTGTTTGAGGAGGAGGAGGAGGAGGGAGTGTGGGAGGGGGAGGATGGAGGGGATGAGGGGAGGATGGAGTGGGTGAGGGGAAGAAGATGGAGTGGGTGAGGGGGAGGATGGAGTGTTTGAGGGGGGGAAAAGATGGAGTGGGTGAAGGGGAGGATGGAGTGGATGAAGGGGAGGATGGAGTGTTTGAGGGGGAGGATGTAGAGGGGGAAGAAGATGGAGTGGGTGAAAGGGAGGATGGAGTGGGTGAAGGGGAGGATGGAGTGGGTGAGGAGGATGGAGTGTTTGAAGGGAAGGATGAACAGGGTGAAGAGGATGGAGTGGGTGAAGGGCAGGATGGAGTGGATGAGGGGGAGGATGGAGTGGGTGAGGAGGAGGGTGTTAATAAGTTTAGGGAGGAAGGAGTGATAGAGGAGGTAGAAAAAAACTATGAATCAATGGACGAAACAGGAGAAGACACAGTTTCTGTTGATCGGATTTTAGAATGTAAGTATTTAAAATAGAAACCTGATTAAATCAACATAATAGTGGAACCAATGTTTGAGAAACAAAAAAATGTGCCCCCACACAACAGAATTCTCTTTGTAATGTTATGATGTCCAACTATTTTCACAATACTTTTAAGAGGATTCATTTCAACTTTCATTACAAAGATCAATGGTTTTTAGCCAAGTGCAATTCTAAAATGTTATAACTTTAGCTACAGCATTTATTGAATTATTCCCATTTGATCAAGACTTCTTAACGGATTTACTACATATCAGTTCTACCTTTTTGTTTTTCATCGTAATTGTGCATGTTTGTTAAAAAATATAGATCAATTATTTCAGTCTACGAAAAAAAATTCCTCTTATTATTTGGTAATAATATTTACAATTTATTAATGGACAGATTGCAAGACAGTCTGGGAAAAGCGGCGGTGCCAAAACTATTTAATATGTTCAAGTTTTGGCACTAAAATTTGGACCAAAAATGTAAAAGATATGAAAACAAAAGTGACAGATGAGGTGAGCATATGCTTGATTTTATTCCATCATTACTTAAAAACTTTACACACACACACACAAAATATGAAGGCAAAAATGCATTAAAAGATACTTTTGTTTGTGCAAATATGCCAGTTGCTAATGTTGCTTATGAGATGAATGAAGAACTCCAAATACAAATGGTTAAAAATGAATTTATGTATGCATTTAGCTATTTTACATGAAATAAAGATCATTATATTATATGTTATGTATACATAACAGTTTAAGAAAAATGCTAAATAAAAAGTAAAATTCCAATGAACAATCTCTTGAAGGCTTTCTAAGATTCGTTTTTGATTCCTAAGTTCAAAACTTAAGCTAGCAACCTCAGTCTCTAGAACAGAAAACATGCCAAAAATCTGTTTTCTTGAATCTTCTTAATAGGAACCCTGCTGATTTGTGTTTTTTATGCTTTATATCCCTCTGTTGAATAGGTCCTAGACTGCTGTTTCATGGGTTTGATTAAGCAAGAACAGGTATTCAGTGTTATACATAAAATCTATTATATATCTTGCAGAGCTCATCAATATTATGTTAAGTCTTTAATGTCAAAGAATCAAGAGATTTGATCATGATACGTTATTATACTTGTGCACGTAAAGGGCGATATGAAGGTAACGCAAGTCTGTAATTAATAGTGTTTTCACCGGTATGAGATTCCTGTATTGCTTGCAATACAATCAATAACTTTCAAATATTATGTATAGTTCAGTTTGTCAGTCATCTCAACTGTCAGTTCTGTTATATGAAAAAATAAATCTGATCAGGTGATTGATTCCATGTTTTTGCTCTTACTTACCAAGTTACGTGTAGTTTATAATAATATGTCCTTTTTTCAGTTTGAGTTCTGTGGGGATACTGCTTTGGGTGTTTTTAACCACAGGGGCAACCATTGGATTCTTCTGGTAAATATTTTACATCATCATTCCAGTCTTATTTTAGCTCCTTTCAAAGAAAAATAATTGCCCTGCTTATGAAAGGTTTGAACGTAAATTTTTCAAGCACATTCAAATAAGAACAGAAAAATAAACAGGCCAACTAATTGACTGACATTTATTTTTCTTGGCTCAGAATCAATGGCAATAATTTCAAACAGACAATTTGCTTATATTAGTGTTTGCTAAGCTTTTGTCTTACAGGTATTTTATCTTCGCCTGCACCGAATTTGGGTGTTAGATCCACTCGGAGAGTTGCCAGAAACACTGAAAGAAATACTCCAGTTATGGCGGTAAATAAGCTTTATGCATTCAGAACAAACACTCAGATACTAAAGAAACCCATTGAAATGAGGCACTGTGAGATTTCCTTACTGTGTCTTGATTGATTTTTATGGTGTGTTTTTTTTGTTCAGCTGAACATGAAGTCTTGGTGAGTGATTTGATACAGGCCCTGTTATTTGTCCGAGGGCAGTGGTATTGGCCCGAGGCTGAAAATGACAAGTTTATAACTATTCCTTTATATTTTTACCTTTTAAAGACGTGTTTAGTTCGATTGTTTCAATTTAGGTTTACATTTTGACTGCAAATGTCTCCGTAAAAATGTTAACTTATAAAATTAGCAAACATTTTCTAGTGTAACATAGCCATTTAGGTCAGATGGCACCATATATATAAGTTCACTGGCTAGAATTTCAATCAGCTGAATTTAAAAAAGATTGCAAAATATCCTTTACTCACTAACATTCAAAATGACTGCTGTTTTCTACATTTCCGCTGAGAATTTATTTCTGTTTTCTGGCCCTGTCTTATTAGCCAATAAAATCTCGTAAAATGGCTTTTATATCCATATCACTTCTCGGCCTGGGGCTGAGAACTGATATAAATTTAAGCAATGGTATTTAGGTAGGCTTGTATAAGATTAGAAGATGAGGCAGCTGGGCTTTAAATAGTCATTAAATAATTGAAAATTATTATTATTTTTACAGGTCCTATATGGCAGTCCGTCCAGAGCAGCAGCACAGGTGGAAGTTCATTGTCAAACCCCACCCAAAACAGCTTGACAGTTCATCCTGTGGCGTTTTCTGTGTAAAAGTGAGTAAATATGTTCATGTTATTAATAAAAAATAATATGTGATAATTACGTAAACAGTAATGAAATTGACAAGTGAAAGTGTAATGGTCAGTAAATCTTTGTGACAAATTGTCTATGTGATTGGCAAATAACAGTATGACACAGGTTTGCTTTTTTACATTTGAAGCCCTTATTGCAAAGGAATCGAGCTAGCAACTACATTTTTTTGTTAAAGTACATTGTCAGTATATGGATAAGTAAAATGTATATATATCTTGCCCTTTCTCTGTAAATTTGTTTTCCCTTTTGATTTTGTCAGTTTTGCAAAACTATTTATACCATTATTGTTACACATGAATGTGTCGTAAGATGAGACCTCTAATGTTGTTGTTTCATTGCTTTAAGTTTGCAGAAAAAATACTGAAAGGAGAGCCACTGATGTTTTCACAGGATGCAGACTCTGTTGTCAGCTATCGGTTGAAGATGCTGCAACTAATTGCAATGAATCAAGGTAAAAAAATGTTTTGCAGTTTAATTTATGCCAGTTTTAAGGTTGACTTCATATTAAACTGATTTTACTAAATCATAACAGAAGTATCTAATTGTACACAAATTTTAGTGCAAAAATGTATTTTTCAGATCCAATTGAAGAATTATGCCGTCTTTGTGGAAAAAGTGATGCGTCTGCAGAATGGGTAAGGCCACCATTTTCAAACCCTTCAATACAAGATGTGATGAAAGCCAATGCTCTTTAATTCTATGTGACATTCATTATTTAATTAATTAACACACTGTATGCTAGAAGTAAATTGCCTAGCATCAATCTGGTAAGTATATTTTCAGAGGGGAGCCAAAAGTTGTTTCCTTAGTAGCTATTTGTTAAATTATTATTATTAACATGACATGTAACATCTCTTGTTATTATGATGTGTAAGCATTAACTACAAAAAATGTATATGTCTTGCAAATACATTTTCAGGTTGGTTGTGACAGATGCTCCAAGTTTTGGGTCCACTTTGAGTGTTTGGCTAGGCAAGTGAAGACCATCGGCCATCAGAAATATTCTTCATATGCAAAAAAGGCGTACACATGTTGTTTGTGCCACTAACCATAGTTGTTGTTAGAAACCACATTTGCTCAAAGCCCAGGACCAATGAATACTGGAAGGGTGCAAAATAAAAAAGATTATTTCACAACCAATGTTCAGTTAATTGTTTGTGAATATACCATAACCTTGTCGTTTATTTATCAAACGTATTGTCCATTTTTTGACTGCACACATTTATCTATACATTGTATTTCAAATATATATGCTTGGAACATTTTACGTGTATCTTTGTTGCAAATAGTATGTGGTCTGAGAATTAATAATTTACATTTTGTACATGGTATATTAGGAAATATAAAGGAATTGTTAATTAGTTTTGGATAGTGGAAAATAAGTTTCATGTGTGACATTTTTTCGTTTATGGTAAAGCAGTAATTATTATTTCCACATGTATAAAGTCTTCAAATAGTTTTACCTAATCTATTCACCAAATAGACTGAGCTGTTCAATGCACGTTTAGTTTGTAATAATCCCGCCGTAAGTGTAGCTCTGGATAAGGTTTGCATGTAACAAATATGTTGAAACTTGACACAAGTCAGCCCATTTTGAACTTAGATTTTTAGATAAAAGTTGGTATGTACATGTAAATACATATCTAATGACTTCTTTATTCAGTAGAAAAATTACACTTTGGTCCATTTTGCAATTTCTCATATTAAGGCCCTTAACTTTCTATAGATAAATGATAAGTCCAGGGACACCTAGTTTAAAATGACCAGTATTGATGTATTTACTATTGATTAAAAAATAAAGCGCCTACCATTTCACTTACATAAATTAAGATTTTCAAGCAACGACTAAAGTGTCAAGAATAACTCTACACCATATTGTTCCTTACTCTACAAATACACTTTACTTCCAGCATACATATAGTTATAGTTATCCTATAGGCAAAATGAACAGAGTATTATATATATCTAGTTCGATGATTAAGTGATATGCACACGTCACTAGTTCGATGATTACTGTTGAAGTGATATGCACACGTCACTAGTTCGATGATTACAGTTGAAGTGATATGCACACGTCAATGTACTTACAATTTATTTGTTCGTTGTTATTTCAAAATAAAAAATTTAAAAAAAAACTTTGGAACAGGTGTTATTTAATTATTTTATCTCGTATTGGGTTAACAACATACAATACGTCGTCACATATATTGTGACGTTAACAACTTCAACGTCACCAGATTGTTATAGGCGTCAGCTAAGATCTGAATCTGCTGCTGATTTTGGCTATGCCTTACATAAGCTTTGTTTACAAGCATACCCCTCTGTACAATCAGATGCAAGAGAGATTTATGTCATTGACCAGTTCATTAACGGCCTGTCAAGACCGGAAGTTCGAAGTCACGTCCAATTTAGGCACCCCACTACAATTAACGCGGCAATTGCTTTGGCTATTGAATTTGAAGCATTTGAAGGCTCTCAGGGTATTCTAAGGAAACCTAGGTTCGAATCAGATCTATTGCACTCAGAATGCAATACCATTAAGGATGGGCAGAAGGAGAATGTAACGCTAGACAACATTGCAAATTTATTAAAGGCACTTAATCAATCTCTCAGTAGGAAGAATAGAAGCAGATCTAATAGTAGAGAACGAATTAAGAATCTGGAAAACACAGAATGTTACAAATGTCACTCCAAAGGTCACATAGCTCCAACATGTCCCCGAAATCTGTCGGAAAACTAGACGTGGCTGAGATTGAGCCCGAAATGTCAGCCATTGGAACTTCTGAGGTTCATGGGCAACAGAACATTATCTTAAATGCTTTCAGGACAAGGTCTTGTTTATTTGCAAAACTGACAATTAACAGCTATATTTGTCAAGCACTGATTGATTCTGGCTCCTCTGTTAGCATCCTGTCAACCAGTATGGCTAGAAAATTGAGATTAGATCTAAGTCAGCTAAAAAGGGTTAATCAAACCCTAACTGCTGCTAATGGTAGTGAGTTAGAAGTTTTGGGGAAAACAAGAGTTGATTTTCAATTAGACAATGAGCCATTTTCTTATGAATTCTTAGTTGCAGATTTGGATGAAATTAACGTTATTCTGGGTGGGGATTTCTTGGAAGCTTTTGACGTTCTGCTAATGTTTGGCAAAGCCTTAATGCAAATTGGTAAGCACAAAATCAAATTAAGTAGACATGAAAGCCAAAAAGTAGCACGCATTCGGTTAGAAAATACATGTACCATCCCCGCGGACTCAGAAATGACAATCAATGCAAACATAGATGGTCTATTTTTTGAACAACAAGGTATAGTTGAACCATACAAACTGGTACAAAAACGAGGCTTACTTATGGCAAAAACGGTTATTGATGCTAACCGAGCCGAAATTCCAGTTACTTTTATAAACTTGAAGTATAAAAATGGACCGAAATATGACAGTTGCCAGCTTGCAGCCAATTTTGTCAGTGAGTGAGATGAATGAACATGATCATAAAATTCAAGACTCAATTACCTTGCCTACTCACATTCAGCCATTACTTGATGAAGCTTCCGAAACTCTTAATACTGACCAACAAAATAAGCTTAAAAGTCTTCTGAATGAGTACAGTGACATATTTGGCGATGGTTCTGGAAAGGTCCCCCAGACAGACCTAGTAGAACATACACTTGATGTTGGAAACGCAAAACCAGTTAAAACTCCCCCAAGACGTGTCCCTCTTGCTCAGAAAGGTATTGTTGAATCTGAAATTCAAAAGATGCTCGATAATGAAATCATTGAACCTAGCTCCAGTGCTTGGGCGGCACCAATCGTATTAGTAAAGAAAACAGATAATACTGTCCGATTTTGCATTGACTATCGCAAGTTAAACACATTAACTAGGAAAGATGCCTATCCTCTACCTAAAATAAATGATGCCCTTGATACTCTTGCAGGTGCAAAATACTTCTGTACATTAGATCTGACTAGTGGATATTGGCAGGTTAAGATGGCCGACCGACATAAGCATATGACCGCATTTAGCTCACATTGTGGCTTATATCAATTTAAGGTCATGCCCTTTGGCCTTTGTAACGCACCTGCAACCTTTGAGCGATTAGTGGAATTAGTTCTGCGTGGTATGCAATGGAAACAGTGTCTTTGCTGATGATATTATTGTGTTCGGAAGTACATTTGAAAAAACATTTGCTAATTTAGCTGAAGTTTTCTCTAGATTCCGTGCTTCAAAGTTGTCTCTCAAACCAAAGAAATGTCACTTGTTCAGAAAACAAGTTGAATATTTAGGTCACCTTGTTTCAGAAGATGGAATTTCGTGCAACCCATCAAAAATCGAGGCAGTTTATTCATGGCCTGTACCCCAGAATAAGACTGAAATTAAAAGCTTCCTCGGTCTTTTGAGTTACTACAGAAAGTTTATACCCAATTTCGCACAGATTGCTTTTCCATTGACAGAATTAACTCAGAAAAGAAAACGGTTCTTTTGGTCGGAGGAATGCCAATCAAGTTTTGAACAGCTTAAAGAAAAGCTGATATCCCCTCCAATTTTAGGCTTTCCACAAAATATTGGGATGTTCATACTTGACACAGATGGGTCACAAACAGGAATTGGTGCAGTTCTTTCCCAAGTCCAGGATGGTGTTGAAAGAGTGACTGCGTATGCCAGTAAGTCACTTAATAAGTCACAACAGAGATACTGTACTACCATGATTGAATTACTAGCGGTTGTAACCTTTGTTAGACAGTTTAGGCATTACTTGTGGGGACGACATTTTCTTGTTCGCACTGATCATGCTTCACTAACATGGTTAAAAAACTTCAAGGAACCAGAGGGCATGCTCGCTCGGTGGTTAACAGTGTTAGACACCTACGACTGATTGCAATGACATAAGCGCAAAAGGCAACACTTTGCCTCGAACCCTAGCTCCAGACCCTAGCGTTAGTACTACGTGTTGCCCAGACGTTTGTAATGATGATGGTCCAGAACTTCATGTTTTAAATCATGAATACAATACTGACTCTGAATACAACGGGATGGTGGGAGGTGTTGACACAGTCCCCAGCGGTCAAAAAGGCATGCTGATGCCTAAAGCACTCAGTGGAAAGGCACGTAGAGAAGATGATGTTCATTGTTCTGTGATTCAATCCCCTGATGATAGGATACACGATTCCCAGCAGAATAAAATCGACAAAAGCACTGTGCTGTGTTCCAACTGGATTGAAAATTGGTCACCGGAACAGTTAGAGGAAATGCAAAGTAGTGATTCAGATATTAAAATTTTATTACAGTTTAAGTCCAATTCATGTGAAAAGCCATCAAGGTCTGCTATCAATGAATATAGCCAAAATGTAAGAATCTTGTGGAGTTTATGGGAATCCATGACAGTAAAAGACAATTTGTTATGGCGAACAGGTGACAATGGCTTAAGACTTGTACTTCCATCAACGTTAAGGTCTGAAATTTTTAAACAATTGCATGAGAGCAGATTGGCAGGACACTTGGGTAGAGACAAAACAATAGCTTCCATCAAGAAACGATTCTATTGGCCAAACTACTGTAGTGATATACGGCGCTGGGTTAGTTCATGTGAAATGTGTTCACGTAGATAACCCGGTCCAGGTTGTGGCAAATCAGAACTACAGCAAGATATCTCATATCAACCACTTGATCGTATAGCATTGGACATTTTAGGACCATTACCAATGACAAGTAATGATAATCAGTATGTTCTAGTGATCTCAGATTATTACACCAAATTTACAGAAGCATTCGCTCTCAAGGACCATACAGCACTCACTGTTGCTGATACTCTTGTCACACAGTTCATTTGTAGATATGGAGTTCCCACAATTATACATTCAGATCAAGGTCCTGAGTTTGAATCCCGTCTTTTGAAACACATGTGCCTACTTTTAGGAATACAAAAAACTAGAACTGTTCCTTACAATCCTCGTTCTGATGGTTTAGTGGAGAGGCATAATCGCACAATACAAGCAATGATGGCCGTGTATGTAAACGACAACAGAGATGATTGGGATGACCATTTGCCATTTATTATGATGGCTTACAGAGCATCATGTCACGAGAGTACAAAATGTAGTCCTAATTTACTTTTGTTTGGAAGGGAAATAACACTCCCTGTTGACGTTATGTTAGGACAGACCCCTAGAAAAGTAGAACCTTTATGTCCTTCAGAGTATGTGGAATGGATTAAATTGTCTATGGAAATGTCTTTCAAGCAGGTTTGCACTCATTTAAAAATGGCTGCTTCCAGGCAAAAGAAAGCTTATTCTAAAGGCTTGAAACCTAGAAAGTTTAGCGAGGGAGAGATGGTTTGGCGATGGTATCCACCTACTGCAAATCAAAAGTTAGGTTTGGCTTGGATAGGACCATATAAGGTGTTACAAAAGGTTACATCTGTAACCTACAAAATTGAGCATCAAAGTTCAAAAAAAATTGTAGTTGTACATGTGGACCATTTGAAAAGTTGTAATTCTCAAAGGTTAGGTGTAGATGATGAGTCAGTTTCACAAAATACTGATACGGAATCCAGAGGTGAAACAAATACTGAAACTGCAATTGAAGTAGACTCTGAAACTGCATGTGAATCAAGACCAGGTCCTATATCAAACGGTGAACCATACCGTACACGAGTTGGACGTACGGTCAAGCCAAAACAGATTTTTGATCCTAGCAATCTGTAAATGGAAGAGATGTTGTTGCAACCACATGACGTAGTGCTGTTAGTGTAAATACATAATGCTGTTGTTTCATTGCAAACACATGACGTAGTGCTGTTAATGTAAATACATAATGCAGTTGTTTCATTGCAAACACATGACGTAGTGCTGTTAATGTAAATACATAATGCTGTTGTTTCATTGCAAACACATGACGTAGTGCTGTTAGAGTAAATACGTAATGCTGTTGTTTCATTGCAAACACATGACGTAGTGCTGTTAATGTAAATACGTAATGCTGTTGTTTCATTGCAAACACATGACGTAGTGCTGTTAGTGTAAATACATAATGCTGTTGTTTCGTTGCAAACACATGACGTAGTGCTGTGAGGGCAAATTCGTAATGATGTAGTTTCATTTTGGTCATAAGAAGTATTTCATTTAGCGGAAATACATAATGGTCTTGTTTCCTTTAAATCAAATAGCGTATTACTGAAGTGTAAACATATAAATGGTCCGCTTATGTAAATAAATAATTAAGTTACTTAATTATGAGGACATCATGTTTTGATGTAACTGTTTCATTTCATTATGGAATATTTACTATAATATCATATTTATTTATTGTCTAATCATCATGGTTTAATCGGCCCCGGCCTTAGGGGGTACAGAGATACTTTGGCCGCATGTTGCATGCATAGGAGTAGAAGTCTTCTTAATTGCAAGGGTTTGTTTATCGGCTAGCGATGAAAGGTCATTATTGACCTAGTTATAGGACATAACCCATGTTATTGAGAGTTTGTTTAAGAACATGTGTAAATAGTTTATCATATAATTAGTTAACATTTTACAACTAAAAGGATTGCTGAATCCTATGACATCTTACTGCCATAACTGACCCGGTTTTACCAAAATTATTAATGATGTTCTTGATGAGCAATGAAAGGTTATTAATGACCTAGTTGTATAAAACAAGTCTACATGCACATTCATACTGTATACATCATCTCCAATATCTGATATGATGTAAGACTTATAAGAAAGTGAATCTATGGACGACCAGATTTAATTGTTAAAAAAAAAAAAAAAATTAAAAGTCAGTATTAATACTACCCTATACATCTATCCTGCACATACTTTCAGTTTGACCATGGCATCTATTGAGCTTCTTGATGGGATTACCCAAGAACTCGAAGCGTTCGAGGACCATGAAAGGCCTGTTTGGCCTAATCAGCCCACGGCCTGCAACGTTTGCGGCAAACACAAGTACGCCAAATATAGTAGCTACAGGCGCCATTGGACAGCCAAGCACGAACCGAAATTTACGTTGTACTTCTGTCCATCGTGCAATAAACGATATGGACGGAAGACAGATTTGGTGGCCCACCAGAAGAAGGTCCACAAATTACTGGCCACGCCAATAGAACAGGAGACCGAAAACGGGTGATGGAGGTTTCGTCACACTACAGTTTCGTCATACTTATTTTGTGTACGGGGGGAGTGGCGGTTTCGTCACACTGATATATAGTAGTGTATTATACATGGTATTGACATTGAATAAGATTTTTTGTTATGTGAATAAATATATTGAAAT
Organism: Congeria kusceri; assembly: GCA_027627225.1. NCBI lineage: Eukaryota > Metazoa > Mollusca > Bivalvia > Myida > Dreissenidae > Congeria > Congeria kusceri. The sequence continues at coordinate 69,672,394 of CM051029.1, read as the reverse complement.
ATATTGGAGTTTTTGTGTTATTTTTTGAGTGTGATTGAATAGAGTATCATAACAAAATATGGTTTTAATGGTCAATATAATTAAAATGAATTATGTATGCTTGACATGTAAAGCATGGAAATAAATAATATTATAAAAAAAATACTAAAATTATAAATGTTGTTGATTTTTCTTATGCTTATAAATATACATAAAATAACATATTAACCGCATTCCAATGATTAACTTGATAGTACAAACACATTAATTAGCGCCTTGCAAACAATCAATTAGCGACACGCGCCTTTAATTGTCAATTAATAAACAACTTGATAGTACAAACACATTAATTAGCGCCTTGCAAACAATCAATTAGCGACACGTGCCTTTAATTGTCAATTATCTTTAATTGGCAGCGTGGATTATACAAACTGTGTATTTAAACAGATAGAGTAAATATTGTCAATTGAACAATTGAACAAGAAGTATATAATATAGGTGAGTTGTTCATTGCAACCACAAATCCAATCATGGCTTCCGAATATCCATGCGTACACTGTAAACGGAACGTGAATGATGATGAACGTGCAATATCATGTGATCAATGTGAAAGATGGCAGCATCTGTCTTGTGAGACAGGTATCAGTCTGCGACAATATCGTAAAATGATGAAAGGTGAAGTCGTAGAGTGGAAGTGCAGCGAATGCAGCCGACCAGTGGAAACCGAAGACCTATCAGAGGTACCGGAGGTATCGGAGAGTCAAGCTGACAGTTCATACATGTCAGAACTCTCTGTCGATTCACGAAGAGACGAAGTCGAAGATCGGTCCTTCAATATAACTGGCCGGGACATTGTACAGCCGAATGTGCCACTAGACCAATCAATACGGGAACGTCCTCTGGATGCTGTGATACCAGAAGACAGACCCGTTACGTATGAAATAATAAGTGGCGGAAGTAAACGAGGCGGCAACAAGCTGGTCAGCAGCGATGGATATTCATACACTGCTAGGGTATGTACGATGTAAATAATAAGCAGCAATACCAAGAAAACAACAACCACAGTAATAATAATAATAACAATAATAATAATAATATAATAATAATAAATAATAATAATAATAAATAATAATAATTGTATATTTATATATAAAAGTAATAATTTAACATTATTTGTCTTATTATTTCAGCGTAGCAATGGAGCACGGACCTACTGGACATGCAGCATCCGGAGCAAGAACATGAAATGCAACGCCAATGTGAAGCAGTCCGGTGACATGTTCACAGCGTCGTTGGGTGGTCACACCCATCCCGCGAATCCTGGCGTTCCGAAACAAGTGAAGGCTCTTGCCCATGTTAAGGACAGGTCCAAGAAGAACGTGTTCCAGCCAGCGGCGAGTATAGTGGAGGAGGTCCTAAAGGAGCTTGTAACGGAAGACGACGTCAATCTGCCGAAACCGGCGAACCTTATCAGAGCTGCCAACCTCTTCCGACAACACATGCGACCCAAAGACCCAACCGATTTGAACTTTGAGGTAATAATACTAAATCATTATTACGTATTACATAATAATAATAATAACAACAACATAACATGATCGCTTTCTTTATTTACTTATCGATAATTTTATATTGTAGGTCGACGTCGACTTCATCGGCGAAGACTTCTTGGTGGAAGACGTGCGGGTGGGCGATCAACGCCACATCATCTTCGGGACTGCCAATCAACTCCATCAACTAAAGGAAGCCCGGAGATGGTTCCTCGACAGAACGTTTAAGCTGGTTAAAAATCCATTTTACCAGTTTTTCACCATCCACGCCTTTGTAAAAAAAGGCGAGGACACCAAACAAGTACCGCTGGTGTACGTACTGATGTCGAGGAGATCGAAGGAGGACTACATCCAGGTGCTGTCACGCATCCACCAACGCCTTGAAAATCCGCTGGTAGAGTGGTTCATGCTGGATTTTGAAGCAGGTAATTGTTTTACCATTGTATTCCTTGAAATTTGAATAATCCTCTTTCAATATTTTTATCGAACTTAGAATATCTATTTTTACATTATATATTTTATCGAACTTTTATTAATGTAAACTTTACTTTTTTCTTTCTTTTTTTTCAGCTGCGTGGCAGGCGATTCGACAGCTGTACCCAAGATCGACAGTCAAAGGCTGTGTATTCCATTGGAATCAACGTGTGTACAGGAAGGTAGTGAACGAGGGTCTCGCAACAGCTTATGCGGCAAATGGCGACAAGTTCCTCTTCTTGAGGAAACTCATGTCCTTGCCGTATCTGCCAAGTGAACACATCGTTCCTGCCTTCGATCAGTTGATGATACAGGCTGAAGAGGATCTACAATACTTGTGTATATTACTAATTTTATTTACTCATAACATAATAAACAAAATTTTCACAACCTTTGTTAATTATTTCAGACTGGCATCGAAGAATAAACGCAAGGGCAGGGCGTGCCGACCTAGGTTTTTATATGCTTTGAGGCGGAGACGGTGGACCTGACAATCCGCCTTGTGTCGGAGCACGCCCTAACCCGTGTTCACAGGAAGAAGTACAAGGAAATCCACGGAAGATTGTTCGACACCTGGGACAAGTACGAGGACGACGAGATCACGACCACACAACTACTGAGGACATGCAGCCACATCACGGGACTTGGACCAGATTCGACGCACGACCCGATCCACGATGAAGACGTCTAAAAAGGAATATCAAGAATATAACAAATGTGTGTAGTGTGTGTACTATAGACTGCTGGTTGTGAACAGTGTGATGTAATGTATCTGTTTTGTATTGTATTATTTATTGTATTTGAAATGTTTCCTTTGTATATATTGTATATATTGTATGTGTTTGTGTCACTATATTTTTTATTATATGTAAATATTATTAATGTATTGTGTAATGTAATATTTTACTAAATGGATTTTTGGATGTCCGTATCAATAATGAATGTTTGATATGCAAAATGTAAATATTTTTGTTGAATTTCAAACTAAAGGTGCTAAAGTTGCCCAATATTATTCACACCTATACGGTGTATGCTATATATTACTATTGTGACGAACCCTCTACCCGTTTTATACACAAAATTAAGTGTGACGAAACTGCAGTGTGACGAAACCTCCATAATTCCCGAAAACAGATCCTTCATCGATCCTAAAGGGACACCTCCTTATGTGGTGGACCACAAAAGTAGGCTGCGCCAAAAACGTGCCAGGAAGGCAGATGACAACGGCGTGTCCTTGACGACGGAGCGAGCTGATTGCCGTGATGAAACGTTCGAACTTACAATCGACAATCGTGTTGGTGTCAAACATTTCAAACATTAGTTTTGGTCTCCTGTTTATCATTCCTGCTGTTTTGTGGGTTCAACTAAATTAACTAAGCATTTATAATTTAGGTTTTAAGGGGAGGGGAATGTAGCAGGAATGATTATTTACTTATACTTTTTACACTTTTAATCTTGTAACCAGTCTACTTTATTTGCTGACCATTTATTCCTCATAGACTTCATGGTGTTTAGTTATATAACCAGTCTATTTCTGGCTACTTTATTTGCTGACCATTTATTCCTCATGGACTTCATGGTGTTTAGTTATATAAATGGGAGGCCAATACATCTATTTCTGTTTTATGTTAAACCTAATGTATAAAACTTGTTATAATTATAACGTAGTGTTTCGAGTTAAAGCAGGGCCTCTATTTGTGATTGCCTGTTAGGGTATATAAGCCTGTGACTTTGCTGAAACTGGGCTTTTTCTCACGAACACGAAAGGTAATTCCTACATACGTTGACGAGTAAAAGTCATTCCCCTCCCATTACTAGGGAGGTAAGGTGCGCGTCGCATTATTGGTTTCCCCTTCTGGAGCTATGTAAATAGGTCGGTTGAAACAAATGTGATATTCATTATTCAAATGACGATTATCAAGGAAACAATGATTTTGTTTACTAAAATTAGGATTAATTGTTAGAATTGTACCATTTTTTTATGTCATAAACGCTTATTAAGTATAATATTTGCTTTCAAAAAGTTGTAAACTTCCGGGTTCGTCGCCATTTTAGGCGCCGCCATACTGGAATCTCCGTTACTATGGTTAGAAAACCTGTAGATAGCACCACTGTCCCAAGCCTCACTTTCAAAGTAAAGTACTTGTTTTGTAGATGAAAGCGCCCTCTTTCGAATGATATACAACATCGTGGGCGATTTTTGGCGCAAATAGGAGAAATTTGTGTTCCAAAATAGGGAATATTTAACAGCTCTGATTTGCGTGAGTGACCTTATATAAAATGTTGCAAAATTTTTTGTAGAATATTTGGTGTATATGCTTCAATTTAACATCAATATCGATTGTTTTTACATTATCACATTTCTTCACAACCCCACCCGAAAAATTGACCATAACCGGAAGTCAACGGAGACGTCAAATTTAATGGGTTTTCGCGATGTAAACAAACGTTAATTTTTTAAGTTGTTGACAGTTAATCTGTCGATATAATTTAACTGCGGCTGTTTAACCTGCATTTACGTCTTTAGTAAATGTTAAAGGTATTATAGGTATTGAAAATAGGTTTAATGTTGTCTTTTTAAGTCGTACATTTATACAAAACTTAAAGTATTGAAGTAATATTGTCAATATTATTGAATGGTGCATTTTTTTTCATTTTGGGGTATATGTGATTAATTTATACGATTTCAGAATATCATCATCGAGTCATGACTGAAAGTGATAGTGAACTATTTAATTTGTCAGGCAACACACTGCGTACATCGCCATCAGAATCACGAGAACTCTTGAAGTCTGAGACTGACCCGGAAATAGAGCCTGAGTCTGAGACTCAGCGGGGAAGCACAAGTCCAATTTTTCCGGCAAGGCGTATACCACATAGGAGACTGGTAAGTTTTGTGTGTGTATCAAAGTATGTGTAATCCATATTAGTGCTTAACATGCTTATTTATGCTTGACAATTAATTATGCTCTCCCTGAGTATGTATAAACTTTCCATAATCGAGGATAATGTAAAAGGATGGTAACTTTTGTGACTATGTTTATGCTTATTCTGTGTTATTCTGTGTTAATCTTTTTTCAAAAAATGCTTACTATAACCTAGTTGTAGTACTCATAAGCTAGAACACTAACCATTACTAACCATGCACTGTCTTGTATTGCCCAATATTGCATGATGGTAGAATGTAGAAATAGTCTTTTCCAAGGGTGCATGTCTTTTGCATGTCCGTGCAGTCAGAGATTTTTTTTCGGGGCTTTTGTAATAAAACAAACTTTATTCATTTACTTTTATCAACAATAGAGAATTTAAGGGGGGAAATGGCATACTTTTCTAGTGGGGAAAATGACTTTATTTGGCTAAAATTTGCCCCTACCCCCCAAAAAAAATCTCTGACAGAGAACACTGTAATGCTTTATAGTATTGTAGATGCTAAACTTTGCTTTCAGAACAAAGATACTATACCTGTATATGCCACATTAGATGCATCTCCTTCCTCATCCTACTCCTCTGTGTGCACAGTAGACTCACAAAAAGATCTGTTTGCTAGCTCACCCTCAAGTACTAATGTAGAAGACATATCATTTGATAGGGTGTGGGACATTTATGCAGATCCAAACAAGGGACTATATAACTTTCAACCAACACAGTCCACCTCTTTAACCCAGCTTAGTGATCAAAACTGTTGCGAGCATATGAAAGAAATTGCATCGTTAAATGAAACAATAGAACATCTGAGATTAGAAAATGCAAAACTGAAAGAAAAACTTAAGAACTGTACGTGTTCACCATCTAAGAAAAAAATGAAGTAATATTATACACTATTTATGTAAACTTAGTTCCTCTATACCAGCTGCATTAATTTTAAGAAATGGCATTATCAAATGAAAGTGTGTATAGTTTTTTAAAAACAAATGGAAAGAAAAAATGTTTTGAGTACTTACAAGACAATGATAACAGATTAGTTAAGCCAACACAGCAGGCTTATGAATATCAGTTAAACAAGTTAAGCAAAACATGCTTGAATTTTGAAAAAACTAAAAGTAGGCCATCATCAAGGGAGAAGTATGACAAGTTTTTATCAGACACTTTCCAATTTCCCCAAGTGCATGAAAGTAAGCAAACATTAAAAGTGACTTCAGATGAGAGTCTTGATATGAGGCAAACCCTTAGAAATGAAAAGGAGAAAACTCTAACGTTAAGTGAAAAAGTTGTTAAGCTGTCAGAAGAGAACCAGAAAGTTCAGAATGAATTAGAAGTAAAAAAAGATTCATTACAGTCTGTACGATTGAAATTAAAAAGAAGAAGTGCTCGCGAAAATTATGCAAATGAGAAAATTAAAAGGCTAGAAGAAAATGTAAATAAAGAATGTTGTGAAGTCAGAGAAGCTAGAATACAGTATCTAGAAGAACAATTGAAAAATAAAGACATAGAAATTGGCCAACTCCAAGACTCATGTGAATATCTTCAAGATTTAATTAACGAAAATATAGTTGCAAAGAGAACTTTAGATGTGTATGATGAAGAAAGCAAACGGTATACACCGATGTTCAAACAATGTGTTTACGAAATACTACAGCATAATGTAAGTGCATCAAAAGTTTCAGCGGTTGTATCTTCTGTGTTGAAGCTAGCTAACATAGAAGCCAATAAACTGCCATCTACACCAACAGTTTTAGAAATGAATCTTCAAAGACTTTGTCTAGCGCAAGAACAGTTAATTGAAGTGTTTTCTAACAAACAAAATACAACACTGCTTACAGACGAAACATCAAAATTTTGAACAAAATTCATGGGCTATGAAGCTGCAGATGGAGATGGCAATCTTTGGGTTCTTGGTATTAGGGAAATAGAAACAAAATCAGCTGACAATACTCTGAATGTCTTTAAAGAAATTCTTTTTGATTTAGATGAAAAAAGTGCCCAAGCTGATAATCAGACCTCAAAAGATATTGTTTGCCATATAAGTGCAACAATGTCGGATAGAGCAGCCACAGAGGTCAAGTTCAATAATCTACTTGAACAGTTTAGGAAAGAAACACTGCCTCTAATATTTCATCAATATGACAATTTTACAGAAGAAGAAAGGGCTTCAGTTGAGACACTTAGTAATTTCTTTTGTGGTTTGCACGCATTGGTTAATTTTGCAGAAACTACTCAGAAATGCTGTGCCAAGGTTGAAAATACCATATTTAGTGGTGAGTCGCCAATTTTAGATAAACAGTTTGCTAATAATGCAGAACCAGGGACTTGTCGCCTCATAACGACTGCTTCAAAGGCATTTGGTGAGGGTTGTCAGGGAGACCAAAAAAGTGGCTGTCAGGGTAGTTTTCAGACATTTGTTCAAGACTTTTTAACTGAGCAACATATGAAGTCTGTTCCTTTAAGGTCATACAGGGGATCCAGATTTAATGTGTTATTTTCAAATGCTGCATCAATCTTTTTCCTACATGAGAAAATGATAGAATTCTTGGAAAAGAATGGGGCAGAAAATAGATTGCTGAAGAGTATTTTGTTTGACTTGAAAACTACTGAATATCTAGCTGGGCTTAAAGCATTAGGACTAATAAGCAAGTTTATAACATGCCCGCTTTGGTCACTTTTAGAGGATAGGAATGTTTCCATCATGGATATGAATAACATATACCTGGAGCTTATTACTTATTTCAGTGATGTAGCAAATAACTTAGATGACTTTCTCTCTGGAAATTTGATACTGAATTTTGGAGAAGACAGGATCAAGAAAGACCCGATGTACTATGCATTATTGCAACCGCGAGACTTTGATCAAGTAGTTCAGACATATTTCGAAATAATTTTAGCTGCTTTGTGCCAGTTAGGTCAAAAATTATACAAAGAGCATTTACCCGGTGGAAATCATACCAACATGACAGAAGAACAGAAACAGAAGTTAAAAGGGGTTCCCAAAACATCAGTATTTGCAGAAAGCATGTTTGGACAACTTGACTATTTGATCAGAACAAAACCAAACTTATCAACACTGGCTGCCGAAGCATGCATAATGTTTGTGAACAATAAAACCTTAGATTGGCTGAAGTCAAAAGACGAAGCTTCGAGAAATGCCCTTATTAAAGCTGCATCTAAAGGTGTATCAACACTCAGATCAAAGTTCAAGTCACGTTTGAAGGAAATTGAGAATAATAGACGGTTAGCTTTACAGGAAAAGATTGCAAAGAAAGAAAACCAGGACAGAGAGAGATTGAGAAAGCAGGAAGCATATACAAACAGTATTGTTAGACACGGTCTTTGGCAAAGTGAAAGGGAGATTGATGATATGATTGCAACATACGAAACAAGTGCTGAAAAGGTGGAAGTTTTAAAATCCCAGCTAAGATTTAGCAAAGAAGTGCTTAAACAAGTGACAGATGATAAGAGTACATTTAATTTTACAAAATCAGTGGATGGGAAGAAAGCAAGAAAAAGTTTAAATCCTGAAGAACTTATTATTAACCTGAAAACACTAGTGAAACAAGCTATTGTTAAAGACACTGAAAACAACAGTAACAGACACATGCTAGTGGGTAAGCGGGTGAAGCACAGACAGATGGTAGAGGAAGATGGTCACTTAGTTGGGAAATGGTACAATGGAAGAGTTATATCACAGGTGATTAACTATAGCAGTGCTTAATCTGTATAACTTACTGCATATTTTACTGGTAGTTTAATTGTTGGAATAACTATTTGCATGTTTTACTAAGAATAATAACACTAACAACAGTAATAACAATGACTGCATATTATTTCAGATAAATATTGATATATCCACTATATAAGTAACAGAATGCATTGGCAAATACATCAGTCATTGCATAACATTTTTCAAGACACTTGAAAATCTTACTTGTCTGAACTCATTTCTACTTGCCCCTAAAATTGGCAAAATTGAAGGCATGTTGAAAATAATAAACAGTCATTATGCCTAGATTGTAAATAATAAGTCATTTTTGCAGAGATAATTAAACACACTTGAAAATTGTTAAGTTTTGCTGAATTTTCTTGCCCAGGCATGGGGCAAGTGAGTTTATTCGAAGACTGATACATGACAAAAACAATATCTCATTTTAGGTGCCGGCATTTCCACAGTGGTTCAACATAGTGTATGACTGTGAGCCTGAAACTGTGTATACGTATCATTGCCTTGATGCTGACCTTGAACAGACTGACCTTCAAATATTGATTTAATGGTAAGCTGTTACACATTTCCAATTCACTTTGATTTGTGGATTATACTTACACTAAAAGGGATGCATTGTAAATTTTGTAAAAAAAATATGTAGAAAAGTAAACTTGAAAAGTCCTCTTGATGTAGATGTACATGTATAATTTTGTGAAATGAGCGGCAGAAAACCGTGTACTTTTCAAAATGCTGTAATTTTCTTATCGTTAGAGATAACAGATTAAAATAAACTGCATTAAACTACAAATTTCAAGAGCTTTCCAGTGATATATAACAATCTATGTTTTTTAATTCTTCAAAAATTGACCTTCTTCCCTACCATTACATTTAAGACATTTGATTCTATTAGTTTATATTTAGGAGTCTTGCTTTGGTGATAATTGTACTTCCGTTTAAATACACATTAAAAAGAATGTTAAACAAATAAACTTCATGTCATGGTATTTGTTTCTGTTTTCATTATAATCCGGAGTTAACTGGTATCTAAACAACAACGTAGTAAGCCGGTTACAATCACAGGTACTTGACACAATTTTTTACCCTTATATCTATAATAAAAGAAAAGGTATCCAACGATGATATAACAGGTGCATTAAACGAGCATGTTAAACTGCTTAAAGAACGACCAAATCACTAATATATCGTTGTGGTCGCCGACAAGAAACATCCATCTACGGGTTAACACTTTTTATTTGATGAAAATCCGTCAAATATATCCAAAATAGCTCAAAGTTTCACCAAAACGACCCCGAAATCGAAGTGTGTAAATCTCGACGTCCAATGACTTTCATAACAGAACGTGACTCTTGGTCGATTTTTCACAGTTTATCACTAGCTAATGCTATAAACTCCACGTACGTTTGTCAGTGACAAGTTCTTCCTTCGAAATATGACGGTCTTTAGTCACAGGTGAACGTTAAACTTAGGAAATGTAGAAAAAATACGCTAAATATTATTTTTTGTAACACGAAGGCTCCATATTATTGTAGGAAAGCGGTGAATCTATATCTTGTTTCTGAATGGCTGATAAGTCATTCAGGTCTACTCGGTCTTTATCGCCAGTAACAGCAAAGTGTGTTTGCGCTGACTTTCGCGGAATTTTGAGAAGCGTGTATTGCATTAATAAAATGAACAGGGAACAACAACGGGCACTGTTATATGTGCAGAACGGTCACAGTGTGTACGTAGGGGGTTCCGCTGGTACTGGCAAGTCGTACTTGGTACGAGAATTGGTTTCATGGGCGAGGCAAACTGGAAAACATACAGCACTGACATGTACAACAGGAGTTGCATGCTGCTTGTATCCACAGGTTAGAGATTTACAAATTAAACATTTCACACTCGCTTTAAACATCAGTAGATTAAAGGCGGGTGTTATTTACTAATAATGCTTAACAGAATAACATATCAGAACGATATTATCGTTAAAATAAACTGATAAATTAATCGTGGAATGTAACCCGGACAAGTCTAGTAAATGAATCGTGGAATGTAACCCGGACAAGTCTATTTTAGTATAGGTAGGTTGAAATTTATTGATTGAAGATTGCACGAAATCTTAATATTTAAAAGGCAGCTTTAAATTGATATTTACAATTAATGTGTGTTATTATCAATCCATGTTCGAAATGGATGGTTCTTAACATTCTGGTACAGTGTAAAGTTTTTGATAAAACCCGTCGATCCCTACATTGTGTAGTGGTAGTGCTCCAATTTTCCCACGGTCATCAAAACATTGCAGCATGTACAAAAATATATAAACATTGGAAGAAAGCTAATCATTATTGTCGAACATTATTGACCTAGGCTAGAACTCATGCTAGAAACACAGATTTAAATGCTTGACCATGCAAGCTGCAGACAAGATTCACTGAAATTAATTCAGTCAGTATGGACTTTTGTACAGTATTATTAAAGGGACTTGTTCACAGATTGTCAAAATGACATTTTCCCAACTTTTTGTCACAGATTCAAAAAATAAAAGAACACTGTACATCAGGGAGCGAAATGACACTAATGGCGTAGACTCATTATGAAAATACAGTTTCGTTTATGAATAGTGATCATTTGAAATTGATAAAATTATAAAGCGTTACAAACGCGAAACGATTGAATAATTTGGAATGTTTCTGTTGTTTCCATTAAATTTTGTAACAACACGTGGATCACTTATATAAAGTATTAAACGCAGGCTTCTTATAACAGTCCGGATGGCCGAGTGGTTACGGCGATAACCTTTTAATCCAAAGGGCACTGGTTCGAGCCCCGATAGGGACAAACTTTTTTCTTTTAATTTCTCTTTTTTAATTCTATTCTTGTTATTATAATGGAGCTCTAGAGTTCCGATGTTTAAATCTAACAATTTAAGGCATTAAATGAAACACTTCAAAAAATGTCCCAATCTGTGAACAAGTCCCTTTAAAGACATAAAGTTGAAATGTATCTTACAATCATGGTGCTTATTTTAGGCGTTATAGTGTATATGTAAGCTATGTTGCAAAAGTACTTGTAATACTTTGTTATTGTCAAACCAACTAGTATTCATGATCAACTGATTGAAACAAATGAGTTCAGAGGTCAATATTGTTTGACAGTAGTATAATAAAAGCTACAGATGCAAAATTTTAATTATATACTATTTTAGATGGAATTTGCTCTGAACTACAGTATGTTATTTCCAGATGTTCAACCCCATGACCTTGCACAAATGGAGTGGGCTTGGAGACGGAAGGATGACAGTCAGTCAACTTGTCAATCTGTCCACTGATGACCGCTATGTGGCTGCATTTGACAGAATCAAGCTTACGGACATATTGATTATAGACGAAATCAGCATGTTAAGTAAGGCCATGTTTGATAAACTTGAAGGACTTATGCGCCATATAAGGGGAAATAGCACGGTTTTTGGCGGCTGCCAAATAGTGCTTGTCGGTGACTTTTTGCAGCTCCCCCCTGTAAGAAATGCAAGGTACAGTGACCTGGGTGAATTCTGTTTTCTATCTGAATCATTTCCAATGCACAGAATTTTCCTACAAGAAGTGATAAGACAAAAGGATGTGACTTTTTCCCACATAATTAACAGTATTGCACTAGGCAACATAGATGAACAGACCGCAGATTATGTTAAGGGATTGAGTAGGCCATTAACTGTAAGCAGCACAGAGACCGTACGGCTATTCTCCAATAACATACTGGCTGACATGTACAACAGAGACTGCCTTCTCAAACTTCATGGTGAGGTTTTTGAGTTTGAGGCTTTAGATGAGGGCGAAGAGAGGAACTTGGCCAGCTTGACTGTGCAGAAAACGCTTTGGTTGAAGAAAAATGCTAAGGTAATGCTACTTCAGTCTCTATTAGAAAAACAATAAATGATTTTTTCAAGTTGAATCAGACATGTTTTCGTTATAAAATGTCAATGAGGGTTTGCATTATAGTTTTTGAAAGACAATTGTTTTTAGTTTAAACCTATTTATTTTAACTCGATTGCATCGAAAGCCTAAGGCTTATTGAGACGCTCTCGAGTTAGTTTCCTGGGTAGAACCAGTACTTGGTGTCTTTGGGGGAGAGCTAAAGAACGCTCCCACAGTGGGGATCAAACCCATGACCTACCGGTCGCTTAGCGGACACCATATCCACTATGCCACGGCGACGTTAATTTTTTTTTCGCTCACCGAGTCTAACAAAAGGGGAACTATCCTACTTCTTCCAGCGTCAGTGTTCTTGTAACCAAATCTTGAATTTTTTGTATTAGTTCAATTATTGTCAATATATTGTATAATATGGCTTATATTATACTATCATGCACTTAAAATAGTTGAGTGCACTTTCCACTGACAGCTCTTGTTTGTTTACCAGGTTATGTTGCTGAGGAACATCTCTGACCAACTGGTTAATGGCTTATGTGGCAGAGTGGTGAGCATAAGAGAAGGGGAGGTAGATGTGTTGTTCCCAACGTTGGACAAGGTGTGCACCGTTACCAGGATGAACTTTGCAGGTATGGAGTTTAAACATGCATTCAGATTGGTTTCACCAAGGTGAACTTAAGTCACAAAGCCATATACTGTTTCTGGAGTGTTAAATTCTTGTAAACCTCATTATTAAGGAATATTAGATACTAAGTACATGAAATACGATCATATTGATATGTAACAACTTTTCCATTATTTAAACATTTTTAAGGACATGACATACACATTTTGAATCACCAACTTTATGAATTAGGCTAACTAAAAAATGTATTTTTGGACTTCCCCGACCAACCATTATTGAGTCGGTTGGGTAACTCCACATATTCATTTTTTAATTCAACCCTATTCTAAGTTAAAATTTTAACAACCTTGTGATATTAAAGAAGACATTTTTCATGGACTTAACTGTGTTCCTTCTATGCACAGTAAAATTAACCTCTATATTTTTTGTGTAAGCATGTTTTCAGTTTTCGCGTTTACACCATGAACATATTTAATTACGCAATGATTTTGCCAGGTACGCAAAAAATCATTGCCTCTTCGTCTCTGGGACGCAGCAAAAATTTCAATAAAAACATGAATTTGCTTCAAATAGCAAGTATTTCTGTCCACAAAAATTGGAATAGAAATGGACACATGTTCGTGATTTCATTTTATCATGTTACTATGATATCTTAAAGTTGAGCTAGTCATTTTAAAGTTGAGCTATAGTCATTTTGTTTAAGTTTGTTTGACACAATAAACGTCTAATTTAAGGAAAGTGTGTTGTTTTTTCAGACTGTCTATTGACATTTATTTGATGATAGGAATTATATTTATTGAGTAAGGAGGTGTTTAAATTACTGAAACACATATTAATTGGATCCAAATAGTGGGACGCAACAAAATCTGTTTGGGACTTAACATGTGTGTAGGCACTGAGTCCCAAGGACTCAGTGGGATTTTGTGGAAACGCGAACACTGATGTTTTTATGTAGTAACTGTAAAGGTATCCTTTTGTTCACCTATTAAACATTATATTATTTGCAGTATTTGATCCGTCATCGAACAGAAATCTTGCAGTAAGGAACCAAATACCACTGAAATTGTGTTATGCGATGACAGTACATAAATCCCAAGGAATGACTCTAAGCAGGTATTGTTAGGCCTATAATAGAAAGTTGTTTGTTTCCACTAACCCGACCGACCTTAATGTTTGGTCATTATTTTTATGGGTATTTCATGTTGAGTTTTCGATTATTTTTTATACATTTGATCATGTTCTTTTATTATAGATGTAAGGGTAAAAAATTGTGTCAAGTACCTGTGGTTACAATTATTCCTCATAGAACACCTCATCTGAAAAAAAACACTTCCATACTGACCTTTACCTTGTCCTTTTTCGGAGTAAAATATGCTAAAAATAGAACACGTTGGACACATTTCCTATTATTTCAAGCAAATTTGTTTTTAACTGTACTTATCTGGTTGGAAAGATACTTCTACTGTCATTTGCAGTTCTTTGAGTCCAATCTCTCCCCTTGTGAATGCAAATGTGTATATGATCTTTTCGCGCCAAAACACCCAAAAGGAACTGACAATCAGATCGGTTACAAAACACTATGTATGCATAATGGTTACAAACAACTAGACTATAATTTACTAGCATCGATCACAAGCTGTCGGACTTAAAAATACGAATAGCCGAAAGAATAAATTTTTTATTTCGAATAGGTCAATTTTCATTATATATTGTATCTATTTATATAAAAGTATCATATATATGCCCCTTGTCTACTAGTATCATGTAGTGGTTAAATAAGTCCCTTGTCTTGTATGTGTCCATTTGTTTCCTTTGTGACATTCATGCAGCCCCCTGTCCTGTGTGCGTCCAGCCATGTACTGTGATGTCATTCATGCATTGTCCAGTCGGTTTGCAAGGTTTATGATCAACACAATTTTGATTGGTCAGGTTCGAAATAACATGTTTCATAGATGTGAAATAATTGACCTTGCCTTCTTTCCTTTTTATCTAGACTTGAGTTGCAAGACTTACATTTATCTAACATTTTAAATAATTATATTTTTGTTCATTCTACATCATCCAACCTGGTCAGTGTGCTAATATTTGTTTCAATTTGTATTTGCATTTATTAATATAATTTTATTGTAAATGCAATTCATTTCATTTAAATATAATTTATTTAATGAAATGCGCGAATTTTCGTATATTGAAGGTTTATAATTGTTTTGTGAATTTTGTGATATATTGCAATTCTATGTTGTTTGTTTTAGGTTTTTCATTTATAATATATAAGATATATATCAATCCGATATATTTTCGGATCTACAATAAAACTGCTCGAACGTCGAGACGGTGTTGGTTAATCTTCACCCCACCCCACTATATTATAAAAACTTAATTTAGTAGTAGTAGTAGTAGTAGTAGTAGTAGTAGTAGTAGTAGAAGTAGTAGTTGTAGTAGTAGTAGTAGTAGTAGTAGTAGTAGTAGTAGTAGAAGTAGTAGTAGTAGTAGTAGTACTAGTAGTAGTAGTACTAGTAGTAGTAGTACTAGTAGTAGTAGTAGCAGTAGTAGTAGTAGTAAAAGTAGTAGTAGTAGTAGTAGTAGTAGTAGTAGTAGTAGTAGTAGTAGTAGTAGTATTACTAGTAGTAGGTATAGTTGTCGTGGTATTAGTAGCAGCAGGCCCGGCAAGTTAAAAGTGGTTCGGCCAAAGTGTGTGACAAAAACAAATTGTAGGGAGGGGGGTCCACCAGTGCGGCCAATTTAAGGGGTTTTAAGTATTGGACCGGACCACTTTTAACTTCTTAAAAGAGAGTTTATTCAGTTTTTTATTCCTTATCTGCATGCTATAAACATAAATTTATATATACGGGGTTGTTTTTACCTGGCAATAAAACAGCCCGACTCCAGACTGTCCGTAAAGTCATGGTAACCAATAAAATAAATAAATATCGTTAATTGATCGATGCATATTTGGGCAATAAGTTTATAAAACAAAAGTTGAAATATCGTTCTTGCCATTTAAGCCCACAGTGGTAGTGGCGTGCGGCGTTGTTGCGAAATAATAATACATGAGTATATCGGAATTGAAAAAGTGAAATGCCAACACAAACATTTCATATGCGAATATATTTAACATTCATTCATGGTTAAGGCCGTAATAATAAAAGTAAAATATAAGACGACGCTCCTATAGGCTTTCTAGAATAAACAATTTTCAGTGGAAGCTCTCCCGGACCCCCCTACAATTTGTTTTGTCACACAATGGCCGGATCACTTTTAACTTTCCGGCGACGGGCCCGTATAATATTAGCGAAAGATCATTTTTGACAGAACACATTTTTTAGTTCACATGAGAATATACCCCACCTCCTTTGAGCAGTTCTTGTGGACTTGCATAATAAAAAAAGAAAATAAAATCAATAAGGCGTAAAAAAATTTGTTTTTTCAGGTTACCCGATCTACCCTAAAAAAATGCCCCGACCCCAGAACATTTATTGGGTTTGTCAAATTGATTTTTGTTTTATTTACCTTTTTCAATAAATAAATGTGTTTTGGGGTAAATAAGTGTTTTGTTTTGATAGTATCCACTTATAACCAATGTCATAGGATATTACTGATATGTTTTGAATATTTATTCAGTTTAAGAATCTTCAAGTTGACCATTTACCAAATAAAAAAATATATTAAAAAAAATAAATCCCGACCTACCTACCCTAAATTTTGTGGGCATGTAACCTGAAACAAACTTATTTTTTACGCCTAACTAGTAATTTGGTATTTCATTCCTATCTTATAACAATTGGCAAAAACGAAGTAGATATGTCATACGTTTCGTCCGTAAATTACGTTTTCAAAAGGTGTTTTGCCATTGTTTTAGACGTTCTCGTTGATATTTATGAATATGCAAATTATCTAATTTACACATGGTCCTTATGTATTAAGGGACAATGCAGAAGCTTCATTTGATACCATTTTGATTATTTTGTTCCCAAGACTGCTAAATATATCATGGCATTTCAAAGTTGATATATAAAAATACATTTCGTTGACCTTTGACTTAATTACAATAAAACGAGGCAGAATCAATGGTGGCATCCGGCAGTTTCACATTACATATGACCCTGAGTTACGTGGACTGCATTATCAGAGTGAACAAGACCTATACGACAGCGAAGGGGAAGGCTTCATGCGATGCCGTGGATTGCCGACTGGCCTGTCTCTCAAACATCCTGGTCGATACCCGCGAGAAGGATTACTACGACGGCATTGTCAACCACGCCCATTTCTTATTTACTGACAAGCCGCTCATGTGCGACCGCGGCTGTGACCCTACCAGGTAGTTTGGTTTAGGTTGTTGAGTAAAAAAAAACTGTGATTCGTGTGTGTGTCACGGAAATCCTCCATAGGACAGTTAACAACATTGATAAAACCAAACAAAAGGGTGAACCATACGTGTAAAGCTGTTCAAAACGTGTCCAGTCAACGACCCGCGAATTTAACGCAAATGTATACAATGGTTTTTTTTCATGCAAACGTTTTCTTACAAAATTGTTAGAGGTAGAAATATTGCCAGTATACGAAAATTCATAATAATCATAAAATTAACTCGTTTTAGAAGTTTGATTTCGTTAATTTAATTAATTTTTAACCATTAACGAGTTGTTTGTGTACAATGTCAAAAATAGCAACTTACGTTTAAATGCACACAGTACGAATTTTATGTTATGTGTGAAATTATAGGCTGAGACTGTTAGTTCATTTAATATGATATAAATATTTTTTTCCAAGCATTACCAAGACTGACTAAAAACTTCGAAGCATTACAAACAGGTTACTTACTTCACGTACGAAGATCATAAACTTAACAAATTGTTGCTACGATCGGCACAGTGTTTCTCGGGAACTTTGATTACAAGAAAACAATCCTCCACTCATTTGAACTACATAAAAGATGCCGCAAGGAAAGATCAAATACGACGACGTCGCGTATAAAGCGTTATATTAGATCATGGAGTACTTGTAAATTCTAACACGTAGATTTTCAAACACGTACATTTTCATATTTTTAAATACATTTTGTGTAACATCTCATAAACATGAACACTATTAAAATATGCTCATGTTCATTTTAATACTTTGCTTAAGCGAACAAACATAATGATAACCTGCAAAAATGGACACAAAAAGGCCAAAATGGGTCCCTCATCCCAGTTTAATAAATCATAATGTCTTGTTAAAGTGTAATAGCGTGTTCATTATCTGTCAAGTCTCACGCTTCCTTTTAAATCACGCTTTCATGCTCACTTAAAACAACCTCACTCTAAAAAATCACAATAAAATTGAGACGGGTCGGGCTCCAAAGAGACAAACTCTAACAAGAAAGGGGTATATATGGCTAGATACCGAAAACAGCTTCAAATACCGAAAACAAACTTTTATATTTTTAATATATTTAAAATTTCAGTGCTTTTTAAATATTAAACGCTAGAATTTTTAAATATTAATCGCTAGAATTATGCAGTTATGATAATATTCATGCATCTTACATTTGTTAAAAAATAAAATGCTTTGACATTTTCCTTCATAATCATATTTATAAATATAAATTAAGTGCTACAACTATGCATTTCACTTTTTAAACATCTTATTATTGCAAAGAAATGAATTAATGTATCAATATTTTGGTTAAATACATCTATTCAAATTAACTAGTTTGTGTCACTCAACAAAACAGTACAAATACATATGCATTATTTATTTATTCATTTATTATTCCCATATATTTGTTTCAAACTGCGTATGTTTAGGAATGGGTAGTTATTTCAATACCCTCTTAAATACTACCCGGTATATTAAACTATTTGAAACTACATCCAGCTGTCGCTTCATTGACACCCCCTGCATTCAATGAAATTCTTACTTTAAATAAAATAAGGGCCTTGAAGGTACCGGTATAAGGGTCTTGATAGGTACCGGTATAAGGCCTTGACAGGTAACGGTGTAAGGGTCTTGACAGGTAACGGTATAAGGGCCTTGACCAGTATATGTTGTTTAGAGACGTTTCAACTAAAATGTTGACAATGAAAGTTAACGAAGTTCCACTGACAGCAAGGTTGTTAGCGAATCGGAACAGTTTTAAGGAAATAGTAGGAACATTTTTGTGAAACAATTTAAAATCCATCCATGGTTCCCGACATGAAGATTTTCAAAGTTGTCAAGTAGATTATTAGGAAAACTGCTCCACCCCCTTGGCCTCCAGGTTTGTTTTAACGAATCAACATAATTTAAAGGAATTTGGTAAAGGGTCACCCAAGGTACATTTCTATGAGATGTTTTCGAAATCCAGAATGCGGTTTCAGACAAGAAGACTTTCAAAGTTTTCAATATAACCATATAAGAAAAAACGACCCCGTCCCTGGTGCCCATGTTTTTTAACGAATCAAATGATTTGATGGAGTCCATTAATAATAACGCATGTCTACATATATTCTAATATAAATAAAGTATTATCATTCATAAAAACAATCATGGAATAATAATCGCACACATTAACCAAATAAACGCATTCAATTCAGTTACAACAATCCACACTGAAACAATAATAAAGTTATCAGCAGTGTCACGCTTCATGTAGATCATATTTCAAAAGAAACTAATTCTGCGCAAAATGTCGAGATTACACACATGAAATTGTTGTTTACAGCTGGTTATTAGATTTACCCTTTACTTTACACATATTCTGAAAACAATTTATTCGGCTCGATAAGCTTCCATATATTATTTAAATCCGAACTTCACCAATTCTGAATTCACATGGATAGGGTTTGCAGCATTGTTTTTCTTTGGTGAATTAAATTGTTGTTTGGTCCCCACTAAGGTTCTGATATTTTCCTAGGCTCTGGTCAACGCTTGATGTCACGTGAATGGTGTGTAATTTGTATGACACCACTCTTCAATTGTGATATATGATATTTTCTCCCTGACTTTATTTTCTGTCAAGCTTTACAAAATAGCTCAATGTTAACTTGATACGTTGTAGTACGGCTTATCAGCTAAGGTCGGATTACTTAGGCGTAGCTAGACATTAGCTGATAAAAAAACTAAGCAGGAGGAGAATTAAAGATAATTATGGAATGTGTAACACTAGGAATTTGCTAGAAAATTGTTAGTTTAGAAGCGAGCAAACACAATCAGATCATGGCGATAGAGAAGCGCACTCATTGACGTTGGGCATATTGCTTTATTGGATCTTTTCCTTAATTAACGTATTGACGACGATATTGCACGTCCCTTGACAGACACAGACTTAATACGATTAGGAAATGACACGATCGGTGACCGCTACCGCTTTGGAGCGAAGTTGAATGCAAACACACGTGGCCCGGAACAAGAGGCGTCTGGCAGTAGAAAATCTGTTGTTTTGCAACAAAATATATTGATGCATAATAAATGACGTTTCAGAAAGTATTATTAGAACCCAGTTGACCTACTTAAATGTCCATTCGAATTCATTATTTAACAGTAACTGTAAGTAAAGCGTTTTTTATTATCAAAATACACTTGTATATTGCAAAACAAGACATGTGAAAAGACACCAGTTTAAAGAACTATAAACTTGTTTAAAAAAAGCACTCCTATACACTTAAAACATTGATAAACATTTCAAACTGAAAAAAGCGACTTCGACAAGTACCGTTATGAAAACCCAATATTACCCGAAAAAAACCCCGAAAAAGGCCGGTGACCCCTATCTTTTAACACTGTTTTAGTTTCAGTATACAATGACACATGTATATGGAATTTTTTTAACAAAATCTGTCGTTTGGAACAAATGGTATTTGTATATTTTTGGATGTTTTCAAAGGCATATTAAATACGTAATTAACCTTTCTTAAGCGTCCATTTAAGGTATTTTTTTTAATGGTATCTATACATAAAGCGCGTTGTATCATTAAACTGCCATTGTATATTGCCAAACGAAACATTAAAAAAGATGCATTTAAAAATCTCCGTCCTTGTTTGAATATGAACACTTTATATAATTGAACATTTGTAGTCACACAAACTGAAAAAAAGCTTTGACAGGTACCGTATTTAAAACCCAATATTTCCGAATTTTTAAAGACTGTTTTAGATTTAAGATACATTTGACACATGTTTGTGCAAATTTTTAAGAAAATTTGTCGTTGGAAAAAAAATTGTTGCGAACGTCTTTAAAGTTTAGAATTTTCAAAGACAATAATTAAGTAGTGTCACTTTTACACGACCACATTCTGTATAAGTCTTAAGCGTCATCGATATTCTTGTGTATCAATGTCTTGGTGCATTAAAATGTTTGATATTTTTCTGGTTTGAGATTAACTTTATTCTGTACTACTGCCATTAATAAGTTGTGAAAGAAAAATGTTTTTTTTTTATCGACTAATTGTTTGTTTTTTCCTGCCTGGTTGGTAGGTTCCGAAAAATCATGGGGACGATAAACATATAATCAAATTGGTATGGCCTAAAGGAGCATAACTCTGTCAAAATACAAAAAAACTGAGTTGTAGGGAATGTTGCACCTGATTCTGGAACTAATGGCACTGGTATATTCCATGTTTCACGCGAATAACTTATTTATTTTGAAGTTACAAGACTTTTGAATATAAACTTTAACCAAGATCTGACTTGGACACCGACGTCGGGGCGAGTAGGAAAGCCCACATATTTTTCTAATAGTCGAGGTAAAAATCAAAGCTGAAAATACATTCCTTTAATAAAGATGTAAAAGAAATAGTCACCCAATATATAATTTGAAGTTTGTGAAAATGTTTTACATAGTATTTTAAAAAGCAAATTACCCAGTAATAAATTACCGGTTACATACATCCGCAGTGAATTGATGAAAAACAACGAATCCAAATAAATGTTTTCAAATATACAATATTCACAAAAAGACAGCATTCTAAAATACATTTTATGTTATTTATAGTATTGTATCAAAAGTACTGATATACTACTTACGTGAATGTTTTTATTTCCAAGTAACTCCTTTATCATTTTCTCACCACAGCGTGGGACTGTCTTGACAATTTCGTTTACAATGCGGGTAAGCCGGTCGTCATCAATTTCAGTAAACCTGTTTATGTTTAAGCCGTAAACACGCATTCGTCGAAATAACGTGCTTTCTTAGACAGAAAGTAGTTCGGATATTTCTTTAACTGTAAATCCAGTTTTTAACAGGCCTTCAAGAATCCTTTTTCGGAATATCGAAGGACGGCGAACTGGATCCTGAACTTGCCCTACGTGGTTGAAAACATCGATAATTCATAACATCTGTTCTATTATGCACTCCCAAGCAATTCATTTCGTACATGGACAATTCTCAAACAATGTCCGGTGTTATATATCTTTTTCCTTCAAATACTGTAATGAGCCTTGGTATGCCAATATGTTGTAAGATCGCATCCATTATATTGAATACATTATCCTGCAATTGATGATTAAAAAACTAGACCGTGGCTAAGGGCTTGTTCTCTTAAAAAAAACCTGATTGTTCCAAATGAATATCGAACAACATCTAAACGAGTTAACTGCAGAGTCTTTGCAACATCACAGAATTTGATAAAACACAACAATAACGGATATGACAACACAGCATGCGAAAAAACCCAGACTCACACATGATGTTATTATAACACAACACCATACTTTTATATGATCTTCACAAACCAGAATAATATTTAATCCAACATCATATTATTATAACAGCACAGCATATGATTTAAACCAACATAACATTATGATAAGCACACAGCATAACACTGTAACCACACAACATACCATTATAACCACACATCATAAAACGATAACCTCATATCATACCATTATAACAACACAGCATACTATCATAAACACACAGCATACCATCCTAAACACACAGCATACCAAGATAACCGCACAACATACCATTATAATAACATACTATCATAAACACACAACATACCATGAATACCTCACAGCATAGCATCATAACCACACAGCATACCATCATAAACACACAGCATTCCATTATAAACACACAGCAAAGCATCATAAACACACAGCATACCATTATAACCACACAGCATACCATCATAAACACAGAGCATACCATTATAAACACACAGTATACCTCATAAACACACAGCATACCATTATAAACAAATAGCATACCATCATAAACACACAGCATTCCATTATAACCACACAGCATACCATCATAAACACATAGCATACCATTATAAACACACAGCATACCATCATAAACACACAGCATACTATCATAAACACACAGCATACCATCATAAACACACAGCATACCATCATAAACACACAGCATACCATCATAACCACACAGCATACTATCATAAACACACAGCATACCATCATAACCACACAGCATACTATCATAAACACACAGCATACTATCATAAACACACAGCATACCATGATAACCTCATATCATATTATAAAATCCATCATCATTTTAATGAACCATCCAGCATGTCAACAGTCGACATAAACCAGTTTAGGCGTTCCATAATAAATATCGAGATAAAATGCATGATATGAAAATGTCGTTTACAGTTAATAACGTAACCCATTTATCTCCTGTAAAACTATTAATTCGGCTCGACAAGCCGTACAAATATTATTGTTAAACCTGAGCAAGTGTTGTTCCCATGAATAGGGTTTGCAGCATTGTTTTCTTTCGTGATTAAATTAAATTGCTGTTCTGTAATTTTGCTGGGCTCTGGTGAACTCTCATATTCTGTAGTGATATTCCTAAATGTCTGTAAAATTCTGTTTTTTTTTCTTGATTAAATTGCGTTTTCTGCGGTATGTAGCTCCGTTAGGTGTTTGAATGTGATATGATAGGTCGTTGTGTTTGGAAATAATATTTGCAGGCAACCGTGATTTACCAACTTTGCGTTGGGCAACTCATGTATCAGTTGACCAAGGCATGAGAGTCTCAAATTTAAGTGGAATAATTGATTTTGTACGTCTACCTTGCAACATTTGCGCAGGTGAAAATCCGGTGTATTGCAATGTAGTATTTCAACATATATATATATTCAAAAAAGCGATCATTCTTGGTTTCATCTGCCTTGAGAAGTATGGATTTGGCTGTTTTGACCATGACTTCAGTCAAACTAGTTGACTGTGCTCTTGTGGGAGAACGAGTTTTGCATGTGAAGAGGTACAGCTGGCTTTTAATTGTTATTTCTGATCTGTATCTGCAGAGTTATGATCAATGAATAGGCAATACTTAGTAATAGCTATTGGCGCGTTCGAATGTATAACTAAACGTTTATTACTTACAGTCCTGAACAATACAGAATTTTTTTTTCGGCGTAGCTGTCTAAGATCACTTTTGACCTAGATTTCTTGCGATAATTTTATGCAGCGGGAAAATTGAATGCCAATAGAATTGGGCAAAATTTCTAATTTCAGGGAATTCAAACTTACAACAATGGTTTGATGTCTACCAATAACTATTGCATGTTTTGGGGTGTTGTGTCCTGTGTGAAATCATAGTCAGAGACCGTCAATTTATTATTACCCAGCATGCATTAAACCAGACTAGACGTCCTGTAGAATCCGAGGAATAAAGATGCACGAAACCCGCTATGTGTGTTGTGTTCAATAAAACCCGCCTCTATGACACAAAGACATAACATTTGGCGACGAGGAATGATAAATGTGTGGATACATATCGTTATTTTGTGTTTAGTTGATGGATTACGACGCTAAACATAAATAGTCTGCCAAATTTCCCGACATTCGGTTTGGACACTGACCGGAGCAATTCAGGAACACGGTGGGAAAAATGGTTAGGAAAGCTGGAAAATCTGTTAATAGGAATGAAAATTAACGATGCGGATCAAAAACGTGCTTTACCTCTTCACTATGCCGGCGATAAAGTATATGACATTTACGATGCAGAGAAACGAGACACAGAATCTGCGTATGATGCAACCAAAAAGGTATTAACTGATTATTTTTCTCCTAAGAAGAACGTTCAAATGGAAATATACACATTTATATCGTACAAACAACAGCCACACCAGTCACTTAATGAATATGTTACAGAACTACGGACTCTTGCCAAGAACTGTGCATTTACGAACATAGCCAATGAAATTTTGCAACAGGTTAATCAACATTGTTCATCAAATCAGTTACGTCGCCTTGCATTAAGAGACCCGAACAAAACATTAAACGACATCTTAACAATGGGGAGGCTTTTAGAACAATCTGAAGTACAAGCAAAGGCTTTGGAAAATACTGTCAATAACGAACAAAGTGTCCAGAAAGTATCGCGCTCTACGGGAAAATTTGCCGTGGCGGAGGAAACCGCGGCCGGGGACAGCAGCTCTATGCAAATTCTGCCCCAAATAAAGTTCACAGACCAGCCAACAAGTCACGTGACAAAGGAACATGCAGAAATTGTGGTTTTGAATATCCACACAGGAATGCTTGTCCTGCGCGAGGGAAAACGTGCAACATTTGCAAGCGCATACATCACTTCAGCCGAGTCTGTCGCCAGCGCGATAAACAGACCGTTAGGGAAGTGCAGGAAAATTTACAATCCGATTCCGAAAGTGAATTCCACAACTACAACGTTCAAATAGGCAATGTCGGTTTGAACAAAACTCCAAAAACATTACTGAAAATCAATCACAAAAACATCACAGCCACTATCGATACTGGTTCAAGTGGAAACATCATTGATGAACGGACTTATTCTATTCTTGGAAAGCCGCAATAACATAGAAAACGCTTACCCAAACTTATGACCTATGGTGGAGGCCCCAACTTACAAGTTATCGGGTATTGCGAAATGGAAGCTGAAAAGAATGGCAAAATGCTAGTTGAAAAGTTCAACTTGGTGAAGGGCAACTATGGAACAGTAATTGGCTATGAAACAGCCAGAGATCTGAAATTAGTGAAAATAATTCAAAGTGTTAACTTCTCCACGGAAAGCATTGAAGAAAAATATCCAGGAATATACACTGGCATCGGTAAGCTGAAAAGTCACAAAGTGACATTACATTTCAATAAAAATGTCAAACCAGTAGCACAAACAAATCGGCGCACACCATTCCATCTTCGCAAAAGAGTGGCAAAAGAAATAGATACACTGTTAAAAGATGATATTATTGAGGAAGTCAAAAATGAATCGACGCCATGGGTATCGCCAATTGTGACACCTCCAAAGAAAAATGGTGATGTTAGACTGTGTGTTGACATGAGGGAGGCTAACAAAGCGATTGAACGAGAGCGCCATCAAATGCCAACAGTAGAAGAAGTAATACACGACATGAACGGAGCACATGTTTTCAGCAAACTGGATCTCAAATCGGGTTATAATCAGTTGGAGTTAGAAGAGAAATCGATGTCAATCACAACGTTTTCTACTCACAAGGGCTTATATAGATACCAACGTCTGAATTTCGGAACCAATTCGACAAGCGAAGTGTTTCAGAAAACGATAAGTATGGTCATTCAGGGCATCAAAGGAGCAAGAAACATAACCGATGACATTATCGTGAGTGGACGGAATCAATCGGAGCATGACGTGGCATTGGACAAAGTCATTAGTGCCTTGCATAGAAACGGACTAACATTGAACAAGATAAATGCGAATTAAACAAATTGCAGATCACATTCGTTGGTGTAGTATTCCAAGGATCCGGAATATCACCAGACCCGAGCAAGGTGGAAGCAATACGGGAATGGACAATCCCACCAATGTGTCAGAACTGAGAAGCTTTCTAGGCATGACGTCATATTGCATAAGGTTTATCGAAAATTACGCTTCTCTAACAGAGCCATTACGGTTGATAAAGGCAGATGCACAATGGGAATGGGGAACATCCCAGCAAGAGGCATTCGAAAAATTAAAATCGGAACTAAGCAGCAATACTGTCATTAAATACTACAACCCCACAAAAGACACTGAACTAATCACAGATGCATCTGCCGTATGATTATTGGGGATATTTACGCAAGGTGGTCATGTTGTTGCGTATGCCCGCCGCGCATTGACGCCAACAGAGACAAGATACAGCCAAACTGAGCGGTCTGGGCTTGCGAACATTTCGGTATGTACCTACATGGAGCCCCACCATTTACCGTTGTTACAGACCACAAACCACTAGAAACAATCTGGGAAAAGAAACAACAACCATTACGTATTGGACGATGGGGATTGCGTCTACAACCATTCAAACTGAAAATTGTTTATAAATCTGGAAAAGACAATCCGTCTGACTATATGTCACGCCATCCTTTGAAGTACGTTGAACAGAGAAATTTAGCTGAGGAATTTGTGTCATTCATTGCAAACGAGGCGGTGCAGAACCCAATGACATTAGATGAAGTGAAAATGGCTTTGATTAAGGACAAAACGATCCAGAAAGCGATCGTATATACAAAGAATGGAAAATGGTAATTAAAACATTGAATGACCCAGAGCTTGATAAAGGAGAGTTGTTATAATTACGAAATGTGAAGGACGAATTGACAGTACATTGTGAAACTGTTTTGTTGCGGAACGACAAAATAGTAATGCCAAAATCGCTTCGAGCACAAGCAATAAAGCTAGGTCATGAAGGACACCAGGTCGTATCACGCACAAAGAGCTACATTAGGTCCAAAGTATGGTTTCCCAATCTAAATGAACACATCGAAGAGGCTATCAAGAATTGCATGGCTTGTCAACCGAATGCACGGGAATCAAAACCGAGGGAACCACTGAAAATGTCTGAAATGCCACTGGGACCATGGGAGAACTTAAGTGCGGACTTTTGTGGACCATTAGATACTGGAGAATATCTGTTTGTCATGACAGGTGAATATTTGCGGTTCCCAGTAGTGGAAATAGTCAAATCGGTTTCAGCCAATACTGTTATTCCAGTACTTGACAGAGTTATATCGATGTTTGGAGTGCCAAAAGTAATCAAAACGGACAACGGTAGCCCGTTTAATAGCAAACAATTCGACGACTACGCAAATTACATTGGATTTATACACAGAAAAATCACGCCGCGATGGCCTAGAGCAAACGCGCAAGCAGAAAGTTTCAACAAGCCGCTCATGAAATGTGTTAAATCGGCATGCCTTGAAGGAAACAACTGGAAAAACATTTCATTCCGATTCCTTAGACAATACAGAGCAACTCCACATACGGCAACAGGCTACACGCCATTTCGTTTAATGTACCAGCGAGAACCGAACACTCGACTGCCGGAAGCTGTGACAGGTACATTCAGGGACAGGAGTGTCGACGAACAAGCGAAGAGGACCGATGAAGAAAAAAAATCAAGGAGCAAATCCTATCAGGATGCACAGAACAATACACGCCATAAAACGATTGATGTAGGCGATAAAGTGATAATCGAAAATGACAATAAAGGAAAAGTGACCCCATTCTATAACCCACAACCGTATACGGTAACACGCAAACAATGGTCGATGATTACTGCAGAAAGGCACGGACATAATATAACACGGATTTCATCAGCCATGAAAAAGGTCAATCCAAGGCACCACATCGCAGGAGGAGGTGGTGGTGGTTGCGACGACGACGACGACGACGACGATGATATTGACTTCATGGTAGAGGTGGAGAGACATGACAATCGTCGAAACAACGCGGATGTCGATAGACCGAGACGAGAGCGACACGCGCGGGATTACCTGCGTGACCATGTGTGGTAGAATGAACTGGATGTTAAATTACAACAGAAACGTAGTTAGACATTAAGTGGTGATGATAAACGTGCGAAATAGATCTATCGCGAATGAAGTTTAAACGAACTGTGTTAAATTATGAACGTTAAACAAATGTGTCTAAACGACGAATTCATTTGACTCTATCTATCATGTTTCTGTAAAAAAAACTATTTAATTAACATGTTCTTAACTTCATTTTCAGATTTTGATATCACATTGTCAGAACATAAAATTTTGGGAACAGCAAGTATCATAATTAACTTGTACGGTGTAAATGTTTGATATTGCTCATGTCGAAGAGATCAGTAGTAGTAGTGTTATCTTTGACCAGCGGACTGCGTGCTATGCTAGTCGCTAATTAATGATATCAGCTGTTTAAATGTTGATAAAATGTTGTCTGGAATATTTAGGAATGTTATTCTACGGTTAGATTCATTTTCATTTTTCCAACGTTTCATAGTTTAAATATGAATGATTTAATATTCGATAACAATCTCAATTCTATATGTATATGATCTATCCATGTCATTATGCATAGTTTTGATTATGAAATTATTGTTGGTATTTGCAAGGAAACTTAAACTAACGTTTAATCTGATTGGAGGAGGGATGTTATATCCTGTGTGGATTCATTGTCAGAGACCGTCAATTCATTATTACCCAGCATGCATTAAACCAGACTAGACGTCCTGTAGAATCCGAGGAATAAAGATGCACGAAACCCGCTATGTGTGTCTCGTAATACGTCGAAATGTTACTTTTACTTCATTTGCATAGCATGAATACACTATTTGCAAAACTTATGATATGTATAGTATATTATTTAACAAACCTATGTACACTCGACTGATATATAATAATTTTCATTCATTTCCGCAATTATTTTCGGACAATGCTTATTTGTTAAATTTGCCTGACAAATTCATGTAACAATTATAGTAACGTAAATTACTAACATTTAGGTTATTCATTTATCTCCGGCGAAAAAATGGAAGGTATGATCGGTTTATTCACGGTAAACATCTTAATAATGTTTGAGTATAAGGTATCTTATATAGTGTCCGAAAGAAGTCTCCTTAGTGGGGACCAAACAAGCTGGGGTCCGAGAAGTCACGTAAACGATCATATTGTCCCACTTGTGTTATGTTTCGGGTAAAAAAAAATGACTTCTCATTATTATTATCAACGCCGATTGTCTTTTTTTAAAGACCTTTCTTGTTAATCTGTATGGTAATACACAAATTGCATAAGATTATTTGAGTCAGTTTTCAACGTTGACAATTGATCAGTCATCCGTCAATTTTCAACGGGGTCAAAATTTAATGTTACACCGGCACCGGATTATTAACGAATCGCATCATATATTATTGAACTCCAAATCTGTAGTTCAAACACTTTGGAATTACGAACAATGGCATGCTTTACAATATGCTAAACATACTCATAAACACAATTTAAACGACTCAAATTAATTTGGCACTGTAAATAGAAATCAATAGTCATTAGTTTAAAACTTTAATACCTTACCTTACCTAGCTTACTTATGTTATTAACAACGTCAATTAGGAAACATAGTTGACAAAATAAAACTTACGAAGCGACAATGCATTTATTTTATTATAGTTTTATTATCATAATGTTTAATTCATTTCCCATAATACTGCAACATACACAAATATAAAATATTTGCATCAGCATATATTTATAGTTTAGCGTATTCTTTCTTAAATAATTAATCTCATTATTTAGCCGTCAGAATTTCAGTGAGTTTTGTAAATAAATGATCAGCCCTTATACATATACGAGTAATTGATTGTTTCTTTTTATTGTTTTAAAATGTAGATTTTTATTTAACATTTAATTTACTAAATCACAGTCAACACAAAATGATTGTATGATGCTTGAATCCAGCTTAAGTCCTTGAATTTCAAATGTACATAGATTGTCAGTCGATCCGGTTTTCACCCCATAATCAACAGTTTTGGACAGGATCTGAAATTAAATCACTAATCATAAATATTTATTATTGACCTCATGGACGTGTAAGACAAAAATATTCGTAATGACTGTATTACACGGAAAACAAAGTATAGCATCTGATTAATTAATGTTCATCTTTCTAAATGAACTTTTGCATTGAACGTTTCCAATAAGTCTTGAACCATCAGCAAATCTGTAGTAGTAGAGGTGGTGGTAGTAGTAGTAGTAGTGGTAGTGGTGGTGGTGGTGGTAGTGGTTGTTGCTGTCGTGGTGGTAGTGCTAGTGGTATAGAGGCAGTAGTAGTAGTAGTGGTAGTAGTAGTAGTAGTAGTAGTAGCAATAACAGCATCAGCAGCAGCAGTAGAAGTACCAGGAGCAGCAGCAGGAGTAGTAGTAGTAGTAGAAGTAGTAGTAGTAGTAGCGCTTGAAGGAGTAGTAGTAGTAGAAGTAATAGTAGCGCTTGTAGAAGTAACACTCGTAGTTAAAGAAATAGTTGTAATTACGCTGACACAGACATTATTTCGTACCTACACACGAATGTACACAGCGTTCAGACGCACTGACAACAGATCTAAATGCACCCATCATATTCCTTATTTTATGAGCGAGGTAGGGGTGGGACATATACAAACAATTATCATTTCAAACCCCGGTCAAATATAGAATTTGCTTTGAATATATATATACAGGTTTATATATCAATGAAACACAATGCGCACAAAGAAGCTTGTCTAAATTCATCGTGCGATATATAGTGCAATTATTTCTTATACAACCAAATGTTCATATATTATCCGTTGCATTCGTTGCTAGTAACACACGCCAAAACAGCCCTTTTAGAGCAATTAACATGATTTTAGTACAAGAACGATACAATATTGTTGTTTTAGAAAGATTATATCACAGAACAATGAGGAGAATGATTTAAATTCAATAACATTTTCGCCACGGCTTACCAAGTGTAAGTTCTTAATGCCACTGGGCTATTTGTTTTGCTTACTTTGGGCTACATCGAGCCTTTTGGGCGATGAAGATAAAATATTTTAAATCATCATATATCATAGAGTTCCGTGAAAAGCTTCATTATGATAACTTACTCATATTTAATGGTTTCTTGGGCTTCTTTGTCGTTCTTAGTCACGTCGACAGCGATATAATAAATCTGTGCACATCATCATCATAAAATGCACTTTGTTTCAGTTAATAAATTAATATTTCACCGTATTATGTTCGATAGACAGGTTGGTTCATTTGTATTTTAGCACCTGTATTGGCAGTAAATTGCCCTTGTTTGATGTGCATGTATATTACGTGTATACTATTTGACATTCAATGTTTCTTTATCAGGAACATCTTTAAGCATGTAAAATCCGTAGCTGACTAAATTCTAAAACACACGCATCGAAAATTATTTGTATAACAGTATTATTCATTTACCGAAGTGTAATGCTCGCTTTTCCAAGTGAATGTCATAAAATAACTCACAAGTTCACAGTCATGCTCATCAATTGTCTTCAAATGTGCTATGCACTGTTATTTTTTTCATCGAAACGAACTAACCGACAGACAGACGAACATGGTGTTTACAGAAATATTGTGACACTAATGCGCTATAATAATTTTAATTAATTGGTACTTACCAATATGCTCCGATGGATAGTCTAGTCATTTTATGTTGCATGGCAACTCAATTTAATTTGTTTGCTCATTACTAGTATTAATTTTCAATATTACCTTAATTTTAGGCTAATACATATATACATGTACAGTGATAAGTTTGTTTTAAATACTTTAATGTCTTAAATACAATTTTTCATTTAATTATTTATTAAACATTTTAGTATAATGCTACAAAAGTATAGTTTATACCTTTAACCTATTGATGTTGTTTTTAGCTCACCTGAGCACTAGGTGCCCATGGTGAGCTTTTAGGATCGCCTTTTGTCCGTCGTCCGTCGTGTGTCAACATTTTCATTCAATCAACATCTCATCAAAACCACTGGGCAGATTGTCACCAAACTTTACAGGAATGATCCTTGGGTGACCCTCTTTCAAAATTGTTCGAATCGTTCCGGTCCGCTGCATATGTAGGTCACCAGAGCTCAAAATACATTAAAAAAACGAAAACTTAAAAAAAAAATCTCTGAAACTGCAAGGCTTGGAGCTTTCATATTTGATATGTGACATCCTCTAGTGGTACACTACAAAGATTGCTTAAATGATGTCCCTGGGGTCAAAGCTGGCCACATCCCGGGGGTCACATGGTTTATCAAGACTTGTATAGCAAAATGATTTTAAAAACCTTCTCCTCTGAAACCGCATGGCCCAGGGGTTTCATATTTGGTATGTAATATTGTATAATGGTCCTCTACAAAGATTGTTCTAATGATGCCCCTGGGGTCAAAACAGGCCACACCCCGGGGGTCACATGTTTAATATAGACTTATTTAGCAAAATGACTTTACAAATCTTCTCCTCTGAAACCGCAAGGCCCTGAGGTTTCATATTTGATATGTAACTTTGTTTAGTGGTCCTCTACAAAGATCGTTCAAATGATGCTGCTGGGGTCAAAACTGGCCACACCTTGGAGCTCACATTGTTTATATAGACTTAAATAGAAAAATGACTTCTTCTTCTCTGAAATGCAAGGCCTAGAGGTTTCATATTAGGTGTGTAACATTGTATAATGGTCCTCTACAAAGATTGTTCAAATGATTCCCCTGGGGTTAAAACTGTCCACACCCCAGGGGTCACTTGGTTTATATAGATTTGAATAGCAAAATGACTTTAAAAATCTTCTCCTCTGAAACTGCAAGGCCAAGAGGTTTCATATTTGGTATGTAACATTGTATAGTGGTCATCTACAAAGGTTGTTCAAATGATGCCCCTGGGGTCAAAATTGGCCACACCCCGGTGGTCACATGGTTTATATTGACTTAAATAGCAAATGACTTTAAAAATCTTCTCCTCTGAAAACGGAAGGCCCAGAGGTCTCATATTTGGTGTGTAACATTGTATAGTGTTCCTCAATAAAGATTGTTCAAATGATGCCCCTGGGGTCAAAACAGGCCACCCCTGGGGCTCCCATGGTTTATATAGACTTAAATAGCAAAATGACTTTTAAAATCTTCTCTGAAACAGCAATTCCTAGACGTTTTATATATGGTATGTAACATTGTATAGTGGTCCTCTACAATGATTGTTCAAATGATGCCCCTGGGGTCAAAACTGGCCAAACCCCGGGTGTCACATGGTTTATATAGACTTGAATAGCAAAATGACTTTAAAAATCTTCTCCTCTGAAGCCGCAATACCCAGAGGTTTCATATTTGCTATGTAACATGGTATAAAGGTCCTCTACACATTTGTTGAAGTGATGCCACTTGGGTTAAAACTGGCCACATACCGGGGTGACATGGTTTATACAGACTTAAATAGCAAAATGACTTTCAAAATCTTCTTCTTTGAATGAAAATGTTGACACACGATGGACGAAAGGCAATCCTAAAAGCTCACCATGAGCTATATAGTTACCTCATCTTGTCTAAAGAATGGGTTCATAACTGTGATCAAGTATTTTGAGTTTCAAGTCAATACCTCTTATAGACTAGTTATTGTGAAATTTCAAGTTGAAAAAAGGGCAATTACTCAAACGATCTTATCCTTGATAAGAGTTTCCTCCTCTTGTCAATAGAATAATTTTATCACTGTGATCAAGTACTTTGAGTTTCAAGTCAATACCTCATACAGCTAGAGAGAAATTTGACCTAAAGCGAAAACTGTAAGTTGAAAACAGGGTAATAACTCCAACAAAATAATTGAAAGAGTTACCTCCCCATGTCTGCAGAATGGGGTCAGGACCATAAACAAGTATCTTTAGTTTCAATTTAATGTTTTGATAGTGAGAAATGTTATGTTTAACAAAAAATGTCAAAATATTCTAAGTTGTAAGTCCAAACAAGGGCAGATAACTCTGAAAATGCAAATCATATGGTTACCTGCCTTGTTGTAATGAGTTACCCTTTTGATAGTGAACAAGTATTTAAAGTTTCAAATGGATACATTTCATAATTTTTGAGAAATGGACTTTACCTAAAAACTTAACCAAAAAAACTTAACCAAAAATCTAAACTAACGCAGACACTGATGCAGACGACAGAGCAATGACAATAACTTAATTTTTTTTCTTCTAAAAGTCGAGCTTAAAAGTTATTGAAGTCATTATGAACCACAGTGGTTTCTGAAAACGGTTTATTTTAAGTTTTGGTTGTTTAAGAGGCGCTATAAGAGGTTGTTGTATATGATTTTGATATTTGAATATGGAAAATAACCATATTTAGAATTTGTTTTGCATTTGCACCACATCTGGGGCTTATATGGCCGAAAACAAACTGGTTTATGCACATTTTGGCTTCAAGTAAAAGGTTTATGCCCGACCGACCTCACTATTTTATGCCAACCCAATTTTTTTTCAAGAGTTCTGCAGTTCATAAAACATAACAGCTACCAATTATCCAAAAAACTACAAAAATTGCTCCATCTCTTTTCTTGAAAGTGATGGTCATAAAATACACTAAAATAATCGAATTTACCCATAGATAATTCACACAAACCAAAGTCTTGTACAATGAAACAAAATCTTACCAAATCTACATTTTTGGCAATGCCACCAGAAACACAACTATTAGTTTCATAGGCCTTAATCACATGACTTGTTGGTTTGCTTACAGATTGTGTAACATGCTATTATTATGGGTGTGGTTTAATTGATTTCATAATCGGACATTGACACACAAACAACAAACAAGTTTACCTATATTTCAAAGAAACATTGCAAAATATAAATAATGCAAGCAAGTTTAAAAGATCAGGTGACATTAAAATGTTTCTTCTTTTTTGTTTTAGAACACAAACAATCATTCTAACTGAAGAATGTTCTTTCCATTCGTACTTTCATTGGATGCATGTTGTCATATTTACTTGGAAAAAAATATATAAGAAATTAGTCTTTGAGACATTGGAAAAAACAAAGTATCTATTCCTGAAAGCACATTTAAGTCATAGCCTTCAACTACACATTTCACTGTCTCATGGTAACCACAAAATAACACATTCAAATTGGCGTAATTAACAGATGGATCTGTATGCAGTTTACTTGGACTCTTCT
Organism: Congeria kusceri; assembly: GCA_027627225.1. Classification (NCBI taxonomy): domain Eukaryota; kingdom Metazoa; phylum Mollusca; class Bivalvia; order Myida; family Dreissenidae; genus Congeria; species Congeria kusceri. Next base: position 69,636,316 of record CM051029.1, on the reverse strand, counting down.
TCTGGGAGATTTTCAAGGCCCTGAAATTAAAAACACATTTTACAAAACTGTGGATTAGGTTGTTTTGTTGATAATACAAATGCCTGTAGGTAATTGTAATTTTACACAACTATCAGTTTTCTTGATAAAAGTTTAATTAAAAGGTACTGGTCAGGGCTTGCATTAAGGGAAGTTTGGGAGTAATTTACTCCCAGTTTTTGTCACAGAACTTCCAAAATTGCAGCCATGGAAGTATCAAAAAGTAAAAAAAAATGCTTAAAACTTCCAATATCCAACACTTGGAAGTGATGACTTCCAAAAAGTGCAAGCTCTGATTGTAATTTTAAAGTTACAATAGGTCTTAAACCACAACATGGAGTGAAAAACAGGACTGTAGCAAAATAATAACTACTTTAAGAGTAGTTATATTTGGTATAAAAATTGTAATGTACATATTTATGTCGCAAAATACTGTCAAAACTTCCAAATATTATGAGCAAAACTTCCAAAATCAGAGACCAGGAAGTTAAAACTTTCAGTTTGCAAAAGTTAATGAAAGCCCTGACTGGCACTCCTTAAATTAAACAAAGCACTGCATATGGTTGTTGCTAGGCAGCCTATTTGAATTAGTTTGAAGTCCAAATTAGGTCAAGGTCAATTTCAAAGTGAGGTTGGTGAAAGTGATATGGGTGGATAAGGAATGGTCATAAGAAACAACTGTGTAAGTATTCAAGTGTTGTAGTAAGCAGTGTTGGTGCTAGACAAAACGGTAAAATCTAGTTAACCAAGAAATAGAACATTGAAATGACTAAAGGGCCAATTTTTCAAGGTCTAGGTCAACAAAGTGAGGTTGGGTGATATGAGTGGATTAGGAATAGTCATAAGCAACAACTGTGTAAGTAAGTAGCGTTGGACTGTTGGTGCTAGATGAAATGGTAAAATCTAGTTAACCAAGGAATAGCTCATTAAATCATTATAAGTCCAAAGTAGGTCAAGGTCAAAATGAGGTTGGGTGATATGAGTGGATTAGGAGTGGTCATAAGGAACATCAGTGTAAGTATCTAACTGTTATAGTTAGCAGTGTTGGGGCTAGACGAAACGGTTTAATCTAGTCAACCTTGTACGGACTGAATCACAGACGAACAGGACATCAAGATGCCTGGGGCATAAAAATTAGGGCCGGCATAAAAAAAGGAGGATTAGTCAGGCCACCAGAAACATATATTTTTGTGTGTGGCCTAATCAAATTTCTAAAGATTTTTATGTTACATTCAAGTTTTACTGTCACAATACTTACAGCTACTTTGTACATGTTTCCAGTCAGCATAGCATCTCGCTGCCAATAGAGGGCTTCATCAGAATATAGGCTGTGTCGCTTGTAAATCTGAAACAGTAGTACATTGCCATGAAAAACGCATCTCAGTTCTTAAATCAAGTGTGGCTCATCGTGGGAAAACCGGTCTTAATGCATGTGTGTAAAGTGTCATCCCAGATTAGCCTGTGCAGTCCGCACAGGCTAATCCAGGACGGCACTTTCCGCCTACGGTGGATTTGTGTTTAGAAGAGACTATCTTGAAACAGAAAATACCATAAAAGTGGAAGTGCCGTCCCGGATTAGCCTGTGCGGACTGCATAGGCTAATCCAGGACGACACTTTACGCACATGCATTATGACCGTATTTCTCACGACGAGCCACAAATATATTATGAAGTACACTGCAGCTCCATTATATCATGATTCGCAGGCTACATGGATCGCGATATAGCCGGATCATGATATAACTTTCACCAGGGCAGGTCATTCATACATGTATACACTAGACTATATTCTCGACCTAAAAATGTTAACCAATTTACTCATCATTATCATTGTTTTTAACATCCATATTCCATACTGTGTTATATCCATAGATAAAATATTTTCAACTAAATAATAAATAAAATATATATTTGCTTGTAATTATCGTAATTAACGTTCCCTTATCGTGGAGTGAGAGCCCTATGATGTCTAACTGTTACACTTTGATGAAAAGGTGTGTCAGGTTATTGTTACACAATACAGGTATCAATGAAAGAGTAGAGATATAGGGCTAAAATACGGACCAATTTCTAAACAAAAGTTGGGGGTATTATGGAATCATGTACAAGACTAAACAAGATGTGTCACAGACACGGTCGCCCCCACAAAGCATGTTTGGACACAGACAAAGGGTGTGTCGCCAACACTTATTTTTGCCTTCACATATTTTCATATAAATTCTATAATTCTGACATAATTGGTTGCAGCCAAAATTCCCTTCTTTACGATCACCTACACTTTAACGTTGTTCAGCTGTGAAAGTTTGAGTGAAATCCGCCAGTAGTTAAAGAGGAGTTGAGTCCACACAATTTTGGGGAGTATATATTATTCTATAGTTAAAAAAATAAAAGGGCCATAATTCCGTTTTTCTATAATTAACAGTAGGCCTGAAGCTAACTATGACACAAATTGGACTGCCAATCATCAATGTTACAAGAGAAGCAGTGGTGTATAGGACAATTATGGTGTCGGACTTGTTATGGGGGACTACAAGTTTGACATTGCGCCCTATTAAAATGATTTTTCTGAAGACAACAAGTACTGGTTCTACCTTGAGAGTAAGTACTTAACAGTGTCTCAATAAGGCTGTGAAATAGGTTTAAACAAAAACTAATGCCATTTGATACAGTTCATCTACTGTTCTAGGTCAAAGTAAGTTACTTAATAGTAACCATTATCCCAATAAATAGCATTGCAAAACCATGTAAGAGTTACCTCCCTTGGCAAATCTGCTCCTGACTAGAAATGACCAATATGTTGACCCAAGAATAGCAAGATTTTTGTACTTATATTTTTACTACTTTTACAATGGAAGTTTGACCGAATCTGTATAAATTATGACAATTAGATGATCAGTTTGCCTGGAGCTTTTCTTAAATATGCAGAAACTAGTCATTTTGATTAAAAAATTAAGTTTAAATTATTAAATTTATAAAAAACTAAAGCTTTTACACTAAAAATTTTGGCCTAATTTTGCAATCTTATGTATGTTGTTTATGATTATGTACAGGGTTTTCACAAACAAATCTGGAATGATAAATGCAATCTGACCCTTTTCTCGTTTCGTGGAAATTTTGCAAAAAGTCAAGATGGCTGCAAACACAAACAAACATGAAAAATATTAGACCAATATTATTGAAAAATAAGGCTAAGATTTTGTACTGAATACTATAATTTGTGACAGTATTGTTTAAAATGTTTATTCAGTGTTTAGAATATAATGATTAATTAATTTTAAACTTTGTTCTTCAGCCTGAAGTTCAAGTAATTCAAAACCAAAAGTGAAAGTAACCAAACCTATTCATACTCCACACCAGTTCTAGACAGAAGGTTCATTTTAAGTATATATAAAATTTGTTTATTATTACAAATAACCTATTTTAATTTATCATCAACTGCCTACTCATTACAACTTTTGACTTTGACATCATATGCTCTGGTATAACTAAGATGCAAGATTGTTTTCTTTGATACAGATTAAAAAGCATTTATTTTGTTATAAAAAGCACACATTGTCAAACTGATGATGACCCATGAAGAAACATTAAACATTGTTTTTATAAATTTATCTTTGGGTCTATATTCTTTCATGCTCTTAATGATTCTGTAAATGAGAAAAATAATCTATGTACATGTGTTTAACACTGGATAATTGTTGTATTTTCAAGATATCTGTTTACTGAACTTCAAATCTTCAAATTATTAAGCAGCATTCTTTGACATCCTGCATTCGTTCTAGTTGTATTATCTTATCAGTACATGTATTGAAGAAATGCTGAGCCTAAATAATTTATTACCATACTATAGTAAGGCTATAACTATTTAAGGTGTCTATAACTCCCAGTTATGAACTTACTATGAACCTAACCTTTACCTAATTCCTATGCTTTGACGTTAATTACTATGGTCTATGGCAAAATATGAGAAACAAATAACGTAGAAATTCCACGAATACCATTTAAAAAAAAACCCAAATGCATTAAAGACAGCACAAAAATATAATTTGTAGTAATGTTGACCTTGACCCCACCCACCCCATATGCAATCCCAAGCAAGGTCTAGATATAAAGTATCTACATATGACGTTTCATTAAAATATCTCAATGTCTTCTCAAGATATTGAGCTGAAACCTTTTTTCATTTTTAATAACGGCGACCTCGACCTTGACCCCACCAACCTATAAGCAATCCCAAGCGAGGTCTCGTTGTAAGGTATCTAGATATGAAATTTCATTGAAATATCTCATTCTGTTCTCAAGTTATTGAACAGAAACCATTTTTCTATTTTTAGTTACAGTGACCTTGACCTTGATCCCACCCACCCCATATGCAATCACAAGCGAGGTCTCGCTATAAGTTTTCTATGTATGAAGTTTCAGTTCACGAGTAAGAGATCTGAAATGAAAAGCTGATGCAGCCACTAAAAAAAATGACATACCCAAATCTAATTACTGAAATTTTCCTTCAAAAAATTTGGGTAAAAACTTGTTGATATGATGTTATATAAAGGATTTGTCTGCTAAATTTTGGTTTTTATTAGCTTTTAAAATTAAAACGACTTAAGTTCAACCAGTTTGGTGTTTTTTTCATGAAATCGTGGGTTGGGTCATGTTTTTGTCATTTTTTCGTTTTGTGCATTTAAATGTTTGTTGACGGTACCATTTTAAAAAATCATGTAACTTTGTAACTGGATGAGATATTTGATAAAATCCTTTCTGTTTTCTGTATGGGAAAGATTCCATTACTTAATGGAATAATCATTGTTTTAGTAGCTAAGATTAAAAAAATTGGTGTTGCATTGCTACAATAAACAGGTTTAACTTAAGTAAGTATTGTGTAGGTACCTATTCTCGAACCTTTCGTTCGTGCGCTGTTTACATGCAAGTCAAGTGTGTATGACGTCATCAGATTATGTGTACCGGTGCTATGTTAAACAATCTGTACAATCGTAGCAAATTTATCAGAAATATGTTTCAAAAACATGTATTTACTATTATAATTTTGTTGTGTTAAACAATTTTATTGAAAACTGTATGACCTTTTATGCATTTCAAATAAATGTACATATTTCTTAAATTAAAAGTATTTTTCTGAAAGAAAAACTCCCCTTTGAGCTCCCCTATCGGCTGCATTGGAAAGACAAGTGATAATCATGTGATACACCATGTGCTGGTTATTTATAGCTGTGGGTTCGAGAATAGGTAAGCAATTTTTAGGCCGCCATGACAGTTTAAATAGCAGGGTGGCAACATAATACTGTGTAAATTTTCTAAAATAGACATAATCTGTGTCACTATTAATGTATAAACATGTGTATCAGAGTCAGAAATATTGATCTATAATGTTGTTTTCAAACAGGCTTTTGCAACAAAGTCCACAGGCCAGGGTACAACAGGGTACATCCTTAGAGTAACAAAGACAGGCCATTTTTTGAATTTAAGATTTATATACATTACTATATATCGTTGGAAAGGTCTTTCCAAATGCAAATCAATGCACTTTAATTGAAGCCTCTATCATAAAGGGTATTAAAGTTATTGCATTTTGAAGTTGCCATGTATATCAAAAAGGTGAGGCAAAAAAAAGAACGTCAGAAGTCTATGCACTTAAGGCAATTTTACTGTGACAATCCAAGTGAAAAGTCTATAAAATCATACATCAAAAGAAAGATATTTCAATCAGGAGATCAATGCACTTTAAATGAAGCATTTATCATAAGCGGTCTGAAAGTTATTGCATTTTGAAGTTGCCTTGGTTAGCCAAAAATTGAGGGAAAAATAAGAACGTCTCAAGTCTATGCATATAATGCAATTTTACTGTGACAATCCAAGTGCAAAGCTTCTAATGTTACACATCAACAGAAAGATATTTCAAAAAGGAGAGCAATGTACTTTTAATAAAGTATCAGTCAATGAGGATAACAAAGTAATTGCATGTTTAAGTTTCCATTACTATCATCAAATGTGCCTCTAGTTTATCGTATGTATAATTTTCGATGCATCTAAAATACAACATTCAAGCAAAATAAACATGTTGTAATATCATTTAAAACAAAAAAGATCCACTGTAGAAGAATTAATTTAAAATGAGGCTTTCACTTACAAGATTGCATTTCATTTTAAAAAGTGTTAATCAGTTAAATATTGATTATTGATAGGAAATCCATCATTATATCACCAGTTTCCGGCCTACATTGGAAGATGTCTGTATGCCGAAGACCCATACCAACAACATGGAAACAACTTGCTTACTTTGGAAAATTCCGTGGCTTACACATGTCTTCAGAAATAACTCTGTTTACCAGGAGGCCAATGATGGACTGATTACCTTAATATGAATTGTTATTAGAAATTAAAATTGATTATTAAATGTGAGAAGTATGAAGGAAGAAGTATGTTCATTACAAGCTAACCATTCAATCTTTAATTATGGGTCCAAAAAGCAATTGCTATGGTTAATATGTGTCGTTTGTGTTATTTTGCAACTAAGTCTAATGAACAAATCAAATAAACTTGAAACAAAGTTGTATGGACCTTGACATACAGGCTATATTTTAAAAGTGACATGCCGGTTATATTTGAAAAGATAATAAAATTACAACTTATGTCAGGGATTTTAACTAAAATATCGGTGGTCCATACAACATTATTATGGAACTCCCGAAAAATAACCAAAAGCAAACACAGTTAGGCCTAAATTAAAATTCTGTGTTTCCCCATTTATATACATTGTTACTGTTAATTGTAGACGGGATTTGGATAGTAGAACACTGTTATATATTATGAAATTATGTGTTGGTAGGTATTTAAAGGGAAACAAACACAATTTTTATTTAAGCTTCATAGTCAATAAGAAAACTTTGACCAATGTGAACTTCAGTGAGACACAAAACAAATGCACTAGACCAGACACACACGTAAATAACAAACGCACAAACATGAATAAAACTGGGGTCACCGCCTTGGAACGGTCAATGCAAAAGAACAACATATATTGAAAATGGGTTCTGTGTGATACAACCTTAATTAATAATGTACCATATAAAAGTCTAAATCTCAAGAAAACATCTGGACAAACCATTTATTTTTATGGTTAAACTAGTTCCATGATTGTATGAAATTTCCAGTTTGTGATGATGAATGCTGCGAACACTTAACTCTAAGTTCTAACAATCATAAAAATTAAAATATAATGATATAATTATTAATTATAGTTCCTAACAAAATAACAAGAACATCTGAAAAAGGTCAAATTTCTACAGGTCATTATCTCTTCTAATACAGTATGAATCAACTAAAACAATATTGTTTATTTATTATGTTAATTATTATTAACAACATGCACTTCAAATAATATGAATAATTTGTGTATCCGAAATATAGATTGTCCGAAATATATACGCTCGCAGCTCATCTTTGTGTATCCGAAATATTGAATGTCCGAAATATATACCCTCCCAGTTCAACTGCATCGCGGCAAATTGCGGCAAAAGATATTCACAGACATGTGGGCTCAATGTTCTTATAAATGCATCTTCTTTTTAAAAATCATAGTACAATTTATTCCAAAACAGTCTAATTAGCAATACGCATGATCAAATATGGGTCATTTCTTACCAATTCGCTTGATTTTCTGTCTCGTCGTTTTTCATTACGTCTGCGCTTAAAATGTCGCCAAACATGTGCTTTCTACATAATTGATGACGTTTTACACAAAAAGCTGTCCAAAAGAAGGTAATTTGTAAAATATAGTACTGGGGTTTTCCCCAAAGTTCAATGTCATCCGCCATTTTTTATGCAAAACTAGGTCAGGTGTCCGGTTCAAAGACAGAAAAAAGGCATTGAAGACCATTGAGTGTGAGAAAACTTCATTGTTTTAGTAAGATAAGATATTATTTAGTTTGACTGAACCAATAAATACAAACATTTCATTTAAAAAGTACATAAAACAAACTCCCAAAAATGTATGTTTACAACGGTGACACAATGGAGGAGCCTCGATTCGGTATCCCATTGACCTTGTTACTTAGAGGTTCGAGAACTTCCATGATAAGTTACTTAAACATTATCCCAATAAACATACCCTTCCACCCGTTTGTGCGTAAACAAACGGTATGTGGATGATCTGTGCTGCGAATGCTGAACCCGCCATTACGGCGAAAAAGGGCAGGAGTTCATACCACATTCTGATAAATGATGTTTTTTGTGTGGCTCCTGTCCTTGCAATGGTAGCTTTGATTGACCAAGTTGTTGAACAAAACTGTCATCAAGGAAACCAATGTAATATCACAAAATAATATAATTATACCCATGTATAATGTAATTAAATGCACACCCTAGAAAGTTTGGTTTATGATTTTTCTAAGACTTTGGCTAAAAACTTAACTTATAAATGCAGTTAATCGATTAATAAAAGCCTTCGGTTTTCAAATGAATGAGAAAAAGAAATCGTCTGTACTACATAGAATAATTGTAATGCGTCTGGGTTTTTGATGATTCTTTTCTCAAATCATTTTAGTAAATGTGAAAATTAAGTAAAAACTCAATAATGACTCAGGATCCAGAAGTGAAATCAAAATTACAAGACAAGCGGCGACCAAAAGATCAGCCACCTACCAAGGTATTTTTTATTGCTTTCGTTTCTACTTTATTCTTTGAAATTTAGGTTACATTCTACTGATTAAGCCATGCAATCATAATAGCACGTTTACACTACGGATTGTTAATTTAAAATTGTATTTGCAATGCACACAGTAAAAGTGAATCTCTCTTATGTAAGATAATGTTTTTAAAGTATTAAAGTTAAATTTTTATCAGAAACCATTGATTTTTTTTATTTATCCAATTCTCAGAATTCCGAATATTCTCAGAATTTTGTATATTCTACTTAACTAAGAAGCAAGTGCTCAAAGTTTCATCTATGTAAAAAAAAAGCTGTGCGGAAGCAAAGGGATTTCAAAAATCAGGCAAAAAATGCACAATAATCCCAAATTGATACTTGTCACAACTAGTTTAATTAATATTTTGTGAAATATTTCACTACACAAAAACAAATCAAGCATAGGATAATATGAATATAGGTGCTACCTAGTTAACAGGCAAAAGCATATTTATTTAACTGTATAAAAACAGTATTTACTGTAGTGTCAATATTATTGAGCTACTTCTTATGTGGGCAGTATAAACATAATTAGTACGCTGTAATGGGCAATGTTCCAAACCCTAACCCTAACCCTCCAAACCTAATTATAAATAATATTTTCATTATCTGTATTACATCACTGATTTAATTACAAATTTTGAGGGTGGTTTTCCATGCAAATTTTTGTGTGTGAACATGTTCATTACAATCCCCCTTTTGCAATTTTCATCAAAATTCATTTACCCCTAAACATGGAAAAAATCTTAATTCAATTATAGTTGAAAATAGCAACTACATACACACTTTTGGTGTCTTTTATACAAGCAATGATAGAATATTGATGTATAAAATAAGACAATATAAGGCATTAACAAGAGAAAATTATAATTATTTATTAATTTTCGATGGTACACGGTCTGTAATCACTGGTGCCACCTCTTTTTGGAGAGGCATTGAAACAAGAGCCAATTATACTTCCGAGGTGGTGCTAATGACAGGAAGTAGTAGGAAAAAGTAAACAGTGATAGAAGGCGAGGTTGGTTTTATATGTTTTATGACAATTTTAGATACTGTTTTCAAAATCTGACAATGTAGTGCGATTGGGAAATAATTTTACCTTGGATCCAACAATGTAGAGAAGTATGAAGTCACAACGCATTTCAAAATTAGATGACTTTTATAAATTGTGCCAATTTGGAAATTGAACCAGCTATATAAACAATCAAATAAATTAAACAAGTACAGTAAGAAACTCTCATTTTATTTGTTTACAGATATATAAAAACTGCAAAATGTGTTCCTGTACAGTTATAAATGTTGACAAATTAAATACAGCGTACTGACATTTAACTTACAGTGTCAACACTAACCATTCTGATTAACAAAAAATTATTATTTGCCCTTAAATATATGACATTATATTCTGTTTCACCACATTGTACGTTTTGACTTCTATGTGTGTAGGTTTTGACCATTTTTTGGTATGTTTTGACCACGAAAAACACTGTACGTTTTGGTCAGGGTAAGTTTTGACCATAACTCGTTTCGAGTTCGCATATGTTTGCATTTCGCCAACAGTATAAACATCAAACGAACACGTATAAAATAATGTTATTAAAAAAAAGAATGTGCTTGTATTAAAAATAACACGTGTTAGACAATAATCAGAATAAAACAGGCATCGTATGAACTGGGTAAAAGGATATAGCACGAAAAAACCTATTTTGTGGAAATATTGAGGATAATTCGCATCATATCAGGTCAAAATATGTCAAAATATTTTTACTTAAGTAGGTATACACACACACGCAAGTATCTTTTGGATTCTTATTTTACTGTTAATTACGAATTGTAGTGAACCAGCCTCTTAACGCAGAGTGGTCTCCCTTTATGCTCTCCAATTTTTTGGAGGATTAAAGAGTCAGTTTTTTCAGCCATTTTTGTGTTAACCGTTTTTTGGAAATATTGACGATAAATCGCAACAAATCAGGTAAAAATATGTAAATTTTATACGTACATATGTTTACACATACAAATTTCTAGGCGGCGTTCCCTTGTTAGCTGCAATTAAAAAAAGGATTTTATGGTCGCGATTTCCGGTGATTTGTGGCAAAAAAAATTTGGTTCCATAGGTTTATAAAAAAACTGATACGTATAAGCGGTCAACGCCTGCCGCTTCACGGCGGGCTTTTGCCCGTAGTAGCAAATGTGACACATGCTCAGTTAACATTTAGGGTCTGCTAAACGAGATTAAAGACCCATTATTACATGGTGAAACTGTAAAACCTAAGATCATGCAGACCCTTTAAAAGCATAAATCAGTCTATGCATAGTTTAAACCTTATCAAATAGGAAATGTATAAATACATAGGACACATTCTGCATATACCCTCCATCCCCTGCTTATTCTAAAATCTTACTTTTACTTAACAAACTTTTAATCGGAAAAAGCAGATTGTAAAAACAAAACAGATGTATATATATAGGGACATCGCTTGTGAACTTGACCGCATGTTGTCAGGTATGACTAAACACCGAAAACCCGCAAAAACTGCAGAAAACCGACTTAAATTAATGGAAACCTGGAAAACCCCAAATAAACACATGAAGCTCAAAAGCGGAAATCTGTCAGACCCCAAATAAACATATGAAGCTCAAAAGCGAAAAACCAAGGCATCATACGAAAACCTTCATAAACTTCCCCAAACCTGTGAAAACCCACTTAAACTAATGGAAACCCGCGAAAACAAGAGGAGACATACGAAACCAATGGAAACTTTGGAATTGTGAGCAATTCGCGGGTTTTCAACATCAAATTGTGGTTTTCGTAGTTAAACCGCATGTTGTCAGGGCTCCCTCTTGCTAAACAATTTCTTTAGCCAAAGTTACCATTCTTTGTTGAGATAATAGTTATGTTTTAAGGTTTTATAAAGAAAAAGTTGTAGCCGAATGGAAATTCCTTTTGACCAAATTTTAAAAGTTATAGTCCTTGACTAATTTGGCGAATGGCAGAGTGAGCCCTGCATGTTCCCAGACTTCCTGAAAGCAATCCATCAGATTGTCATGTCTGGCAAATTTTGAGGCAGACCGGCATTAATTAACCTAGAAACAGTCAAACTGTCTGATAATGTTTTCAAGGTTTCAGAATCATTTCTTAAGAAAAGATTTTTTTTGATCCACCAAATTTTATATATCAGTTCAGCAAGTTAATAGTTTTTGTTTGACCGAATGTCTGACATATTTTTTGAGCTTTCCAGGAATATGCACGTTCCTTGGTATTGCAGGTTGTTATACGCAGATTGCCACCCAGTTTGACTGGAGACCAGCTGCTGGAGCAGATATCACCTCTACCAAACTATGACTTCTTCTATTTTATGAAGGCCGATTTAAGGTAGGAGTATTTTGGTTGTAAATAGAATAGATAATTATCACCAGGAAAAGATTTAGGAACAAAAAAGCACCGGACTGTGCTAAAATGGTGGAGAGAGGAAATTCGGATAAATGCTTTGAAATTTTCTTCTCATCATTCGTTCAATCCCAGGTTTTAATCAGTTCAATACTTAATTTCTTTATTTGTCATAGAATATTTGTGGCAGCCCATGAGATTTTTATCCCAATTGCGGCCTGCCTCGTTTCGAGAAAATTGACGTCAAAGTTGAGGCACATGATTTTTATGAGAAAGTCAGGAGTATGATTAAGATATTTCAAATAATTGTTTAAATTTTGAATACTGTCAAAGAAAAATGTTATTTAGTAGGTTATTTGTAGAAGAATTATAAATGTTGCTATGATTGCTTGTTTGGTTGCCATAGTAACCATCTCTTTATTATTTTTATTTTCGTCCGAAACATTTGAACATTCAAAGTTTGTTATTTGGGAAAGGCAGTCCAGTAAATATATATAATATAAATTACTTGTCCTCACCATGCTTGGTTCTGTATTGTATGCATGACAAACATTAAAATCTGTGTGAAATGTGAACATTTATCGTTATGGTGGTTTTACTTAAACTGCTCATTCTTGCTCAAAACTTATGACTGAGAAAAAAGTATGCCATTTCCAGTTTCTACACATATCAGTGTATTCAGAACTGCCAATAACTCATTTTCGCCCAGATACCACATTTAGGCCAAAAATCTCATGGGCTGACACATTTTCCAGTATTTATTTAATATCGAAAGACACTTAATTTCCTCATTTGTCATTGAATATTGGCAAGTATTGAATCAGTCTCCGCGAAAGTCTGTCACTCCACAGACAAAGCCAGTAACTCTGCATGAGGTCCAGGTAAAATGTCCGGAACACTGGCCCTCATGGCTGGAGAAAAATCTGGTCAGGTATCTACTGGCAGGCTAAATGTCTTTGAGTGGCCAGTAAAATCTGGAGCCTGGGCCAGTACCGTAATTATTTAGAGATTACCAGACCTCGTTGCTAGTAATGGTTTTGCGAGTTTCGTGTAGACTGAATCAAAATATTTTTCAAATTAATTTACCCTGTTGACGAGCCCAGAGGGGCAGCTGTTGTCAGCCAAAAAGGAACACGGTACAGCATATTGCTGTTTCACTTTCTGGATCTTTCTCTTCATCGTTTCTTGATTCTAGACAATCAAATGTTGCATGAAGTTCAGTGAGAACTGTGGCCATATGACCTCTTGGGGAGGGGCCCTTTGCCCTCATTTTGGGAAAAAAATGCGTTAGTTTTGGAATTTTGAGGAAAAAATTTCATAGCAGGCAAATGAAATATCCTGTGGTAAGATCAGTTTTAGGGCATGATTAGAAAGAATTTTTTTGAGGGGATGACGCCTTATAACGGCCTCTTCTATAGAAATTAAAAAAGCCCTGAAAACTATCTGATCTGATGTACAGTGTTAAAGGTGATTTCTTTTTCAGTCTTGGGCCAAATGCATTTTCGCGTGCATATATCAACTTCTTGAACTATGACGACATTGCAAATTTCCGAGACAAGTTTGATGACTATGTTTTTGTGGACAACAAAGGTAATTTTTTTTACTGTTAACATCCACCTCTACTAACAATAAATTTAAACCTAAACATGTCATGGTCTTTACCTTTTTTATAACCTTAAATGTAACTGGAAGCAATTACTGGTAATTTGATAATTTGTATTATATAACCTATGTATTTGTAAATTGAACTTTAGTGTTCAATATCGATCAGAAATATTATTATCATGTTGATGAATTCCAGGAAAGTATGCAAAGCTGTTATAAGAAGATTGTCACAGAAGAAAAATATTGTTAGTGAGATTGAATCTTTTTCAGGGAATGAATTTCCGGCCATCGTTGAATTTGCAGCATTTCAGAAAGTACCAAAGAAAAAAACACGGAAGCCTGATTTAAAGAAAGGAACCATTGATCAAGGTATTTGAATAGTGTTCTTATCTTGCAATAAATTGGTTAATTTAGAAATACAGACAATAAAAACATATTTTTTGGATAGTTGACATTCTGATTTTGGATTTGACTTTACATAGTTAAAGTATTTTTGTGATGGTAGAATTCGTTTAACTAATGTATTCTTAAACTGTAAAGTGGCTTTTCTATTCCAAAAGTGATATTTGTAATACTTTTGCCAACAGTTTCAATTCACAAAAAACACACACAGACGCAAAACTTGTACCTGTAACAAATTGTTGTAAAACACTGTTGGTGTAAGTGGTGTTCAGTGACAATGTTTGACAATCATAATTATGCAAGCGTGTCAAAATGTTTTCCTCATACAGATGAAGATTACCAGAAGTTTCTTGCCTCCTTGGAGACTCCAGAAACAGAGGAGCTGGTTTCCATGGAGACCTATCTAGAGCAGCTGGAGGCCAGGGATAGGGAGGCCAAAGGTCAGTAACTTGTGTTTCCATGGGAACATATCAAGGGCAGCAAAAAGCCAGGGATAGGGAGGCCAAAGGTCAGTAGCTTGCATTTCCATGGATACCTATTTAGAGCAGCTAGAAGCCAGGGACTGGGAGGTCAAAGGTCAGTAGCCTGTGTTTCCATGGAGACATAACTGAAAAGCTAGAGACCAGGGATAGGAGAGCCAAAGGTCAGTAGCTTGCATTTCCATGGATACCTATTTAGAGCAGCTAGAAGCCAGGGACTGGGAGGTTAAAGGTCAGTAGCCTGTGTTTCCTCATACAGATGAAGATTACAAGAAGTTTCTTGCCTCCTTGGAGACTCCAGAAACAGAGGAGCTGGTTTCCATGGAGACCTATCTAGAGCAGCTGGAGGCCAGGGATAGGGAGGCCAAAGGACGTAACTTGTGTTTCCATGGGAACATATCTAGAGCAGCTAGAAGCCAGGGATAGGGAGGCCAAAGGTCAGTAGCTTGCATTTCCATGGATACCTATTTAGAGCAGCTAGAAGCCAGGGACTGGGAGGTCAAAGGTCAGTAGCCTGTGTTTCCATGGAGACATAACTGAAAAGCTAGAGGCCAGGGACAGGAGAGCCAAAGGTAAGTAGCTTGGGTTTCCATGGTAACATATCTAGAGAGGCTGGAAGCCAGGGACAGGGAGGCCAAAGGTCAGTAGCTTGGGTTTCCATGGAGATCTATCTAGAACAGCTAGAAGCCAGGGATAGAGAGACCAAAGGTCATTAGCTTGTGTTTTAATGGAGACTTACCTAGAGCAGCTGGACGTCTGTGATAGGGAAGCTTGTGTTTCCATGGAGACCTATCTAGAGAAGCTGGAAGCTAGGTATAGGGAGGCCACAGGTCAGTAGCTTGCATTTCCATGGAGACCCATCTAGAGCAGCTAGAAGCCAGAGACAGGGAGGCCACAGGTCAGTAGCTTGTGTTTCCATGGAGACCTATCGAGAGCAGCTAGAAGCCAGGGACAGGGAGGCCACAGGTCAGTAGCTTGTGTTTCCATGGAGACCTATCTAGAGAAGCTGGAAGCCAGGGACATGGAGGCCTGAGGTAAGTAGCTTGTGTTTCCATGGAGACCTATCTAGAGAAGCTGGAAGCTAGGTATAGGGAGGCCTCAGGTAAGTAGCTCGTGTCTCCATGGAGATCTATATAGAGTAGCTGGAAGCTAGGTATAGGGAGGCCTCAGGTAAGTAGCTTGTGTTTCCATGGAGATCTATATAGAGAAGCTGGAAGCTAGGTATAGGGAGGCTAAAATTACCACAACACTAGCCCTCATGGCTTGTGAACGATTTTGGTAAAGTACCTCCTTGTACAGCTAAATACTTTTGAGTTGCCAGTAAAATGGAGTTCAGCTCAGTAATAATCAAGTGAAGACATCATGGCCAGTCATGGATTTGGGACTTTTTAGGGACTGCAACACCACTGCTTTCTGTATTGGCATCAGTAAGAATAAAGAATATGAAAAGCAAAAAAAGGGATAGCTCCTGATTATATTATGATTTCAAGTTTTCTTAAAATGAATTAAATTTCATGAACAAATTAATATAAGAGATGTGGTCTCTTTGGTTCTATTTTGCGCAGTGCGATTGCAGAGATTTGCAATTTGAGATATTCATAAAAGAACAGTAATGTGATTTACATCGTACCTCAAAGGTTTATGTTGGTTATGTTTGTGCTGTATGTTGGTTATGTTTGTGCTGTATGTTGGTTATGTTTGTGCCGTATGTTGGTTATGTTTGTGCCGTATGTTGGCTATGTTTGTACTGTATTTTCCATTTATTTGCGCTTTTCTTCAGCTACGAAGGGTGGTTCTAGGATATCCACACCTCTCACGGAGTTCATCAGAAAGAAACGCGAAGAGAAGAGAAACTCTATCCTGGTATGTACATGTAAGCCAATAGAATGGCTATTTGGCCCTCAATAAAATATTGAAGCTTTATTTTAAATACTGTCTATGAAATGAGTTAATAAAATACAGTGCAAGATTTCATTATATATAATTTATTAGTAATATTTCTCTTTCATCTGTTGTTAATTTAGGAATCTGGAATAATACCTGGGTACGAGCATTGTGTAAATCACATTTTAAGATACAAATGCTCTGTTTCAGATAAAAAGAGTCAGTCTTCTTTGTTCATTGCTGTTTTATTTCCTATATTTGCTTCTGACATTAATAAACTGCATTTAGATATTTAATATTACATGAGGGGCATAATATATAGTACATTGTTTTGCAGATATACATTATTTTCATACTATGAATTAATTATTGTTATGCAAATTATTCTTATTTGGTAATATCTGTTAATTCATAAAATATTTTAACAAATGTCTGATTAGAAATGAATTTTTCCCTCTAATTTAAGAAAAGTTCTTGACACAAGTTTGCAAAAGTTAATGAAGGGGTTATGTATACCTTCTTTAAGTTCATATTTTTTGGTAGATCTAGGTTTCAAACTTTGTCTAATCAATATGAGGCATGTCGTGGGAAAACGGGGCTTAATGCATGTGCGTAAAGTTTCCGTCCCAGATCAGCCTATGAAGTCCGCACAGGCTAATCCAGGACAGCACTTTATGCTTTTATGGTATTTTCCGTTTCAAGGAAGTCTCTTCTAAACATAAATCCACTGTAGGCGGAAAGTGCGGACTGCACAGGCTAATCTGGGACGACACTTAACGCACATGCGTTAAGCCCAGTTTTCCCACAACATGCCTCATATGTTTACTTCTATTAATACTAAAGAGAGCACGAGAGGAACGAAAGAAGCGGGAGCAAGATCGCAAGCTGGCGCGTGAAGAAGAGCGGCGCAAACGTAAGAACGAGAAGGAACGAGATTCAGAGAGGGACAGGGACCGGCGAGGGGTCAAGGACAGGGAGAGGTAACTCTTGGAGTAGAGTTAGTTATCTTGTAGTATAGGGGAATATATGGGATCAAAATAGGTACAGCATCTTAGTGCTGCTCAAAATGAGCAGGGGAAATCAGATCAGGCTTTACAACTTAGTCTGAACTTAACATATTGACCAGTGAGGATGCCTATAACATTTGAGCTTTGATTTCTCTTGGTATAGTATTTAAGATTAAGACAAAGACTAAGCTTAAGAATGTTCATAGTTGTGGGGCCTGTTCTTTGACAATTATTATACACCCGTTTGGAAAAATGGGTCATATGGGAACGCCCAAGCGGGCGGGCGGGCAGATCAGGAGGCGGGAGATTTTTGTCCGGAGCATAACTTTGTCCAGCATGGATGGATTTTCAAGTGATGAGCATGAGGAGAAAGAGTGTCGTGCGGAAGAACAAGGTCCCTAGGTCCAAGGTCAAGGTCAGAATTCAAGGTCAAAGATCAAATATAAGAAACCAATCCTTACCACTTTGTTCGGAGTAGATCTTTGTCCAGCATGGATGGATTTTCAAATAACTTGCCAGAAGTGATGAGATGGAGTGTCGGGCGCATGAACCAGGTCCTTAGGTCCAAGGTCAAGGTCACAATTCTAGGTCAAAGGTCAAATATAAGATATCACTCCTTAACATCTTGTCTGCTGCATTACGTTGTCCAGCATGTATGAATTTTCAAATAACTAGGCAGAAGTGATAAGCAGGTGAGACGGAGTGTCACGCGCAAGAATTAGGTCCCTAGGTCCAAGGTCAAGGTCACAATTCAAGGTCAAAGATTAAATATATGAAATCAATCCTTAATACTTTTTCAGGAGCATAACTTTGTCCAGCATGTATGGATTTTCAATTTACCTGGCAGAAGTGTAAGCATGGTGAGACAGAGTGTCGCGTGCAATGACCAGGTCCCTAGGTCCAAGGTCAAGGTCACAATTCAAGGTCAAAGAGCATACCTTTGTCAAGCATGGATGGATTTTGTCTCTAGTTGTTGAATCTTTACCACTAACAATGCTCCTTTGATGGGCGTATCTTTTTGACAATGGCAGTCTTGTTTTGCATTTGCTTAATCCAGGTTTTTTTAAATCATTTTAATGCTTCCACTTAGTTTTTAAACATGGTCTCTTCAGTTGTCAGTGGCTATTATTTTTATACAAATTCAAAAGATATTCAACAAAAAGAAACAGGGTGCAGCACCCTGCTATATGACTGGATCTTTCTCTGTTTCCCAAAACTAGGTGATCTCCCTTGGAAATTACCTCCCGTTATTGCGAATTCACATCCGCAAATTTGAAACCTGACTTCGGCAACTTTTTTCCTAGCTTGCCATTTAAAGTACTATAGATCTAAGACCAAGCGGCTTTCAAAACTTGTAATGGAAATTTTTAAAACCATGTGTTTTTGATTAAATATTTAAAAAAATTCACAGAGGATATTTGCTACAAAAATGAATTATTAGAACTAAATGTAGTATCGTTTTAAACTCATTACTAAGACCACATGTCCGTATGACAGGTATCTGGAAAAACATGTAGTCTCCTTGCCTCGGTTGTTTGCCATACATAAATATAACGAATGAACACATGTTCTCTCAATGGATACTTAATTATCTGTCTGAAGAGGGGGTCATAAAAAATACCAAAGCCACAAACCGCTGGGATCTTATCAAATTGCCCTTAGAACAATACCGCTAATCCGATGCAATTGCGTAATGCATTGATGAAAAAGATTTACATGCAGAGACAACTAACTTTTCACACTTCGTCTCGATTGTTTGCGTCTCAAATTAAAGTTTATCTCACATTTTAAAATGTTGTTGTCTCCGTTGTTGTTCTTTGCCTATCATCCTATGAAATTTTGCCGACTTATTGAACAGAACAGAATAAAAAGCATAAAAAACTTTTTCGAATTAATAACTTAGTTTAATCTAAGAAGAGTGAAATAATATAGCTCAGCATTTAATTTTCAATAAAAGTCGCCGGCAGTGAACTGGGGACATCACTCCTGATTACGCAAGGGAAGTAACCTAGTTTTGGGAAAGGCCTATTCATGTTAGATAGTAGTTAAACCAAAGGGAAACATGCGTAATCCTTTTTTAAAAAATAACAAAATACACAAAAAGCTTTGTATTATTTGACATACATGTATAATTGAATATGTTTAATACCTAATGGATAATTTCAATGCCATTCTTTATTACTTTATCCATTTGTTTAGTTTAGTGAATTGGTGTGGTAGAGATTTAATTTGTCATAAGTCCGTAAAATAAGATTGTCTTTGTTAGGTTGACTTTGGTTCATAACTATGGTCATCTTCCAGTAAAAGGAATCTATCCTTAAAGCTGCAGTCCATAGAATATAATTCAATGCATCTTAAATTGGCATTAGTTCTAATGATTTTTAATGACGTTTATTCGACTGAAAACTGTTTCTTATTTACGAAAGGCGTTGTATAATGTCTATGTTCAAAAACACATGGTACGAAAGGAATATACACTAATGTACATGTCGATTTACTCCAGAGGCATCGCCAGCTGTCACATACAGATAATTTTTCAATAAAGAAGTTACCAAAACGTTATTATGTACCATTTTCAATGCAGATTTTTGTATTTTGATCGGTAAGATGTCCATTAAAAACGATTCTGCAAAGTTTTATTTTTATGCCCCCGGCATCTTGATGCAGGAGGCATATAGTGATCGTCCTGTCCGTCCTTGCATCCATCCGTCCGTCCGTGACAAGGTTATGTAGATTATACCGTTTCGTCTACACCAACACCGCTTACTACAACACTTTGATACTAACACAGTTGTTGCTTATGACCATTCCCTATCCACCCATATCACCCAACCTCATCTTGACCTTGACCTAATTTGGACTTATTATTATTCTAAAAGTGCCATTTCTTGGTTAACTAGATATTACCGTTTTGTCTAGCACCAAAACCGCTTATTACAACACTAAGATATTTACGCAGTTGTTACTTATGACCGTTCCCAATCCACCCATATCACCCAACCTCACCTTTACCTTGACCTAATTTGCTCTTAGAATAATTCAAATGGGCTGTTTCTTGGTTTACTAGATTTTACCATTTCGTCTAGCACCAACACAGCTTACTACAACACTTGCATACTTACACAGTTGTTGCTTATGACCATCCCCAATCCACCCACATCACCCAACTTTACTTTGACATTTGACCTTGAACTAATTTGGACTTATAATAATTCAAAATTGCCAGTTCGTGGTTAACTAGATTTTACCGTTTCGTCTAGCACCAACACCGCTTACTACAACACTTGGATATTTACACAGTTTTTACTTGTGACCGTTCCCAATCCACCCATATCACCCAACCTCACTTTGACCTTGACCTAATTTGGACTAAGAAATGGGCTACCCAGCACCAACTGGGGGCATGTGTGTTTATCAAACACATAATCTTGTTTTAACGTATTTCTGAACTGCTGCTTTAAGGTTTTGACTGTACACCGAATCCTCGTCAGTCTGAATGTACTAATGTACCCGATTCGGATTCTAATATAGCAGGTTGGATTCTGAATTCCAGGGACAGAGCAAAAGATAAAGAAAAGTTACGAGACCGAGATAAAGTCGAAAAAAGTGGGAAAGAGAAAGATACCCCAGTGAAGGTAAATCAGACGCAGACAGACAATGATTCTGATGACAACTGTGCCTTGACCGTGTTTTTGCGGTCAATGTAGCGTCGCATGGTTAAGTTTAGAGTTCTCAGAGTTTTACTGCTTGAAGTTCTATGTATTCTCTGTTCCGTTGTATTTAGTGAAGTTTGTTTATCAGGATTAAAATACTGGTTCTGAATGTTGAAATGGTCTTCTTGTTCAAGGCTTAAATGTGTTCAGAAATATGTATTTCGACCGTATAGCTTAAAATATGTAACACGAGGTGGAATTAGAGTTGTTAACTCAAAATTAAAATTTAAAGCATTGATGTTAATAGTGAATAGCATGTCCTATTATTATTAAATAGGATAGATTATTACTAAATGGTCAGATCCATGTTCAGTAAAGATGTGCTTAAATTTGATGATGAAATAAACTGAGTCTGCAACTGAATCGAACAAAACATAAGCCGTTAACAATTTTAGCACAAATTGTTATTAATTCTGTAGGCCATCAAAAAATTCATATTTTGTGTGCACTTTGAACCTTTTATTTGTTTTCTTTCAATGATTTTATACCTTTGAAGGATCGAATTCAATCAGTCGAAAGCATTGTGATACTTTGACAAAGTATAGGAAAGCACAATTTCATTTGAGAAAGGTGTAAGTTCATATGCTATAATTACAAGTGCAGTTAGCCCTGTTGTGATGGTCCACCTTTGTTTGCAGTCTTCACGAATACAATTTGAATTCAGTGGACAGTTGGCCCACTAAGCCAGCTAAAAAGACTGGACCGGACTACAATTACGTGGACCATAGTTTCTAGGTTTTTTTTCACTCTATTCAGTCTGTTATAGACATAATTAAAAACAATCATGTTTTTTAGACTGTCAAAAGGTAAAAAATATTCGTAATCTTTTTTAACTCTGCTTTTCTTAATGACCAAAGCACTTATATATATAACTTATATATATATAGTTAACTTTTAACTTTTTTGTACCAAGCAAGAATTTGGTGGACTCGTTCCATGGCCCACTGGTTATTCGTGGAGGCTGCATTTGCTGTCTGCTTTATCCATATTGAAGAAAAATTTAATACCAAAACAATCAATGCTCTAGGATATTTTTAATTAGTTAAACAACAACAGCTATTTGCTTAATCATGTTAAATTCCAAAAAAATTGTATTACTTAATATTATTGTATCTGAACATTTTGAAATCAATGACACAAAGTTGTGTCTTTAGTATTAAACTTAAAATAGCTGATTCTATGTGGCTTTTGCAGCTGGGTTAACTTTAGATGTAATATTTCTGTTCTTTTGGTTCTAGTTGAGTTTGTATGTTCCTGTTTTGTATTTCAAGCTTTTGAAAAACACAGATCATGAGTCAGGTAGTGAAAAAGATGGAAATAATAAGGCCGAGAAAGAAACGATCGGTGGTAAAGACATATCTGAGAGTAAGAAAGACCGTGACTCAAATGAAAAGGATTCTAGTAAATCAGCATCAAAAACTGATAAGTCAAACTTGAGGTTTTCCAAGGAAAATCGGGAAAAATTAAAAGAACAAAGGGATGGAAAAGACCGGGGCAAGCCAGGCAGTTCTAAGGTAAAAACTGTGTTGTACTGGAAAGACCTGGTAAGAAATAGTGGACTTGTAAATAATGCCTGTGTTTGACTTCATTAATGACTTATTACATATAAGCGCGTCGTTGGAAAACCGGACTTAATGCTTGTGCGTGAAGTGTCGTCCCCGATTAGCCTGTGCAGTCCGCACAGGCTAATCAGTGATGGCACTTTCCGCTTTTATGGTATTTTCCGTTTCAAGCAAGTCTCTTTTAAACATAAATCCACTGTAGGCGGAAAGTGCCGTCCAGGATGAGCCTATGCGGATTGTACAGGCTAATCTGGGACGACACTTTACGCACATGCATTAAGTCCGGTTTTCCCACAACGCGCTTCATATTTATTATTTTGAAAAGTAACACTATGCCTATTGCACTACTCCTGACCTATCGTCCAGGATACAGGACTGTTCTACATTAATCAATAAAGAGAAATAATATTTGCTTCTATTTGGAATATTGTACTAAGATGGTTTATGTATTAACACAAAATAGCTAAACATAAATAATGACATTTTTTATTTCAATTGTTCATTTCATTATCATAATATTTACTCATTAGGCTGCTTTTCTGTATGCACACATCCGTATCTGCATCCATATATGAATTACCACAAGGACACGCATTTCCATGCATCTGCATTTACCATTGAATATACAGTGTATTAGTTTTGTTCTTATAACGAATGAGTAAATATGTCCGAGTAAGAATTATTTAAACATTTTAATATCGTTGACTGGGAATATTTGTGTAATTATATGCAAAAATATGAACAGATGGGGTGGATGGGGAACACTATTTATATATATGGCATCATGCATTGGTGGATGGGGAACACTATTTATATATATGGCATCATGCATTGGTGGAGGCTAACACTATTTATATATATGGCATCATGCATTGGTGGATGGGGAACACTATTTATAGATATGGCATCATGCATGATTCTACAAATGTTACTCGTTGTTATCGAGTTATTATACACGGGGAGTCGTTTGTGTTATTTGGGTGTTCCTGGACAATGTCTGCTAACTTTACCAGGTAGGATGTCTAAAAGCCTTTTGTTCAACTTGCTGAGTAAAGTACAATGTCTTCCGCATTCGTATAAACGCGCTACTGGAGCAATTTTTTGCGGATGGTTTTTGCGGATGTGTTTATTCTGTTATTTGCTAATTATGATTTGTACAATGTTGATGTGGACATATAGAAAAGCGGCCTTAAGGAGAAAATACAGTAATAGTTTTGCTATGCTCTAAAGGTATGCATAATATTTCTTACAGATCATCACGTCACCAAAGCCAATCTTTGGAACAAATCTCATATTGACAAATTGTTATACCAAGCACCCTGCCTTTCAGTTAGACAGACCAGCGCGGTCAGCTATGGATGACGGGGATGACCGCAAACCGGACCGGTCAGCTAGGGATGACAGGGATGACCGCAAACTGGACTGGTCAGCTAGGGATAACCGAGGTGACCGCAAACCGGACCGGTCTGACAGGCGGCCGAAGTCGTACCGGGAGGAAAGAGAACAGAGACGCCATGGCCGAGACGCTGATTACAGGTACGGTCTGTGTTGTGTTTTTGGAGTGGCTGTGGTCGCTTCCAACTACCTTGCTGTTAAACTAGCTATTGTGGTCAGTCTGCGTCTGGCGTCAACATTTTTATTCAAACAACTCCTTCTCTGAAACCACTAGGCGGATTCTAACTAAACTTGGCAGGATGTTCCTGGGATGGTCCTTTTCCAAATTCCTTCAATTTATTAAAACATATTGATAACTCTGGTTGTCATGGGATCAAAAGCTTAAAAACTGGAAAACTTAAGAAATCTTCTTGTCAGAAACCACTGGCTGGATTTAAAAATTGTTTTCACAGAAATGCTCCTTGGGTGACCCTCAACCAGATTCCTTCAAGTCATTTTGATTTGTTAAAAAACATGGCCGCCAGGGGGCGGGGCAGTTTTCCTTATATGGCTATATTGAAAACTTTAAAAGTCTTCTTGTCGGAAACCACTGGCTGGATTTTAAAATAATTTCACAGAAATCTTCCTTGGGTGACCCTCTATCAAATTCGTTCAATTCATTTTGATACGTTAAAAAACATGGCCGCCAGGGGGCGGGGCAGTTTTCCTTACATGGCTATATTGAAAACTTTTAAAATCTTATAGTCTGAAACCACTGGCTGGATTTCAAAGTAATTTCACAGAAATGTTCCTTGGGTGACCCTCTACCAAAATCCTTGAAATCATTTTGATTTGTCAGAAAACATGGCCGCCAGGGGGCGGGGCAGTTTTCCTTATATGGCTATATTGAAAACTTTAAAAATCTTCTTGTCTGAAACCACTGGCTGGATTTTAAAATAATTTTTCACATACATGTTCCTTGGGTGACCCTCTACCAAATTCCTGGAAATCATTTTGATTTGTTAAAAATTATGGCTGCCGGGGTGTGGGACAGTTTTCATTATATGGCTATATTGAAATCTTAAACAATCTTTTTGTTAAAAGCCATTATGATGCTTTACACTCAGGTGAGCGACCTAGGGTCATCTTGACCCTCTTGTTTTTAAATATTAAGTACCCGGAGTCGTTTATTATGAAATACATGAGATAAAGTGTCTGATGTTATAAACTTGAACGAAGTTTACTTCGATTTAGGCTTGAATCTACAAAGCTACATCAGTGTAAGTCTTTGTTGATTCGAATTTGTAGTGACTGTAGAGTAACATTTTTGATGCAAAGAGGTGTGTTTACTGATGCATTTAATGTATAGTTTAAGCGTGTTTAACTACATTTATTATGAAATACATGAGATAAAGTGTCTGATGTTATAAACTTGAACGAAGTTTACTTTGATTTAGGCTTGAATCTACAAAGCTACATCAGTGTAAGTCTTTGTTGATTCGAATTTGTAGTGACTGTAGAGTAACATTTTTGATGCAAAGAGGTGTGTTTACTGATGCATTTAATGTATAGTTTAAGCGTGTCTAACTATTGGATATTGCGCCTTTTAGGGTACTCGTTATAAGCCTTTTGATGGATTGTACACGCCTATCTCCAATGTTAGCAAGACACCATGACTACTCTTGAAGTCCCATAACCACTTTCTGCCGGTCACAACTCACCAATATTGTAATGTTACAAATTGTTGCATGGGTACCCCACCTCCGATACCTTTAAGATGTATGCTATGTATTTTAGGTAAAATGTTTCGCGACTAGTACAGTTACATGTACTTTGTATCATATAGTAATAGAGTATTATTCACGATATTATTTATGTTTTTCAGCATAATAAATTGTTCCATATTTAAGCGTAACATTAAAATGAAGAAGTGCATCATATGGTCATAAAATTTTCAGTTTAGTTTATACCTTTTCAGGTTAATACATCTGTAGAAAGTCAGATTCAGATTTTTCAGTGTTGTACAGTTTTCAAAACTATTACACATCGTATGAGAAATTACATGTGAACCACTTGCAATGAGTTTATTTTTGACATTGTCAGAGATGACCGCCCCCAGTCAGTGCCTTCGAGACGTGATGACAGGAGGTACAAAGATGACTCCAGGTAACTCATGCAATGAGTTATGCGCTTTTCTTTTTTTTACAAAAACTGAGCCTGGTTTTCACAAATCCCCTTAGTGAAAACTAAAGTAAATTTCTTAAATTCATAAAACTCCTTTAATGTGTGGCTGTTTCATATATATTTCTTTTTACATTAAAATGTTTTAAACTTGTAAATATTGCTAGATGTTTAGTATTTTATCCCTTTGTAAACAAACATCATTGGAATTCATGAAGAATATTTGATCTGAAATTTTCACTTACATACAACTTAAATTAAGAATTTGCTTAGGAGCTTTGTGAATACCAGCCCTTATCAGTGTTATAACATTTGTGGCTCGTCGTGAGAAAACCGGTCTTAATGCATGTGCGTAAAGTGTCCTCCCGGATAAGCCTGTGCAGTTTGCACAGGCTAATCCAGATCGGCACTTTCCGCCTACAGTGAATTTATGTTTAGAAGATACTTCCTTGAAACAGAAAATACCGTAAAAGCGGAAAGTGACGTCCTGGTTTAGCCTGTGCGGACTGCACAGGCTAATCCGGGACGACACTTTACGCACATGCATTAAGACCGGTTTTTCAATGACGAGCCTCATTTATGTTCCAACTATTATTTTCACTTGCTTGTGGGAAAACCAAAATGTTTTTTTACTTAGACATTGATAAAGGTAAATTTTGAGGTTCAGCAATTTTAAACAGTAACTGGTTGCAACGCTGAATGCTTTACATTGACTGATTCAACGTGGTATCTCTGGTTTTAATGTTTGTGTTTTCTTATGTGTTTCCTTTGTAGTATACAATGTGTATAGACAATTGCTTGCTGGCCTGAAATAATGAACTTTTTGTTGTTAATAATAGTCTCTATATTCCTGCAGTTTCATTACTGGTTGTATTTAAAACTTTGTTGACGCATGAAACAACACAAGAGGCTATTTGCAGACAGTTTTGCAGGACTCCTGGCCCCATGTTCACAAAGGATTAACTCTAGGATCAAGATCAATCTTAGCTTATCTTGATCTCAAAGTCAAATGAGTGAAATCTCAAAAATATTTTATTTTGGAAATATCGTTTCTTCTAGATAAAATAATAACACAAATTTGTGTTAAGTTTTGATTAAAATATTCATCTCAGATAGAAAATCTCCGCTGAGAGGAGTTTATTATTATTTAAAATATATATTCTCCAGTTCTTAAAATTGAGCCAGATATTTAGTGAACGCCATTTTTGAGTCTAATCATGAATATCTGGCTCAAGTTCATCTTGAACCTGAAAATCAGGCACAACTTGTTTTGTGAACACGGGGCCTGAAGTTCATGTCATAAAGAGAACATGTCTCCAATTGCAGAGAAAGTGACAGAAGAAGCAACAGTAACAACAACAACAGTAGCAGTTCCCGAGACAGTTCAAAATCTGGGGGTGCAGCAATCAGTAAATCTGATAGGCCAAGCAGCAGAGGAAGTGATGTCACAAACAGGAAGTCAGACAAGGATTCTGGGAAAGAGGAGGATTCTGGGAAGGGAGAAGAGAAATCAAGGGAGACAACTAAGAATGATGAAGATTCAAAGAAGGAGGGAGGAAAATCTGATCGTGAGAGACCTAAGGTTTGTATTTACAAATGAGGCTTGTCATGGGAAAACGGGGCTTCACGCAGTTCGCTTATACTATTCCAGGATGGCACTTTCTGCTTTTATGGTATTTTCTGTTTCAATGAAGTCTCTTCTAAACATAAATCCACTATAGTCGGAAAGTGCCGTCCTGGATTAGCCTGTGCGGAGTGCATAGGCTAATCCGGGACGACACTTTACGCACATGCATTAAGCCCGGTTTTCCCACGACAGGCCTCCAATGATTTTTGTTTGATTTCATTCATTGTCAGTGTTTGGAATGTTTGATATTGTTGATGTTCTCATTAATGTGATTAACACAAAAAAATGCAACTTCATGCAAGATGCAGCCATGATGCGGGTGCAGATTGCTGGAGCAGACGTCAACAGAATAGTAGTATTCCTAATGGCTTGACATGTAAATCTCCTTGTGTTTGTTGCGTTTTTATTGTGTATTTTTGTTTTCGTCAGTCACAAGTATGTTTTAATATATTTGTCATAGTTTGTTTGTGGTAGTCCATTGCATATGCATGCTTGCATGCTTAAAAAATTCATTTAATTCTGTTTTATGTTTTGTTTAACATTATATCAATCATCTAAAGCCAAACGGGCATACATGTATCACTATAAAGAAGGCTGGGCCCCTATTCACAAAGCTCCTTAGGGAAAACTTAAGTAAATTCCTTAAATTCATAAAATTCCTTAAGTCTCTGGCTGTTTCGTGTACAGGTCTTTAACATTAAAATGTTGTAAACATGTAAATATTGATTATATGTTTAGTGTTGCAGCCTTCTTTGTATATAAATCATTGGATTTCACATAGAAAATTTGATCTGAAATTTTCACTTAAGTACAACTTAAGTTAAGATTTCCCTTAGGAGCTTTGTGAATACCAGCCCAGGTCAGTTGGTTTGTCTAAAAAGTTGTATCCTTGATTATAAGGCTTGATATGATTTACCACTTTGCCATATGGTTTACACATGGTCCATTGTGCCATCTAGTTTACGCATGGTCCATTGTGCCATATAGTTTACACATGGTCCATTTTGCCATATAGTTTACACATTGTCCATTGTGCCATATAGTTTACACATTGTCCATTGTGCCATATGGTTTACACATTGTCCATTTTGCCATATGGTTTACACATTGTCCATTTTGCCATATGGTTTACACATGGTCCATTGTGCCATATAGTTTACACATGGTCCATGTTGCCATATAGTTTACACATTGTCCATTTTGCTATATAGTTTACACATTGTCCATTGTGCCATATAGTTTACACATGGTCCATTTTGCCATATAGTTTACACATTGTCCATTGTGCCATATAGTTTACACATTGTCCATTGTGCCATATGGTTTACACATTGTCCATTTTGCCATATAGTTTACACATTGTCCATTGTGCCATATGGTTTACACATTGTCCATTGTGCCATATAGTTTACACATTGTCCATTGTGCCATATGGTTTACACATTGTCCATTGTGCCATATAGTTTACACATTGTCCATTGTGCCATATAGTTTACACATGGTCCATTTTGCCATATAGTTTACACATGGTCCATTGTGCCATATGGTTTACACATTGTCCATTGTGCCATATAGTTTACACATTGTCCATTGTGCCATATAGTTTACACATTGTCCATTGTGCCATATGGTTTACACATTGTCCATTGTGCCATATAGTTTACACATTGTTCATTGTGCCATATAGTTTACACATGGTCCATTTTGCCATATAGTTTACACATTGTCCATTGTGCCATATAGTTTACACATTGTCCATTGTGCCATATAGTTTACACATTGTCCATTGTGCCATATAGTTTACACATTGTCCATTGTGCCATATAGTTTACACATTGTCCATTGTGCCATATAGTTTACACATTGTCCATTGTGCCATATAGTTCACACATTGTCCTTTGTGCCATATAGTTTACACATTGTCCATTGTGCCATATAGTTCACACCTTGTCCATTTTGGTACTCAATTTTAAGAACAAAAAAAATTAATAAAAAAATAACATTTTTTCTTTTAAATATTTTATAAATATTGGCTTCATTTTGCATGGGAGAAAAGTCACCAGCATGAAATACAGACAGTACATATGGTCCTAGTTCTGTGTGAGCTCATTACAGTTTTAGTTAACAACACATCAATAGCCTCTTAAAACTTTGTTAACACTCGATATTTTGAGTTTCAGTTGCAAAAGTCTTGCGCATTAATTTACTTTTAAAAACATCAGAAAGCGCTGTGCGCAGTCTTAAATCAGATAGCATGAAATTACAATGGCTATTTTTTCTCCACAACCAAGATTTCATTGCTATGTTTCAAAACGTGACTTTAACAGCATGTAATACCGGTATAGAAAAGTTTGAAATAATGCAACTACAAAAGGGAAACAATAAAGGCTAACAAAGAAGAAGAAAAAAAAAATGGTTTAAAATAGTTCACATTAGTTGCTTGTACACAAACTCATAATGCGGGCAGTTTTGGGAATAAGTGAGTGACACATTGCTGATAGGGGCCAGTGTTGACAAAGCTCTTAAGGGAAATCTTAAGTTGTGCGTAACTGAAAATTTTAGATCTACTATTCTGTGTAATATGCAATGATTTCTTTTCTCTAATGGATAAAGTACTAAACATCTCAGCAATATTTACTAGGTTACAAAACATTAATATTAGAATACCTATATTGGTCCAATTCATGAAACAGCCACTGATTTATGGAAGCTTATGATTAGCAAAAAATTCATTCATTAGTCGTAAAAAAAAATAAGTTTTTTTTTCAGGTAACATACCCACAAAAATTTGGGCAGGTAGGTAGGTAGGATTTTTTTTTTTTTTAAGATTCTAAAACTAAATGAATATTCAAAACATATCGGTAATAACCTTAAACACTTATTTATAAAAAAAATTAAATAATTGGAAAAAAGTAAATAAAACAAAAAATATCTGACAAACTCAATAAAACGTTTTAGGGTCTGGGCATTTTTTTTAGGGTAGGTCGGGTAACCTGTAAAAAACATATTTTTTTACGCCTTAAGGAGCTTTGTGAATACTTGCCATGGACATTGTCTTCAGACGTACTTGTAAAGGGCTCACTCTGTCGTTCAAAGTTAGCCAAAGCTACAATTAGAATGTGTTTCTGTGAAAGTTCCAAATCCATTACTGTACACAAGGTCTGGTAATCTTTAGATTATTACTGGCCAGAACTGTACATAACTGGCCACTCAAACAATTTAGCTTACAAGAAGATACCCGAGAAGGACTTTTTACCAAAATTTTGATTACTGTTGCGTATTATGTTGTATTAACTTGCTTGTCCGAGGTCTGACAAACTTTCGCGGGGACTGATTTGGTTAGACAAATTTGTCTGGCTATAATGTTTTCTTCATACAACCCTTGGAATAAATCTATATGAGTATGATTGTTATAAAGTAAGATAAACTTGTTTGTCGGTCTGTTGGTTTTTGGTTTCCGGATGATAACTCAAGAAAGGCTGGACATATTCAAATAATTTTTGGTACACATGTGTAACATCATAGAATACAGGTCAAGTTTGATGTTGGTTACAAACCACTAAATTTTGACAGAGTTATGGCCCCTTTTCGACTTAAAATTCCCTAAAAACATGGTTTCCGGATGGTAACTCAAGAAAGGCTTGACATATTCAAATAATTTTTGGTATACATGTGTAGCATGATAAAATACGGGTAAAGTTTGACTTTGGTTACAAACCACTTAATTTTGACAGAGTTATGGCCCTTTATTTGACATAAATTCCCTAAAAACATGGTTTCCTGGCGATAACAATGGCTTGACATATTTATATAATTATCGGTACACATATGTAGCATCATAAAATACAGGTCAAGTTTGACTTTGGTTACAAACCACTAAATTTTGACACAGTAATGGCCCCCATTTTTGACTTAAAGTTCCGAAAAACATGGACAATAACTCATGAAAGGCTTCACATATTTAAATTATTTTTGGTACATAGGTGTGACATCATAAAATACAGATCAAGTTCAACTTTGGTTACAAACCACTAAATGTTGACAGAGTTATGGCTCCTATTGAAATTAAATTTGTCCAAATACACTGTTGACCATTTACAAATTAAAGCATTCTCTCTCTGTCCATTTCTTTCGAATGGATGCCATAGTTTTGTGACAAGGCCATATTGTGGGGGTATATCAATCACTCATGTGACAATTCTGGTTCTGGTTTGTTTTCCGAGGTCTGACAGACTTTCGCGGAGACTGATTTGGTTATTCAAATTTGTTTGGCTATACAAACCTTTTCTTCCTAAATCCTGAGGCATTGAAATCAATACAAATGAGCATGATTTCAATTAACTACGATAAATTTACAGTAAAACATGTCCAGACAGGGTGTGTATCCTCAAAGCTCCTAAGGAAAATAATAACTTAAGTCATATTTAAGGGAAACTTTGTAATAAAATTTTCATTGAAGAATCAAGAGTTTATGTACGAAATATGGTAAAATAAGAATCATCTGTTGATTCTTTACCAGTTTAAAACCATTTAAGACCAAATAAACTTGCTATAAACCAGCCACAGACTTTAGGAATTTTATTATTTTTATAAATTTACGTAAGTTTTCACTAAGGAGCATTGTGGATATGGGCCCTGACTCTAGTACCTATAGTCGTGTTTCTGTAGTAAAACTTGTATTGATTTTTTGTGTTGTGTATGTGTGTAGCAAAATGATCGAGTAGATGAGAGCGGCTCGCGAAGGGATGATGACCAGTCGGGAAGCGGGGAGGAGAAAAAGAGGAAGAGAAAGGTAGTCAGGGGCTGGTGATGTGAATACAACTGTCTGATGTTATACTTTGTCTGCCATTTTATTCTGATTGTCATTGGCTGATATTTATAATGTGTGCATGTGCTGGCTTGTATTTGTAGCAAATACAAGTTGAAATTTACCCTAGGTAGAGAATCATAAGAAGCCATATACCCCCACAAATTAAGTTTACGGAGGGTATATATGAGTGAGCTTGTCGGTCTGCTGGTCTATCGGTCTGATGGTTTTCATGGTTTGCCGACGATAAATCAAGAAAGGCTCGACAATTACAATAATTTTTCATACACATGTGTAACATCATAAAATACAGGTCAGGTTCCACTCTGGTTACAAACCATTAAACTTTGACAGAGTTATGGAACCTTTCGACTTGAATTCCCTAAAACATGGTTTCCGTAAAATAACTCATGAAAAGCTTGACATATTCAAATAATTTTTGGTACACATTTGTAACAATAAAATACAGGTCAAGTTTGACTTTGGTTACAAACCACTAAATGTTGACAGAGTTATGGCCCCTACTGAACTTAAATTTTTCCAAATACACTGTTAAACATTCCCAAAGTAAAGCATTCAGTTTGGGTCCATTTCATTCAAATGGATGCCCTAGTTTTGTGACAAGGCCATATTCAGTGCACATGTGACAATTCTAGTTTACAATGTTATACTTAAGAAATAATTGACGGGTAACTGTTGGTTATTGCGGTAATAACCAACGACAAACCGTTGGTTATTACCGCAATAACAAACTGTTACCTGTCAATTATTTCGATTCTAACACGATCTTATATAAAATTCGTATTTGTAAAGGTTATGAATGAGAACTATATTTATCTATACTCCGCCCATTTTCAGAGAAGTTCATTCACACGTGCGTTTCTGTGACGTCAATTAATCATAACAACACAAAGTGACGTCAGCTTTATTGATAAACATTGAGCGAATGACGTCATACTTATCGATATAATGCAGTGAAAATATCATCCCAAAAAGCGCAAATTAAAAACATATTAACAAAACATAAACGTTTTTGTGAACTTAAGTATAAAATATGTTTGTCACAATTTGCTATCGCGTATTTAAGCAGGTGCATTTTACGGAACAATTTCTTCGAATTTCCGGAACTATTTTCAAAACATTAAGCTCCGCCCATAATTTGTTGCAGAATAACCCACATTTATTTTCCTTCTTTATCTATGGACCACTAGCCGCGTGCCGAGGTAGAATATGATATCTACCAGTAACTTATATAAATAAAACACCGAATAGTGAATAGTAGAAATAAAATAGGAATTTTGTATGCTGTAAATATGGTGCTGACTCAGATAACAAGTTCTTAATGACGAGCAGACATATAGCGTAGACTATCATTGTGAACATTTGTACATGCATGAGAAACCTGCATAAGTCATTAGTGTTAAAAAAATCTTGAGATGCATGATTCAATTGCATGATTTGCTGGTTTACACTTTGCTGTTTGGCTGTGTCCAACGTGGCATTCTTTTACAGAAATTATTGATTTGTCATTTTCTTGTACATGACTGTGTGAACGCTGTTAACTGAGGCTATAAAATATACCTTGTGAAGAAAGTTGACACTTCAAGCTTTTGTGTTTAACACCAGCTACTACAGACAGCATGTGGTCAGACATGTACTATTTTGTTAATACTATGAAAATTTACAAATCTTAAATATGTTCACCTGTAGGAATGATCACTTGCCTTGTACTCTGTCAGCGTTGTTTACAACGCGATTTAAATTGCATGGCCTGGTGGTAAAAAAAAGGAGTAGAAATACATGTACACCATTTGATATATACAGCTGCATGCAAACTTACTTATTTACAAAAATTGTTTTAAAAACATTTGTATTATATTGTTAGTAGCTATTTTGAATAAATAACGACTTCATTTAAAAATGTTCCAGGATCGACCTGAGCGTGCAATATACGACCCTAGAAAGGCTGCCGAGAGACGCCATGGCCTTCGGAAGGAGGACCAAAGCCCTAGACACAGTCCCCGAGAAGGGAGCCAGGCTAAGGAGGTTACCAAACCCAAGGAATCCAGTCCAGCTAGTGAGGTTGACCAGTCAAAAACAAAAGACGACTATAAACCTAAAGAAAAAATGGAGCCTAAGGAGGAAAATGAAGCTAAGGTTGAAAAAGAAGTTGAAGTGGAGAAAAGTGAAAGCAAGGGAGAAAACAATGAAAAGAAGGATACCATAGAAAGTAATGAGGAAAACAAGAAAAATAATGAAGAAAGTGCAGAAAGTAATGTTAATATAGACAGTTCAGATAAAATTAACAAAGGGCAAGAGGAAACCCCTGATATCAGTGTTGACACTAAGGAGCCCCTAGAGAGTACAGAGTCATCTCCCCCTGTGGAGGGGACTGAGGAGGGGACTCCAGTGTAGAGAGTGCTGTCTGAGTTCTTATCAAGTCTTGTTGTACAATCTGTAACAATTGGTATAATTTAATGTGTTGTTGTGGTCTTTTTAAATCCTGACTTCATTTGCGGTAAATAACAGATATGCTGTTGTAATGTGTAATTTCAAGTTATGTGAAGTAGTTACGCACACTTTTTAGTTCAGTAAATATATCCTTTATTTGTTATTAGTGCAAATGCTTGTGTTGCAAATAAAATTCTTTTGTTACTGCATTAATTTTATTCTTAATTAATTTTTCGGAATGGTTCCAACAGTATGATTAAACGTTTGATCATAAATTTCTTTGTGTTTCTTTTGTTGTACCTGTTCTTCAAAGCATCTACTGTGTAAAACAAATTGATTTAAGTCTGCTTTCAATATTACACACCCGTGTTCATCATCAATTTTCAAATGACTGTCAATGCATAAACAAATCAGAATTAAGGAAGTTGTCGGGCTATATTCCAGAATCATCTTAAGTATAACTTAAAATAATTCCACTGAAGTTCCGATTTTTTGTCCAGTAATATTTTGAAACTACATAAGCACTAGTGAATCCAATTGCAGTTAAGGAAATAGTAATTAACTCTTAACCCGCCAAATACACCTTTGCTTATCAGCAGCTGCAGAGCCAGATAAATCTGAGTGTTACAATTAAAGCTAGGTTTAAAGGGGTCATCTGCTGCAAGTCACTGAAACTGATGTATAGTTACTCGTATGTATCTATAGCACATACTTTTCTGAAAGGAAATTAAACGTGGTTGACACTGGTATATAATTTATTAAATCGAGTATACATATTGTATTTATTTCTCAGACACGGGGATTACTTGGAAACAAAATATATATGCAATAATTACATTTCTTCTTATGATAATGACCTATTCAAACTATTATTTTATAAAAAACTTTAAAAGATCTTTTCATTAGTAGGCAAAGATTAAACAAAAATGAATTTTTGTGAGCTTTATAACACAATGTGACAAGTTAAAAACATCCTGAAGGCAAAGCCTCACATTTCTGCCAGCTTGCAACACTCCACGTAAAAAACTGCAGATTTGAGCAACAATTTGTTAATTTTAACTGATTATGCCCTGGTATCATATAAACAATAAACAAAGTCTCCCAACACTTCCTAGTAATTAGCAGTTCAGATTAGAGGTGCTGAACTGTGTATTCCTCGTGTGTATTGGGTTACAGGCTAAACCAGGATAGTCCGGGAACAGCTTTATGAATGAGCTTTTTAAACATCAAAATATATTGGTATAGGCTCGATAAGGGTTCATGAAAAGCTGATAATTCGTGAACACTAACCAGGATGCCACATACACGTGGGGTACAATGCTATTTTTAAAAAAAGACGATTTTAAGACTAAGGATAAGATTATACTCAAGATGTGTCCGGAATACGACCCCTGAATACTTTGCAATTATCAAAAAAATATTTCTCCTTTTGGCACATTCCCAGTCATGAAATGTTCTACTTTTGTAGATAGATGCTAATACAAACATGAAAAAAACTTTCTTATAAAGCAACCTTTAACATATTTTTTTACATTTAAACATTTTTTTGCAATGGACATCATTTAACCTACACTCGTTTTTCTGCTAACACAATTTAAAGATGGTGGCTGCAGAGTTTATTACCCGTAACATTCACATTTTTATGGTGAATTTATTCCTATACTTAAGTGATTTTTAAAAATGTTCATTGAATTCCAAAGGACCAAACTACTGTGTAATACAAAACAGTTTATTCAAAAGCACATGTAAAGTTTTCAATATTTTGTACAATATCACAGTTAATAAAATACAAAATTATATTCCATTTTCTATTCCATTATAATGAACAAACAAATGCATATATTTAATCAGCAATAGATTTTCTCAGCAGTTGTTTAGGTGCAGAACATACACAAGTAACAAAACATAATTGTGTGTCATAATTGTTATTATCACAAGAATACAAATATCTTCCATAACACACACACTCCACGAGATTTCAAAATAAATATCTCTACTGACATAATAAAATAGCTGAAAATATTCTTTGGTGAGAGTTACGCCTCCAGTTGTACACGTTTCCCACCATCTTTAGTTTTTGAAACTTTGTCTATTGTAGCTGACAACATCTTCCTGGCTTCTTTCGCCTCTTTCATGGAGTTAACACGTACGGCGTTGTAACGCCTTTGGATCTGTAAGAGGATGGTATGACGGTTTGTTGATTAGGATTTTTCGCCGTTTTTTACAGTATTTCAGTCATATCACGGAGGTCAGTTAACCTACTCACACTTTTCCTGGGCAAGCTTAGCCGATCTAAGCGGTTTACCAGTACTAAGTGCACATACCTATGCCAGTAACTGACAACTGCCCTACTTGAAATAGAGGTAGGGGGAGAATGGTCGTAGAAATAACTTCATGACCAATATGGGATGAGGGAATTATGAATGAAGACACAGACACTCTTGTCATTCATCAGATTAGCCAATTGCTATAATTCAGAACATTTGGCTAAAGAAAAATCTATTTGGCTACAACTTTTTCTTAATAAAACCTCATAAAATAGCTAACATGACAAGAATTTTAACATAGTAAGGTAAATACGGCTAAAGAAAAGTTTGAGACAGAGGGAGCCCAGACACAAACAGAACTTATCTGGGCTGATACATTTAAAGAATCGTGAGATTCTTTCTTACAATATGATGAGAATACGTTATTGTTACTTATAATTTTCTACCTCAAGCGAGATTTATAAATCAACTTTAGAACTATTTTATACTGATTGCTTGAAATAACTTATCTTCATACATGTATCTATTATTAGATGGTATATAAATGAACAAAATGGTTGACTTAAGATAATTTTATAGGATGTTAGGATACATCAGATTTTGTCTTAAGTCTGCACAGGCTAATCCGGAACGACACTACGCTTTTATGGTATTTTCTGTTTCAAGGAAGTCTCCTCTAAACATACATCCACTGTAGGCAGAAAGTGTCGTCCCCCATTAGCCTGTGCTCACATGCATTTAGCCTGGTTTTCCCATGACACGCCTCATATATTTTTGTACAAATCAAGATAAATTCATTTGGACAATAATGATAATGGCAGCATTAAACTATGTTCTGTGTGGACATAGGTACAGAAAAAACACTAGCAGCATTAAACTATGTTCTGTGTGGACATAGGTACAGAAAAAACACAAGCAGCATTAAACTATGTTTTGTGTGGACATAGGTACAGAAAAAACACTAGCAGCATTAAACTATGTTCTGTGTGGATATAGGTACAGAAAAAACACTAGCAGCATTAACTCCTGAGTAAAGATCTATATTCTGAATCTTCCATTTAATTCCCTTTGATAACCACCTAAGGATGTCTATTCAACAAATTATAAAGGACCTTGGACATTGGTGACCTCAGATTACTGACCAATAGGTTAATAAAATTCTGTTTAGATTTTTTTTTTCTTTACACAATGTGTGCAGTGTCATTTTCAGCACTTTGGGTCATTACAACTCGCTTGTTTTAAACATACAACTAAGAAAATCTTCAAAGCACTGACCTCTGGCAGGCAGGCGAGCACTTTGGACCATTATGACACTCTTGTTTAAAAAAAAAATCTTAATTGCGGGTTGAGTATGAAACTATTGTATCTGATATAGAAATGTTCAGTCGGTACAACAGTTTCATGCTAATCCTCAAAATGATTTCTGACAAGGGACTACATATTTTTGACACCTCAGATCAATGACATATCAGTATATAAAATATGTCAGTTATTCCTGTATCTAAATTCAGGTGAACGCTTTGGGACATTACAACATACATGTATTTGTTTTCAAAATTACAACCAATAAGCTTTCAAAGAACCCACCTCTGACAGAAGCCTGTCTGACTCTGGAAACCTGCGGCCCAGCTCTGTGTTGCCGCTGTCCAGGACCTCCCCAAGTCCAGCCTCCTCTGTGGTGACCCTGTCTCGCATCTCCCGCAGCATCCGATCCTTCTTCATGGCCTGCGTCACCCGCGGGGTGCTCTTCAATTCTGACTGGAATGGATTATAAAGCAATGTACAGTATAGGCCTGGTCAGACTCAGGCTGGAACGGGTACAAAGTTACACATAGTATATAGACTATGGCCTGTGTCAAGTGTGGGGAGCTCTTGAGTTTAGACTGGAAAAGGTACAGTCACATAGTCTTAAGTCATGCGTGGGGAGCTCTTGAGTTTAGACTGGAATGGGTACAAAGTCATATAGTCTTAAGTCATGTGTGGGGAGCTCTTGAGTTTAGACTGGAATGGGTACAGTCACATAGACTTAAGTCATGTGTGGGGAGGATTTGAGTTTAGACTGGAATGGGTACAAAGTCACATAGTCTTAATCACGTGTGGGGAGCTCTTGAGTTTAGACTGGAATGGGTACAAAGTCACATAGTCTTAAGTGACATGTGGGGAGCTCTTGAATTTAGACTGGAATGGGTACAGTCACATAGTCTTAAGTCACGTGTGGGGAGCTCTCGAGTTTGGACTTGAATGGGTACAATCACATAGTCTTAAGTCATGTGTGGGGAGCTCTTGAGTTGAGACTGGAATGGGTACAGTCACACAGTCTTAAGTCACATGTGGGGACCTTTTCAGCTCAGACTGAAATAGAGAGTCGCATAGTATAGATCTTGGCTTGAGTCACGCCCAGGGAGCTCATGAGTTCAGACTATAAAAGTTACAAAGTATATACATTGCCCTTTGTAACCTTCGGCAAACGATCCAGTTCAGACTGGAACAGTTACAAAGTAGCTTGTTTTATTAGTTTATTTTCCACATATTTATGTTAGCTTGATTATGTCAAAAGCCCCAGGCTTAATGAGACACTTTTACAAGTCGGTTTTTTGTTTTGGGTAGAACCAGTACTTGGTATCTAGAAAAAGATCATCCACTCATCAACACTCCCTGAGTAGGGATCCAACTCATGACCTTCCAATCGCAAGGCAGACATCATGTCCATTACATCACTGCAACTGTAAAACACAATCTCAGAATATTTTCCCAAAATGACGATTTAAATTTTTTGGTGCGTCTTATATGCGGCGGTGTCCTATATGCGAGAATTTATGGAAAGTCAAATGTTGTACAGACCTTTTTTGTTTTTGTGGCTTACTCCATCCAAGCTATAGTTCAAGGAGTATTCTAACATGATATTTGCTAATTTTTCTATAGACAAAGAACAAAATTATCGTTTTTAAACTACCCATTAACAATGCAAAAAGAAGTCTCTGAGGAGCATAGTAAAAAGTAGTTCCAATTACATTTGCAAAAATATATGTCAAATCATGTCAGAATCGAAATAATTTTCTCATTATCATTGTTTATTGGCCAATAAACAACTCTTTGTCGTTCTGATGCGTAGCTATTAAACAACTCGGGCTAACGACCTTTTGGTTTAATTCCTACGCATCATAACTCCAAATCATTGTTTATTGGACGATGAACAATGATAAATCAA
The DNA here is from genome assembly GCA_027627225.1 of Congeria kusceri. Lineage (NCBI taxonomy): Eukaryota > Metazoa > Mollusca > Bivalvia > Myida > Dreissenidae > Congeria > Congeria kusceri. The sequence goes on along the minus strand of CM051029.1, from coordinate 69,595,645 downwards.
AAATTATTTCTTAAATATCCAATGATCGAATTTCACAAGCTTTTCTTTTGTGTAAACTAGGTTATAAATGTTTATCATAAGGTATCCAAATACAATTGAAATTATTTCTACGGCCATTCTCCCCCTACCTCTGATTCAAGTAGGGTAGTTGTCAGTTACTGGCATAGGTATGTGCACTAAGTACTGGTAAACCGCTTATATCGGCTAAGCTTGCCCAGAAAAGTGTGAGTAGGTTAACTGACCGCCGTGATATGACTGAAATACTGTTAAAAACCCAAACAAACAAACAAACAATGATTGGATAACATTGACATTTGTATACACTTTGTTATCATTTATTGTAGAAGCTCTGGACTTAGAAATTTACAAAGTCACTTATATTATCTATATAAAATGTAGCAGTTTTCCCTGTATTTCATGCTGAAATAATGTTAGAAGTCACATCATATTATCTTTTATCCTCTTGTACAACTTAACCTCAAATATTTACTAAGTTATACCCAGCATATCGTATTGTTAATGTAACATCTATCAGAACAAGTGTCTGTATGCTCATCTCTTTGTGTATACCCAGCATATCGTATTGTTAATGTAACATAAATCAGAACAAGTGTCTGTATGCTCATCTCTTGGTGTATACCCAGCATATCGTATTGTTAATGTAACATCTATCAGAACAAGTGTCTGTATGCTCATCTCTTTGTGTATACCCAGCATATCGTGTTGTTAATGTAACATCTATCAGAACAAGTGTCTGTATGCTCATCTCTTTGTGTATACCCAGTATATCGTATTGTTAATGTAACATAAATCAGAACAAGTGTCTGTATGCTCATCTCTTTGTGTATACCCAGCATATCGTATTGTTAATGTAACATCTATCAGAACAAGTGTCTGTATGCTCATCTCTTTGTGCAAGTGTGACTGACCAAGACCCAGAACTAGCTACATTAATAAAAGAAAATAACAAGAAACGTAGAAATTCCACACAAATTTTTTTTTTTCTAATGCAATGCCTAAAAGTTTGTAATATAATTAAACTAGAAACGTGGACACGCCTTTATTCGTTTTCGAGTTATTGAGCGGAAAGCATGCTTCTTTTTTCAGTAATGGTGACCTTGACTGATTTGAAACATCCCATATGCAATCCCAAGAGAGGTCTTGATAAAAGGTACCTATATATGAAGTTTCATAACAATATCTCAATTCGTTTTTGAGTTATTGAGCGGATACCGTTTTTCCATTTTTAGTAACAGTGACCTGACCATGTCCCCACCCACCCCATATGCAATCCCAAGCAAGGTCTCTATATATGATGCTTCATTACAATAGCTCAATTCGCTCTTGAGTTATTTAGCAGAAACCGTTTTTCTATTTTTAGTTCACCTGAGAACGAAGTGCTAGGTGAGCTATTGGTAAAGGGGACCTCTCCGGCGCCGTCCGGCGTCCGTTTGCCGTCAACAATTTGGACCGTTATCGCGATAAAGACTACATTTTTTATTTAATCTTGACCTAACTTGCATAGTTTGTGTATGACCAAAATCTCGGTTGGTATTGATAATGGGCCAAACTGGACCAGAAACCTTAGAGTTATGGCCCCTTGTGTGTGAGAAATGGACTTTTTCGTTCATAGAGACTTCATTTTTCTACCAATCTTGACCAAACTTGCAAAGTTTGTGTATTATCAAAAGTTCACATTAGAAGTCAACATTGGGCCGTATTGGGCCACAAACACTAGAGTTATGCCCCCTTTTTTTGTTGAAAAATAGGCAAAAATTGCCATTTTACCTGGATTAAGACATCATTTTTCTTCCAATATTGACCAAACTTCCACAGTTTGTGTGTGACCAAAAGATTTCAGCAGGAGCCTAAAATGGGTAAGGTTATGCCACCGACTCAGGAGTTATGTCCCCTTGTATGTGGACAAATATGCAAAAATGTCCTTTTTTGTTCATAGAGACTTTTTTTTTTCCAGTCTTGACCAAACTTCCACAGTTTGTATGTGATCATACAACTGCAGCAGAAGCCAACAATGGGTCAGATTGGGCAACAAACTTATGGCTCCTTTGTTAGTGAAAAAAAAAGCCAAAATGTGTGCATCGAGATTTCATGTTTCATTCAATCTTGATAAAATTGTTTTAAAACACATGTTTTGTATGGCCATAAGATTTCAACACAAGCAGCATATGAGACAGGCCACGAACACAGCAGTTATATCCTCTTAATTGTGAAAATGTATGCAAAATTAATTTGTTGCAAGACAGGGACTTCATTTTCAACCAGTCTGAACGAAACCTGCACAATTTGTCTATGACCATAAAATCTAAAGCGAATTTCAATATAGGACGGGTAAATGGCAATACACTCTATTGTTTGAAACAAGTCGTCAAGCATGACATGACCTTTGGGCAGTGGTCGCCATTCTAACAAGCCGTCAAACATGACATGACCTTTGGGCAGTGGTCGCCATTCTAACAAGCCGTCAAACATGACATGACCTTTGGGCAGTGGTCGCCATTCTAACAAGCCGTCAAGCATGACATGACCTTTGGGCAGTGGTCGCCATTCTAACAAGCCGTCAAACATGACATGACGTTTGGGCAGTGGTCGCCATTCTAACAAGCCGTAAAGCATGACATGACCTTTGGGCAGTGGTCGCCATTCTAACAAGCCGTCAAGCATGACATGACCTTTGGGCAGTGGTCGCCATTCTAACAAGCCGTCAAACATGACATGACCTTTGGGCAGTGGTCGCCATTCTAACAAGCCGTCAAGCATGACATGAGCTTTATGCAGTGGTCGCCATTCTAACAAGCCGTCAAACATGACATGACCTTTGGGCAGTGGTCACCATTCTAACAAGCCGTCAAACATGACATGACCTTTGGGCAGTGGTCGCCATTCTAACAAGCGACCTTTGGGCAGTGGTCGCCATTCTAACAAGCTGTCAAGCATGACATGACCTTTGGGCAGTGGTCGCCATTTTAACAAGCCGTCAAACATGACATGACCTTTGGGCAGTGGTCAACATTCGAACAAGCCGTCAAACATGACATGACCTTTGGGCAGTGGTCGCCATTCTAACAAGCCGTCAAGCATGACATGACCTTTGGGCAGTGGTCGCCATTCTCTTTGAGAACTGCAGCATAAACACTATTCCTCTGAAATTGCCTGCGAAAAGTTGGATACCATTGTTGAGAAAATATATCCTTCCTTGTTCTATGTATGAGAGTAACTCAGCTAGACAAATTATTTAAGGACATTATGGCATACATTCCTACAAGCCTTTCACAGCAGTAAGGCTTTCATCTTTGCCAGTACTCAGGTGAGCCCTTTGGGCCATCATGGCCCTCTTGTTAGTAACAGTGACCTTGATCTTGACCCCACCCAACCCATATGCAATCCCCAGCAAGGTCTTTATATAAGGTATCTATGTATGAAGTTTCATTAAAATATCTAAGTTTGTTGTCGAGTTATTAAGCGGAAACCCCAGTTGGACGCCGCCCGACCAACTACATACCCCAATCTAATAACCCACATTTTTTAAAGAAAAAATTTGGTTAATGACAAGCTTGTCTTTGCAACTTAACTTTCTTAAATCACATTTGTGATACACTCCATTTGCAATGTCATTTGTCTAAAAACAAAAAATATAGCAGCTATATCTCTTGTGTTGCATCTAAATCACTAGAAGAGTAACAATTATACCTCAGGTAGCAACAGTTTTACCATTCCAATAAGTCAAAATGGGAATTTAAGAAGTATTTGTAGTTCTCAACTTCTGATTGAGACTGTTAAAGAGTAATAACTGTTGACAACAGTAACAAATCCATCTAGTGTAAAACAAATGTTACAAAGCCACGTCATATTTTAATGTTATGAGACAGATTAAATTTGTGATATTGTGTATTGCATTAATACAGATACATATAATATTACAAAAATATCTTTTCGAACAAACTAAAAAGTTATTAGTTTTTATTTTATGCTAAGTGGTGATATATAGAAAAATATCATTGAGATAAATTCTTATATCACTCACAGAACTGGACTCAATTTTTAACATGCAAAAAAATACCCCATAGCATAAAATAAAACGAAAATGTGTTTGTTTTTGGTGTGGGGGATACAATTGATATATTTTCACCCACGCAAGTGCTCGTGAAAATAATAATTGTCTCCTTTTCCAGTGATGATATAACACGTAATCACACCGAAAACAAACAAATATCCTCTATATATTGAACAGTCACAGAGTTTGAAATTCAAAACAAAACCTACAACTCCGAAATCCACCAAAAGAACCTCAGCACACCAGCATGAACTCTAAGATATAAATTATATGTTACTTGAATCTAATAATCTGATAAATATAAGAATTGTAATACTGCTACTGAAGGGGAGTCATCACAAAATTCAGAGAAGCGTTTAAAGCATTTTACAATAGCTATCCTGTAAAAGAAAATAACTAATTGATGCTTAATAATAAGTAAACAATTATTTGAGTGATCTATTATTTCATGTCCATTTCTAGTGACTATCTGTTTGTGTGTGTGTTGTTTTTCTTTATTCATTAATTGTTCATTTTTTAAGAAAGTAATTTTTAACTTGTCTATATATGAATTGATTACAAAGTTCAATAATGAAATATGCATTTTGATCTTTCCCATTACCCACTCACAGATCGAAAATATACATGGTATTTCTTAAAACATAAATAACCGGTATATCAAAATTGTATAGATTTGGTTTGGTTGACTTTTTCTCCGACATAACACTAAAAACTTCTACATACAACATATTGTACGCATGCTGGTCATGTGTTAGCGGCTTAACAAAACCATGCTATCAAACTGTTTCAATAGCATCATAGTTGTGAACGAAATTTATAAATACATTCAATAAAGAAGCTGTAACAATTATATTTCTGAAATCCATAAAAATTGGTGCTGAAACCCCCGTAGGCATTCAGTCAAATCAAAACCACCTTTGCTAAATGAAGATTATAACCATATTAGCATTATTATCAATTTCTGGCATATTGTCAAAGGTCATTTCCAAGTCAGGTCCATATTCGGATGATCCATTGTTTTCAATATATTTATTGCACTTTGGGGTAAGAATTTTTATTTATTCTGTTAGAAATGAATTGAAAACACGCAGCACAGAAAGAATTTTTGAAAAATATGTACACTTTAGTCATTTTTCATGAAACTTATAAAAAAAATAAATAATTCTGTTATTTCTGAAACACTGTCTGCTTAAAGCAAATGAGGCATGTCATGGAAAAACCGGTCTTAATGCACGTGCATAAAGTCTCTTCCTGGATTCACCTGTGTAGTCCGCACAGGCTAATCCAGGATGTTACTTTCCGCTTTTATGGTATTTCCTATTTCAAGGAACTCTCTTCTAAACATAAATCCATTGTAGGCGGAAAGTGCCATCCCGGATAAGCCTGTGCAGACAGCACAGGCTAATCCAGGACGACACTTTACGCACATGCATTAAGCCTGGTTTTCCCATGACATGCCTCAAATATATTTCAGGTTGTTATATTGTGTCATCGGAATTTGGAACAATTCAATGCAGAATCATTTTACTGGCAAATACATTTAAATTTCCATTTGTTGGTCATTTTTGAATGAGGAAAGTGCACATAAACTATTTTAGTCGATGGATAAATAAGTAATTTCTCAACGTGAGTAGATATTTTGAATATTCAATGTCCACTTAATATGTCTGAATGTAAGTGTCTAATGGCATCGAAATATAGACACTCTAGGATATACATTATAATAACATTGTATTATGTGAAGTTAGAATAAGACATCAAACATAGAATGGACATGATTATTATTTTTTTTTCACATAAAACTGTGCATTTCATGTTGTTTAAATATCTTTGTTATATTATGTCAATACTTTTGGTATAATTTGCATGTTTCAATTACTTTTTCATTAAAACTGTGTCTTTGATCATTTTTACTGTATTTATAAACTGAGTTCATGCACGCATGGACACCGTTCTATTTTTTGTGAAAATTTTGTAAATGCATTCAAGTATCCAGTTTTGTTAAGGGTGTCGGCAGTGGGGCAGCAAGTGACCATCATGCATAAATTCCGTCGCCCCTTCTCTGAAATCGGAAAATGGCATCTCCCTGTTGTTTTAGGTCAGTCGCCGTTTTGCATGGTCAATTAAATAATCATGCACGGCAATCAACGGCCTATGTGTCATTGCATTGATAATTAGCGAATCAGATTTGCGCCTGTATATTTGTAGAGGCCACTAAAGGAAAACGATGCGTTTGTAAACCATATACTGAAAATCATTGTCAGCATTTGTTTTAAAAGGATTTGAAAAAAAAACACGCTCACTGTCATTAAAAGCTATTATAGATATATTATAGCCATATAACTTTGATTTGTAAGAAAACAATTAATGTCCCATTCAGTTATTGTCCTTAAATATTAAATGTACCGAATCAGCCAGCTAATTTCAACTTTCCTAAACGTTCGTTAGGAAATAAAATCCAAACCGAAGATTAATTAAACCATTAGCGGTTTGCAACTAACAAACGGTTGCCTTATGCCCAGTACAAGGATTCTGCATTGTGCTACATCTCACAATTCTGTATATTGTTTACCAGTTTATAAATAATGATTTGAGGCACGGCGTTGGAAAACCGGACTTAATGCATGTGCGTAAAGTGTCGTCCCGGATTAGCCTGTGCAGTCTGCACAGGCTAATCCGGGATGGCACTTTCCGCTTTTGTGGTATTTTCTGTTTCAAGGAGGTCTCTTCTAAACATAAATTCACTGTAGGCGGAAAGTGCCGTCCTGGATTAGCCTGTGCGGACTGCACAGGCTAATCCGGGACGACACTTTATGCACATGCATTAAGGTCGGGTTTCTCACGACGCGCCACTTTTTATTGATACAATGATGTCAGTGCACCATTAAAATAAATCCGATAATATTATATTCATGTACTTATTGCGTCCTAATAAATTCCTAAATACGATCCCTGGAACAGTCTAAAATGCGATATTTTACTTAATTGAAATGCAAACAAAAAATCAAAATCTGGAAGGCCTCCACCTCTCCTCCCCAATGTTGAAAAGTTGCCGATGCCCCTGAGTTTGTGGTAAAATCAATTTTACTGATACAGTTATATATGCAGGTGTCTATTACACTACCTGTAATTAGTATGCACAATTGTTAAATTACAAAATGGTAAACTTCGTATTATACATTAGTGTAAGAAAACTGTTTATTCTGTGTTCGACGTCTTATTCTAGATTGTTTAACGATTAAGTAACAAAAGTTGGTAAGCATGAACACATTCTGCTGCTGTTTAGAATTGATACTCAGTTTTTTTACTATCTTATTACATGAACTGTAATTGATACCTAATCTTGATTTATAAGTAATTTTATAAATACATTTAAGAAACAGAAATGATTAATTTAGATAGTCAATATTTGTATTTATATTTCTTTTATAATGTGTGACCAATTGATTAGTCTTACCATTTAATCCACTAGAATGGCCAAACCAAAATAACCCCAGAAAGCAAAATAGCTGTTAGTTTATATTCAAAGCCACATTCATTATTTGAAAATAAGCAGTTAGCAGCTTCACTTACTGTAGGTGGTTTGGGCTGATATAACATTGGCTAAAATCATGCATGAAATCAATAAATATGGAAAGATACCATATACTGTAATTAGTTTTCAAATAAAATGTTTCACTACATATCCTTTCTTTTAATAATTGATAAACATCAAATGCTTAATGATTTAATTCAGAACTGCAAAATGTAACATGTCAGGAAAAATTGCAACACAAATAAGAATAAATTTATTAAATAATGCAGAAGACTGATAATTATGTATACTAATTGGCTGTACAGTTTTAACTTATCATACGACTACACAAGGAAAAGCAAGATAAATACCCTTCTGTTGGGCTCGTTTGTATTTTGAGGAATGTTGAACTGTAGATCCATTTATTAAACAATTAATAAGGGCTGTTCCAGGAAAAAAGGTGATGGGGGGCAGAATGCCAGTCAAAAATGGGGTACCACCAACACAACCTTTTTTCAAGTCATTGATAATCCGTTTTATTCCCTCTATCACCCCCACCCACAGAAATTTAATACATCGGCGTTCCACCCCCTCATCACCTTTTATCCTGGAACAGCCCTAACGTAATAATTGCCTACCCTTCTATAGGGCTCTACAGGTTTGCTGATTCTGTCCAGTCTGGCCGCAGGGTCCCTGTACACCAGCTCATGTCCCAGCGCATACTTCAGGGCCTTGATGTTCCCGTGCATGTCTGGAGGTAACAAAAAACAACAATACTGTATTAATTACTGTTTAAAAAAATTACAATCGTACGAGCTAATTAGATTCTGATGACCAGAATCACCTTAGAACATCACCACATCATCATCATCACCTCATGATTTTCACTAACATCATCAAGGTCTTCAATATAATATATAACAACTCTTCATTAGGCTCTTAAAGGGACCTGTTCACAGATTGACGAATTGATAATTTTTCAACTTTTTGTCACTGATTCCAAAAGTAAAATTACAGTGTATACAGGGAAGCAAAATAACACTACTGACTTAGAAATATACTGTAAAAACTGTTTTTGTTTATGAGTAATCATCAGTTGAAATTGATAAAATTATAAAGCGTTTGTAACGCTAAACGATGGATTAATTTGGAGTGCTTCTGTTGTTTTTCGTTTAAATTGTTGACAACACGTGGAACACATACATAGAATAAATAATACAGAGCCAATTATAGAAGTCGGAACGGGCGAGTGGTTAAGGGGATAACCTTTTAATCCGAAGGTCCCGGGTTCGGGCTGTTCTTTTCTTTTCTTTAAATCTGTTAAGACATTTAATGGCATACTTCAAAAAATGCGAAAATCTGTGAACAAGTCCCTTTAATCTGCAGAAATTGCAGTTGAAATCAGGCTGCTTCCAAAAGCAAAAAAACATTCCCCCCTTCTTTAATATCACAACAAAACTAGTTGTAATATGTTACCTAATCTGTATTGATACGTCTTGCAAATTTCTGTATTAAAGCCTTTAAACTTAGATCCGATAATATATAGATTTATGAGAGTATACTTTTTGTTCCCAAATTGACTGTGTGTATAAATATCTTAAAGCATAAAATTTTTCCAATCAATTTTCAGATTTTAAAAACATTCACTAAACTTTGTTAAAACAGAGCGAGCCCTCTCATAAAATCCTGGCATTCTCACGCAGTCAGATATTTGTAAAAAAGTCATAAATTGTAATTGCATGTTTGTACTTTCACATGTTCTTTTTTGTTATTATGACGCATGCGCAATTATGTTTGCCTAATGGCGTGTATGTATTTGACGATGAGCTGTATATGCTTTAGTCATAAATAAACTTTCTGTTTTCTGTTTCTGTATATTCCAACTAAGCTTAAATCTGGAAATTAATGGAAGACAAAATCATTAAGAAGCACACAATCTTGCACTCTTTTTGGTGCCAGAAACATTCTCCATTGACTTTTACTCTAAACAGTTTTCTATATTAGCCCGAGGGACATAACTTATCAGGTGTGCCATTACGGACATATGTCACATCTCGCCGTTTTTTAACCTTTTTATTGCATATGTTGAATAATGGAGTTTCTTTATTATTTGTTTTGGTGCTATGTCACTAAACTAATTAAATTATCAAATGCCATGGCTATGTAATTCCTTTATTTTGAATACATAAAGAAAGTTGCAGAAAAACGCATAATTATACGGCTAAGGCTCTGCCGTATTATATCGTTTATAATACAAATTGTGGTTTATACGCAAAAGATCTATATTAATAATTATTATGTTCAAACTTGCTTCTTGATCGATGTATGAAAATCAAATTTACGTTGATCGCAGGTTCCACGATATTCAATTGCTGAAGTACGGTAGATAGATCAAATCTGTTTGTCCTGACGATTTTCTTTCCATTTAGTACATCAAATAAAGAAATTGCATAAACAGTCCCTTTTCATGATTTCTTATGGATCTTCTTAATATAATTTAAAATAATTCTTCATACTGAATTGTACGTGTCTGAAAATAACGCTTGATTGCGTTACAAAGTGGGCCATTTTTGTGAAATGACGACGCGTTGTTTTGCCCAGGCGCATGTTTTCTCATTATGGATTTTTTGCACACCTATGGAGCGTGCCGATTATCCACAATTGGCACACATAATATAAAGACGTCAAAATCAACCACATAATGCTTGTTTTTTAATGTAAATGTGTAACTATATATAGTAACATATGCAATAAGTCATATTAACGTTTTCCCCATTAAACCGAATCAACGTGAAAATTCCCCCAAATCTGAGGGCTGTGAATAGCTCCTCCCAAAACGAAAGTACGCTCTGCCACAAGAATACTATGAACTCATTCAATCACCCTTGGGTGGCTGATAGTTCGGATCCTCGGACACGTCCAGCAGTATCTCATAGCCCTGGTACTTGTTGGACTGGTTCTCATTGGTACTACCGGGCTTGACGGGGGGTTTGCCTTCTCTCGCCTCCTCCGCCTTCTCCTCTTCTTGGTCATCCACCTGACAGGACACACAGGCTGGTTATCTTACACATGCAGATCAAGGCCCATAACTACAAAGATTCTCAATTTTGGCCATTTAGATTAATGGCAGATATGTAAAATGTGAACCATATTCCCTGGTTTGTATTTTAGATTCAGATCAAGAGCTGTCGTAGGATGTATAAAACTTACTCTTTTTAATAGTATGTATAACTATTTTATTTTCCAATAATTCCCATTTCCAAATAAAACATAAGACAACTAGTTTTAAATTTACTTAAAGATAAACTTCAAATAAAACTCTGCAAACAATTGTTCTATAAAGTATGACATTCACCTGTTACAAGGCAAATGAGGCACACATTTTAACAAAAACAATTGTGTACATACCTGAGTCATAAAGAAAGCATCCCCATCTTGTTTGCCTCCTGCCCCAGTGGGCTCTCTGTGACCATCACCTTCATTTGACCTTCCATTCTCTGTGACCTCCTCCTTTACATGTGACCTTGACCTCTGACTTTTAGTGGGCGTGCCTGGAATGGGAGGCAAAGGCTTCTGGGGGTCCATGGACATGTGGGTTCGAGATTTCTCAGGTTTGGGCTCAGTGGGCGGTTTAGGGGCTTCCAGCATAAGTAGGTCATCAACGTGCATCTTTGGGATTTTGGGCACAACTGTGGAGACCTAGAATCCAATGATAAAATTAAAGGAAAGACATGGATAAAACTGCTAAAATATAAAGTATAAAACTATAAATATGAATATAAAAATAACAAATCAAAGTTTGGAAGGAGATGTATTTTTCACAATGTATGTCTAGTCATATCAAGTTTTGACTTGAGCCTAAACTGACCCTACACTCCAGTGAGATGCAATATATACAAATCACTATGAATATTTCTAAAAATCACGCATTAAATGAAGGTATATATATTTGTAATAAAACTTGCCTGCATAAGAATTACACGCCGAGTTATTTAGCCATGTGTTCAATAAACACATATGCCCCTGGTTAGTGCTGGACAGCCCATTTAAATTATTCTACGTCCTTATAGGTCACAGTCAAAGTATGGTTGGGTGATACGGGTGGATTGGGAATGGTCAAAAGCAACAACTGTGTAAGTATCCAAGTGCTGTAGTAAGCAGTGCTGGTGCTAGACGAAATGGTGAAATCTAGTTAACAAAGAAATAGCTCATTTCAATTAGTCCAATTAGGTCAAGGTCAAGGTCAAAGTGAGGTTGGGTGATATGGGTGGATTGGAAACGGTCATAAGTAACAACTGTGTAAATATCCAAGTGTTGTAGCAAGCGGTGTTAGTGCGAGACGAAATGGTTAATCTAGTTAATCAAAAAACAGCCTATTTGAATTATTCTAAGTGCAAATTAGGTCAAGGTCAAGGTAAGTGAGGATGGGTGATATGGGTGGATAGGGAATGGTCATACGCAACAACTGAGTAAATATCCAAGTGCTGTACATGAAGTAAGTGGTGTAAGTGCTAGACGAAATGGTAAAATCTACTTAACCTTGTCACGGACGGATGGAAGGACGACGGACGGACAGGACAATCACTATATGCCTCCTACATCAGTGTAAGTGCTAGACGAAATGGTAAAATCTACTTAACCTTGTCACGGACGGATGGAAGGACGACGGACGGACAGGACAATCACTATATGCCTCCTACATCAGTGTAAGTGCTAGACGAAATGGTAAAATCTACTTAACCTTGTCACGGACGGATGGAAGGACGACGGACGGACAGGACAATCACTATATGCCTCCTACATCAGTGTAAGTGCTAGACGAAATGGTAAAATCTACTTAACCTTGTCACGGACGGATGGAAGGACGACGGACGGACAGGACAATCACTATATGCCTCCTACATCAGTGTAAGTGCTAGACGAAATGGTAAAATCTACTTAACCTTGTCACGGACGGATGGAAGGACGACGGACGGACAGGACAATCACTATATGCCTCCTACATCAGTGTAAGTGCTAGACGAAATGGTAAAATCTACTTAACCTTGTCACGGACGGATGGAAGGACGACGGACGGACAGGACAATCACTATATGCCTCCTACATCAGTGTAAGTGCTAGACGAAATGGTAAAATCTACTTAACCTTGTCACGGACGGATGGCAGGACGACGGACGGACAGGACAATCACTATATGCCTCCTACATCAGTGTAAGTGCTAGACGAAATGGTAAAATCTACTTAACCTTGTCACGGACGGATGGAAGGACGACGGACGGACAGGACAATCACTATATGCCTCCTACATCAGTGTAAGTGCTAGACGAAATGGTAAAATCTACTTAACCTTGTCACGGACGGATGGAAGGACGACGGACGGACAGGACAATCACTATATGCCTCCTACATCAGTGTAAGTGCTAGACGAAATGGTAAAATCTACTTAACCTTGTCACGGACGGATGGAAGGACGACGGACGGACAGGACAATCACTATATGCCTCCTACATCAGTGTAAGTGCTAGACGAAATGGTAAAATCTACTTAACCTTGTCACGGACGGATGGAAGGACGACGGACGGACAGGACAATCACTATATGCCTCCTACATCAGTGTAAGTGCTAGACGAAATGGTAAAATCTACTTAACCTTGTCACGGACGGATGGAAGGACGACGGACGGACAGGACAATCACTATATGCCTCCTACATCAGTGTAAGTGCTAGACGAAATGGTAAAATCTACTTAACCTTGTCACGGACGGATGGAAGGACGACGGACGGACAGGACAATCACTATATGCCTCCTACATCAGTGTAAGTGCTAGACGAAATGGTAAAATCTACTTAACCTTGTCACGGACGGATGGAAGGACGACGGACGGACAGGACAATCACTATATGCCTCCCACATCAGTGTAAGTGCTAGACGAAATGGTAAAATCTACTTAACCTTGTCACGGACGGATGGAAGGACGACGGACGGACAGGACAATCACTATATGCCTCCCACATCAGTGTAAGTGCTAGACGAAATGGTAAAATCTACTTAACCTTGTCACGGACGGATGGAAGGACGACGGACGGACAGGACAATCACTATATGCCTCCTACATCAGTGTAAGTGCTAGACGAAATGGTAAAATCTACTTAACCTTGTCACGGACGGATGGAAGGACGACGGACGGACAGGACAATCACTATATGCCTCCTACATCAGTGTAAGTGCTAGACGAAATGGTAAAATCTACTTAACCTTGTCACGGACGGATGGAAGGACGACGGACGGACAGGACAATCACTATATGCCTCCTACATCAGTGTAAGTGCTAGACGAAATGGTAAAATCTACTTAACCTTGTCACGGACGGATGGAAGGACGACGGACGGACAGGACAATCACTATATGCCTCCTACATCAGTGTAAGTGCTAGACGAAATGGTAAAATCTACTTAACCTTGTCACGGACGGATGGAAGGACGACGGACGGACAGGACAATCACTATATGCCTCCTACATCAGTGTAAGTGCTAGACGAAATGGTAAAATCTACTTAACCTTGTCACGGACGGATGGAAGGACGACGGACGGACAGGACAATCACTATATGCCTCCTACATCAGTGTAAGTGCTAGACGAAATGGTAAAATCTACTTAACCTTGTCACGGACGGATGGAAGGACAACGGACGGACAGGACAATCACTATATGCCTCCTACATCAGTGTAAGTGCTAGACGAAATGGTAAAATCTACTTAACCTTGTCACGGACGGATGGAAGGACGACGGACGGACAGGACAATCACTATATGCCTCCTACATCAAGATGCCGGGGGGCATACAAAGTAACTTTTGTCATGTTGTATCTGAAGCATTGTTGTTTTAATAAGAAAAATTAAGAGAATACCCAGAACAACTGCTTACATGTCTTGATTTTCTCATTTTAACTTCAACATGAGGCTTGACAATTTCTGCTTCCTTTTTCCTAGAATAAGAAATAAGAACTTACAAAGTTACTGTGAAAGCTGTGAAAGCTGCATTTGTGGAAGTACAACAAGAACTGAAGATAACTTATCACTTTAATACTGATAACTAGTTTTAGAACACCAAGTTTAATATAAAACAAAATAACATTTGCAAAAAATACAACTAAACTAAGCATATTACTACAAATGGTCAAGACGCTATAAACAATGTTTTCATTCAAATAAGTCTATTTTGCTAGGCATAAAGAGATTATGCATGTATGTTCATGACTTAGGCTTTAATATTTGTTTAACACATTAATTATGCCAGGTAGATGGTGTTGATAACAAAGCTTTCTTTCCTTCCATCTAAGACACCATGAAATATGTATCCTATAAATTTGGTTCTATGAAGTGAATGTTAACATAGGTAAATATGCATCTTATAACGAGAGTTGAGCATGTAACTATTGTATCCAAAATAGAAATGAAGAAGTAGAAGTTAGCCAGGAAGATGCTATCTTTTAAAAGCAGACATTATTTCATGTAAGACAGCGCGAAATACATATCCTATAAAGTCTTTAAAGAAGTGAATGCAAACGTGGGTAAATATAAAAATCCTGCAAGAAAGCTCTCAGAAATGAAAGTTAGCAAGGTGAAAAGCACTGTTTAATGCGGCTGCTGAGATGAAACTATTGTATCCGATATCGAAATGATAAACTCAACCCTCCAATTAAGACAGATCTAACAAGTGAGTCAGTAAGGAGAAAAGCAACGTTTAATGCAGATGCCAAGATGAAATTACTGTGTCCAATTAGCCAGCTCTTTGAAGTGAAAGTTACCAAGATAAGACAAACCATTTAATATGGATGCCAAGACAAAACTATTTTATTTGATATAGATACTACAAGCAAGTTGTATGAAGTAAAAGTAAGCAAGGGAGAAGCGCCATTTAATGCAGATACTTAGTAAAAGTCAGCAAGATGAGACACACCATTAAATGCGGATGCCACGTGAAAGATAGCAAAGTGAGACTCACCGTTTAATGCGAATGCCGAGACGGTCGCCCAGGAACCTCTGCAGTAGTGGCGGATCCCCACTGTTCTCCATTGTCAGAGGGTTGTTGTGGATGATCAGCTCCACCAGCATCGGCCACGCCGCCACCGCCAGCAACGCCTCCTCATCCTCTATCTGGGGAGGAACGAAACGTGATGAGTCAGCCAAAACACTGAGTAAATTTATACGGTATAGTGCAAAATCTGCAGAGCCAAATGTTGGAAAAAGTATTTAAGCATTATACATATATTTGATTACTGCCAATTCGACTAGATGAAGTTTGATATGCAGGTTTTTTAATGGCAGTTTTTTGAATTGGCACTATCACAGGTGAATACCAAAATAGCCAGAATTAAACCTCCTCCTAACTTGGTACTTATACAGTACCAGTTGCCAGTTATCAAGCATGCATGGCTTAGATCAAATTAATACCAAGTAATAAACACAAATGGTGTTAAGTATTTAATACAATTATATTTGGGGGAATAAGTCCATAAAAGAAATGCACAAAATTTGCAAATTTAGGTGATTTTACGGTAAGTATTACAATATTATTGGAATTGAAACTGTGTACAGTACACAGAATGGGCAAATTATGATATTCTATCTATCACACAATACATCCATAAACAGAAAATCAAAATTTTTAAAGTTAAACTTAGAGAAAAATCTATGTAGATTGTTTGTATAATGTGAGATACAAGTGATATGAAATAAATCTTGTTAAAATCATTTTTTTCTTGTATTTCGAGGGTTGAGCGTGAAACTACTGTATCTGATAAAGAAATGTTCAGCAGATACAGTAGATTCACACTCAACCCTGGACATTAAGACTTGAGTGTGAAACTACTGTATCTGATATACAAATATGAAGCAGATACAACAGTTTCACACTCAACCCTTGATTTCTAAATGTTCATTGCTTCCTGTAAAACCATGATTTTCCCCTCAAATAGACTCTGCCAACATTCCACCACCGGCTTAAGTAACACTGGAACACACACCTTATTGTACGCCAAATTCAGTGCACGAAGGTCAGGAAAGGGGGGCAACTGGGACCCATCACCCAGTGATTGTTCCCCTTTAGTTTCCCCTTCCAGCGTGGCAAAGGTCACCTCTTTTTCAAGGTCAATATCTGTGATTTGTCGGGACAAATTTGTGAGGTCCTCGTTCAGCATATCTGAAAATGACGACCATGCATCAAACACTTGCTGCTTCTACAAACTTTGGGCAATTAATATGACTGCATCAAACTGGGCCTAATTTCAGGCAAAATCTAATTGTAAAACTGGCTTCAATAAAACACAAAATTAAATGGTGTACATGTACATTTTTTCTGATGGCACAATACAAAATAATGTAAACTGCATATGATTTACATAACAGATATTCTTTTTGTTTTGCACTCAGCCACAGAAAAATATACATGCAAAATTGTTTTGATAAAATACTGCTGTCCAATATATTCTGAAGTTTCATCTTATGGTTTTAAATCTGCTGACAATTCTACTTATTTCTAAAATTTATTTCTGCTACAAAACATTTAACGCCTCATCAAAGTAAAATTAATGAGTTCTTTTTAAGTAACATACAATCATTTATTTCTCATATGATCAAAGGAAACACACAAAAGAATTTACCAATTAAAGAGCCCTACTTTTTTCTTTCCAACAAAAACAATCCATACATTCATTCAAATTTAATTACAATTCTGTGCAATTTATATAGCATGCTGAAAAAAATTGACTGGAAATTCTGTATAATTTATATAACGTACTGAAAAAAATTACTAGAAAGTTGAAATATTCAAAAAATTACAAGTGATCAGCATTCCACCTTATTACAGTTATCTCACTCAGCAGCAAACAAACACTGTCGTCAGATTACCTGGCTGCACCTCCATCCCTGCCTTTTCCGAGCTCTTCTGTTCAGAGAGGTCGGTGGGTACCGGCGTAGGCTGAGGCACGTCAGTAGTGTTCTCACGATTCTTCTTCTCGGCTGGCTGCCTTGGGGTTGCTTCTTTTGACCTTTGACCCCTGGCTGACCTACGACCCCCTTTTCCAGCCGACCTTCGGAGTTTTCTTGCATCTTTTTCACTGTCATTTGGTATTACCTTCCCCTCCACTGATTTCAACATTGGGACATAGTACAGTTCATTCTTTTCCAGGTTCAGGTGTTTTAAGCTGCAAAGCATTGCCATTAATTAGTCACAAAGAATAAATAATATTAATGCATGATGTGTATATATTCACATGTGCCCCACAGTTTGTAGAATTTCCAAACTGAGAGGAAGACACTTTGAACAAGAATTTTATCTGTTCATTTTGGAGCATCAATCACATATTAATACTAGAATGTGCCACGCTATATTAGTATATTTATTTCCAATAATAATTCATTTGTTTCATTTCAACTTGTAATTAATACTTTTTGCTTTTATTGAATTCACCCTCAATATATTACATATTTTACTAATATATCCTATCAAAATTTGTATCTTAATAATAAAAAAAAAACATTACAAAGTGCATTCAGCATTTAAAATGGTCAACAACCAATGCCATTACCTAGATAAACTAGCCAGCAAATCGCATTTAAAATGGTCAACAATCGATGCCGTACCTTGACAATCCAGCCAGAGCTGCAAACACAGACACGTCCTCCAACTTGTTGTCATCCAACAGTAGAATCTCCAGCTTCGAGAAACGCAGGATCTCCTGTTTACTGGAATCATTGTCATGAAAATAAGATATTAATAATGTATGAGGTAGGTTAGGTTAAAGCTACCTTTATATTTTAAATTGATTGTGTCCAAAGCCAGGGGCTTATTGAGGCATTTTGAGTCTGCTTCTTGGTTTGTAGGGAAAGATCTACAGCGAAATAGTGGGGTGCTGCACCCTGCTCCTTTTTGGTTCCTCCCTGATGCCCCTCTGGGCTGGTCAACACATATAGGATCTGACACGAGTTGTCATTTCGTACCATATTTTATTAAACGAGTTCAGGAATTTCCTGGACGCGATTAATAAAATATGGTATAAAATGACAACGAGTGTCAGATCTTTTTTATTACATGCTTTTAAACGAAACAAAAATCTTCTAATTTTACCAAAACATGTTGATAAATCCAAAAAGTTGTGTACTGACGTGATGTCATTTCATGTTGATGACGTCATTTCACCAAAATAACGTCATCTGATTGGTCAGTCAAAGAATATGTTGCCAATGAAAATGCTAAAAATGTTATCTTACACATGTGTAAGATGGAAATATTCGTAATGGTTGTATTACACGGGAAACAAGGTATAGCATGTGATAAAGAAATGTTGAATATCTTTTGACATTCAACACATGTTTGCAAATGTTCAACTTCAAATGAATAGACTATGCTTTTAAACCTAAATCAGAAGCATTAGACTCATTAAAACCTTGAATTTAGCAAATTAATAGAAAATGTCAACCAACTTGTCCGATTTTCCCCCCTGTTCCTTTTTAGCAGCACCCTGTACCTTTTTAGCAGCACCCTGTACTTTTTTAGAGCCTACATCTTTCCCTCGGTTAGGAGCAGTAATTGGTGTCTTGTTACAAAGATCCGTAAAATGCACCCTAAATAGGGATCAAACTCATGATCCCTCGATCACAAGGCAAACATCATATGAGGCGTGTCGTGGGAAAACCAGACTTAATGCATGTGTGTAAAGTGTCGTCCAGGATTAGCCTGTGCAGTCCGCACAGGCTAATCCAGGACGGCACTTTTCGCCTACAGTGGATTTATGTTTAGAAGAGACTTCCTTGAAACAGAAAATACCATAAAAGCGGAAAGTGCCATCCCAGATTAGACTGTGCGGACTGCACAGGCTAATCGGGACGACACTTTACGCACATGCATTAAGTCCGGTTTTCCCACAGCGCGCCTCATATCCATTACATCACTGCAACTCCAGGTAAATAAGAAAGGTTGCTTCACAGACAGTACTAATCAAAAACTTACCACTCAACAATGTCAATATTCATGTAAAAAATATGTGTAATATTGCATTCCTGCAATCTACTAACTATGACATCCTAAAGTCAAAATGGCACGTATTGTATATAACACGCTTAACTGCACGTGGCGTCATTACAATACGCACATGATGTCGCATCCGCCCGCTTGTATATTGTTATGTTTGTCAGCTATTAAAAGTTATCGAACCTGGGATAACGTCTTATAAGTTTTATCCACATACAATCACAATATGAATATCATGTTTATTGGAGTCACATAAAAAATACATCAAAACATGAAAATAATGTTATATGAAAAAATGAATATCAACGCATGATGCCTTAAAAACTTGGAATAATACCAAATCAAAAGTTTTGACATAAAGCTATGTTAGCGCTACCAGTAGTCAAAATAGCCATTGGCTTCTAAACTTTCCAAGTGGTGACTACAATTTTTATTTGGATACTAGAATTTTTGGAAAATATTTAAACATGAAGCAGATTTCTGAAAATATTTCTAAATAATGGGTTTCCTTTGCAAAATCAATTTTTGTGGCTTCTAGTTCAGATTTCTTAGCGCCAACCTAGCATAAAGCAAATTTTGTTCAGAAGCTCTTTACTTTATAACCTAATGCGAAAAGAAAACTCCATTTGTCAAAGCTTTCCAACCTTTTTTCATCGTATTTTGGCATGGCCATGTTGGCAGGGAGGGAATGCAGCCCGTTGCCGGTGAGGTGGAGCACCTTGAGGTTGGGGAGGAGGCCGAGGGTGAGGATGTCTTCATGGGACAGGTTGTTGTAGGACATGTCCAGCACCTGCACACATAACCAACATGTGGGAGTACAAACCTGGGATGAGCTGCTTAAAAATAGACCGATCCAAGATTTGCCACGAATAGTTTAAACTCCTCCCCAGCTATTGTTAGTGGAATAATATCAATTCATCGAAAATCAAAAACATCACCACTTGCTTTTCTGAATATCACATACATTATGCGTGTGTTGTATGAAATAGTTTCCCCGCTAAACATATGATGTCCAAGCGCGATGATTGGATAATATTGCAAATTAATTTAAATATGATTGACATTCGTGGAAGCGCCTATAAGACCATTGCAGGTTTCGGCACTAACAATATAAACTAACCCAGCAAACTGTTTCAGGATTTATCGAGCTTCAAAATGCAAATGCAAATTAAACTGAGAAAGTTTGAGGTTTATGTTTGATGATTGTTGTTTGTTTGTTTGTTTGGACTGTTCACTGTTTTTAACAAAATTTCAGCTCATATCACGGCGGTCAGTTAAGCTACTCACACTTTTCCTGGGCAAGCTTAGCCAAACTAAGCGGCTTACCACTATTAAGTGCACATTCCTATGCCAGTAACTGACAACTGCCCTACTTGAATCAGAGGTAGGGGGAGAATGGTCGTAGAAATAATTTAATGACCAATGAAAATAAACTGTTCTTATAGCCTGGCATCAAATTAATACATGTATAACATTGGATATACAATTTCCACTTTATTTATTCTGATCATTTTGTAAACCAATATTATTCAAAGAAGGCTGTAATCTTACTGTTAAAACAAAAGCAATTTTTATGATCAATAACAACTTAAGCACTATTATCTGAAAAAGAGCTGTTTGTAAAACAGTTATGCCCCCTGTAGGTAAACAGCCATCTTTAAAATATCAAGGTTGGTGAAGACTGGATGAAAACTGTTGGACACAGGGAGCTTAAACTGCTTAAAAGGCCAATTTTAGATAAATCAAGGGTCATAACTCTGCAGTTCCTGAGGCAATTTGGTTGATCATCGCACTATTATAACCTCAAACATTTTCATCAAGTTTGGTGAAGAGCTAAAACGGCTAATTTTAGATAATTCAAGGGCCGTAACTCCACAGTTACTATGAAAATTAGGTTGACTATCAAACTTGACCTAGATATTATACCCACAAAGATTTCCCCAAGTTCGGTGAAGATCTATTAAAACTGTTGGATATAAAGAACTGACAGTTAAAAAGCCAATTTTCGATAATTCAAGGGCCATAATTCTACTATTTAATGGGGCCATTTGGCTGATCATCAAACTTGGCTGAGATATTATGCCCACAAATAATTTCATGAAGTATGTTTTTTTTTAGATCGGATGAAAACTGTTGGACTTAAAAAGCGGTAAAAGGGTACTGACAGACCGACCGACCGACATTAGCAAACCAATAAACCCTGCCATCTTCGATGGGGTAAGGGCATAACACAAAATACAAGACATCTGGGTAGTTAGTCAAAAGCCTTTTAATAATTAACTGCTTTTTACACATGCTTGAACACTACTTGTTTTCGATCAAGTTTTTTAAGAAGTTTGCATGTATACCTCTAGATTTGGATAGTCCCCGAGCTTAGGTTTGATACTTCGTAGACCATTCAGTGGCATCTCCAGCTCTCGGAGTATTGGAAAACCCCTAAACGCCTCTGAAATACCACAGCAATGAAACTGGTTACTAGAATTAACACAAGAAAGCAAGTACTGAAATGAAAAAAGGTTGAAGATGTAATGGCATTGAATGCTAGCAGTACATTAAACATATTGTAAGCTGTTGTTAGGTTTAATATGTCAGTGTACATTTGACTGAACTTGTGGTGTCTTTCACAGTCTTTTAGTGCTTAATTCAAATTGCCTACAATATGTACAGTTGAAAATATTTAGTCAAAATTAAAATTTGATTTTAAAACATAAATCAATTGATAAAATTTCAGAATTTGAAGATTTTTCTTAGTTTAAGACAAAAGGTCGTTATAAATACCAGCCCAGGTTTCATGTTGTAAACATTTAATGACACCATTACAACATATATCTGGGGCCATATTCCAGAAATATCTTACGGGTATCTTAAAATATTTTCTCTTAAGTTAAACATTTCAAACTGTTATACTTTAAAAATTTCGAATAATTTTGTGATTCCTTTTATGTTTATGCAATCATACACATATACTATAGGTGATAACTAATAAATAGTCAGCACACTTCGCTGAACAAAAGAAATAATGAGTTAAATAAAATGTTGATTTTGAGGTTAAGGATAAGATATTACTTAAAATGTTTCTGGAATACGGCTCCGGATCAACAAGCAAACAAATTTGATGTACCAACCAAAAGGCAGGAAGTTTTCGCTGGCATTAACATAGGCGACATTGTCAAAGAGTGCGAGGTCTTCTTCCTTCACGTCTGTCATCTCCTTTCCAGCGATGTTCACAGAGCAGAGGTCCGACGGGTCCTCTACACAGCAGTGGCGCATCTAGAACAGCGAATATCGGAGTCAAACAAGTGTGAAACAACTATGTTCTAGGGATGCTTCAGAGGCTGTGTATTGGGTCCATACCCTAGGTTATGGAAGAAAATATTTTGTAATAGGGAGTAAACAATCCAGGTTCGAAGTCACATTTTGGGGGAAAACTGCATGATTTTACAGAAATTTTGCTCGAGGTGACGTCTTAAAATGGCCCTTAACATGCACAAAATCACATACAGAAATTATTGATCTACATGTATAATTTTTTACTGACTTTCTAACTTAACATTTTCTATGTTTAATTAACACAGAAAAATGTATTCAAATGAAAAACTACACACAAAAAATAGTTAAAGTTGGGACATAATTTAACTCAGCTGGAAAACAGTTATCACACAAGCAGCTAAACTCAACTATATTTTTACCAGGAAAAATCCATCCAACACTGGAATATCTTTCTCTTCCTCCTCCTCTTGTTCATCAGCAGCCTGCAGTTGTTCAGTTATAGACGTGCCTTGTTTTTCTGCACGTTTTCGCTCCTCTTTGATTCTTGCATACGTCTTTGGCTTTGTGCACAGAATGGCCTTGAAACGGCGCCTCTGTTCTGCCCTGTGAGCGACAAGCCAGGCGCCATCAGCTGGAGAAAATGACTTTTGTTAGAAAAAAGTGCCAAAGCTACCTGTACCCTTCGTTTTATCCAAAGGAACATCAACAGTCTTTTGAAATCAGTGGACTTTCGGTTCACTAAGCCAGCTATTGTTTGTAGATTTTCTTTCACTCTTGTGTTTCTGTTATCAAAATAATTAAAAACAATCATGGGTTTTAGACTGCCAATAGGTGAAAAGAAAAGTTTTTTTTCTCTTTTCTTAAGTACAATTTTCTTAACGACCAAAGGACTTTAAATTGATGAACGGTCGGTCCTGTGAACTTGTCATTTTTGCTGGTCCGAACAAAAATTTGGTGGACTCGGTCCATGATCCACTGGTTAATCGTGAAGACTGCATCACGACCAAGAGCACTAAGTGACAGAAGCAGCCTACACTACTTATGTAAGACCGCAGCTGGAATACTGCTCAAATGTTTGACATCCATGGTAGAAGACACTTACTCAAAAACTTGAAAGAGTGCAGAGGTGTGCTGCCACATATGAATGCAATAACTATGACTACACATCAAATGTCACAGAAATGCTAACCACTCTGAACTGAAACATTCTTGAACACAGACTATATAACTCCTTAATTTTCTTCTATAAAATAAGAAATGGGTCAGTGTAGCTATTGACCAACACTATTTAATTCCAACTAGAGATCTTAATTATCTATCCCACAGTCAGGAACACTGTATTACTAAAATGTATTCTTCCCAAGAACCATAAAATACTGGAATAATCTACCACTGACTGTCCAGTATAGTCCCATTCTAAGTAGAAGTCTAAGCATCTTTGCTGATAGACTGGCAAACATTAAATTTTAATTGCAACATTTTGGAGTTGAGTAGGTACGTAGGTAGGTTGTTTTTTTTTCTCTGTCTGATAAGATATCATACCCAAAGCATTAATGAATTGCTGCGTCATATCATGCAATACTAAATTTGGAACTATACTGACAGTTTTTAACTTTGGCCTTTTTATAATTCAGGGTAAATACACAAAGCCGAGAAATCTGATTATGGTACATATAAAGAGCAAAAAAATTGCATTTAGCGGCAAGAAAAATATATATGGAGTAGTAAAAAATAAAATTACCTTATGGCCAAAAACTTCTTGGGTGAGGGAAATTTCAATTTTTTAAGGATTGCTCGGTTTTAACTGTAACTTCCATCCTTTTTATCTTTTTTAGCACCGTTAACTGTTCTATTTGTTTTTACTGAAGTAATTATTGAATTCCACAAAGACAGACCTTAAATATTAATTGGAGGGTCAGAGGGACAGGAACTTATGCCACTCATAATAGCACGTCTTGCCTGGACAGTAGCTGATTCGGAACTCCCTGCGTAGGACCCGCAGAGTACATAAAACCCGTACTCACCGTACCACACCGTACTATACCGGGCCGTTTCACAACATTCCTCCCAACTTTATTATAAAAGGCTTCATCACTGGATGTACCATGGCCATCTTGGGTCTGTCAAGCTAGAAGCCCGGTTGATGTGTCCGCAGTATATTCCAGCACCTTACTGGATGTACGGCTGAAGAGCTATAAGCCCCTTCTTTACCGTTGTGGGTTCTTAACTGTTTATGTACTTGGTCTGATTGACAGCACCACTGTCATCTTGAATTGTGCTGGAACTGTGCCCTTGTGGGGCGAGCACATCTTTATGCTGCTTGTTAGTTGCCTTGGGCGAGCCACAGGCTCTACCCGAAGAAGCAGTCACTGAAGTTTCAGGCACACGCGACCTCTGTTCTTTTGACTGGTTGACTTCCCTACTGTCCTCTTTAATTGTGCTGGTCTTGTTCCCTGGCTGGGCGAGCACATCCTTATGCTGCTTCTTAGTCACCTTTGGCGAGCCAAAGGCCCCACCCAAAGAAGCAGTGACCGTAGTACCTGTCATGCGCGGCCCCTGGTCTTTAGACTGATGTAGAGCACCACAGTTATCTTCAATTGTGCTAGAGCTGTGCCTTTGCTGGCCGAGCACATCCTTACTTTGCTTCTTAGTAACCTTTGGCGAGCCATAGGCCCCACCCGAAGAAGCAGTAACCGTAGTCTCATTCAAATGCGGCCCCTGGGTTTGTGGTAGACCAACCATCTTTACTGTTGAGGACTAGGTCCTGTGGTATTTGCATCCAGACCTTGGTCGTTAAATGCTTGGTCCTGTTCCTTTGTTTCTTTAGCCACGCTTGATAAGCTTTGCATTCCTTTTTGATGTGGCCATATCTCTTGCAGAAGAAACAAGGACCGGATTTCTTTTGCCTGTCTGAAGGCTGGTCCGTCCTGGTAGAAGCTGCATGGGAGTTGATCTGCAATTCCTTGGCAAACTTTTGCAAAGCAGAAGCTATAAGCTCCTCAATCTTCGCCTCTGTTGGTGCCTGCACTGCACTGACAGCCAGATCTTCCCTTCCTCTTCTGGACTTCTTTCCGTCTACTGCCTGGGAGATGTACTGATGTTGTTTCACCAGGTTGAGGGCTTCCTCCATACTGGATTGGTTTTCATGCAGGCGTGCTTTGCTGCCTCCTTGTCGTTACACCCCGGGCAGAACCTGGCAATGGCCTCCGGTCTCACGTAATCTTCTGGAAGGTCTACAAAAGCTGGGGTAGCTAGGGTAAGCATCCGATCTGCCCAATCTTCAAGAGATTTATCTTGCCCCTGGTTCGCCTGAAGGAAACATGCTTTTGAAGTTTCCAAAAGTTCCTTGGAACCAAACTGCGCCTCCAACGACTTCATAACCTTTCGGAAAGAGAACCTTTCACTGTCTGTAGTGGTTATGGTCCTTTCCTTCCAGACTTCAGATTAGGTAGTACTTGCACTCCTCTTCTGACCATTTCATGACTTTTCTGTAACTGTCAAACTTCTGTTTGAAAGAGAGCCAGCTAGCCGTCCCGTCGTATCACAGGGTCTTTGGGTGCTGACGCGGATCCCCATGTCTGCGAGACGATGCACTGGAAGAAGAGCGACGATAGGTCTGGGATTTTCTGTGTGACCTACGTGTCCTTGACCTAGAGTCCCAACCGGAACTGGTGCAACCGACTGTGCTTCGCTTTACTTTTGTTTGCCCGTTGCCTAGAGAGACCTTGACTCCAAAGAGCTACTCAAAGACGGAGACCTATAAGGCCTAGATCTTGCAGTGCTCTTGCCTTTTGGCGCTGACTTCCAGTGTCTGTTACTGTGGGTTGGTTCCTTTTCTGTGTACTTCCTGCCCTTTTCTTTGTAATGGCAATCCCAAGAACACGACCTTGAACTGGACAATGACTGTTGCTTCAGGCTGTTGCATCTTCGGGACCTTCGATCAGGTCTATAAGACACTGACCTTGAAGATGCATCTGACTGGCTACAGCATCTTCTAGACTTTTGATCAGATCTATAGGACCTTGACCTGAAAGATGACGCAGGGGTACTGTCAGCTTGTCTGTGTTTCTTTTGGCTCTTGGTTGACCATCTTCTTGGAGAAGGTGACCTAGAAGCTACATTGGAAGACCGCGATCTAGAAGACTGATATCTTCTGGTTCCCAATGTCTTCTTGTCTTGTGGTGCTTTTGACAGGCTTCTTGTCTGTTTGCGGTCACCTCTCATCTGTTGTTCTTCTGTACAGAACTGGGACCCACATTGTGTACTACCTTCACTAGACTTGAGCCTGTGGTGGGTAAGTTCCTTTTCCGTCGGTACTGGTGAGCCAGCTGCTGGGGATCTTGACCTTGACTGCCTGAGAACCTGTTTCGTCTTCAATGGCATCCATGATGTTTTATTGTCATGCGTTTTGGCTTCAGGTGCCTGTGCCGTCTTAGTTGGCATCATTGGTTGGCAAAGCGACGGCTTTGAATCTGGAGCTAAAGGTTGGAAGATTTGATCCCATTCCAAGAAATCAAATGGACTTGGTTCCGAGAAGTCCACCATTTGGATAACTTCTTGGGACAGGTTTCCCAGCAGAGCTAAACAAAGAGCTACCCTTTTTACCACCCCACATGCTGCCCAAAACAGTATAATCAAGTAGGCAATTGATGGCCCAACGCCTGGAATTTTCTTCAATTCTTCCGCTGTAGCTTTGTTGATACTGATTATCATATTGAAGTTTACTTTGCACAGCTGGATACTAAAAGGGTCTTTATATGAAACTTATGCCAATGATATCTCGAAGGATACTTGATTTCTGCAGCACTGTTGATCTTGGGTGGTGAATTTGTGTGACTAAAAGACACCACAATTTACCAACGGGGTGGGGAAGTGAGCATAATATCTAACTACGGATCTATAAGACCTCATAGAAAGCTGTAGTTTCCCTGTTAAAGTGACCTCTGTCTGCGCATGCGTATGCAGACGACAAATTAATATGTTGACCAACTTGGATAAATTATTTGTTAAAATAATGTATAGGTCCTTATAAGGCTACCTTTGTGATTCCCCGATTAAATTTACACCAAGCAACCTAAAATTATATTGATACTTAAAATGTTCCCCCTTTTAGTTCAAAGAACTCAGACAGGAAGTTGATTGGACAAGTTGAAATATTATTTAAATACCTGGTTGCTAGTGTTCCTTTAACCAATTATCCTGGTCGCCATTAAAGTAATTATTGAATTCCACATAGACAGACCTTAAATATTAATTGGAGGGTCAGAGGGACAGGAACTTATGCCACTAGTAAAAGCATGTCTTGCCTGGATGGAAGCTGATTTGGAATTCCCTGTGTAGGACCCGCAGATTACATAAAACTCGTACCGGGACGTTTCTCAACATTACTTACACAATGTCTCTATGAAAGCGCCTCTAAGTTATAACTGACAATCAATTGATGGGCAATAACCCAGTCTTCACGAAACTCGAAGGTCCTCAGTCAGACATTTGGTCTGACTGACAAGAAAAATCTGTCAGACCTGCTGCACATTTGTCAGACCAAACACAATCAAACACACTTCGGAATTATTTAAATGTTTTTACTGGTTTACATCATTTATTCATATTGCATTTTATTTGCAATTAATTGTGTACATTTTAAATCAAAATAATTAACAGTTATATGTATGCCATATTTACCACTCATATTCAGTCTCTGATAAACTTCATAACTTATTATATTTCACACAGTTAAATTTAAAAAATATGTTTTAATTAACACATATGTAAATCTATTTCACTTTATACAGTTTCTATTTAAAATCCTATTATTATTTTCACATAGTGTCTTGTATATATTTTTACATATTTTATACAATGTAATATTTTAATAGTCCAAAAACAAAATGTAGTTTCTAGTGGTTAAAAAAGGTAAAAGAAATAAATTAACATTAAATAGCAAATGCTAGCATCCAAGTAATCTTCACCCCACCCACTCTTTTAATCACAAAACTACGAATACAATGCTTTGTGTAGAAAATCTTCATGTTGTTGATTACCGGTAATGAAACAATTTAAAAGGACTGTATTCATTAAAAAGTAACAAAAAAAATTTTTTTTATGAATTAGAATTTATTTACTTCCACTTTCACTTTCGACAAGTGTACTGCCAATACTCTCGCTAACTTTCAAATGTTGCCACAGCCAAAGTTGTTGCATATAATTAGTGTACATGGATGATTTGGAATAACACTTTTATTTGTCAACACTAGCTAGTAGATGTAATTTTTTTAACAAATGACGACATACTTTTGACGCGATCAGCGTAGGCAATTTGTCAAGTTACACAACTTCATATTAATTCTCATAATTAGTATAATGTTAATTTCGCAAAAATAATAATTATATTGCTTTCTTTTAATTTGTAGTAATTAATTCATTAAATAGGTGGGATTTAAACACACGCACATCACATAACGCTTACCTAACGGGATAGTGTAACAAATAACTTGCCCCCTTGACTGAGGGCGCGATAAACTTTCTATCGACGACGCTTATTTGCATATTGGAAAATTTACGCTTTCTTATTGGCTGACTGGTTTGGCTGTAGTAAATCTGACTCCTCCTGCGTCTAGAATATATGGATAATTGATACACTGGTGTGTGTGTAGTACATTTTTATCGAGTGCACCGGGATCCTCTCCCATCGCCTCCAGAAGACTTGTTAGTTGGGTTACGGGGGATAGTGTAAGATACAGGAGACGCCCCGTTGCAGAGATGACCCTGGGTCTTTTAGTGTCCGGTGTGAAGCACCTAGTACACTGCACCTCGGTCTAACGTCTCATGCGAAAGACGAGTTAGAAGGTTAGGGTGTAGCGGGGACTCGAACCTGCGACCCCTGGGATGTAAAGCCAGTGCTTTACCACTAGACCACGGATCTGCCATGAGTGCTACACTGGTGCAGAAGGAGAGTGTGTTAATTGCCGAATAGCCGTTCTTTGTCTTTGATAAACATGGGTACGCAAACGTAAATGGTTGCATCCTAGAATCTAACACTGAATCTTATGGCGTCCTTACTGTATTGATATGAGGTCATCGGAGTTTTTAAATTCCAATTGAAATATGCATCATGTAATTCCTTTGAATTTAAAAATATATGTTATTATCGTGTGCTGTTTTACTTTCGATTTAATAGGAAATATTTTAGTCTGACATTTTGGGTTGACAAACTTTAAGTTTGGAACTTGACAAATTTAGTCGGTCAGGTCTGTAGGTCCGACATGTTTTGTGAAGACTCAATATCGTCAACTCCCCTAAATTCGCGACTACCATTGATTCGCGGATGTTGTTATTGTCACGTGATCGTCTTTGGCATTTGCGCATGCGCAAACGTGGCCGCGGGAATTTCTTTGTACATGTCCAATGGACCATGTGACCGAATATTGTGTGAATATACTGCATTTTAAACAGACAAAAGAACTGGACATGATACCTGATGTAAAAACACCATGATTTCTTATTCCCAAAACACCAGGAAGTTACATTTTGTTTTTTTCAATAAAAATACAAACCGAAATAGTTGTTTTTGTCCGATGTTGCAGTAGAACTTCCATATATGGGACATGATTCGTCAGTGTATCGTAACTAAGGCCGAGCAAAGTTTTTCTTGTGTTTTTCAGTACCTTAATTTTAAGTGAAGTTTAGCCTTTTTTTATATGGAAATATGGTTACACAAGAGGCATTTAGGAAATTGTACAGGCTCTATTCATCACAAATTAAAAACACACCCTACAATGATATACTGAAAACAAAATGAAAACAGTAATTGTTTATGTTTTTTTTGCTTAAACTTAAATCATCCTGGATTTTAGATTCTGTAAGCCCCTTAAAAGAAAAAATCCATTTACCTAAAAACGTTTTTCCCCACTGGTATAGCATTACTTAAATGTGCATTTGTGATAAGAAAGAATTACATTTCAGATTTCTTTTTTTAAATACAATTCACTGTTTAATATGATAATCGAAAACTTGTTGTACATGTGGCCTAATTGAAGATTATTTTCTAGGAATGACGGGATGACGTCATATCCGCGAATCAATGATAGTTAGATAACATGGCGACTGCCTGACACTTACGTAAACAATGTTGACCTGCTAAAAGTTTTAAACGTTGTTTTGGATAAATAAGTTAAAAAAACAGCGGTATATATATTTATTTTCAAATATTTGTTCTAATTATTATGTTCAAATTGTTGAAATAATTGGATAATTGACATTAAATGTTAGGGTCGCGAATTTACGGTAATCGAGGATAACCTGTAGATATAGGTTCAGCTTAATTTTAATAAGTTAATGCCAAGAGGGTTGACACAATGGTGTCACAAGTGGATAAGCATGCATTTGTTGATCAGAAAGAATGGGTTGAGCTCAAAGAAGCTGTAACAGTGAGAAGGGGAGCTAGAAAAAGCTACAAGAGTTCAGGTGAGGATTAGACTCTTAACAAATTTTGTGAAAAAAAATGAAGTCATGAATATTCACAGACAAATGTCAATATGACAATCGCATCATTATTCATGACATTTTGGTGCTATTTATAGTCAAAAATACACCTTCTTCAGTAGCATCATATCTCAGTAATGTTCTAACAGGAAAGCAGTTGGCAGATGTTGCTGGCAAACCATCATCATATTTTATCCCAGGTATCGCCGCCATTTTGTAAACATCGCCACGGTAACAGTGCTGGTTCCCGGTGTTGTGATAAATATTCCAGTACAAACGGTCACAGAAAATACGGTTAATCACGACTGGGTTGACTAAAATCCGGCCTCTTAACATGATATTATATTTTGTATTACGACAGCGGAACCAGTCTAACGACTGGGATTGAGCATACACGTAGATGGATTCAGCATACACGTAGATCTAACAAGTAACTTCAGATGTAGTCGGTCACGAGGTTTTCTATTAAAAAAAGCTAAAATAAGTACGGTCAACTACTCAGTTTTAGGCTAGCTGGTAATCATGGGCGTCGGCAATTGGGCGGCAGGTACGGGGCCGCCTCCCCAATGTTTCGGCAAGTGATTGTCCTGTATAAATTCCGCCGCCCCATCTCGGGAATAGGAAAATTACGCATATACTGTTGTTTAAAGCCGGTTGCTGTTCCACAAGATCAATTAAATTACTATCCATCATGCTGGCCCCTAATCCGTGGCAATCAACGGCCGATGTGTGATAAATCATGACATTGATAATGATAGGTGCAGATTAGAGCCTCTATATTTTTCGTAGAGGCCACTTATTAAGGCAGACGGTAAAGTTTTGTAAACAATATACAAAAAACGTCTTTGTCAGCAATTTCAAAAGAGGATCTTGAAACACGCTAATGATTTTAATAATTCTATAATAGCAATAACTCAAATCATAACTTCAAATTTTAAGAAAACAGAATGCATGTCCCATTCTGTTATTGTCATTAAGTATGAATGTACCTAATCAGCTAGCTAATTTCAATTTTCATAAACGTTCGTTTGGAAAGAAACATCCGGAACAACGTTATTTCAACCTTCACTAGTTTGCAACTTTAAAACTTGTGTTGATATTTCACAGACTGGTATAATAGTTTTGTGGATATTTCATATTTTATCTTAGAATATTTTTATGTGCATCTGACAATTCTTGAGATTGTTTACCCGTTTATAAAATCGACTTTGTGTATATAGTTATTAAATTGCACCAATAAAGTAAATGCGATAATATTATATTCATGTAATTATTGCGTCCAAATTAATTCATTAATACAGTCCCTGGAATGGTCTAAAATGCGATATTATACTATTGAAATTCAGAAAGTCTAAATCTGGAAAATACCCCCCCCCCCCCCTCGTCGCCCAAATTTTGAAATGTTGCCGACGCCCCTAATAATTAAAAAGCTCCTATGGAAATTTTCAACATAATGTGTACATATAAGAAAGTTTTAAATAAAATTTTGGGAAATGCAGGCAATTGTGTTAACAAAATGGTAAACTACGAAACATCCGGATCCGTATTCACAAAAAGGGACAACTGAAGAAAATTTCTTATTTTGATACAATTCCAGAAGTCTCTGGCTGTTTTAGGAATAACATAAACAGGTTTTAGAATGGTACATATTGCATGGATGTTTAGTATTTCACCCTTTTGTTAACAGAAATCATTAGATTTCATAAAATTAAGTTAAGATTTCCCTTAGAAGCTTTGTGTATACTAGTCTTAAGCAGTATTTACAAGTTCAAATATAAACAATGCAAAACTCCAGTTGCGACAGCAGGAGATAACTCTTATTAGCAGCCCGAGGTCCTTTTTTATGGCAAATGACCAATTGCCAAAATCAATACACAGGACATCACAAAAACAAATAACAAACATAAAACACACATGAAAAAAAAACTGGGGTCACCGCCTTGAAACGGTCAATGCTAAGCATTGGGGGTTTAAAACGGTTTATGTGCGCACGAACCTCACACTGGCCCAGAATTATTCACAAAAGATGTAAGTGTAAATAAAAATTAACCTCATAGCATCGCAATTCAAATTAAACAACAATAAAAGAAAATATTATTCAATTTAATTACCATTTAATTACTCATTGGCTAGATGCAAACCAGAGTAGCAGAATAGCAAGTTTCTGAGGCACGATGAAATGAAACAAAAAAACAAGTATCAACTACATCTCGTCTTTTTATAAAAAGCTTTAAAGACATAGCATCATATAGATCCATTTTCAGATCATCGTCATGCAATTTCAGGAAGAAGCCGTAATGTTGGGTGTAAAAAGCCAGATTACATAGCTTTGTTGCATATGTTTATTTTAAACTGAATAAAACTTAATATATTATTCTACATCTTCCTGCCAACCCAAATTGAAAAAAATAATTTAACTTAATGAACGTGGGTGTTAAAACATATACGTGTAAAATGATCTATACATGAAATAACCATATAATTGAGGTACTTTATGAATTTATACATTTACTTAAGTTTCCATCAGCTTTGTGAATACGCTTCCAGGTGAGTCCCCATCTTCTATTTCTATGCCCAGTTGTCGTACACTAGTCATTTGTTAAGAAGCAGATGATGTTCAATAACTTCCACCGTAGATCCGGTCTTACAAAAACTAACCGTTTGGAACGTAGGCATTATCATTAATGATGACAAATGAAATTGGAATGTAATATGTTTCATCTTTAAAGTTTCCAAATGGTTTACGTCAAAATGAATAGGGTACACCATAACGCATCAAACCGTTCCACAGACCCGTTGTCTTTACTACAGACAACAGTGGAAAACCACTTACCAGGAAAATAAAATAACCAATATCTGCTTTAGAAATATCAACAAAAAACGACCGAAAACTAATATCGAACATAAACTTGATCATAGCCAAAGGTGCTGAATATATTTCCGGCGCTACAATACTATAAGTACCTGTAATCCAAACGTATCAAAATATTAATCGGTGCAGGAAAATAATAATCTGACTTGAAAAAATACAAGTATATCGTCAGTTCTCAAAGCTGAGAAATATAACAATTTACAGACCTGTCTCTGTCACCTCTTGGAATGAAATAACATGCGCTTTTGAACATTGTTTCATAGATGAGTGCTCTTGCGAATCCGTGACTGCATGACTTACAGATCCTTCATATGTAAAACTAACGTGTCTTCCAACGACACGCCTCATATGGTTTTACATTATAACTTTTAACTGAAAACGTTTATATCCGTAAGGAATACAGCAACAGTGGAAATAAATAATATTTATCATTTTTCGTTTGTTATTTTTACAATAAAGGTTGTGTTCCTTTGTTTTTAAATCGTGTCAGCGAATCCGAGAAACTCTGGCCTAATCAGTAAAGAGTTAAGAAAAACTACTGTTAATTGAATAATTTAGATCCTTTCGTCGTGTATACCACTTTAACACAGAGCGCTCTTCGACTGTGCCACCAACTGTTATTCTCTTCCGTCGAGTATTTACCGAGAGGCTAATCATAGAACATATCCAAATCCAGATCCAGACTTTCTTGGAATCCTAACTATGACAAGAACTTAACATAACTAAACTAATCGCATAGTAGATACATATACAAAAATACAGAGCATTCGCCAGTTGTCATTAACACAGGTCTACGGAGAGAATCTTTGGTCTAGTCTAATATCCATAAACCATTCTGTTCATTTTATAGAAGTAATATATTATTGTGTCCCTGCTCCATTAACAATCTGATAAACTTGGACATTCTTTAAAGGCCTTGTTTAACTCTTCTTTATTTGACCCCCCCACCCAAGTCTGGGGTATAAACACCCTGCTGTGGTCACTGTGGACACAGTGTGGCGACCCTAATCAGCTGATATCAATACACTGCTACAGAGTAAACAGTGCACTTAGCCATTGCTCACTCAACTGAGAGAAAAGATTGCAGATAATGATAACAGATTTTATGGTGGACCAAGACTCTGACAGGAAATACCCCACGGAGACGCCAGACATTCCTTAAACTAGGCCCCTTTTAAGTAACTTTGGCTCTGTCTACTTCCGGAAATGTATTTAAAGACGACGAGGATGCAAACATTCGTCCTATCATTATACCGAACGAAGATGGTTGCCAGTTGAATAAAAATTATCCAATTATTTAATGAATGTCGCTGCAAAGCAGCAACCTTGTCAATGCAGAACACAACATGGAACGGAAAACGTTATCTCCAAAAACTGTTTTTAATTAAAAGATGTACACGGTTCAAAATGAATTGGAGAAAGCTAATAATTTTGCTGACAGGAATCGGGGCCTTTACTGTCATTGCCTTGGTCTACATTTGCGGTGATGTGTCGTGCAGTTCAAAGGGACATCTTAACACTCTAGTTCCCCACATAGTTTCCCCACTCACTGACTCCTTAAATTCCTACAGAGACGGGCGGTTACCTTACAACATATTTGGTGCTAAAGATATTGGAGAAATTCACCATGTCAAACTTAATGAAGATGACGTTCTTGTATTCTTGCACATGCAAAAGACAGGCGGGACAACATTTGGTCACCATTTAGTAAAAAATCTTGATATTGAATCACCATGTAAGTGCTATAGGAACAAAAAGAAGTGCAACTGTTACACGACTAAAGGGACACTATGGCTGTTCAGTCGCTATTCGACAGGATGGCTGTGCGGACTCCATGCTGACTGGACAGAACTACAGGGCTGTGTGGAAGAGGCAATGAATAAGAAAGAGGATCAAGTCCGTAAAAGAATGTATGCTCAGTCTGTTAACTGGGTATTTGTGGCCTCATTCGCCAAATTAGCCAATGGCTACATAGTTCAATCTTTTGTTTAAGAAATTTCCATTTGTCTACAACATTTCCTCATAAAAGTTAAAAAACCCTATGGAATGCAGTGCTCCAGCTAGGCCTAAATGGCAGGACGCAGCGCCCGTTCCTCTTTGCCCCCCGCCCTGCCCTCTTTGATCTCAGCTATGCCGTATATACAACCATATACTAGTTTATTGAGCCGTCGTGCCTATATACATGTACTACACAATGAACCAAAACGGATGCATGCTGCGTCAACTTAATCTCCTGAGTAAATACTAACCGACAAAAACGGTAGATGCATGTATATTACGTCATTTATCATGCCTTATCTCTCCTTTGATCAAGTAAAGCACTCTCTCATTTTGCTGATCTGACCATGACGCTCAGACGCCGTCAATTAAAATGGCAATTAATCTACCATATCGTCACTGGATGTATCCGTACACAAAATTAGTCATGTATATGCAGTTTCTGCATCAAATTAATGCACGCACGTTTTCCATGTGTTATTCTTGGCCTTGCAGAATTTGGCGCGAATTTCTAGCAAAACACGTTTATCATGGAGGTACGTCAGAAATACGGTACACACATGTTCGTATATTGAGAAAATATTACTAAAATCGTTCGTGAGTAGTTGAGATGTCATTTACGAATGAAGCGCTTCAAATCCACATATCGCCTGTAGATTCTACGTTAATAAAAATAAGTTAACACCTACCGTATAATATTTTAATCCGATCTAAATTATCATTGCATAGAAAAGCACCTGCATTTCAATATGTATCATAATTCTGTACTTTCCCATTTACGGTACACGAACACTAAAACATTTTCATGTTTGCTGATGTCAAATTTTACAGTTTTCATCAGTAACTCGTCGAACGGATGTATGCTCCATATCAAAGGCGTGATTTGCATTTTGGTGCTCTAACATAATCGTTTGCAGCTTACTAGTAATTAAAATCACGTAAAAAGGATTTTTGAAGTACTAAGAACGGGTCTGGGAGTAAATGCCAAAGCGTGAATTGTAACAATGAATGTTTTAACAGTCGACTTCAATGTCTAAAGAATGAAATTAAATTGGATTTTAATGGAAATGAAGGTATTTATTAATTTGATATACACAAAGAGTTGTTAAGAAATTTGGATTCTCACGTTGATTAATACCAAAGCGGAACATCAAATAAAAATAATTTCATCAAAAATATTTTGTTCCCCAGCTACAAGTTTATTAATAACAATTACATATCTCCGTGACCAAATCATGTTGGAAAAACGCGCAAACTAATTTTTAACGCTAGCGACTTCATGAAATGCTAGTAAAAAACGTGCGTATAACGAGCGTACTATTTCCTAACGCCAGCGACGTCATGAAATACTGGTGGAAAGCGTGTGTGTACAGCTGCTGGTAAACGCTATGGTACATGTATATTTACCACAACCATGTCCTGCAACAAGATCACGTTAAAAACTGATAATGTGGCATAAAGTCGATATAAATTTACGTAACGGCGGTTAGCAAGAGTTCGTTCGGGTTTTGACTAAAGCGTTTTAAAATCAATTAATCGGTTTAAAAAATCAGTAAATATGCATTAGAATACGTATCAAAATTCAAATACAGAATAAACGTGTTTCTTGTAATTTGATAAATTGTAAATTCATTTGATTTATTGTAGTTACCTCTTCCAAAACTGTATACAACTATTGAAGTATCGTTGACGTTTCGATTACCAAAATGAACAGTGAAACTCTGTATTTTGTAATTAAATGAATGTTTTTCATTTTGTTTATAAGTATTTAATAAGTTTCCAGTCACATATTTAAGTTTTATTTTGAAATACCAATGTATAGAACAGTTTGATTATTTTATGAAAGGTACATGTTTTCGGACGTTTCATTTTAGACGTTTAGTAAATGCAACCCAATGCATTCGATTATATTTATACTAGTTATAGTTAAAACTGTTAAATTTAAATGCTATAGATAATATGTGGGTGTTATAATTACAGATATTTCTTTTAAATAAATATATTTGAAGTTTCTTATAAACAACTTAAAATAATTTTGCTTGAAACTAGTATTGTATGTTGTATTAGAAGAATAAGAAATATTCTTTCAAGCCATTTGTTTTGCTTAATATAGGTATATAATGAAATTTTTTAATTATATACTAATATATTAGAACTATAATTGTATTTCTAAGTACACATAATTTAGTTGAATTATATTCAAAATAAATATAAAGTATGAAACAAAATATGAAAAAATTATATAACCTTGTCCTATGTTTGTGCTTTTTTCAGCGTATTTATTGGTATATCCCCTTGCAAAAAATAATAATGCGCGCAATAGTGCCCTTTTCAGGATTTAGCACCCTGCCCCTTAGAAATCCTGGCAGGAGCACTGGAATGCCGCAAATTTGTATAATTTCAATGCAGTATGGTAAATTTGGCTGAAGAAAAACTTTAGCCATATGGAGCACTGGTATTTAATTTTATGCTTTTCATTGAAATATCGAATTTTATTGTGAAATAAAATTTAAGTCTAAGATTTTATATTTTCACTGCAGTGAAAATATAACATAAAACGGACTATTTTTCTTTAAATAGCATCTATCTACAAGTAGTGGTTTACAACCCTTGTCAAATGTTTATTTGTATAGTATGTACATGCATGTGTTTTCATAAAACACAATATAAAATTCAACAAAATTATAATTTAGCGACAACGACTCACAAAATATGGCATTTTTTTCCCACCGTACTAATGAGTTTTGGAATCATTTATGACGTCATTTTCATGATGCCAGAACACACAAAATTGTGACGTTTAGACGTAAAAAAAAAATATGTTTGTTTCAGGTAACATGCCCCCAAAAAATAGGGTAGGTAGGACGGGATTATTATTTTTTTTTTTTTGGTTAATGGTCAACTTGTAGATTCTAAAACTGAATAAATTTTCAAAACGTATTAGTTATGTCCTTAAACATTGTTTATAAATGGATACTATCAAAACAAAACACTTATTTATCCAAAAACACATTTAATTATTGAAAAAGGTAAATAAACCAAAAATCAATCTGACAAACCCAATGAAATGTTCTAGGGTCGGGGCATTTTTTTAGGGTAGGTCTGGTTACCTGAAGCAAACATATTTTTTTTACGCCTTAAGCTTATCCCGCGCAATTTTATTTATTTATTGTCCAAAGGCATAAAATAAAAAGAAAATAAGTTGATTTTGGCGTAAGATCATATTTTATTTCACTGATGATGTACCACTCATGAAAATATCATTTTCTATGAACACTCATTAAATAAAATATGATCTTACACCAAAATCAACAAATATCCTCTATATATTCTGAATTGGTGCTTAACAAAGAAACACATGTCAATGATTGATAATGACCAATGCTGATTGATATATGGATATGAGTGCAAAAATCAATGTTTATAAACTGACTAAGCCATTTGAATTGAAATGTCATGTTTGAATTTAAAGATGAATGTTTTAGTTTGTGACATGTTTTTTAAAATATTTATGTCATTTATTTTTCAGATACCATTACATTACAATTCTTCGAGATCCAGTGAAACGTTTTCTCAGTGAGTGGAAACATGTTCAGCGCGGAGCCACGTGGAAAACATCCAAACTGGTTTGCAACGGTCACAGCGCGGCTGGAGTAGAAGTGCCCTTCTGCTTCAATGGTTCTGACTGGGAAGGGGTAACTCTGGACGAATTCCTGAACTGTGAGAGTAACCTAGCCAGAAACCGTCAGACTAGAATGCTTGCCGATCTGACTGAAGTTAACTGTTACAACACATCTTCAATGAGTTCAGATGAACGGGACCAACTTATGCTGAAAAGTGCCAAAAAGAATTTGTTAAGAATGGCATATTTTGGTCTAACTGAATTCCAGTTGCGTACTCAGAAGCTATTTGAGTACACTTTTAAGATAAAATTTAAAACTCCATTTACGCAGCTTGCAATTACACGGAGCGATAAAACAAATATTACAGCTGAGCAGGAAGAAAAAATTCTTGCACA
This sequence comes from Congeria kusceri, assembly GCA_027627225.1. Taxonomy (NCBI): domain Eukaryota; kingdom Metazoa; phylum Mollusca; class Bivalvia; order Myida; family Dreissenidae; genus Congeria; species Congeria kusceri. The sequence continues at coordinate 69,555,389 of CM051029.1, read as the reverse complement.
AAATAGACTGGATATAGATCTCTATCAGTATGCGAAAGATCTGTTCCTGCAAAGGGTACGCAAGATGAGAAATGAACTAGGGGAGTATGACGAGTATGATTATAGTGAATTAACTTATTCTAAAGACCGTTTTGATGACTCTGTTGACATAGCTGAAGAAGAAGACGATGATGTGTTGTCTTGATTGAGAAAAATATGTGCTAGTCTTCTTTTTAATATTAGAAGTGTCTTGTCATATTTATTATTTTGTAAATGGTTTTCACTGGTTGTTGTTGGTTGGATAGAGTAATGCGAAGGAAAGGGTTAAGGCAAAAATGTTCATATGTTCAATTTGATATATATTCCATGACTAATAATTTTGTATGAAAGATCAGGAATGACCTGTCAAATATATTTTAAAAGGGCGTGTTTATGGTAGCCCTTTATTGAAACATTTGCCTCTGTTACTTTCCACTTTAAATACCATTTAATTAACATTTTCCTTTGACGTTTGACGTTTGATTTTATACAGTCAGCGTGTATTGAATTCTGTGACATGAAATAATATTTATATACTACCACTATTCACTTTTTTCACTTACAGAAATGTTTGTACATACACAGCAATTTTTTTCACTGCTTTGAGAATGGGTCAGGTATCCACCAAATAAGGAATTTCGCGACATGAAAACTTGCAATTTGGAAAAAGTTACGAAAGACATTTAATGTATTAACAACTTCAACTGGTGTTTCATTGGTTGAATTTGGTCTTTTAATGGTGTTTATCTATATACATACGAGTAAGTTCATGATTTAAGCACATTTTCTAAGTATTTAGCATTTTGTTACTTCTGATTTGGGAATTTTTTTCTTCCAATTTATAAAAAATGAACCATATTTGACATTGGGAATGGCTCTGTTTACTGGACCCTGTTATATAAGGAAAAAAAATCACTGATATATTTTTTATAGTAATTGGACTATGCAAAGAAAGGAGCATCAATTGCTTTTGTAGAAAATGTAAGGTGTAAGCCTTGGCATTCTGCATTTTAATTGACAAACATTTGTCAGTATCAGGTAGTGACATGCCTGTATTTTAATTGACAAACATTTGTCAGTATCAGGTAGTGACATGCCTGTATTTTAATTGACAAACATTTGTCAGTATCAGGTAGTGACATGCCTGCATTTTAATTGACAAACATTTGTCAGTATCAGGTAGTGACATGCCTGTATTTTAAGCATGTTGGTCACTTGTCAGACAGTACATTAGTAATATGTTCTTTGCCTTATTTTGTTTGAAGATTCTGTTTTAGAAATAATTCAAGTTGTTATCACAATGAAATCCATCACTTACATTCTGTTTATGTGACATACACTTCAAATAGTAAGGATATATGAGGCGTGTCGTGGGAAAACCGGGCTTAATGCATGTGCGTAAAGTGTCGTCCCAGATTACCCTGTGCTGTCCGCACATGCTTATCCAGGATGACAATTTCTGCCTACAATGAATGAAAACAGAAAATACGATACAAGCGGAAAATGCCATCCTTGATTAGCCTATGCGGACTGCACAGGCTAACCGGGGACGACACTTTACGCCATGCAATAAGCTTGGTTTTCCCACGACACGCCTCATTTTTATTTTTACTTGATTGCAAATGTTATATATCTTGATTAGACTTTTTTCCATACATAGCCCACTTGAAATTGTGCATGACCTGTTGGTCTGTTAATCAATGATATCATGTTTTAGAATGCGTTTAATTTGATGCCATTTGCATATTGATTGTACAGTGCAGTCTCTATTAGTAACTACTCAGAAAGATGGCTACGGTAATAATTTAATTTTACTTGTTTTTCATTAAAGATTTCTTTAGCTTAAATCACCTTTAATCCGTTCTGATGCTTGAAACAACTAATGTGTCTAATATTGTGTGAATATAAGGTATTGACCTCTTTTGTTGGAACTCTGCACTTGGTGTCATCGATATGCAATGCCTTTACACACAACAGTCATAAACATGGATAAATTGTTTAGCAGTCAAGTAAGGTAAGTCAGGAGAGCACTCTTGCTGTAGGACCTGGTCTTAGTCCTGGACTGGCTGCAGTTTCACATCTTTTGACAGTTTCATGCATATGCTTGTAATTTAGCTGTACCGGTGCCATACAGATTGTATTTTAGCTGTACCGGTGCCATACAGATTGCTATGGGTACTGTTGGTAGCTTGTAGTGGGTTATTGCAGTATATTGTACATGCCTGATCACTGAATACAATTCACAAGATATACACTGAAATGGGTTGTATTGAGTGTGGAAGTCTTTAGGGTTTACCAGGGATTATGGTCGATTCTGAAAACCAGTTGTCAATGCCCAGGAAATTTGAGGATGCAAAACGTAAATTTGAGGTGTCGACATTTTAGTCACAGTTTGCAAAAAATGCCATTTAGTATGATACAAACATTTCGAATGCTTTTGAATTTGGTATAATGGAAAACAAGTGCTTCAAAAGGATGCAAGGCAGATTAGTTGCTCGAGTCAGAAATTAGTAAATTGCAATTAGCTTGCATCAAAAAGCAGGATTCTTCAGCTGTTGAAATCCCTGGTTTACAGTTCAACTGTTGTGAGTAGTCAGGTTGTTGTGAAATCTTTACTACTTCAGCATGTATGTATATCTGGTAAATTATTGCACTGTTGTTAATAACTTACAATGAACACTGCAGTAATATTGTCTCATAAATGTGTTACATGCTGTGTACAAAACGTGAACAAAATAATGCGTGTGTACAAAATGGATTACTGTTGTGTCTGTATATGCGTCATTTATTTTATGTTAGCGGGTGTCAAAAATACAATAAATTCTACTTTTTGTGAAGGGGTTCAATGTCTGCATTTGTAGTTATCCATTTAACAGCCCCTTTTCTATCTCATTGTTGGGTTGTTATCAAATGCTTTTAATATGAAGAGATCAGTATTTATACTTTTATGAAACCCTACTGGACGACAGTTTAATGTATCATAGTGGTTTGGTATTCCATGCATTTTGTAGGAATCTATACTGGTTGCCACTCATAACTGAGATTTCTTTCCTATACACGCTCCTTGATTTGCTTTTAATTGCGTTTTGGTTAAAAAAGTCTAATGATAGCATTTTAACATTCTAGAAAGGTTCATGTTAAGAAAAGTTAGAAAGTAATATCTAATGTGTAAGTTATTTTAAGCTTCATCAAACATTTGAGTGTCACAGTGCCCACATTCATTGAATTGTTTTCATAAGGCTGTACATTGTGTATAACTTTACATAAATTTATATCAGTATTTATTTTGTATTTGCCCATGGCATTTGTTTTTGTTGACTTGTGCATGTGTATGTGTTGAAAATGTATTTATGCACGGACAAAGTGACATTATAGAAATGTTGTCTTGTTGATAGCACACAGTTCATGTTTGATTAACATCTGCATATGTTCTATAATGTGTTAACAGAGTTATTGGTTGTATTTATGGTCTGTCATACTTTTGTATATTGCATTCATCTACAAGCAATGTATTTATTAACTGATTTATTTTGCTCTTTGTTATTGTGACCTTTTTATTTATATTTTGCTGTACTATGTCTTGTTATATTCTAAGGGTTAATATAAAACAATAACACGCATTTGTAAGCATATATAAATTCATACACTAGTTACAAACATGAACTGTTATATACATGTTTTTTTATATGAATTATAAGGGGTTTTGTACGGCATGTTTTCCTATACGAAAATTACTTAGTATTTTGTGCTTGTACTTAATATTGATGTCTCATCAGTGTTAAAACATTTCTTAAAACTGTCCAGATTGATTTGAATTGTTGAGCATTTTTGTAACATGTGAGTTAGTGATAATGCTTTGAATCTCCTCTCATTGTATGCTTGACCTTTTCAGCATGTAAGAGCAGCATATCGAGTCTTTATAGAATATGCTTGAACTGATTGATGGTGTAATTGTGCGTTGTTGAGGTGTGGTTGTTGTGGTTAAGTAAATTTTTAAATGACCACATTGTCAAATAACAGAAATTTAATTTACGAATGCTTGCAATACATATGTAAGCTTTGTTTTGTATGGGATATTTCTGACATACAAATATGCTTTTTTTTCTGTGATGTTTTCATTTTCACACAGAATAATGTTCGCTTTGCCAATCCATTTGCAATAAAATGTATATCCACAAATAGTGTTTTGACCGTATTTATGCTGCAGAATGGATATTGCCTACTGTAATCACCGGAACAGTCCACATTTCTAATTGCATTAATTGGCTTTTTTAATTGATTCCAATGTTACCTTATAATAAGACGGGAGTTTGAAAAGAAGCCTGGAATACAGACATAATTACCCTGTCGTCATTTTTATGGAGGTCTCATTTAGATCTTTTTTATTATTCAAGACGTAACTCCATTAATACTACGGCAATTTTAAACTTTGTGCATTATTAATAAAGAACGCAGGGAGCAGTTGTATGACACAAAACTCAAATAGTGTACACGAAATTCTTCAATAAACCTACAAATTTAATTCTTTCAATGACGTTGTATCACATTGTCATTCCGATGTGAATGTGAATATTTTCCTGCTGCGGGCAAGTTATTTAGGCCCTAGCTGATCGCAATGAAAATATAAACTATGTGAAACTGCAGCTGCATAAGCAGGAAAGCAACCCTTGTTAACATCAAGTGGTCCTTTATTCAGTACAAGTGACTAATTGTCAATACATCAGAACACAATAATTACAACACGAAACAAGCACACGAACAAAAATATACAGTACAATCTATATTTTACTATTTTCAAATCTTAGTTATTAGAATTAGCGGTTCACTTTGCAATTTATTGCAATTACTACTCGATCTCTGTTTTACTATTTTTAAATCTTAGTTATTAGAATTGGCGGTTTACTTTGCAATTTATTGCAATTACTACTCGATCTCTGTTTTACTATTTTCAGATCTTTGTTATTGGAATTGGCGGTTCACTTTGTAATTTATTGCAATTACTACTCGATCTCTATTTTACTATTTTCAAATCTTTGTTATTAGAATTGGCGGTTCACTTTGTAATTTATTGCAATTACTACTCAATCTCTATTTTACTATATTCAAATCTTAGTTATTAGAATTGGTGGTTCACTTTGTAATTTATTGCAATTACTACTCAATCTCTATTTTACTATATTTAAATCTTTGTTATTATAATTGGCGGTTCACTTTGTAATTTATTGCAATTACTACTCAATCTCTATTTTACTATATTCAAATCTTAGTTATTAGAATTGGCGGTTCACCTTGTAATTTATTGCAATTACCACTCCGGTCAATCTCCGACAAATACCGTATACATAATTATAAATACGAAAGGTCTTACAAGCCTAACAATCAAGTCATGGCTTTTGATGACTATTAATTATTAATATATGGTACCTGTACTGTGTGGCCGTCCGTCTTTCGCCAACAAATAGCTTGCGGTCAAGATAGTGCCCTTATTTTGCAACCAATCTTGACCATATTTATTGTTAGACAATAAGACCTGATAATGGACCGGATTTAATCCGAATAGCAAGCGTTGTTTCCCCTTTGGTCGTTAAAGACGAAAAATAGGCTTCTTTTTGCAATGTACCGTAGAATAAACTTGCTGAGTGTGTGTATGACCAGAATTTTTCGGATCAGAAACACCTTGTTAGATCTACTATCCAATTTTCGCGGAAAAAATATGTTTCAAATACGGAATGAGTGCCAGATAAATACTTTATTTTATCAATGACATTGTTTCAAATGTTTGAAATCAAACATATGTCAAGTAGTGAAATAAGTCAAATAATCAAGTCTTGCGCATCGAACCAGAGATATGTATTTGTATATGTATTAATATACCCTTTTATTTTACTGTCCGATATTGAGGCCTACAATTAAGTCAGAAATGTAAAGAATCGATCTTTTGTGCTACACTTCCAGATGTAACTAAACCGTTTGAATCAACAGCTCTGGATAGAGTCGTTTAAGGAATACGTTCACAGAGCGGCAAATTGTAAATTTAAAAAAAAGTGAGATCCAAAGAGAAAAATTAGATCATGAAAAATCGAAATAAAACTACTAACAAAAATATATTATAAATACGGTGTCGTTTATGAAAAATATTTCATTTGAATGGATAACATTTTATTTTAAAGTTAAAACATTTATTATTGATTGTGTACTGGCGCAGTTCCTATATCCGCCACTTGACTAAATCCGACATTCCATCCGAATATTTGAAATGTAGCCAAAACACGCCGGCAAATGCATATTAAACCTAACTTGATTTATGTGCATGTTAATGTCAATCGGTAAACAACTTTTGAAAATATTGTAAAAATACCCCCCCCCCCCCTTCCCCAAATATGGCGGATTTAGGCACTGCGTTAGTAGTGGAATTCTTCTAGACGGTAAGTCTTTCAAATCAACTTTCACAATAGTCCTACACTATTAAACATCACATTATTTATTTAGAAAATAACAAAAATAAGTTAGTATTACGTAAACAGAGTAGCAACTGCAATATCGAAAATGTCCGAAAGTTGCGCTTCACCCCAGGAAGCGAGATTGTGATAAATCCGTGCAAACTATACGAAGAATGGCGGACTGGGACTGTTATCCCTAACATCATATACCCTGAGTCAAAATACTACCATTTACCAAGGAATTTGACTAATCAAACATAAAATATCCTCAAAATAAGAATTAGTATCTTCCAATTTGAACCGTTTGAACTGCATGTATATCTAAAGTATATTGTTCTACCAACTCAACAAAACTCTGGTATCCAAAATTCCTAATTTGTAAGTGTTATCCTATCTACTCGAAAAAAGGCGTGGGCAGTCGACTTAAAACTCGAACAGTTCTTTATAACGTAAATGTCTAAAACAATTTACTGACCGCATGGTCTAGGGGGTGAACATTAATAATGCACGTGTAATTTTTAAGAGAGACCGTAATGTCTTTGCAATAAATATGGCCGTCCTTTGTTGGCCTAACACATTTTCACAAAACGTCAACAAAAGAACATATTTATTGCACACACATTGTGGTTTTTCTTAAAATGTAGTCAAAGTCACAGTAAAATATGAGTTTAATTGAAAGACAAGACAAGACAAGAGTTTTATTCGAGATTAGTACAAAGTACATGATCTAGAAAAAACGAACATATATACATTCTACACGCGGTCAATGCATTCGGAACTTGTTCTAAAAAATGTGAAATATATGCAAATTCAAAACGAATCGAATTAATTGCAGTACATCATAAACATAAGTTGCAAACGTATGGAGAGTGATGTACATGTGTATTATACATTAATAGATTGTCTAATTTCTAAGGCATATTTAATATATTTGGCAACACTTTTAACAACATCAGAGTTAACAGATCCCATTAATGAATTGAACTTATACACTGATGGTCTATCGTAAAATCGTTTATCAAGAAATCGTCGCTTTACTGTTGAGTAACATGGACAAATGCATATAAAATGGTACACATCTTCTAAATCACGCCTTCCACAGTACAGACAGTGCCTTTCATTTCTTGGTATATTATTTGAGCCATAGCGGCCTGTACAAATTCTTAACGAATGTGCACACATTCTAAAACGTGTAAAAATTTCCTGACACTAGCAGGCAATATATCAAGATAACATTCATACGCAAAATTATTTTTGTAATAAACGTAATCCAACAGAACTGAACTACGTTGTAATGAACCATGCCATTCTTGGATAAAGTTGTCAATTACACGTTGTTTGAAAATGAATGGAAAGGAACCATGGATACTTTCGGGATACAAAAATATATCAGAAAAACCAAAATCATCTAAAGTTTCTTCACAGAGGACACCCAGTTCGAGTGGCCTAATCTACAATCGTCTAAGGCTCTACGATACAATGATGCAATAATAACATTATCACTTTGCAATACCTTACACCGGTAAGAAATGATGCGTGTATATCTTGATATATATAAGGGATAACGTCCAAGTTCGCCATATACACCAATGGATGATGTAGACTTTCTTACATTCAAGATAGATTTGCAAAATTTTAAATGTACCCGTTCAATATCTTTAGACTTCGTAAAACCCTAAACTTCTGATGCATAATTAAGCGTTGATCCTACCAAAGCATAAACAAATTCACAGTAACTTTTGGAGTAAGTGGGACCTTTTTAAAGTTGAATAATAAAGTATTAAGAGCTTTCAGAGATTTACCAATGATGAACTCATTATTTGCAGAGAAATTGCCATTATATTTAAAAACACAACAAAGATAATTAAAGTTATCTACTATTTGTATTGGTTCGTTTTTATAGAATCACTGTTCATCATCTTTTAAAGCACCACGTTTTCTGAACACCATAATTTTAGTTTTGGAACTATTAACTTCTAAACTCCAGATATTACAATAATCCGCAAATTTATACATGTGAGTCTGTAATTCTTCGGGGGACTTACCCAAAATTACCATATCGTCTGCAAACAATAAAACTAGTAAAGCAATATCATACAATTCAATTCCAGCACTTACATTACTTTGTAAAAACATTTCTAAATCTTCTAAAAAAAGGGTGACTAGCAAGGGGGAGCTAACTTCGCCTTGCCTTAAACCCACAGAATATTCGAAAAATTCAGAAAAACTAGTTCAATGTTTAACGCAGGATTTCACATGCATATACATATTCTTTGCAATTCGTAATACTCTACCACGTAAATCAGCATTAAACAGTTTAAACCAAAGTGCATTTCTATAAATATTGTCAAAGCATTTCTTGAGATCTATAAATGCCACATACAACCTTTTATTAGTATTCAAATAATGTTGAACAACAGATAATAATGAAAATATAGCATCCGTAGTGGACACGCCTTTGCGGAAGCCGAATTGTGCATCACTAATAAGGTTGTATTCTTCACAGAAAGACACAATTCTATCGTTTAACACAGTGGTAAATAATTTAGAAAAACAACTTAAAAGTGTTATACCTCTGTAATTAGCGACAGAGCTGCGATCACCTTTTTTAAACAATGGTATTATAATCCCCTCCGCCCATGTGTCTGGAAACACACCCGAAGCTAAAATAGCGTTGAAAATTTTACAAATATACGGAGACAGAATATTATTACATTCAATAAAATATTAGTTTAATAAACAGTCAATACCATGTGCTTTATTACGTTCCATTTTTTAATAGCGTTTTTAACTTCATCAATAGAAATAGGAAAATCTAACTCGTCATTGTAATCGTCATCGCCATCAAAATTGTGGTTATTACAAAAATCTTCCACATTATTGTTAGATGATTGAAAAATAGCTTGCTCCAAGTTTGAAAAGAAGTGGTAAAACTCGTCAAGAGAAATTGAGTTCTCATTATCAGTGTTTTTATTTTTACTAAAATATTTCCAGAAATCCCTGGGTTTATTCCTTTTCAAACCTTCAATATCTCGCAATTTTTTAGACTCAATTTTTTTTCTTTAATAATATTTTTTTATAGCGACTTTTACAATCACAAAAATATTCGCGAGAAGCAGACGTCATACGCTGATTAAAAATACGCAAGGATTCTTCGTAAATTCTTCTGGCTTGCATACATTCGCTATCAAACCATTCAGCATGTTTAACGACTGAAGAAGGAGCAAAATAACTTTTATTACTATGGTTAATGGATTTTTGACATAATGGATCAGCAACGCTTTTCAAGAGCGCTGAAAATTTATTTACAACCTCATTAATACATGTTGGATCAATACGAGATGTCAACTGATCAAATTCATCGCAACATGACAACAACCCATTTTTAAAATCGTCTTTCAAATTTGATTTCCGTCTGTACTTATTTTCAACATAATCCTGTTTAGGCAATATATTATAATTACAAATCACAGAAAAATACAATGGTGCGTGATCACTCCACTGATTAAAATTCAGTACGGAGAAGTCCGTTATTTGTGAAAAGTGAGATTCACATGTTAATACATAGTCAATATTGGATGTACCGTTACGAGATACAAATGTGAATGCACCTTTGTTAAAATCATCAAATAATTGGCCGTTAACAATTCGCATTCCCGAGGATTTACATAGGTCACTCAATTTACACCCAAACGAATTGTTTTTTTTGTCCAAAAGCAGACCAGAACGTTTGCTTTATGCTCCGTGTGCCACTTTTTCATTGATCTATACAACGCGATTGATAAGAGTACGGACAAATGCCAACAATATTTGGAGAACAGCCAGATGAATCGATTTAAACAATTAAGCCAATATGTTAGTGAAACACAAAATGCGGAATATTATAGAGGTAGGTACATTGTTAATGATTAAGAACTAAATGATTTTTGTCAATTGCATTATTCACGAATATATTATTTTGCTATTTTAAACTAATGACTTAATTAATGATTTTGTTAATTGCATTATTCATGAATATATTATGTTATTTTAAACTATCGACATATTATCAAGCAATAAATTTTGGTCACCATCCTTTAAAGAAAACGAATTGGATTTCCAATGCCATTGAATTGTCACACGGTGTTACCCAGGTGTCATGTTCGAGAAAAGCTGTTTCTATAACGAAAATGTCAAGTAGAATATGATAAGAAAGTTCCAAATTATCAAACGGGCCCGTATCTCATTCATACCGTTTTATTGGGCTTCAGATCTCAAAATCAAAATTAGTATTTCAATGGCAAAATTTTAATGCCATATTGGAATGTTTATTATATTAAATCATTATCGCGTTAGGTTTTGATGATACAATATTTATACAGTTATTGCACAGTCAAGTGTTCCACTTAGGCACATATAGGAAGACGGTGGAAATAACTGTTTCACATTTGCTTATAATTCGAATCTTCAAAAAACTATTTAGATTTCAAAATCAGTACTTATATTAAACATCTCCATGACAGTGTGTAAGAACGCATATTGTGGTCTTTGTCGTATCATATTGGAAATTCCTTACAACCTTACCATTTTTTTAATGTTCAACTTTGTGTCTGGCAACGGAGGCTCTGTTGTTGTAGTAACACAGAATTGGTATAACGCATCTCTTTCGAAGAGTTGGCGTTTTTACACAGTCATAACACGTGCACAGTCACCCGCGAACGTAGGTATATATTATTTTTAAGGTGTTTAAACTATTGTTCACCTAATCAAAGTAATCATGCGCTAACGACAAAATGAAATCAGCTATGGATATTAGTTAATTAACATATGAAACATTTTGAAACTATTAATTAATTAAACACATTATTAATGGTATTGATTAACTACTTTCGTACATACACATGCTCTACGTTAAAACGCCACATGTTGCCAATTAACCGAAAAGACACGGACACTGGTTTTGTGACAGTTTAACAGTGTACATTTCCATACTCTTATTAGGTTAGCCGATATTAATATCTCCGCGAAGAGGAACAGCCGGTACAAATGCAAGTGGGAACCGTTATAAACATGGACGAGTCAATACAAGTAAATCAGACAATTTATAAATACAGACGATTGCAGCGTGTTTATAAACAGAAAAACCCGGTTGCACCTATTTTCATTAAGTGGTTAATCACCTCATTATCAACAAAATTTAAACCGACTAAATGTGTTTTATCACTGTTTTGTTTGTATGTTATTCGGGTGTTCTTGTTTACAAAATTAGTAAAAAAAGTTATAGGGTGTTTGTATAAAGTTTTTTGGGAATGTCGAAATTTTGAACAAATCGTTCGAATTTGATGATGCTCCGGATCAACTTCTGGAAATGTTTTAAAATATATTGGGTATAGAGAAAGGGAAGTAAACTATCACTGGAAAACAAAAGTTTTTAAGAGTTTGAACGTATTAAATGGAAAACAAAAGTTTTTAAGAGTTTGAACGTATTAAATGGAAAACAAGAATTTGTAACAGATTGAACGTATTAAATGGAAAACAAAAGTTTGTAAGAGATTGAACGTTTTAAATGGAAAACAAAAGTTTGTAAGAAATTGAACGTTTTAAATGGAAATCAAACGTTTGTAAAAGATTGAACGTATTGAATGGGAAACAAAAGTTTGTAAGAGATTGAACGTAATAAATGGAAAACAAAAGTCCATCCAAGAACATCTTTTAAATGCTGTTGTTAAACACGTGATGTCTAAGTGCAATGGTTGGATAAAATTGCAGATTAATTTGCAAATGATCGACCTTTGTGGAAACGTCTATTATTAAACCAATAAATCTATGCACATAATATGCAGCAGGGATTTTAAATTTATCTACATTTCAAGTGAAAACTGAACTGGTACGTTATCTCAAATCAATATTGAATTAAGCTTTAATATGTGTACGAAGAGGCACATAAATAAAATGCTATGTAAATACATGTATACATGTCACGTGGTCCTGAGAGTAAATTTTTTGGCTGTACGTAAGGAATATTTATAGAATTACTCATTGTACATATACTTTACCACTATGCAAAGTTTTGATACATTTCATTTACTGTATATAACACTTTTGACATATTTACGAAATAAAAAGGAGTTACAATTATATAGTTAAAGTTCATAAAGTGCAGGACTATTCTACTCATATGAACAACTAGAACATAAGTGGTATCATAATCGTTAACTTACAGGGGAGACGTTTCTCGGAATTAAATATTTAATTAAGTCACTCACATGTGTTGTGTTGTAGTGTTTTGTACAAATGTACTAACTCCTAGATTTAAGACAATTGAGTCAATAACAAACACAAGCGTGCTGTTTCTAGGACGTTTATTCTACTACTGATAAGCATGTGGCTAGTGCCGGGTAATGGTCAATCACGCATGCGCAATTAGATAGCCATAAATAGACTACATCTCCCTTCTTTAACAAGGAAAAATTACAAGTATTAAAATCTCAATAGTTAGCAAACGTTCATAACTTGCATGTATGAACATTCCAATTATTAATTGTCAAAATTAATAATAATTATAACTAAATCATGTCCAAATATCACGCATGCGATCAATAACTGATGATAATTCAACATGCATTCATGCTTAGATAATATGTTCTGCATACATTAACAATTAACTTTCTTCAATCAAGCGCTTGGGTTTTTTCACAACTCTCCCAGACCATGATGTATGCGGGTCAGTGATGTTTAGGAGGGGCAGGTCAGCTTGGTTGTGGTTTCCTAAGGGGTCATTAGGAGGCTCCTGAGGGGAAGTGTTGTGAAAAGGATTTGCATAGAAATCAACAGAGCCAGGTGTTTGTTTCGTTGGTTTTCATGAGAAGGCGTCTGTTGCGTCTGTAAAGGTACCACTGCTTGTTTGCACGGTGTATGACCAATGGTTGTGCCTGTTTATGACTTTTGCTGGTGTCTATTTACCATTGTGTTGTAATCGAACAGAATCGTTGACTGAAGTTCCGGTAATGACCTCGTGTTGCGGTCAAAATACCGTTTCTGGTTTTGTTTGGCACAATTCATTTAGTTTTGCAGAGTTATTCTATTTATAGGTAGTATGAGGGATTTTGAAATTGGGACGACATATTTTGTTCTCCGGCCCATTTGTAACTGTGCAGGGGTGTATCCATACTCTAACGGGGTGTTTCTATATTTCAACAGGAATATGTATGGGTCCTGACGGGTATCACGGGCTTTCGCACGAATTTTCTTAGCGATAGATATTCCCTTTTCTGCAAGGCCATTAGTCATAGGGTGCAATGGGGAGGAGGTTTCGTGTTTGAATCCCCACTCACGCGCAAACTGAGCGAACTCGGCGGAAGAGTATTGCGGACCATTGTCGCTGATGCAAGTATCGCATATCCCGTTGCGAGACATATGCTGTTTTAATTTGTGCATGACTGTTCGCGCTAACGTGTCAGGCAAGTGATCTATTTCGAAAAATCGGTTGTAATAATTTATTGTCAGCAGATAATTCTTTCCTTCGAAATGAAATATGTCTGTCCCTAATTTTTGATAGAGCCTTTGCAGAAACTGCTGGGGCATGAGCGGTTCTTTGGCATTTGAATCTCTATGAGTCAGACAAGTGGCGCACCTAGACACGTATTCCGTGATTTCCTTAAACATGCCTTGCCAAAATAAATTGTCTTTCTGTGGTTTTGTTTATTTCCATGTGACCTGTGTGAACTTTTGCCTATGGTTCCAGTAATCAAGTATTGACGGATTGCATCCGGCGCGCGTTTCCGGTAAACCATTTAAAATGGTCTGTTTTCAGTTTTTGCATTTGTTCATCTTGCGCAATCGGATCGGAAACGGCGTGTAACCTAGCGTCGGTTACGTAAAGCTGTTGCTTGACAGCATGCACGTGCAAGTCTAAGCCTGCGATCAAATTCGGGTACGTTTCGCGAGCAGGTTGGCGCGAAAGGTAATCGCTAAGAGGGATTTCTTTTCCCCTAACATGTCGGAGTTCGTACGAAAGTGCCATCCTGGATTAGCCTATGCGGACTGCACAGGCTAACCGGGGACGACATTTTACGCCATGCAATAAGCTTGGTTTCCCACGACATGCCTCATTTTTATTTTTACTTGATTGTAAATGTTATATATCTTGATTATACTTTTTTCCATATATAGCCCACTTGAAATTGTGCAAGACCTGTTGGTCTGTTAATCAATGATATCATGTTTTAGAATGCATTTAATTTGATGCCATTTGCATATTGATTGTACAGTGCAGTCTCTATTAGCAACTACTCAGAAAGATGGCTACGGTGATAATTAATTGTACTTGTTTTTCATTAAAGTTTTGTTTAGCTTAAATCACCTTTAAGCCGTGTTGATGCTTGAAACAACTAATGCGTCTAATATTGTGTGAAAAGAGGTATTGACCTCACTTGTTTTCTGAACTCTGCACTTGGTGTCATCGATATGCAATGTCTTTACACACAGCAGTCATAATCACGGATAAATTGTTTAGCAGTCAAGTTAGGTAAGTCAGGAGAGCACTCTTGCTGTAGGTCCTGGTCTTAGTCCTGGGCTGGCTGCAGTTTCACATCTTTTGACAGTTTCATGCAAATGCTTGTATTTTAGCTGTACCGGTGCCATACAGATTGTATTTTAGCTGTACCGGTGCCACACAGATTGTATTTTAGCTGTACCGGTGCCATACAGATTGCTATGGGTACTGTTGGTAGCTTGTAGTGGGTTATTGCAATATATTGTACATGCCTGATCACTGAATACAATTCACAAGATATACACTGAAATGGGTTGTATTGAGTGTGGAAGTCTTTAGGGTTTACCACGGATTTAGGTCGATTCTGAAAACCACTGTCAATGCCCAGGAAATTTGAGTGTGCAAATTGTAAATTTCAGGTATCAAGGAATTTTAGTCACAGTTTGCAAAAAACACCATTTAGTATGTTACAAAAATTTCTAATGCTTTTGAATTTGGTATAATGGAAAACAAGTTCTTCAAAATGATCCAAGGCAGATTATTTGCTTGAGTCAAAATTTGTAAATTGCAATTAGCTTGCATCAAAAAGCAGGATTCTGCATCTTTTGAAATCCCGGGTTTACAGTTGTGAATAGAGCAGGTTGTGGTGAAATCTTTACTACTTAAGTATGTATGTATACCTGGTCAATTACTGCACTGTTGTTAATAACTTACAATGAACACTGCAGTAATATTGTTACATAAATGTGTTACATGATGTGTACAAAATGTGAACCAAAATAATATGTGTGTACAAAATGGATGACTGTTGTGTCAGTATATGCGTCATTTATTTCATGTTAGGGGGTGTCAAAAATACAATAAATTCTACTTTTTGTGAAGGGGTTCAATGTCTGCATTTGTAATTATCCATTTAACAGCCCCTTTTCTATCTCATTGTTGGGTTGTTATCAAATGCTTTTAATATGAAGAGATCAGTAGTTATACTTTTATGAAACCCTACTGGACGACAGTTTAATGTATCATAGTGGTTTGGTATTCCATGCATTTTGTAGGAATCTATACTGGTTGCCAGTCATAACTGAGATTTCTTTCCTATACACGCTCCTTGATTTGCTTTTAATTGCGTTTTGGTTAAAAAAGTCTAATGATAGCATTTTAACATTCTAGAAAGGTTCATGTTAAGAAAAGTTAGAAAGTAATATCTAATGTGTAAGTTATTTTAAGCTTCATCAAACATTTGAGTGTCACAGTGCCCACATTGAATTGTTTTCATAAGGCTGTACATTGTGTGTAACTTTACATAAATTTATACCAGTATTTAATTTATTTTGTATTTGCCTATGATACCTTATAATAAGACAGGAGTTTGAAAAGAAGCCTGGAATACAGACATAATTACCCTGTCGTCATTTTTATGGAGGTCTCATTTAGATCTTTTTTATTATTCAAGACGTAACTCCATTAATACTACGGCAATTTTAAACTTTGTGCATTATTAATAAAGAACGCAGGGAGCAGTTGTACGACACAAAACGCAAATAGTGTACACGAAATTCTTCAATAAAACCTACAAATTTAATTCTTTCAATGACGTTGTATCACATTGTCATTCCGATGTGAATGTAAATATTTTCCTGCTGCGGGCAAGTTATTTAGGCCCTAGCTGATCGCAATGAAAATATAAACTATGTGAAACTGCAGCTGCATAAGCAGGAAAGCAACCCTTGTTAACATCAAGTGGTCCTTTATTCAGTACAAGTGACTAATTGTCAATACATCAGAACACAATAATTACAACACGAAACAAGCACACGAACAAAAATATACAGTACAATCTATATTTTACTATTTTCAAATCTTAGTTATTAGAATTAGCGGTTCACTTTGCAATTTATTGCAATTACTACTCGATCTCTGTTTTACTATTTTTAAATCTTAGTTATTAGAATTGGCGGTTTACTTTGCAATTTATTGCAATTACTACTCGATCTCTGTTTTACTATTTTCAGATCTTTGTTATTGGAATTGGCGGTTCACTTTGTAATTTATTGCAATTACTACTCGATCTCTATTTTACTATTTTCAAATCTTTGTTATTAGAATTAGCTGTTCACTTTGTAATTTATTGCAATTACTACTCAATCTCTATTTTACTATATTCAAATCTTAGTTATTAGAATTGGTGGTTCACTTTGTAATTTATTGCAATTACTACTCAATCTCTATTTTACTATATTTAAATCTTTGTTATTATAATTGGCGGTTCACTTTGTAATTTATTGCAATTACTACTCAATCTCTATTTTACTATATTCAAATCTTAGTTATTAGAATTGGCGGTTCACCTTGTAATTTATTGCAATTACCACTCCGGTCAATCTCCGACAAATACCGTATACATAATTATAAATACGAAAGGTCTTACAAGCCTAACAATCAAGTCATGGCTTTTGATGACTATTAATTATTAATATATGGTACATGTACTGTGTGGCCGTCCGTCTTTCGCCAACAAATAGCTTGCGGTCAAGATAGTGCCCTTATTTTGCAACCAATCTTGACCATATTTATTGTTAGACAATAAGACCTGATAATGGACCGCATTTAATCCGAATAGCAAGCGTTGTTTCCCCTTTGGTCGTGAAAGACGAAAAATAGGCTTCTTTTTGCAATGTACCATAGAATAAACTTGCTGAGTGTGTGTATGACCAGAATTTTTCGGATCAGAAACACCTTGTTAGATCTACTATCCAATTTTCGCGGAAAAAATATGTTTCAAATACGGAATGAGTGCCAGATAAATACTTTATTTTATCAATGATATTGTTTCAAATGTTTGAAATCAAACATATGTCAAGTAGTGAAATAAGTCAAATAATCAAGTCTTGCGCATCGAACCAGAGATATGTATTTGTATATGTATTAATATACCCTTTTATTTTACTGTCCGATATTGAGGCCTACAATTAAGTCAGAAATGTAAAGAATCGATCTTTTGTGCTACACTTCCAGATGTAACTAAACCGTTTGAATCAACAGCTCTGGATAGAGTCGTTTAAGGAATACGTTCACAGAGCGGCAAATTGTAAATTTAAAAAAAAGTGAGATCCAAAAAGAAAAATTAGATCATGAAAAATCGAAATAAAACTACTAACAAAAATATATTAAAAATACGGTGTCGTTTATGAAAAATATTTCATTTGAATGGATAACAGTTTATTTAAAGTTAAAACATTTATTATTGATTGTGTACCTATATCCGCCACTTGACTAAATCCGACATTCCATCCGAATATTTGAAATGTAGCCAAAACACGCCGGCAAATGCATATTAAACCTAACTTGATTTATGTGCATGTTAATGTCAATCGGTAAACAACTTTTGAAAATATTGTAAAAATACCCCCCCCCCATCCCCAAATATGGCGGATTTAGGCACTGCGTTAGTAGTGGATTTCTTCTAGACGGTAAGTCTTTCAAATCAACTTTCACAATAGTCCTACACTATTAAACATCACATTATTTATTTAGAAAATAACAAAAATAAGTTAGTGTTACGTAAACAGAGTAGCAACTGCAATATCGAAAATGTCCGAAAGTTGCGCTTCACCCCAGGAAGCGAGATTGTGATAAATCCGTGCAAACTATACGAAGAATGGCGCACTGGGACTGTTATCCCTAACATCATATACCCTGAGTCAAAATACTACCATTTACCAAGGAATTTGACTAATCAAACATAAAATATCCTCAAAATAAGAATTAGTATCTTCCAATTTGAACCGTTTGAACTGCATGTATATCTAAAGTATATTGTTCTACCAACTCAACAAAACTCTGGTATCCAAAATTCCTAATTTGTAAGTGTTATCCTATCTACTCGAAAAAAGGCGTGGGCAGTCGACTTAAAACTCTAACAGTTCTTTATAACGTAAATGTCTAAAACAATTTATTGACCGCATGGTCTAAGGGGTGAACATTAATAATGCACGTGTAATTTTTAAGAGAGACCGTAATGTCTTTGCAATAAATATGGCCGTCCTTTGTTGGCCTAACACATTTTCACAAAACGTCAACAAAAGAACATATTTATTGCACAAACATTGTGGTTTTTCTTAAAATGTAGTCAAAGTCACAGTAAAATATGAGTTTAATTGAAAGACAAGACAAGACCAGACAAGAGTTTTATTCGAGATTAGTACAAAGTACATGATCTAGAAAAAACGAACATATATACATTCTACACGCGGTCAATGCATTCGGAACTTGTTCTAAAAAATGTGAAATATATGCAAATTCAAAACGAATCGAATTAATTGCAGTACATCATAAACATAAGTTGCAAACGTATGGAGAGTGATGTACATGTGTATTATACATTAATAGATTGTCTAATTTCTAAGGCATATTTAATATATTTGGCAACACTTTTAACAACATCAGAGTTAACAGATCCCATTAATGAATTGAACTTATACACTGATGGTCTATCGTAAAATCGTTTATCAAGAAATCGTCGCTTTACTGTTGAGTAACATGGACAAATGCATATAAAATGGTACACATCTTCTAAATCACGCCTTCCACAGTACAGACAGTGCCTTTCATTTCTTGGTATATTATTTGAGCCATAGCGGCCTGTACAAATTCTTAACGAATGTGCACACATTCTAAAACGTGTAAAAATTTCCTGACACTAGCAGGCAATATATCAAGATAACATTCATACGCAAAATTATTTTTGTAATAAACGTAATCCAACAGAACTGAACTACGTTGTAATGAACCATGCCATTCTTGGATAAAGTTGTCAATTACACGTTGTTTGAAAATGAATGGAAAGGAACCATGGATACTTTCGGGATACAAAAATATATCAGAAAAACCAAAATCATCTAAAGTTTCTTCACAGAGGACACCCAGTTCGAGTGGCCTAATCTACAATCGTCTAAGGCTCTACGATACAATGATGCAATAATAACATTATCACTTTGCAATACCTTACACCGGTAAGAAATGATGCGTGTATATCTTGATATATATAAGGGATAACGTCCAAGTTCGCCATATACACCAATGGATGATGTAGACTTTCTTACATTCAAGATAGATTTGCAAAATTTTAAATGTACCCGTTCAATATCTTTAGACTTCGTAAAACCCTAAACTTCTGATGCATAATTAAGCGTTGATCCTACCAAAGCATAAACAAATTCACAGTAACTTTTGGAGTAAGTGGGACCTTTTTAAAGTTGAATAATAAAGTATTAAGAGCTTTCAGAGATTTACCAATGATGAACTCATTATTTGCAGAGAAATTGCCATTATATTTAAAAACACAACAAAGATAATTAAAGTTATCTACTATTTGTATTGGTTCGTTTTTATAGAATCACTGTTCATCATCTTTTAAAGCACCACGTTTTCTGAACACCATAATTTTAGTTTTGGAACTATTAACTTCTAAACTCCAGATATTACAATAATCCGCAAATTTATACATGTGAGTCTGTAATTCTTCGGGGGACTTACCCAAAATTACCATATCGTCTGCAAACAATAAAACTAGTAAAGCAATATCATACAATTCAATTCCAGCACTTACATTACTTTGTAAAAACATTTCTAAATCTTCTAAAAAAAGGGTGACTAGCAAGGGGGAGCTAACTTCGCCTTGCCTTAAACCCACAGAATATTCGAAAAATTCAGAAAAACTAGTTCAATGTTTAACGCAGGATTTCACATGCATATACATATTCTTTGCAATTCGTAATACTCTACCACGTAAATCAGCATTAAACAGTTTAAACCAAAGTGCATTTCTATAAATATTGTCAAAGCATTTCTTGAGATCTATAAATGCCACATACAACCTTTTATTAGTATTCAAATAATGTTGAACAACAGATAATAATGAAAATATAGCATCCGTAGTGGACACGCCTTTGCGGAAGCCGAATTGTGCATCACTAATAAGGTTGTATTCTTCACAGAAAGACACAATTCTATCGTTTAACACAGTGGTAAATAATTTAGAAAAACAACTTAAAAGTGTTATACCTCTGTAATTAGCGACAGAGCTGCGATCACCTTTTTTAAACAATGGTATTATAATCCCCTCCGCCCATGTGTCTGGAAACACACCCGAAGCTAAAATAGCGTTGAAAATTTTACAAATATACGGAGACAGAATATTATTACATTCAATAAAATATTAGTTTAATAAACAGTCAATACCATGTGCTTTATTACGTTCCATTTTTTAATAGCGTTTTTAACTTCATCAATAGAAATAGGAAAATCTAACTCGTCATTGTAATCGTCATCGCCATCAAAATTGTGGTTATTACAAAAATCTTCCACATTATTGTTAGATGATTGAAAAATAGCTTGCTCCAAGTTTGAAAAGAAGTGGTAAAACTCGTCAAGAGAAATTGAGTTCTCATTATCAGTGTTTTTATTTTTACTAAAATATTTCCAGAAATCCCTGGGTTTATTCCTTTTCAAACCTTCAATATCTCGCAATTTTTTAGACTCAATTTTTTTTCTTTAATAATATTTTTTTATAGCGACTTTTACAATCACAAAAATATTCGCGAGAAGCAGACGTCATACGCTGATTAAAAATACGCAAGGATTCTTCGTAAATTCTTCTGGCTTGCATACATTCGCTATCAAACCATTCAGCATGTTTAACGACTGAAGAAGGAGCAAAATAACTTTTATTACTATGGTTAATGGATTTTTGACATAATGGATCAGCAACGCTTTTCAAGAGCGCTGAAAATTTATTTACAACCTCATTAATACATGTTGGATCAATACGAGATGTCAACTGATCAAATTCATCGCAACATGACAACAACCCATTTTTAAAATCGTCTTTCAAATTTGATTTCCGTCTGTACTTATTTTCAACATAATCCTGTTTAGGCAATATATTATAATTACAAATCACAGAAAAATACAATGGTGCGTGATCACTCCACTGATTAAAATTCAGTACGGAGAAGTCCGTTATTTGTGAAAAGTGAGATTCACATGTTAATACATAGTCAATATTGGATGTACCGTTACGAGATACAAATGTGAATGCACCTTTGTTAAAATCATCAAATAATTGGCCGTTAACAATTCGCATTCCCGAGGATTTACATAGGTCACTCAATTTACACCCAAACGAATTGTTTTTTTTGTCCAAAAGCAGACCAGAACGTTTGCTTTATGCTCCGTGTGCCACTTTTTCATTGATCTATACAACGCGATTGATAAGAGTACGGACAAATGCCAACAATATTTGGAGAACAGCCAGATGAATCGATTTAAACAATTAAGCCAATATGTTAGTGAAACACAAAATGCGGAATATTATAGAGGTAGGTACATTGTTAATGATTAAGAACTAAATGATTTTTGTCAATTGCATTATTCACGAATATATTATTTTGCTATTTTAAACTAATGACTTAATTAATGATTTTGTTAATTGCATTATTCATGAATATATTATGTTATTTTAAACTATCGACATATTATCAAGCAATAAATTTTGGTCACCATCCTTTAAAGAAAACGAATTGGATTTCCAATGCCATTGAATTGTCACACGGTGTTACCCAGGTGTCATGTTCGAGAAAAGCTGTTTCTATAACGAAAATGTCAAGTAGAATATGATAAGAAAGTTCCAAATTATCAAACGGGCCCGTATCTCATTCATACCGTTTTATTGGGCTTCAGATCTCAAAATCAAAATTAGTATTTCAATGGCAAAATTTTAATGCCATATTGGAATGTTTATTATATTAAATCATTATCGCGTTAGGTTTTGATGATACAATATTTATACAGTTATTGCACAGTCAAGTGTTCCACTTGGGCACATATAGGAAGACGGTGGAAATAACTGTTTCACATTTGCTTATAATTCGAATCTTCAAAAAACTATTTAGATTTCAAAATCAGTACTTATATTAAACATCTCCATGACAGTGTGTAAGAACGCATATTGTGGTCTTTGTCGTATCATATTGGAAATTCCTTACAACCTTACCATTTTTTTAATGTTCAACTTTGTGTCTGGCAACGGAGGCTCTGTTGTTGTAGTAACACAGAATTGGTATAACGCATCTCTTTCGAAGAGTTGGCGTTTTTACACAGTCATAACACGTGCACAGTCACCCGCGAACGTAGGTATATATTATTTTTAAGGTGTTTAAACTATTGTTCACCTAATCAAAGTAATCATGCGCTAACGACAAAATGAAATCAGCTATGGATATTAGTTAATTAACATATGAAACATTTTGAAACTATTAATTAATTAAACACATTATTAATGGTATTGATTAACTACTTTCGTACATACACATGCTCTACGTTAAAACGCCACATGTTGCCAATTAACCGAAAAGACACGGACACTGGTTTTGTGACAGTTTAACAGTGTACATTTCCATACTCTTATTAGGTTAGCCGATATTAATATCTCCGCGAAGAGGAACAGCCGGTACAAATGCAAGTGGGAACCGTTATAAACATGGACGAGTCAATACAAGTAAATCAGACAATTTATAAATACAGACGATTGCAGCGTGTTTATAAACAGAAAAACCCGGTTGCACCTATTTTCATTAAGTGGTTAATCACCTCATTATCAACAAAATTTAAACCGACTAAATGTGTTTTATCACTGTTTTGTTTGTATGTTATTCGGGTGTTCTTGTTTACAAAATTAGTAAAAAAAGTTATAGGGTGTTTGTATAAAGTTTTTTGGGAATGTCGAAATTTTGAACAAATCGTTCGAATTTGATGATGCTCCGGATCAACTTCTGGAAATGTTTTAAAATATATTGGGTATAGAGAAAGGGAAGTAAACTATCACTGGAAAACAAAAGTTTTTAAGAGTTTGAACGTATTAAATGGAAAACAAAAGTTTTTAAGAGTTTGAACGTATTAAATGGAAAACAAGAATTTGTAACAGATTGAACGTATTAAATGGAAAACAAAAGTTTGTAAGAGATTGAACGTTTTAAATGGAAAACAAAAGTTTGTAAGAAATTGAACGTTTTAAATGGAAATCAAACGTTTGTAAAAGATTGAACGTATTGAATGGGAAACAAAAGTTTGTAAGAGATTGAACGTAATAAATGGAAAACAAAAGTCCATCCAAGAACATCTTTTAAATGCTGTTGTTAAACACGTGATGTCTAAGTGCAATGGTTGGATAAAATTGCAGATTAATTTGCAAATGATCGACCTTTGTGGAAACGTCTATTATTAAACCAATAAATCTATGCACATAATATGCAGCAGGGATTTTAAATTTATCTACATTTCAAGTGAAAACTGAACTGGTACGTTATCTCAAATCAATATTGAATTAAGCTTTAATATGTGTACGAAGAGGCACATAAATAAAATGCTATGTAAATACATGTATACATGTCACGTGGTCCTGAGAGTAAATTTTTTGGCTGTACGTAAGGAATATTTATAGAATTACTCATTGTACATATACTTTACCACTATGCAAAGTTTTGATACATTTCATTTACTGTATATAACACTTTTGACATATTTACGAAATAAAAAGGAGTTACAATTATATAGTTAAAGTTCATAAAGTGCAGGACTATTCTACTCATATGAACAACTAGAACATAAGTGGTATCATAATCGTTAACTTACAGGGGAGACGTTTCTCGGAATTAAATATTTAATTAAGTCACTCACATGTGTTGTGTTGTAGTGTTTTGTACAAATGTACTAACTCCTAGATTTAAGACAATTGAGTCAATAACAAACACAAGCGTGCTGTTTCTAGGACGTTTATTCTACTACTGATAAGCATGTGGCTAGTGCCGGGTAATGGTCAATCACGCATGCGCAATTAGATAGCCATAAATAGACTACATCTCCCTTCTTTAACAAGGAAAAATTACAAGTATTAAAATCTCAATAGTTAGCAAACGTTCATAACTTGCATGTATGAACATTCCAATTATTAATTGTCAAAATTAATAATAATTATAACTAAATCATGTCCAAATATCACGCATGCGATCAATAACTGATGATAATTCAACATGCATTCATGCTTAGATAATATGTTCTGCATACATTAACAATTAACTTTCTTCAATCAAGCGCTTGGGTTTTTTCACAACTCTCCCAGACCATGATGTATGCGGGTCAGTGATGTTTAGGAGGGGCAGGTCAGCTTGGTTGTGGTTTCCTAAGGGGTCATTAGGAGGCTCCTGAGGGGAAGTGTTGTGAAAAGGATTTGCATAGAAATCAACAGAGCCAGGTGTTTGTTTCGTTGGTTTTCATGAGAAGGCGTCTGTTGCGTCTGTAAAGGTACCACTGCTTGTTTGCACGGTGTATGACCAATGGTTGTGCCTGTTTATGACTTTTGCTGGTGTCTATTTACCATTGTGTTGTAATCGAACAGAATCGTTGACTGAAGTTCCGGTAATGACCTCGTGTTGCGGTCAAAATACCGTTTCTGGTTTTGTTTGGCACAATTCATTTAGTTTTGCAGAGTTATTCTATTTATAGGTAGTATGAGGGATTTTGAAATTGGGACGACATATTTTGTTCTCCGGCCCATTTGTAACTGTGCAGGGGTGTATCCATACTCTAACGGGGTGTTTCTATATTTCAACAGGAATATGTATGGGTCCTGACGGGTATCACGGGCTTTCGCACGAATTTTCTTAGCGATAGATATTCCCTTTTCTGCAAGGCCATTAGTCATAGGGTGCAATGGGGAGGAGGTTTCGTGTTTGAATCCCCACTCACGCGCAAACTGAGCGAACTCGGCGGAAGAGTATTGCGGACCATTGTCGCTGATGCAAGTATCGCATATCCCGTTGCGAGACATATGCTGTTTTAATTTGTGCATGACTGTTCGCGCTAACGTGTCAGGCAAGTGATCTATTTCGAAAAATCGGTTGTAATAATTTATTGTCAGCAGATAATTCTTTCCTTCGAAATGAAATATGTCTGTCCCTAATTTTTGATAGAGCCTTTGCAGAAACTGCTGGGGCATGAGCGGTTCTTTGGCATTTGAATCTCTATGAGTCAGACAAGTGGCGCACCTAGACACGTATTCCGTGATTTCCTTAAACATGCCTTGCCAAAATAAATTGTCTTTCTGTGGTTTTGTTTATTTCCATGTGACCTGTGTGAACTTTTGCCTATGGTTCCAGTAATCAAGTATTGACGGATTGCATCCGGCGCGCGTTTCCGGTAAACCATTTAAAATGGTCTGTTTTCAGTTTTTGCATTTGTTCATCTTGCGCAATCGGATCGGAAACGGCGTGTAACCTAGCGTCGGTTACGTAAAGCTGTTGCTTGACAGCATGCACGTGCAAGTCTAAGCCTGCGATCAAATTCGGGTACGTTTCGCGAGCAGGTTGGCGCGAAAGGTAATCGCTAAGAGGGATTTCTTTTCCCCTAACATGTCGGAGTTCGTACGAAAGTGCCATCCTGGATTAGCCTATGCGGACTGCACAGGCTAACCGGGGACGACATTTTACGCCATGCAATAAGCTTGGTTTCCCACGACATGCCTCATTTTTATTTTTACTTGATTGTAAATGTTATATATCTTGATTATACTTTTTTCCATATATAGCCCACTTGAAATTGTGCAAGACCTGTTGGTCTGTTAATCAATGATATCATGTTTTAGAATGCATTTAATTTGATGCCATTTGCATATTGATTGTACAGTGCAGTCTCTATTAGCAACTACTCAGAAAGATGGCTACGGTGATAATTAATTGTACTTGTTTTTCATTAAAGTTTTGTTTAGCTTAAATCACCTTTAAGCCGTGTTGATGCTTGAAACAACTAATGCGTCTAATATTGTGTGAAAAGAGGTATTGACCTCACTTGTTTTCTGAACTCTGCACTTGGTGTCATCGATATGCAATGTCTTTACACACAGCAGTCATAATCACGGATAAATTGTTTAGCAGTCAAGTTAGGTAAGTCAGGAGAGCACTCTTGCTGTAGGTCCTGGTCTTAGTCCTGGGCTGGCTGCAGTTTCACATCTTTTGACAGTTTCATGCAAATGCTTGTATTTTAGCTGTACCGGTGCCATACAGATTGTATTTTAGCTGTACCGGTGCCACACAGATTGTATTTTAGCTGTACCGGTGCCATACAGATTGCTATGGGTACTGTTGGTAGCTTGTAGTGGGTTATTGCAATATATTGTACATGCCTGATCACTGAATACAATTCACAAGATATACACTGAAATGGGTTGTATTGAGTGTGGAAGTCTTTAGGGTTTACCACGGATTTAGGTCGATTCTGAAAACCACTGTCAATGCCCAGGAAATTTGAGTGTGCAAATTGTAAATTTCAGGTATCAAGGAATTTTAGTCACAGTTTGCAAAAAACACCATTTAGTATGTTACAAAAATTTCTAATGCTTTTGAATTTGGTATAATGGAAAACAAGTTCTTCAAAATGATCCAAGGCAGATTATTTGCTTGAGTCAAAATTTGTAAATTGCAATTAGCTTGCATCAAAAAGCAGGATTCTGCATCTTTTGAAATCCCGGGTTTACAGTTGTGAATAGAGCAGGTTGTGGTGAAATCTTTACTACTTAAGTATGTATGTATACCTGGTCAATTACTGCACTGTTGTTAATAACTTACAATGAACACTGCAGTAATATTGTTACATAAATGTGTTACATGATGTGTACAAAATGTGAACCAAAATAATATGTGTGTACAAAATGGATGACTGTTGTGTCAGTATATGCGTCATTTATTTCATGTTAGGGGGTGTCAAAAATACAATAAATTCTACTTTTTGTGAAGGGGTTCAATGTCTGCATTTGTAATTATCCATTTAACAGCCCCTTTTCTATCTCATTGTTGGGTTGTTATCAAATGCTTTTAATATGAAGAGATCAGTAGTTATACTTTTATGAAACCCTACTGGACGACAGTTTAATGTATCATAGTGGTTTGGTATTCCATGCATTTTGTAGGAATCTATACTGGTTGCCAGTCATAACTGAGATTTCTTTCCTATACACGCTCCTTGATTTGCTTTTAATTGCGTTTTGGTTAAAAAAGTCTAATGATAGCATTTTAACATTCTAGAAAGGTTCATGTTAAGAAAAGTTAGAAAGTAATATCTAATGTGTAAGTTATTTTAAGCTTCATCAAACATTTGAGTGTCACAGTGCCCACATTGAATTGTTTTCATAAGGCTGTACATTGTGTGTAACTTTACATAAATTTATACCAGTATTTAATTTATTTTGTATTTGCCTATGATACCTTATAATAAGACAGGAGTTTGAAAAGAAGCCTGGAATACAGACATAATTACCCTGTCGTCATTTTTATGGAGGTCTCATTTAGATCTTTTTTATTATTCAAGACGTAACTCCATTAATACTACGGCAATTTTAAACTTTGTGCATTATTAATAAAGAACGCAGGGAGCAGTTGTACGACACAAAACGCAAATAGTGTACACGAAATTCTTCAATAAAACCTACAAATTTAATTCTTTCAATGACGTTGTATCACATTGTCATTCCGATGTGAATGTAAATATTTTCCTGCTGCGGGCAAGTTATTTAGGCCCTAGCTGATCGCAATGAAAATATAAACTATGTGAAACTGCAGCTGCATAAGCAGGAAAGCAACCCTTGTTAACATCAAGTGGTCCTTTATTCAGTACAAGTGACTAATTGTCAATACATCAGAACACAATAATTACAACACGAAACAAGCACACGAACAAAAATATACAGTACAATCTATATTTTACTATTTTCAAATCTTAGTTATTAGAATTAGCGGTTCACTTTGCAATTTATTGCAATTACTACTCGATCTCTGTTTTACTATTTTTAAATCTTAGTTATTAGAATTGGCGGTTTACTTTGCAATTTATTGCAATTACTACTCGATCTCTGTTTTACTATTTTCAGATCTTTGTTATTGGAATTGGCGGTTCACTTTGTAATTTATTGCAATTACTACTCGATCTCTATTTTACTATTTTCAAATCTTTGTTATTAGAATTAGCTGTTCACTTTGTAATTTATTGCAATTACTACTCAATCTCTATTTTACTATATTCAAATCTTAGTTATTAGAATTGGTGGTTCACTTTGTAATTTATTGCAATTACTACTCAATCTCTATTTTACTATATTTAAATCTTTGTTATTATAATTGGCGGTTCACTTTGTAATTTATTGCAATTACTACTCAATCTCTATTTTACTATATTCAAATCTTAGTTATTAGAATTGGCGGTTCACCTTGTAATTTATTGCAATTACCACTCCGGTCAATCTCCGACAAATACCGTATACATAATTATAAATACGAAAGGTCTTACAAGCCTAACAATCAAGTCATGGCTTTTGATGACTATTAATTATTAATATATGGTACATGTACTGTGTGGCCGTCCGTCTTTCGCCAACAAATAGCTTGCGGTCAAGATAGTGCCCTTATTTTGCAACCAATCTTGACCATATTTATTGTTAGACAATAAGACCTGATAATGGACCGCATTTAATCCGAATAGCAAGCGTTGTTTCCCCTTTGGTCGTGAAAGACGAAAAATAGGCTTCTTTTTGCAATGTACCATAGAATAAACTTGCTGAGTGTGTGTATGACCAGAATTTTTCGGATCAGAAACACCTTGTTAGATCTACTATCCAATTTTCGCGGAAAAAATATGTTTCAAATACGGAATGAGTGCCAGATAAATACTTTATTTTATCAATGATATTGTTTCAAATGTTTGAAATCAAACATATGTCAAGTAGTGAAATAAGTCAAATAATCAAGTCTTGCGCATCGAACCAGAGATATGTATTTGTATATGTATTAATATACCCTTTTATTTTACTGTCCGATATTGAGGCCTACAATTAAGTCAGAAATGTAAAGAATCGATCTTTTGTGCTACACTTCCAGATGTAACTAAACCGTTTGAATCAACAGCTCTGGATAGAGTCGTTTAAGGAATACGTTCACAGAGCGGCAAATTGTAAATTTAAAAAAAAGTGAGATCCAAAAAGAAAAATTAGATCATGAAAAATCGAAATAAAACTACTAACAAAAATATATTAAAAATACGGTGTCGTTTATGAAAAATATTTCATTTGAATGGATAACAGTTTATTTAAAGTTAAAACATTTATTATTGATTGTGTACCTATATCCGCCACTTGACTAAATCCGACATTCCATCCGAATATTTGAAATGTAGCCAAAACACGCCGGCAAATGCATATTAAACCTAACTTGATTTATGTGCATGTTAATGTCAATCGGTAAACAACTTTTGAAAATATTGTAAAAATACCCCCCCCCCCATCCCCAAATATGGCGGATTTAGGCACTGCGTTAGTAGTGGATTTCTTCTAGACGGTAAGTCTTTCAAATCAACTTTCACAATAGTCCTACACTATTAAACATCACATTATTTATTTAGAAAATAACAAAAATAAGTTAGTGTTACGTAAACAGAGTAGCAACTGCAATATCGAAAATGTCCGAAAGTTGCGCTTCACCCCAGGAAGCGAGATTGTGATAAATCCGTGCAAACTATACGAAGAATGGCGCACTGGGACTGTTATCCCTAACATCATATACCCTGAGTCAAAATACTACCATTTACCAAGGAATTTGACTAATCAAACATAAAATATCCTCAAAATAAGAATTAGTATCTTCCAATTTGAACCGTTTGAACTGCATGTATATCTAAAGTATATTGTTCTACCAACTCAACAAAACTCTGGTATCCAAAATTCCTAATTTGTAAGTGTTATCCTATCTACTCGAAAAAAGGCGTGGGCAGTCGACTTAAAACTCTAACAGTTCTTTATAACGTAAATGTCTAAAACAATTTATTGACCGCATGGTCTAAGGGGTGAACATTAATAATGCACGTGTAATTTTTAAGAGAGACCGTAATGTCTTTGCAATAAATATGGCCGTCCTTTGTTGGCCTAACACATTTTCACAAAACGTCAACAAAAGAACATATTTATTGCACAAACATTGTGGTTTTTCTTAAAATGTAGTCAAAGTCACAGTAAAATATGAGTTTAATTGAAAGACAAGACAAGACCAGACAAGAGTTTTATTCGAGATTAGTACAAAGTACATGATCTAGAAAAAACGAACATATATACATTCTACACGCGGTCAATGCATTCGGAACTTGTTCTAAAAAATGTGAAATATATGCAAATTCAAAACGAATCGAATTAATTGCAGTACATCATAAACATAAGTTGCAAACGTATGGAGAGTGATGTACATGTGTATTATACATTAATAGATTGTCTAATTTCTAAGGCATATTTAATATATTTGGCAACACTTTTAACAACATCAGAGTTAACAGATCCCATTAATGAATTGAACTTATACACTGATGGTCTATCGTAAAATCGTTTATCAAGAAATCGTCGCTTTACTGTTGAGTAACATGGACAAATGCATATAAAATGGTACACATCTTCTAAATCACGCCTTCCACAGTACAGACAGTGCCTTTCATTTCTTGGTATATTATTTGAGCCATAGCGGCCTGTACAAATTCTTAACGAATGTGCACACATTCTAAAACGTGTAAAAATTTCCTGACACTAGCAGGCAATATATCAAGATAACATTCATACGCAAAATTATTTTTGTAATAAACGTAATCCAACAGAACTGAACTACGTTGTAATGAACCATGCCATTCTTGGATAAAGTTGTCAATTACACGTTGTTTGAAAATGAATGGAAAGGAACCATGGATACTTTCGGGATACAAAAATATATCAGAAAAACCAAAATCATCTAAAGTTTCTTCACAGAGGACACCCAGTTCGAGTGGCCTAATCTACAATCGTCTAAGGCTCTACGATACAATGATGCAATAATAACATTATCACTTTGCAATACCTTACACCGGTAAGAAATGATGCGTGTATATCTTGATATATATAAGGGATAACGTCCAAGTTCGCCATATACACCAATGGATGATGTAGACTTTCTTACATTCAAGATAGATTTGCAAAATTTTAAATGTACCCGTTCAATATCTTTAGACTTCGTAAAACCCTAAACTTCTGATGCATAATTAAGCGTTGATCCTACCAAAGCATAAACAAATTCACAGTAACTTTTGGAGTAAGTGGGACCTTTTTAAAGTTGAATAATAAAGTATTAAGAGCTTTCAGAGATTTACCAATGATGAACTCATTATTTGCAGAGAAATTGCCATTATATTTAAAAACACAACAAAGATAATTAAAGTTATCTACTATTTGTATTGGTTCGTTTTTATAGAATCACTGTTCATCATCTTTTAAAGCACCACGTTTTCTGAACACCATAATTTTAGTTTTGGAACTATTAACTTCTAAACTCCAGATATTACAATAATCCGCAAATTTATACATGTGAGTCTGTAATTCTTCGGGGGACTTACCCAAAATTACCATATCGTCTGCAAACAATAAAACTAGTAAAGCAATATCATACAATTCAATTCCAGCACTTACATTACTTTGTAAAAACATTTCTAAATCTTCTAAAAAAAGGGTGACTAGCAAGGGGGAGCTAACTTCGCCTTGCCTTAAACCCACAGAATATTCGAAAAATTCAGAAAAACTAGTTCAATGTTTAACGCAGGATTTCACATGCATATACATATTCTTTGCAATTCGTAATACTCTACCACGTAAATCAGCATTAAACAGTTTAAACCAAAGTGCATTTCTATAAATATTGTCAAAGCATTTCTTGAGATCTATAAATGCCACATACAACCTTTTATTAGTATTCAAATAATGTTGAACAACAGATAATAATGAAAATATAGCATCCGTAGTGGACACGCCTTTGCGGAAGCCGAATTGTGCATCACTAATAAGGTTGTATTCTTCACAGAAAGACACAATTCTATCGTTTAACACAGTGGTAAATAATTTAGAAAAACAACTTAAAAGTGTTATACCTCTGTAATTAGCGACAGAGCTGCGATCACCTTTTTTAAACAATGGTATTATAATCCCCTCCGCCCATGTGTCTGGAAACACACCCGAAGCTAAAATAGCGTTGAAAATTTTACAAATATACGGAGACAGAATATTATTACATTCAATAAAATATTAGTTTAATAAACAGTCAATACCATGTGCTTTATTACGTTCCATTTTTTAATAGCGTTTTTAACTTCATCAATAGAAATAGGAAAATCTAACTCGTCATTGTAATCGTCATCGCCATCAAAATTGTGGTTATTACAAAAATCTTCCACATTATTGTTAGATGATTGAAAAATAGCTTGCTCCAAGTTTGAAAAGAAGTGGTAAAACTCGTCAAGAGAAATTGAGTTCTCATTATCAGTGTTTTTATTTTTACTAAAATATTTCCAGAAATCCCTGGGTTTATTCCTTTTCAAACCTTCAATATCTCGCAATTTTTTAGACTCAATTTTTTTTCTTTAATAATATTTTTTTATAGCGACTTTTACAATCACAAAAATATTCGCGAGAAGCAGACGTCATACGCTGATTAAAAATACGCAAGGATTCTTCGTAAATTCTTCTGGCTTGCATACATTCGCTATCAAACCATTCAGCATGTTTAACGACTGAAGAAGGAGCAAAATAACTTTTATTACTATGGTTAATGGATTTTTGACATAATGGATCAGCAACGCTTTTCAAGAGCGCTGAAAATTTATTTACAACATCATTAATACATGTTGGATCAATACGAGATGTCAACTGATCAAATTCATCGCAACATGACAACAACCCATTTTTAAAATCGTCTTTCAAATTTGAATTCCATCTGTACTTATTTCAACATAATCCTGTTTAGGCAATATATTATTATTACAAATCACAGAAAAATACAATGGTGCGTGATCACTCCACTGATTAAAATTAAGTACGGAGTAGTCCGTTATTTGTGAAAAGTGAGATTCACATGTTAATACATAGTCAATATTGGAAGTACCGTTACGAGATACAAATGTGAATGCACCTTTGTTAAACTCATCAAATAATTCGTTAACAATTCGCATTCCCGAGGATTTACATAGGTCAATCAATTTACACCCAAACGATGCATTTTTTGTCCAAAAGGAGACCAGAACGTTTCCTTTATGCTCCGTGTGCCACTTTTTCGTTGATCTATACAACGCGATTGATAAGAGTACGGACAATATTTGGAGAATAGCCAGATGAATCGATTTAAACAATTAAGCCAATATGTTAGTGAAACACAAAATGCGGAATATTATAGAGGTAGGTAAATTGTTAATGATTAATAACTAAATGTTTTTTGTTAATTGCATTATTCATGAATATATTATTTTGCTATTTTAAACTAATGACTTAATTAATGATTTTGTTAATTGCATTATTCATGAATATTATGTTATTTTAAACTAATGACATATTATCAAGCAATACATTTTGGTCACCATCCTTTAAAGAAAACGAATTGGATTTCCAATGCCATTGAATTGTCACACGGTGTTACCCAGGTGTCATGTTCGAGAAAAGCTGTTTCTATAACGAAAATGTCAAGTAGAATAAGATAAGAAAGTTCCAAATTATCAAACGGGCCCGTATCTCATTCATACCGTTTTATTGGGCTTCAGATCTCCAAATCAAAAGTAGTATTTCAATGGCAAAATGTTAATACCATATTGGAATGTTTATTATATTAAATCATTATCGCGTTATGTTTTGATGATACAATATTTATACAGTTATTGCACAGTCAAGTGTTCCACTTGGGCACATATAGGAAGACGGTGGAAATAACTGTTTCACATTTGCTTATAATTCGAATGGTCAAAAAACTATTTAGATTTCAAAATCAGTACTTATATTAAACATCTCAATGACAGTGTCTAAGAACGCATATTGTGGTCTTTGTCGTATCATATTGGAAATTCCTTACAACCTTACCATTTTTTTAATGTTCAACTTTGTGTCTGGCAACGGAGGCTCTGTTGTTGTAGTAACACAGAATTGGTATAACGCATCTCTTTCGAAGAGTTGGCGTTTTTACACAGACATAACACGTGCACAGTCACCCGCGAACGTAGGTATATATTATTTTTAAGGTGTTTAAACTATTGTTCACCTAATCAAAGTAATCATGCGCTAACGACAAAATGAAATCAGCTATGAATATTAGTTAATTAACATATGAAACATTTTGAAACTAATAATTAATTAATTACATATTAATGGTATTGATTAACTACTTTCGTACATACACATGCCCTACGTTAAAACGCCACATGTTGCCAATTAACCGAAAAGACACGGACACTGTTTTTGTGACGGTTTAACACTGTACATTTCCATACTTTTATTAGGTTAGCCGATATTAATATCTCCGCGAAGAGGAACAGCCGGTACAAATGCAAGTGGGAACCGTTATAAACATGGACGAGTCAATACAAGTAGACAATTTATAAATACAGACGATTGCAGCGTGTTTATAAACAGAAAAACCCGGTTGCACCTATTTTCATTAAGTGGTTAATCCCCTCATTATCAACAAAATTTAAACCGACTAAATGTGTTTTATCACTGTTTTGTTTGTATGTGTTATTCGGGTGTTCTTGTTTACAAAATTAGTAAAAAAAGTTATAGGGTGTTTGTATAAAGTTTTTTGGGAATGTCGAAATTTTGAACAAATCGTTCGAATTTGATGATGCTCCGGATCAACTCTGGAAATGTTTTAAAATATATTGGGTATAGAGAAAGGGAAGTAAACTATCACTGGAAAACAAAAGTTTTTAAGAGTTTGAACGTAGTAAATGGAAAACAAAAGTTTGTAAGAGTTTGAACGTATTAAATGGAAAACAAAAGTTTGTAAGAGATTGAACGTATTAAATGGAAAACAAAAGTTTGTAAGAGATTGAACGTAATAAATGGAAAACAATAGTTTGTTAGAGATTGAACGTATTAAATGGAAAACAAAAGTCCATCCAAGAACATCTTTTAAATGCTGTTGTTAAACACGTGATGTCTAAGTGCAATGGTTGGATAAAATTGCAGATTAATTTGCAAATGATCGACCTTTGTGGAAACGTCTATTATTAAGCCAATAAATCTATGCACATAATATGCAGCAGGGATTTTAAATTTATCTACATTTCAAGTGAAAACTGCACTGATACG
Organism: Congeria kusceri; assembly: GCA_027627225.1. NCBI lineage: Eukaryota > Metazoa > Mollusca > Bivalvia > Myida > Dreissenidae > Congeria > Congeria kusceri. The sequence goes on along the minus strand of CM051029.1, from coordinate 69,519,232 downwards.
TTATCTCAAATCAATATTGACTTAAGCTTTAATATGTGTACGAAGAGGCACATAAATAAAATGCTATGTAAATACATGTATACATGTCACGTGGTCCTGAGAGTAAATTTTTTGGCTGCACGTAAGGAATATTTATAGAATTACTCATTGTACATATACTTTACCACTATGCAAAGTTTTGATATATTTCATTTACTGTATATAACACTTTTGACATATTTACGAAATAAAAAGGAGTTACAATTATATAGTTAAAGTTCATAAAGTGCAGGACTATTCTACTCATATGAACAACTAGAACATAAGTGGTATCATAATCGTTAACTTACAGGGGAGACGTTTCTCGGAATAAAATATTTGTTTAAGTCACTCACATGTGTTGTGTTGTAGTGTTTTGTACAAATGTACTAACTCCTAGATTTAAGACAATTGAGTCAATAACAAACACAAGCGTGCTGTTTCTAGGACGTTTATTCTACTACTGATAAGCATGTGGCTAGTGCCGGGTAATGGTCAATCACGCATGCGCAATTAGATAGCCATAAATAGACTACATCTCCCTTCTTTAACAAGGAAAAATTACAAGTATTAAAATCTCAATAGTTAGCAAACGTTCATAACTTGCATGTATGAACATTCCAATTATTAATTGTCAAAATTAATAATAATTATAACTAAATCATGTCCAAATATCACGCATGCGATCAATAACTGATGATAATTCAACATGCATTCATGCTTAGATAATATGTTCTGCATACATTAACAATTAACTTTCTTCAATCAAGCGCTTGGGTTTTTTCACAACTCTCCCAGACCATGATGTATGCGGGTCAGTGATGTTTAGGAGGGGCAGGTCAGCTTGGTTGTGGTTTCCTAAGGGGTCATTAGGAGGCTCCTGAGGGGAAGTGTTGTGAAATGGATTTGCATAGAAATCAACAGAGCCAGGTGTTTGTTTCGTTGGTTTTCATGAGAAGGCGTCTGTTGCGTCTGTAAAGGTACCACTGCTTGTTTGCACGGTGTATGACCAATGGTTGTGCCTGTTTATGACTTTTGCTGGTGTCTATTTACCATTGTGTTGTAATCGAACAGAATCGTTGACTGAAGTTCCGGTAATGACCTCGTGTTGCGGTCAAAATACCGTTTCTGGTTTTGTTTGGCACAATTCATTTAGTTTTGCAGAGTTATTCTATTTATAGGTAGTATGAGGGATTTTGAAATTGGGACGACATATTTTGTTCTCCGGCCCATTTGTAACTGTGCAGGGGTGTATCCATACTCTAACGGGGTGTTTCTATATTTCAACAGGAATATGTATGGGTCCTGACGGGTATCACGGGCTTTCGCACGAATTTTCTTAGCGATAGATACTCCCTTTTCTGCAAGGCCATTAGTCATAGGGTGCAATGGGGAGGAGGTTTCGTGTTTGAATCCCCACTCACGCGCAAACTGAGCGAACTCGGCGGAAGAGTATTGCGGACCATTGTCGCTGATGCAAGTATCGCATATCCCGTTGCGAGACATATGCTGTTTTAATTTGTGCATGACTGTTCGCGCTAACGTGTCAGGCAAGTGATCTATTTCGAAAAATCGGTTGTAATAATTTATTGTCAGCAGATAATTCTTTCCTTCGAAATGAAATATGTCTGTCCCTAATTTTTGATAGAGCCTTTGCAGAAACTGCTGGGGCATGAGCGGTTCTTTGGCATTTGAATCTCTATGAGTCAGACAAGTGGCGCACCTAGACACGTATTCCGTGATTTCCTTAAACATGCCTTGCCAAAATAAATTGTCTTTCTGTGGTTTTGTTTATTTCCATGTGACCTGTGTGAACTTTTGCCTATGGTTCCAGTAATCAAGTATTGACGGATTGCATCCGGCGCGCGTTTCCGGTAAACCATTTAAAATGGTCTGTTTTCAGTTTTTGCATTTGTTCATCTTGCGCAATCGGATCGGAAACGGCGTGTAACCTAGCGTCGGTTACGTAAAGCTGTTGCTTGACAGCATGCACGTGCAAGTCTAAGCCTGCGATCAAATTCGGGTACGTTTCGCGAGCAGGTTGGCGCGAAAGGTAATCGTTAAGAGGGATTTCTTTTCCCCTAACATGTCGGAGTTCGTACGAAAGTGCCATCCTGGATTAGCCTATGCGGACTGCACAGGCTAACCGGGGACGACATTTTACGCCATGCAATAAGCTTGGTTTCCCACGACATGCCTCATTTTTATTTTTACTTGATTGTAAATGTTATATATCTTGATTATTCTTTTTTCCATATATAGCCCACTTGAAATTGTGCAAGACCTGTTGGTCTGTTAATCAATGATATCATGTTTTAGAATGCATTTAATTTGATGCCATTTGCATATTGATTGTACAGTGCAGTCTCTATTAGTAACTACTCAGAAAGATGGCTACGGTGATAATTAATTTTACTTGTTTTTCATTAAAGTTTTGTTTAGCTTAAATCACCTTTAAGCCGTGTTGATGCTTGAAACAACTAATGCGTCTAATATTGTGTGAAAAGAGGTATTGACCTCACTTGTTTTCTGAACTCTGCACTTGGTGTCATCGATATGCAATGTCTTTACACACAGCAGTCATAATCCCGGATAAATTGTTTAGCAGTCAAGTTAGGTAAGTCAGGAGAGCACTCTTGCTGTAGGTCCTGGTCTTAGTCCTGGGCTGGCTGCAGTTTCACATCTTTTGACAGTTTCATGCAAATGCTTGTATTTTAGCTGTACCGGTGCCATACAGATTGTATTTTAGCTGTACCGGTGCCACACAGATTGTATTTTAGCTGTACCGGTGCCATACAGATTGCTATGGGTACTGTTGGTAGCTTGTAGTGGGTTATTGCAATATATTGTACATGCCTGATCACTGAATACAATTCACAAGATATACACTGAAATGGGTTGTATTGAGTGTGGAAGTCTTTAGGGTTTACCACGGATTTAGGTCGATTCTGAAAACCACTGTCAATGCCCAGGAAATTTGAGTGTGCAAATTGTAAATTTCAGGTATCAAGGAATTTTAGTCACAGTTTGCAAAAAACACCATTTAGTATGTTACAAAAATTTCTAATGCTTTTGAATTTGGTATAATGGAAAACAAGTTCTTCAAAATGATCCAAGGCAGATTATTTGCTTGAGTCAAAATTTGTAAATTGCAATTAGCTTGCATCAAAAAGCAGGATTCTGCATCTTTTGAAATCCCGGGTTTACAGTTGTGAATAGAGCAGGTTGTGGTGAAATCTTTACTACTTAAGTATGTATGTATACCTGGTCAATTACTGCACTGTTGTTAATAACTTACAATGAACACTGCAGTAATATTGTTACATAAATGTGTTACATGATGTGTACAAAATGTGAACCAAAATAATATGTGTGTACAAAATGGATGACTGTTGTGTCAGTATATGCGTCATTTATTTCATGTTAGGGGGTGTCAAAAATACAATAAATTCTACTTTTTGTGAAGGGGTTCAATGTCTGCATTTGTAATTATCCATTTAACAGCCCCTTTTCTATCTCATTGTTGGGTTGTTATCAAATGCTTTTAATATGAAGAGATCAGTAGTTATACTTTTATGAAACCCTACTGGACGACAGTTTAATGTATCATAGTGGTTTGGTATTCCATGCATTTTGTAGGAATCTATACTGGTTGCCACTCATAACTGAGATTTCTTTCCTATACACGCTCCTTGATTTGCTTTTAATTGCGTTTTGGTTAAAAAAGTCTAATGATAGCATTTTAACATTCTAGAAAGGTTCATGTTAAGAAAAGTTAGAAAATAATATCTAATGTGTAAGTTATTTTAAGCTTCATCAAACATTTGAGTGTCACAGTGCCCACATTGAATTGTTTTCATAAGGCTGTACATTGTGTGTAACTTTACATAAATTTATACCAGTATTTAATTTATTTTGTATTTGCCTATGATACCTTATAATAAGACAGGAGTTTGAAAAGAAGCCTGGAATACAGACATAATTACCCTGTCGTCATTTTTATGGAGGTCTCATTTAGATCTTTTTTATTATTCAAGACGTAACTCCATTAATACTACGGCAATTTTAAACTTTGTGCATTATTAATAAAGAACGCAGGGAGCAGTTGTACGACACAAAACGCAAATAGTGTACACGAAATTCTTCAATAAAACCTACAAATTTAATTCTTTCAATGACGTTGTATCACATTGTCATTCCGATGTGAATGTAAATATTTTCCTGCTGCGGGCAAGTTATTTAGGCCCTAGCTGATCGCAATGAAAATATAAACTATGTGAAACTGCAGCTGCATAAGCAGGAAAGCAACCCTTGTTAACATCAAGTGGTCCTTTATTCAGTACAAGTGACTAATTGTCAATACATCAGAACACAATAATTACAACACGAAACAAGCACACGGACAAAAATATTCAGCACAATCTCTATTTTACTATTTTCAAATCTTAGTTATTAGAATTAGCGGTTCACTGTAATTTATTGCTATTACTACTAAATCTCTGTTTTACTATTTTCATATCTTAGTTATTAGAATTAGCGGTTCACTTTGAAATTTATTGCAATTACTACTCGATCTCTGTTTTACTATTTTCAAATCTTAGTTATTAGAATTGGCGGTTTACTTTGCAATTTATTGCAATTACTACTCGATCTCTATTTTACTATTTTGAGATCTTTGTTATTAGAATTGGCGGTTCACTTTGTAATTTATTGCAATTACTACTCAATCTCTATTTACTATATTCCAATCTTAGTTATTAGAATTGGCGGTTCACTTTGTAATTTATTGCAATTACTACTCCGGTCAATCTCCGACAAATACCGTATACATCATTATAAATACGAAAGTTCTTACAAGCCTAACAATCAAGTCCATCATATACCAGCATTAATCACAATACACACTTGTAAATAAAATTTAACCTCAAAGCTTTACGATTCAAATTAAATCTAATAAAAGTGAATATTAATTAAATTGAATTACAATTTAATTACTCAATGGTTTAATGTCCCAGAGCAACATAATATGGATTTAATACAAATAATACCAAAACGTTTGCTTTATGGTGAGTGTGCCTTTTTTCCATTGATTTTTACAACGCGATTGATAAGAGTAAATATAAAGACCTTGCCAAACGTTTTCATACAGGAATAATTTTAGAGCAACATAATATTATGGATTTAATACAAAGAATACGAAACGTTTGCTTTATGGTGAGTGTTCCTTTTTTCCATTGATTTTGTACAACGCGATTGATAAGAGTAAATATAAAGACCTTGTCAAACGTTTTGGACAATGGCCAAATGAATCGATATGAATATCTATTTGAGCAAACATGTTAGTGAGGCACGAAATGCGAATAACTTTGTATAGGTAAGTCATTTTTTAATTATATCATACAGGAATAATTTTATTACAATAAATTAATATATAATAGTGGCGGGTCCAGGTTTCGGGTTAGTGGGGGCGTAATTTTTTTATCGTGACCCCTTTATGTTGTCTGTGGGTCTGCAGTGATCAGCTACAGATCCTTATCAAAGATATATAATGTGTGCACATCATCATCATAATCATCATCACATGCACTTTGTTTCACTTAATAAAGTCATACTTCTCCGTACTATGTTTCGAAAGTCATGTTGGTTCATCTGTATGTCATCCACCTGTTCTGGCAATAAATTGCCCTGGTTGGATGTGCCTGCCCTCTAAATACGTATTTGACATTCAATGTTATATATCTGGAACATCTTGAAACATGTAAAATACGTAGCTGACTGAATTCAAACACATACGCATCAAGAATAATTTGTATTACTCATTTACCGAAGTGTAATGGTCTCTTTTCCAAGTGAATGTCATTAAATAACTCACACGTTCACAGTCAAGCTTATCTTGTCTTAAAATGTGCTTTGCATTGTGCTTTATTTTTCATAGAAACGAACTAACGGACTGACAATCGAACATGTTTTACACGAAATATGTTCAAGATACTTGTATGATTGCGTTGTTAACTAAGCAGGCAAGTGATGCCGACTTTGTGTCAATTCGCAAACATATGTTGTCGGGTAAATATGAATTCGCCAGGTATTGGAGCCAACGTTGTTGACACCCTCTACTTTTACCACGTTATATCTTTCTTATGATTTGGCGTGATTGCTAAGGGAACATTGAACAAAAATTTTGTCTATTAAGATTTTCGAACTAAATTATTTATTGAGACAAACTAGTTTAAGCTCGAAAGCAGTCATTGATTTAGTTTAAACCTATTTATTTAAGCTCGATTTCATCGAAAGCCGAAGTCTTATTGAGACACTCTCGAGTCCGTTTCCTGGGTAAAACCAGTACGTGGTGTCTTTTGGGGTATCTTGAGAATGCTTCCAGAGTGGGGATCGAACCCTGGAATCGTTGTTTATTGGCCGATAAACAACGAGAAATCGAAAATTATTTCTTAATTGTAAGGTATATTCTTTTAACGTTGTTAATACGATGTTTTGTTTGAAATATACTCCACCTTACCATACTTATAAACAAAATTACTGGATATCAGCAAGGAAGCTAGGAATAACAGTTAATTAATATAAGAATCATCAAACTATGGAGATTTAAAACACAGACAGATTCTTGTCCAGTTTTGCATTGTGTATTAGAGTTTGAAGTACACAACATCCGAAGACGGACTTTATATACATGTACTGGAATGTTCATGTTACAGCAAAGCATTATGCGGAATGATATACTTTCCAAAATATTCGTGTTTTCCATCAAAACTTCATCCCAAACTTTAAAATACCATCAATACAAATACCATTGACTTTATAAACATGTTCGTACCACTTTTTATGCAAGATCTTATAGACGCCCTACCTTTCAACACATATACATGTACTGGCAATAAACCGAATAAACAAGGACAATGGTTTTCTGACAGGTTAAGTTTATACATTTCCATACCCGTAAACGTTAGTTGATTTTTGGTATCTCCGCCAATGAAGTTATGTGTGTGGTACCGAGGTTTTTTTTTGTGCGTTTGTACGTTTTAGCAAATTTAAGCACCACGTTATGGACGGATTTGCATGAAATTTTCTGGCAGTGTCGAAATTGTGCCAATGAACAAAAAATGTTATTGGCGATGATCTGAATCACCGTCTGCAAATGTTTAAAGGATCATGTATTATAGGTAGGGCGAGAGAAGTAACCTGGAAAACTCAATTATTAATCAGGGTCACCTGTCCTGTGCTCCCCGTTTGCTTGGTGGCTAGTTATACGGTGTACATGTTTTTCGAAAGCAAGTGACGTTTACTAACTTTGTTGTTCGTTAGGTTACATAATAAGCAGTGACAAAAAACACATAGGAGAAATAAATACTTGTAGTCTCAATAAACAAAAGTAACCTTTGGTTTGAAGTTGGTACGAAAGTGAACATATTAAATGGCCCTAAATGTCCACCGAAAATGCATATTTTCGGTATTTACATTATCGAAAAAAAAAAGTGTTTTTAATTAACAAACAAATATACAATATTGTACTATATCTTTGAAATAAATGACAACAATTTTGGTATATTTTCTGAAGCTGTCTTGTCAATTATTTAACCAATAAATCTATGCACATGCTATGCAGTGGGGATTTTTACCTAGATTGTAAAAGAAGACTGAACTGATACATTTTCTCTAATCAATATTGAATTTACCTATAAATTTTGTACGTAGAAGCACCTAGTGAAATTGCAATGTACGTGTACTGGAGTATTCATTTTAGAAGTGGGCAAGATTGTGTGTTATTCGCATGAGCTATTTTAAGAACTGAAACGCTCATTTCGGCGCTTCATTGGTGTACGAAGGTTAAGTGTTGGCATCTAATTTGTATATTTGGCTTTATGCAAATCATGCATAGATAAAGCGCAGAAAAGAGCGTTTCAATTCTTATATTTATAATTTTGTATATGCTTTGAATGTTTATATTTTGAGTATTAAAGAAAAATTAGTTTGGGATGTTGCTTTTTTGCAAGTCACGAATTTATATACATTTAAGTACATCATCCGTACAATGTAATTCCGCCCCTTGCACTAAAGTAGCGTTGTGTATATGTCAGTCATTAGAGGCTATATACATTCTTAAATAATAAAAATTAAACTTTCCTGCCTTACTGTATTCATTTACTTTTAAGTGTAATCAGCATGCAGAGGAGCAATTTCGAAAAAGTGCTTTTTTATCCTTCATACGTAGGTTTATGTTTAAAGTTAACATGACCGAGTAGTTACTAATAGCTACTATACATGAACAAGGTTCAGTTTATTATGTTTACTATGCTAGAAAATCGTTGTGTTTTCTCTACTAGATCATAATGCGAACTCGGATAATGGTTCACGAATTCGCTTAATATGGTAAACTAACGAGGAATCGATAAAGTATCTTACGAGTCTTTTGTAACGAGTCGATCGTGTGACCAATGCCACTAGGGAAATCAAATGTGTCATTGAACTTTTTCCGGTTTATTCGATTGAACAAATTAGCAAGCAATTAACCGACTGGTTATAAACAAAAGGTCTTGTGACGGTGAAAAGTGAACTTTTTTCTGTCGAAACTTGTGTTTGTCAAAAGCCTGTGACATCTTTGGTTGTTATATAGTTGTTACTCAAATACACAGCTATCTAATGCAGTCGTCCAATTCCTTTGCTTGTTTTTGTATTCATCTTAGAATGTGAATCTTTATGTATGTGGATAAAATTAGTTGCTCTTAGAAGCACATGAATGATCGAGCGCTATTTCTTTAAAAGAAAATAAACTTATATGTAATTTTGTTTCATATTCAGATGAAACAGTCGTGATGAATAAATGACTGCACGATGGATGCATTAAATTATAAAGACCATTTTCCAAGACAAACTTGTGACCAATTGTCCATAAACTACCCACCAAATGGTACGTATGTTTTAATCAATTTCACAACCTGATGTTGTGTTTATATAACATTTGGTACTTAGTTTACGGGAGTTACTTCATTTGTGCCAAATATATTGCTGTCACTATGTTAAACAACATAAACTTCCGGTTAATGTCACTTATAATTAAAACATCATAACAATTAATTCAAGCTGTTTATATATTACATGTATTTATTTTCCTTCTTTGGCAAGTGCATCTGTGGCAAAGAATATTTCTTGTGTTTTAACTAGGCTAACTGATGATAACGTGCTTATGGCAATGCTATCTAACTGCAATTATTGGGTATATCACTCAGTCAGCTTAAATAAAAGTGACTCAGACTAAAACAATTAAACATGCACTTTTGTTACAATGCAAAGTAAAAAGAAAACGTTTAACACATAAATACCACAAATTGTCAAATACACAGCAAGTAACATGCAGTGTTTATGCAATATACAGGCTTGCAAGTTTTTACATAGAATTGTGCGAATAAACCTGTGACAACGTACTCGTACCAAAGTCAATACAGGGATTAAACTGAATTAATCGTTTGGACTGCACACTATTTCTAAACATATACGTCTTTACAGTCGTGCCTCATATTGGGATTAACGCAACTAACTGGAAACACATTTCTACTGCCAAGAACGTATACACGTAATTAATTACAAGAAAATGTCCATGTTCTCGTGATATAATAAAGTATCCGTGATCATCAATTTAACTTTTTTCTTTAGAATATATACAGTATTGTTCTGTGAATACGTCTCCTGTTCTCCTAACACGAAGAACATATGACCGTTCTTATACATTCCATAGCATGCTTCTCAAACTGTTATCTGCGCATTATAAGCCGCGCCAATTGCATATTTGTAGCATTTGGCCACTTTTCAGTTGTTAGCTAGCTGTTGAAAAAATAACAAATATATTCAAATATCAAGTCAATTGTTTTATGTTTGAGTATGGTGTGATAGACCACATAATATTCATTGAATTATTTTCTCTTCACTGAACAAAACTATGATATATTTGGTTTGAATATAGTTGAATATAGTAATATAAGAAATAATTCGCAGCGTCTTTTCCATAATGATGCAACCATATATCAATATTTAGAATCCATATATGAGAACGCGTAATAAAATGGGACCGATTTAAAACACACGTGGTGGCGATTTCTGTCTGAATTTCATTATTACTAAATGATTCCTGTATAAACAGGACGTGTAATTGAATTTGTATTGTAGCACACCAGAGCCCGAAGCGCTCGGAGAGCTTTTGGTAAGGGGGAACTGCCCTGCGTAGTCTGTACTCCGTCAACAATTGGCTTGCGGTCGCAATAAATGCAGTGTCAACCAAACTTGCAAAGCTTTTTCATGAAAATAACATTTCCGATAATATTTCAGATTGGACCAAAAACATACAGTTATTGCCCTTTCTTGAGTTATTATGACAAAAAATGCAAAACGTTGACTAAAACTTTTGGTTATGGTCGCAGATGAGACTTCATTTGTCATCCAGTTTTGTTCGAACATAAAGTCTCAGACGAGTTTGATAATCACCATATTGTGCCAGTAACACTTGTTTCTTTCCACTTTTCATGAAAGAAAATGCCTGACTTTGTGCACGACAGATACTTCATTTTCCACCCAATCGTAACAAAACTTATACAGTGTTTTGAGGGGAAACAATAAGGGCTTAAAAGAAACCAAAGATGAGCCGAATAGGACCACAAACACCAGTCAAAATTATTTAAGGATTAAATTTAATTTTGTTTGCATTTATGCGATTATGAACGCAATGGTCAAATTGGCAAATCAATGATGCGCGCTGTCATGAAGATTTTCTGTGGTTGCTTCTAAGAAAAGTAATGTTGACCTTAAATACCATAACACGTACATATTATATGCTAGCGAAATGGCTTTGTTTAATAACACATGTAGACCTTGCATGATAGAATCATATCCAGCAAAAGTGAAAAAAATGTCAAATTGATTATTGTAGAAGTAGAACTGGAAAGAAATGTTCATGTGTATTAATTATAGAAAAATTTAATCAAACGTTAACAATATATGCAAAAAAGAGTAACATTTTACAGTATAAGACATCTAAGTTCATGTAAATATTCTTGTCGAAATATATTTGCATAAAAATAGGACACGCAGATAATACTACGCCGGTGATTAGGCATTGCGTTCATACGATTATGAATGCATACCCATTCCCTACTAAAATGCGTATGCAATGTAAATATTGTCCATTGTTTATGACAGACGCTATAATAAACTCAACAATTGGCTTGCAGTCGCGGCAGAAACTTCATTTTCCCTCATATTTGAAAACTTTTTGTATTGCCATAATAGTATAGACGGTTTTGATAATGGCTACATCGGCGATATATAACAATCAAGTTATTACCACTTATTCATGAAGGAAATACTATAACACTTTGTATTAGGTAGATAATGTTTTTCCATGTTTTGCGCAAGTGCGTCTGGTCGTATTAATACCTAACAATAGTGTAACAATGAAGCAGATAGAACAAGACGCTTGGGTTTTATTGTTGTTTCGTTACCTTTTCGACAGTCTTCGTCAATGGCAGTACTCATATGAGCTTTTTGGGTGATAATGTTATTATTTGCTATTGGTTGGCTTAATTTCAGAAAAGGATGTGATTGATCGCATTCTATATTTGCAAGAAGATGCACAGAAGTTAATCGTAAAAAATGACCTAGAAGGTGCTCAGAACTCTTATACCATGGCATTGCGAGCATGTGAGCTGTGTCCTACCACTCAGAGTGTGTCCAAACATAAATCAAAATTACTTTGTCAGCGATCCATTGTTTGTTTTAAACAATGGAAATGCCCCGGCGGTGAAATGGATTTAACAGAGGCATTGAACGCATGTTCTACATTAATTCAGGTGAACACATTTGATACTATAAATGTGTATGTTACAGATACGTGGTACAGGGCCGGAAATAAAATATTGTTTGTTTCCCCTCCCGCGACCCATGCTAATAAAAGGTGGGTCGGTAGGTCGGAAAAATATTTTATTTGTATATACAATAGTTCATTTTCATTCATGTGTTCCTATTTTAGAAATCTTACGTTATAGTATAAATTGTTAATATTTTCGTTGTAGTAAATTAATAACGTTATGCTTATTTACGTAATACTATGTGATAATTACCTTTCAATAATTTATCGAAATTGAACAAACAATAACATACGTTAAAACAAGAGCATTAATAAAAAAAACCCTGTTAAAACTAAGGAGTAATAGCGTGACGTTGCAATTTGCCGGGCATCAGAAACAGAACGCTGTTAGCAACAGCCATAGCAACGATGACTGTCAAACTGCGGCTAGCAGTTTGAAGCTGAAAAGCGTGTTACACGCTTAGCACCTGGATAGTGTTTAAATGCATCAATCTGTAATACTGTATCTGAACAACGCAAATGCTAGAGCATACATTAATTAGAATTATATGGAAATAAAAACAAATAGGAATGTGTTCATTAATAAAAAGAAAGCAAGATACAATTTTTGATAAATTAAAATAAAAAGAAAAGGCGCTGAAGTTTATTTATTTTCATTTTTGACAAGGACTTTAGTTCCGCTAACTTTCATTCAAATGTTGCCTCAGCCAAAGTTTTTGCATAATTCTAATCCGTGTGCATTGATGAGTTTGAATAACACTTTCGTTAATTATTACTATATCTAGTAATTGTATTTTTTTTAACAAAATAAGACTTGCATATGCGATCGGAAATGGTTGCGCCCTAGAATCCGACACTGAATGTTATGGTGTCCTTTTCGTAAAAGCATGCGTCAAAATACGCCGAATTACGCGTAAGTTTTATAAGCGTCTTTTGGAAGTGAGATTTGTACACGCTATCGGATTCTTTTTAAAAATTCGCACCCCGCATTTTCGCACACAAATAAAATAAAAAAATGTTTTCTTTGGTCTGTAAATTGTTTTGGGTTGCGACGATTTTCTGGGTCGGTCGCGGGAGGGGAAACAAACAATATTTTATTTTAGGCCCAATCGAAATACTGGTGCAATTGTATGTAACTGAAGATCGTAAAACAGAAATACGAATGATTTATGTATGTTGAATGTTAGTTATTGCTTGGTAATATGTGTTTTTATAAATGTTAAACGTAATAATCAATAAAATGTTAGTGTATTTTTCAAAAATGTGACCACAGTTTCTTTAATAAAAACATAAATGTTGTAAGGCAAACTGTTTTTTTTTCTCTCGTTTTATTGTATTTCAATCATCGTATCAGCGATCAGCTGTTGATTCTTTGACTATAAAAGTAAAATCAACAGCATTGTGTATTTCTTTAAGGATAACAACGAGTATCGAAAGAATGTTAAAGAATTTGAAGCACTAATAGGAGTTAAATACGAGGCCCAAGAAGCCTTCCGAGATCTCGACCAGGATCTGTGCGCCGGAAAGGGTCGGAGTATCGATAGGATAGTAGCAATTGTAGCTGATATATGTTCTGTTGTTCCACACATACCGAGATCTGGTATAAAACATATTACTTTATATTAAAATATAAATAATCATTTAATATGTACAGGCTATATCAACACTCGCATACTATGTGTTTTAAATTAAAATATTTAAATGTTAAATTAATTCGTATAATTCGTATTTAACAAACCTCTTTTATATAGGCTTTTCAGACAAAATGAATTCAATGCTTTCCAACAGTGGCATATTTTGTATGGTATCAGAAAGATTCAGGAAGAGTCTTGTTTTAAAACTGGCCCAAAACCAAATGTGGGAAAGTCTAGCCATATTAATATCTGGCTATCAGAGGTAATTGTCAATTGCAGACCTGTTTGACTTGATACATACATATAGTAACGATGTCGACAATGTGTTATAATTATTCCTGGTATTCTACAAACTCCACACCAAGTACAAACATTAAGGCATTTAACTGGATCCATAGTTCACATATACGTTTTTTTTTCATTGTAGTGGATGTTCTGACTGCATGGTGAACAAATTATCCAAGATAAATTGTTCAGGCGTAAGTGTAGGAAAACTTCTGTCCGATTCGACGAACCAAACATTACGTCTGTGGGGAGAACATCTGGCTATTTCATTGATCAACAATGGGGCAACTTGGGCAGATATCGGAAAGACACAAGGCGTGCCTATTCTTCACTTTCTGGTGGAAATGTCACTTGAAATAGGTACTTGTGTATATATTCTACATTTCCAAGCACCAACACGCTTCTATTTATGTGGTCAAGACATAGATTTTAATGCGATAATATCTGACTTTTTTTTCGGTGTATGATATTAATGTACTACTTGTGTGTGCTTCATTTAAAATTTCCCTTGTATTTTAGCTACTGAGTATGTAAATTACCTTAAACGATCCTCAGACATACACATAAAGAGACTATACTTCACACATCGAAAGTAAAACCTTAGGCTATTAACTCTTCTATCGTCTTACAGGCAGTGCCAAGCTGCTACAGATTGTTATGTCCTTGTATGCAACAGAAAGCTCCTTGGCTGAACAGGATACAGCAGGAAACACAGCTTTTCACATTCTCATAATGTCTCAAACGGTCGGTGTTTGCTAAATAATTTAAAATAACATTGATTAGCAAATGAAAGTAGCATGATAAATTATTCATTTAATTCGTTTATAACCAATTTTATATAGGCTATCACTGCAATAACATGCTTATTATGTATTTATTGAATGTGAAATTTTCTTTCGTTAAAAAATTAAATAGGTAATAATGTCGGTTTGCAAAATTTTATCCGTTTGACTTACAGTTTAATTCCAAAATAGGAGGGATTGTTTTGGAAGTATTTTTGAAATATAAAATACCAATAAGTGTTAAGAACAATTGCGAGAAAACTGTTCTGGATTACCTTCGACCTCATCGGTTGCAGAAAGCAGAAGAACGGTTTGGTATGTTTTCTACTCTTGTCCTTAGAATATTTGAAAGTTACTAAAAAGCAGTCGGCCAGCAAAGATCTCCGTCAGGAAAGCTCATCATAGTGTGGAACGTTGCCCTCACGAGGCCAAAGAGCCCTTTAACGAATTCCTGGATCCAATTCATTTGTTCATTGGCACATTTTCAACTTTCCAAAAACATGTCATGGAAATTCGTTCATACTTTTTTCGTAAATCTGATATTTCACAGACAAACCAAAGTCGGCAAAAAACATAACTTTCATGGCGGAGGTAAATCTAAAACCTACAAACGACACGTAAAAAACAACAATACTATATAATAATGTCGCTCTCGCTGAATATTTTTGCACGATGTTTTTGTTTTGTGTGAGTGTTTATATTTTTTATTATGACATATACATGCTTGATTATAGTTTGTTTTAGAGTGCATTACTGGGGAATTTCAGATTCTTCAACATCACGTGCCGATGTGGAAGGTTCAGTCTCTGATACAGCCAGTACAATCTTGGAAAGATCAGTACGAGAAACAGCTTTTGACACCATGGTAGGTTTAGCTAATTGACTGGTTCTATATGAAAAGAAGTAACTTTGACATGCTGAATTCACCAGAAATGCATTCCCAAGCGTATATATATTAACAAGCATACAGTCAGTCACTAGGAATTGTTAGTATGCATTGAATGGAATGCTCTCATAGGTTATTTGGTATCATAAAATCATCATATAATTAATTCTCAATTCTAGTCTTTAAGCCTTGACAGTAATACAGATACGTGCACGTAATATTACAAAACCAAGAACTTCAGTGTTGGCCTTTAAAGGGACATGTTCGCAGATTGACATATTGACATTTTTTTAAATTACTTTTTGTCACAAATGCCCCCAAAAGAACAGTGTATACAATGGAGCAAAATAACACTAAGGACACAGTAATATGATCTAAATACCGTTTTATTTATGACTAATCATCTGTCGAAATTGATAAAATTATAAAGCGTTTGTAGTGCTAAATGATGGAATAATTTGGACAGTTTCTGTTGCCTTTTAATCCGAAGTTCCGGGTTCAAACCACGGTGGGAGCAGATTTTTTTCTTTGTTTTAAAAAACAACAACGCTTTCTTATTATAATACTTGAGCTCTTTAGTTCCGATGCTTAAATCTGTCAAGTTAAAACATTTAATGGCAAACTGTATAAATGCAAAAATCTATTAGCAAGTCCCTTTAATAGCAATGTATCGTATATACTTGCATGTTATGTTATTATATTATATTTTCATATTATAGCGTTATTGCTTGTGCGGGAGAGCACTAGAGATTTTGACTAGTGTATGTGAAAGTTTCGATTTCTACATGAATGGCGTTGAAAATGTTTCCAAGGATGACAAGATCTCTCTGTTTGTTAAGGCGATAGAATTGCTTAAAAACATGCCAGGTATATGCGTATAACTTTATTTCGTAAAATACACATTTGCGATCACTACCCACGTATGTCACACGCACACATATCTATTACTTAATTCTTTTTTTCTTAGAACCTTTATATACAAAACCAAACTTTAAACAATAACAACACGATTTTGAGTGACACATCTATTAAATTCTTATCTTATCTTTTAGTAAATGTACATGTTTTGCGTAAATGTTTTTCTCAACAGAATCGACACTGGCAGAGAAATACGAAGAGTTGAATGCTGTGGATGGTGATTTGTGGCCGCAGGTTTTAGGGATACTGAGTCAGAAAGCTGACTGGAAGACTATAGCCTACCTGCTTCTGGGACCAAGCATGGAAAACACTCAAAATTATGGTCCATTTATGTCTGGTTTGTATGAAGACGTGATTTGTTTTATTCTGCAAACATAAGTTCAAATGCAAATGGATAATACTATTCAGAATGGAAAGGAAATAAGACTTCACTTTTGAATAATTTATTCTGTTGCCAATATAAAAAAAATACAGAACCTTTACTAAGATATTTCAGTGAATTCTTGTTTGTTATTTTGTCGGTAACAAGAATGACAGAGTATGAGCCCAAAGTGTGTATTTATAATAAATTTTCATGTTAGTCTTGAAGTCTGTTTCCATCTTGTTCATTCAATGCAGAACATTTAATTATTGAAATGAATATTGCAATGAATAAAAGCCGTTTGAATTTGATAATTCGTTGAAACTCCGTAACATATCATGTATTTTGTAATAACTATTGCTGTGAGAAGAACTGTTTCTTGAGTCTTGACCAAAGTAATTTTATTTGTTTACGTGTAAGACATTGTTTCCCTGCAAAACATAGAAACACAAAATGAATCTTTTCAAGGCAAACCATGGTAAAAATTATTAACTGTTTGTAGTCACTTCTTTTGGGAAGTGACGTTTAAAGCATTACTAATAGTATTAAACGATGGTTTTAATAACAGATGGTGATCAAATTAATATATTATATGATATATTAAATAATAACATTTCTACGCAACTTACGAAATGTTGACGTTTAGCTGATTTTACTTTAATAGGATATTATGTAGGGAAAAGTTGAAAACTGATCAGTTATCGAGCAGTATACCTTATATATTTGTCCTTTTTAAGTCAACCCCACATATTTTCAGACAGTAATATAGACAGATTATGCACAGGAGTAGCCAGGACTAGATCAATGGCTCTTGTGAATGCTACCTCAGTTTTTTCTTACCTCGAACGATGTAGCAGTTCAGAATCGACGCCTGTCGTTTGGTTGGATACGACTATGTTTGCAATCTGTCACTACAGGAAAGAACCATTTGCCCAGTGTTTATGCGTAAATGAAACAGACAATATTCTCCACGCTACTGTTAGATTTTCGTTGCTCACAGGTAAGAGTATATATGTGTGTTAGGTTTTATCAAGATGCCACGATAAGATAGGGTTTTACGTCAGTATTTATGCTCCCAGCTCAATTCATATAATAGTGTAGGGTAAACATTGGAGCACAATCACAATAACATTAACACAAACTAATAATTATGCAAAAATGCATACTAGTATATCTGTTGTATACGCTTCGTATATGTTTGTTTCAGAAAGAACATCCATTGTTCGTGAAGTTATTCACTGTACTGAAGACCTTAAATATTTTGAAAAGAATGGCAATGGTGACACGGTTTTTCATACGGTAACAAAAGTAAGGAATATCTGTGATTACCAGATTGTGCAAATTGTCACTGAGATGCTCATAGAACAAGGATTCAGGTAGTTGAACTTATTGTTCGGTGGTATACAATTTTCAAACAGTGGCGTAGCTAGGCAATTTTCGTGTTGTAGGCCCGGTCTTAAGGTCAAGATACGAAGTTAGAAGATTGTCAAAGACAATGCTTTAACATTGATAAATTAATATGACTATACGAATTATGCGGATATATGTGAGAGTATACACCGATAAATATAAAACAACACTTTCTTGCTCTAACCTTCATCAAATTCATTTATTGTACAGGTCCTTCAAACAAAATAGTTATAAACAAATATACATATAGTGCCTATAACATGGGCTTTTACTATATGCCTACACGTCCGTTGGTTAAAGTGGCTCACTGCAAGATAGTTTAAGTTTCACTTATGTCTGTCATCACTTTTAATGGAACTCCATTTTATAACTTTTGACGGCTGCAATTGTATAAATGACTTTTTAAATGTCAATAACTTTTTCCTTATGTATGTGCATCATTGCAAGGCTTGAAAACCTGTCTTATGGTAAAAAATGATTGATCTCAGGTACGTTTTCAGCCTCTTCATACAGCGGAACGACCGCTTGCACGTTGCACGTTGTCATTGTTTAATGTGCCTGTCCCCTATTCAATGTTATATATCTAAAAAACGTTTTTAAACGTGTGAAATTCATAGATTACTACATTCAAACACACACATTCATATCAAGAATTATATATATATATCAGTTATTTACCAAAGTGTAATGGTTTCTTTTCAGAGTGAATGTCATTAAATAATTCATACATGCTTACGGGTTGTATTTTTAAATGTACATTGCACTGTTTTATTTGCTCTATGAATACGAACGCACGGACGAACAGACGAATATGTCTTTTACACCAACTATTGTGAAGGATACTCTTATGATTGCGTTTCGAACCAATAAGACAAGTAAAGCCGACATTGTGTCACTTACGTTTCGCTGGCATGTGGTGCCTGGAAAGTATTAAATCGCTCGGAAATGGTCCCAACGTTTTAGGCACCCCTCTTCGTATTAAAGATATTTCTTATAAATGTATAAAACAAAATGAAATTTGGTGTGATTGCTCATGTAACATTGAACAAAATGTCAATCTAGATATTTGGAAACTAAACTATGACACGAGTATATATACCCACTTTCTATATTTTATCATATTTACTGAACCTTGGCGCAGGTACTACGGGGTGGATTTATTTACTTAAGAATTGGTAGCATGCTGGAGCGGGTATGTTTTCCTGAATACATTTTTTGTATTGTACGAACATGAGCGAGCGAAGCGAGGTCAAAAATTAGCATATAGATCCAGTTTGAACGTTTTGCGGTCACAAGAAAGCTAAAATAATCCGCTCAAGCATATTTTTATTTGTGTCAAAAGGCACATTTCGCAAATGAACATTTTTTTTTATTTAGATGGTCTTTTAATCGATCTGTTAATAAGGAATTAAATCGTTCTACCCTTAACCCCCATAGCGTCCGATTTTTAATGCATTTTTAGGCTATGTATTTTTTTCACTTTTGAGAAAAAGTTGTAGGCCCGGGCCTTCAAGGCCTACATGAAGCTACGCCACTAGTTTCAAATACACGTATATGCCAGTTTTATTACATGTACGCAAATGATTTGAAATCTTTCTTTAGTCAGTGCGACGTATATTAATTTAAAAAGAATTATTATACATTTTTTGCTGTACTAAATTTCAGAGTGACAACAACAGATGCTAACGGAAAACAGCCAATTGAATTTCTTGATAGAAACTGTCCAGGGAATATATTTGACCTCTTCTTCGACCCTGACCTGAGTACGTACATTTTATGCTTACGAATGAGACATAGAGAACACTAGGTCAGTGTTAAATAAAGATAAGTTTATTTAACGAGGCTTAAAAAACCTCTTCGTGCCGAGCAAATAAACTTATATGTATTCAACACTTACATAGTATTATATTTATCCAATCATTTTTTGTCTTTTGTTTTGAAAATAAACTAAAGAAAACACTAAATATTGCGAAAAACATAAAATGACGTCACAAAATCAACAAGATGACGTCAATATTGCCCGTGTTTACTTTATCACCACAGTGTTGACATAAAGCAAAGTTTATTCCATGGGTTGTTTTTTCGTCAATGCTCGCCTGATGATGAAATATAACGCAGTATTCATACATTGTCTTAAAAAGCATAATGTGACCATTTACCATTGAATAAAATTTAATAAAACAAGATTCCAAACTGATTAATACGGAGCTAATTAAATTAATACTTTTGTTTGACATACGACTATTATATTATGTATATTAGCAATATAAAAAAAACAAATGTAATTTTTTAATATTTTAGCTCTTATTAAAGGTCGACTTTTTATTTCTTGACTAAAGAACAAGAAAGTATATATGACTCTCAAAACTCTCACTCAAGGCAAATGGCTTATATAATTATGTTAGTCATATGTTTATCGCCCAGCACATTTGTTAAAAGTAAAGCCTGTAAGGTCAACATTTGCTTTAGTTTATGCATAGATTGCGTACAAACATACACGTGCAGTCGGTAAAAATGCAAGTGAGAACCGTTATAAACATGGACGAATCGAGAGAGAAAAATCGGATGTTTATAAACACAGACGTTTGCCGGGTGTTTATAAACATACACATATACATAGAGTGAACACATCTATACATGCATACACGAATATGCTATCGGAGTGTATATTAAATTATATCTGATCTGATATAATGTATATTATATTATATACTTATTATATTTAGGTTTACATTTTGTGGAAATTAGCCGTTGCAAGGCCGGCGGCGATGCTATGTACGCAAGACATGAGTTTGCAAAGGCTGTAGAGTACTACAATCAGGCAATAACTGTTTTCCAAGCACATTTGCCACAACTTCCACGTTCAAAGGTATTTGTCAGTTGTTGATTATGATATTTAGTCGCATTTATGGACATATTTAACTGGGTCAGTTATTCTGATTAACTTCTGTATTGAATTTGGTTGTATTATTTGCTAAACATTCGTTTTAAAATCACAGACGCGGAGTATTGTGTTGCCTACACTATATGCAAAGTCATATTACCTTTGTAATCGTTGTTTTTTTTTGCTAGTTTACTTAAATCCACTGTACTTGCTTATTACACTTTTAGTGGATTGATACATGTGTTGATAAACTATTTTCTTGTTGTGGACAGAAGAGTAATCTAGATATTGAAGACATGTTTTTGAAGAAAGCGGATTGTCTTTTGGATCTGAATTTAGCAAATGAAGCTCTTGAAAACTTGAAGGAGTGTATCGTCATAAATGGTCAATGTTTTAAGGTGGGTATCGTCTAACTATTAATTAAAACACCAAATTAAATCAACATTTACTTGCCGAAACTCAGATTTAGAGACACATGATGTGTATGGTCAAGTAACAAATGCTTGTAGTATTCCGTTTGCCACTTACGTGGAAAAATAATTCACTGAAGTGTACAAATAACATATCCTAGTAATATATAGCATTTTTGCTTCTTGCGTTAGATGTACTGATGGTTGATGAATGCTTTGTTTTTCATGACCATGATTTTGTAAAAGATATGTAGCTATTTGCACAGTTTGCTTAGTTTATTTATTATTTGTGCTTTAGTGTATATAAATTGAGAGCATATTTTTTTTGTATATAGTTTTTAAACATAAATATTACAATATACCGGTTAAGTATGCAGAATCTTGTTGAAAAAAACTACTTTGCAGTTTTCACACATAACTTTCATAATATACACTACGTTTTGTTTCTAGACAAACCTTCGTATTGCTATGATACTGCGACATACGGACGATGCACCACAGGCCTTACAATACTTTCTGAATGCATATAGTTGCGTACGTGACGGTAATGAAGACAGTGAGAGTGTAAAAGTACATGTATTTACAGAAATGACACCAGTTCTACAATCCTTTCGTAAGTCGTTAGACATTGCTATTTGCAAGTAAACAAACTAAACAAGATAATGTTCAATGCATGTATCATTGTACATGTTATAAAAACAACATAAAAGCTAAATGAAAACAAAAAATGAACATAATGTTTGCATAACCTACTTTAACAGCATACCATTTGATTATATGCGTTTATCAACAGCAATTCATGAACGATTACTTGGGATTTCAACACGTGAAGCTCCTATTTGGGCAAAGGTGTGTTATAAATGGCTGAAAAATGATGACTGGGATGCTGCAAAAGTGGCATATCAGCAGTTTCAACACAATGAACGAACGAACGACCAGCCGCCCTTTTCTCTAAATCTTAAACCGTTTTGCTGCATGGCTAAACTTCAGGTTTATAACTCTTTTGGCGTTTATTTGAAGAAACTACGCATAAAAACAGATGGTTAGGATTACACATGTTAACACAGTTTACACATGTGTTTATAATGTTCACATATTTTAATACATCGAATAAATTGTACGTACACGTATGTTTGATAAATAATAAATAAATAAATACTTACAGTGTTATGTGTGATATTATTGTTCTCGGTATATCAAATAGTATTTTATTTCTATAGAAACATCCGTGGTGTTTGGATTTGATTCATTACCTTTTGGAATGTGGATCAGATGAGAAAACAATATCATTTGACGAGGAATTTACCTGCCTACAAGTTGTGGTCAGAATAACCCTTGTCGGTAAGAGTCCAGCGTGTTAGTCAACATGTTCATGTACAAACTTATGATCATTTTGTTTAATTAAAACAAATAGTTATTTAATATCACAAACTACACACTCATTTTATTCATTGTTTTCTATTGTTTGTGTTTCTAAAAAACCTCGTTAAATTTGTTTCGCATTGAAACACAAAACAAAGTATAATTCGTTTCGTGAATAAATAGTTTCCGAAAAGCTATAAGTTGCTGCTTGACGATTATTCGCAATGAAATAACTTTCGGATTTATCGCCCAATAGAAGAGGTCTTTTAAATGAATTCTTTCAGATGATAGAATAATGAATTTAGAAATAAATGTAAATACACAACGCTTATGCAATGTAAATGATATTTTCAAAGAACATATACATTTACGATTTCTAACTTGTTTCTTATTATTAAAGTTGCACTCATAACACAGTGTTCGGCTATCAGTTTATTCTCTATGTACAGACCGATTTAGCGTTATTTACAAACAAAAGATTTCAGATGTGATGTGTTACAGACAATTGTATAATGTTACATTGATAAATATCGACTTACATGTATTTAATTTTTAATGGCTATAGGAGGGTCGGAACGACTTCTTGCATATCTTCTGAGCCGTCCCGGATTAACTGACCACCTGCATGTAGATACCAATGGCAACACGTTGTTGCACACAGCTGTACGGCAGACAAATGTTAAGCCAAAAATAAGGTAACTGTTTATCACTGACATATTTGGCATTCTTCTTCCTAAGATAACCAGATACTTGTCGTAAAAGTTTGACTAATTTTCAATGAAAATTTCCAGCTTTTCATGAAAAATAAGCAGCTTTCACGAAAACCTTTCTTTCACCACTTCACTTACGGTCACCATATTAAATGGAAAATGTAAAGTTAATGCCATGAACTTGATAAAAAGACGAGATGTAGTTGATACTTGTTTTTTGTTTCATTTAATCGTGCCTCAGAAAGTTGCGATTCTGCTACTCTGGTTTGCATCTAGCCATTGAGTAATTAAATGGTAATTAAATTGAATAGTAGTCTATTTTATTGCTGTTTAATTTGAATTGTAATGATATGAAATTAATGTTTTTTTACACTTACATGTTTTGTGAATAATTGTGGGACAAGTGTGAGGTTGGTGCGCACATAAACCGGTTTAAACCACCAATGCTTAGCATTGACCGTTCCAAGGCGGCGACCCCAGTTTTATTCATGTGTGTTCTATGTTTGTAATGTGTTTTTGTGATGTGCTGTCTATTTTTTGGCAATTGGTCACTTGCCATAAATAAATGACCTCGGGCTGCAAATAAGAGTTCTCTCTTGCTGTCGCAACTGGAGTTTCGCTTTGTTTATATTTTCATACGATAACTATTTAATAAGTGTAATATTGTTCGCGGAGCTATTTGCCGAAACTATTTAAACGTTTCATGAATATTTTTATGGCGATATGTCGCAAAAATAAATGTTTAGATATTATGCTAGACACTACATTGACTTTTTAACCAGTTAATCATTTCACGAAAACTTCAAACTGTTTCGCGGCAAAAGTTATAAAGTCAAATTGTTAAACGTTCATGAACATTTTATCTGGTTATCTTAGGCAAAAGTCTGCCACCATACTGAATTAGTATATTACAATTGAATGTTGTAAGAAAACGTTCATTGTAAACATAAAAACAAAAGTACTGATTTCATTAAATATTTTAAAGTTTTTTGTATATCGTTTTCTACACAGATGTAAGGTATTAAATGAACTGGTCAAAAGAGGAGTCGATGCCAGTGTGCAGAACATGGACGGAAAAGTAGCCATTGAGTACCTCCAGACAAGTGAAACACAGAGTATAAATCTTTTGTTAAAAGCCATGAATACTGCAGGTACGCATTAATTGCTAACTAAAAACAATAACTAATAGAGTTATTGTTATTGATGAATTGGCTTATTCAATTAATTTTTACAAACAACGATGTATTATTAAAATATGTATTACACAAGTATGTTGAGATTATTTATTTGAAAAAAATCACTTTACTTGGTATACAATAATTAATATATGTTAACGGATAAATAACCAGGGGCTCAAATGTTGACAACAAAGGCAGCACAAATAGGGCAATTTAAACTTCTCTTGGTGTTGCTGGATTGTGGTGCTGATCCCATGGCACTATGTGCGCACGAAGGAGATACGCCCATGCATGCTGCTGTCCGGCTTGCCCTCAAAGATGGAAGTACGCAATTTTGTAAAGTTTATGATATAAAAGCGACATATTAAATATATTTTTTAATTAAATCAAAGCGTCAAGAAATGATTCCATGATTCGTTCTGTAAATCGTTTTGCTTTTACACATTTTATATTTAAATAGAGGTTATAACCCCTACTTGCAACAGGTAATTGAAAATAACATAGGCAGTAAAGCTAATTTCTTCGTAAATGGTAATATAAATAGCAAATGTAAGTTTCGTATTTTACTGTGTTGGCATACTAGTTACATTTTGTATCGAAAGACAAGCAACCAACATGTGAAGCAGAGTTAAACTGGCAAGGGAAAGCGTTTAGAAAAATATTTTTAATTGTGTTTGCAGTCAGCTTTTAACATAAATGGTTAATATCTTCACATAATTATGCAAACAAGTTTCAATGTAAATGGTGTAAACATTTAGATGAAATTGTGTTATCAATAATGTGTTCAAATCAATGTAGCCTGCTCGCTGTAAGCTCATTTCGTGCTCAAACATTTCATTTACACCATTTGCATATCTTTCCTGTTTAATAGGGTCAATGTTGACGTCCGCCTTGAAAAATATCATATTTACTTTAATTTTCTGTTTTATCAATTGAATTTAATATTAACTGTAAAACCACACATTTAACTTTTCTTTTAGATGCATCCTTATTAGAATATTTATTGAAACAATATGACCGCGAACATAAGCCGCATTTGGACCCAGAAATGTTAGACCTGAATGGTGATTGTCTGTTCCATTTTGTTGCCAAGGATCCGTCGAAACATGTTGTGAAGGTAATTCAAAAGAGATTACACAATGTAATCGTTCTAGCAATATAACGCCACCAAATACGAATTATAATGAATGCCATGTCATTTCAAAATTAATAAGAATGATTATATATAATATTGATACGGCGAGGAAACTGCAACTGCATCAGTTCTGAAGAAAAAAACAACGACAACTGAAGACACAGTCATTTAATACCTGAACTACTATTTGCCTTATATCAGGCTTAAGGCACAACGCAATTTGCAGTTTCTCACCGTTTTGGGAAATTCCAACCCCTCTTTGTTTTTTTACTTCAATTCATTTGTCAATTCTGTCTGATAAATATATTATTATTCCATGTTTATGTAAACCCGTAAGAGAAACTCGTGTTACTGTTTTACTGTATGAACAGCTAGTTTTATGATTAAAAACGTGGGTGGTTATTGCTCTTGTGCATTACAGATTGGGAGAATTTTGTGTCAGTATAAAGTTTCTGGGAATTACTATAACCAGGAAGGACAGACACCTGTGGATTGCATTGTAAATAAACGGGATAGCCTTTTACAATATCTCAAGAAGGCTAAATCCTTTAAGGCCCGTCATAAACAATCGTTTAATCCGACGAAAACGGAAGTTGTCTCTGTGGAACAACTTGATTCAAATTCGGATTACAATCAGTCATGTAGTGAAAAAGATTCTTCCAAGTCACGTGTACAATATGTGATGAAAGACGTGTCTGAGCGTGATAAAAGGATAATCCATATTCGGAAGATGATTAAAAATGTTACATCAATTGAAACAATTGCCGAAGAAACAACTGGAACACAAGTTCAAGAGACGAACCAGCCAAGCCAGACAGAGGCTACGATTGTTTATTCAAGGACACATAATGATTTAAGTCAAACTGTAGAAATGGAAAACCTTGGCAATACTAATACACACAATGAAGAAGATATTGCTGCTGCACAAAACAATGTCACACCCTACGACAACATAAACCTTACAGATATTGATGCACAGGTACGGAATAGGTTATGAACCAATCGAGGGTTAGAATCAATGGCAGTTACTAGCTACTGCTTTTCAACCCCCGAAATATGATCATACCTTAGTTGTACACGCAGTTTGCTTTAATACATCGTAAGAGAAATCTGTCAGTTTTAAATGGTCCTACTTCTTTGGAAAATGATGTCTTCGTTGATTAAAAACTGTACGATAATATTGACAGTATATCTTAATTCTCATAAATGTGTGGGTGTTCCTTTCAAACGAAATGATTAGTGATTATTAACTAAGTATTGTTACCATTAAAGAATGTTTTGATTCACACCTGCTTCGGTTGTTTGTGAAAGCTATTTACAAAAACTATGTTTATAGCGGATGGACAACATGGATTGGGAGGTTGAATGCACGTCTGATGTGTGGAAGATCTTAAGAGACTCACATTTGCCACCTGACCTCAAACGTCGCGTGCTACTGTCAATTCAGTTATTAGCCAGCGGGGACTGGCAACCACATTTACGCAAGACAGTTCGCCATATGCCTGCAACTTTAAATCTTTTTGAAGCCAAGTTTAGCAAGGGTAATTTGCTTAGTAGCCGATACAAGTTGTAATTCAAACATTTTATATTCAAGAGCTTAACTCTGCACGTTGCGAACTACAAATTGCTGTTGAAATACGATCCATTTACATGAATTTACATGAATCAGGTATATCCGTTTTTTAGACAAAAAGTGGGTTCAGCTTTTATACGTTAGTTTATAATACTTGTTTGTTTTCATGTACTTGATCATAATAGTTGATTTATATGTGCTATTTTACAACTATTTTATAACCGTATCGTGTTTATGAAGGGTAATATTCATTTTTTTTCGGCATTATGTAACGGATCTAAGAATTTAATTAGCAAAACATGGAACATATATATTCGAAAATTCCACATAATTTGAAACAATTTTCTTAAAACAAAAATTCACTCGGTTACGACTTTCAGCATTATTGGATAACATAATTAAATATTTATGTTTTTCTTTAAGGTGGTCGTATAGTGTGGGAACTAGCAATAACCTTCTCTCCAAGACTTAGTAAGACAGAAGAGCACTATCAAATGGGTTCTGGTCAGGAAATGCAGCCTTTCATGCACGGAAAAATATATTCAGAGGTCATTCGAATATGGGATGTGGTGATGGACCACGACAACCTTGTCAGGTAAATGAAATAGTAATTGTTTCGGCACTGTTTGTTAGCTGTAATTTTGCAAACCCTTACAAAAATATATATTTGTGTAATCTCAATATTCTATTTTGATATGTATGCACATTTTACCTCACCTGAGCCAATATTCAGAGTAAGATAGTGCGGACAGTTGTTGTTAAATGTGCGACGTGTGGCGGTGATAACATTGTACGTACAAAATCGCTTTTGTGACTACTAGAAAGAAGTTAATAAAACATTTTGCTTTCAGGAATAATTAATGTTTACCTTCTACTAAATCCTTTAAACTTATTAAAGTCAGGAGAGTCATACATACTCATAATGTACTTCTTGTTTTAATCCATTTCAAGATCTATTCAGAAGATTAAAAAATCGCACAATCGGGGAGAAAACTGCATTGTCAAGAAAACACTTCTTCCAGCTTCCTCTGATACAAGACCTGTTAGTGTAGGAATGCGATACCCAAGAATATTCATGGAGACATCAAGTGGAAATGGTGATATGTCTCAATATCAAGAGGTACATTAAAATTTGCTGATATGTGTATTGAAAACTATAGATGAATTTGATATATTTGTATTTATGCGTCACTCTTTTTTTTCCGTTAAATATATAAACATAAATATATATGAGGCGTGTCATGGGAAAACTGAGCTTAATGCACGTGCGTAAAGTGTCTTTCTGCACAGGATGATCCGGGACGACACTTTCCGCTTTTATGGTAATTTCTGTTTTTAAACAACATTAATCCACTATAGGCGGAAAGAACGTCCTGGATTAGTCTGTGTCGAATGCACAATCTGATCCAAGACGACAATATACGCACGTGCATTAAGCCCGATATTTCCACGACACGCCTCATATATAATAAGTTTTCATTTCTATACAACTATATATACAATTCATATACTTAAAAGTTGCCATTATAGTTTCATTATGCTTTCATTGCCTGACAGACCAGTACGAGACTGCTTTCACCGGCAAGTTCCAATGAAAATGAATACCACATTTTGAAATTCTACTCGTTCTCCTCCGCTCTCGTGCGAAACGTGCTACACAATATCGCAACTAAAGTCGATTTTCCAGTTCGTGTAACCGACATAGAGCATCGTATAATAAATCTTACATGGAATGCTCCGATTCTTCTGATAGGCCGAAGTGGAACAGGTAAAGAATTTCTTATTTTTTTATTTTTATGTCACATAAAATGCTTATAGATTCTGATTTTGGATAACAAATGTACAAGAAATGTTTTTAGAGATGAAATATATTTACAAGAACATATTTTTCGACAAATATGCATTCTTTTTTTTAAATAAGTATACAGCCATATTATGAACATATAACAGTAATTCTGACATGTTGTGCGTTTTTATTTGCATATACATGAATATTAATAGCTCAATGCTAATCTTAACAAAGATGGCGTTTTCCGATTTAAGTAAAAATTGTTATCAGTTATCGTCAGTTAATCAACCATTTGTTGTTAGGCTACCTATTTACAACAACTGTACCTTTCTGTCATGCTTGAAGTGGATTTTATGGCTCTAAAGCAACATGCCTATCTCGTTCCCAACTGTCGCAGTTGCCATTAGAAGTAATGACAGAAGTGCATGATGGGTTTAACAATCAGACAGTGTTTTTAATATCAAAGTTGCAATATTTCCCAAATATAACGTATACATTTTTGTTAAACAGGAAAAACAATATGTTGCTTGTATCGGTTGTGGAGCCAATTTCGAGCTTACTGGACGACAACAACAATCGACCCGATTTTGCCAAGGTTTACGAACATTTTCCCTAATATACAAGAAAATGCTAATCAGGAAGGTACTCCAAATTTGTTTTTATTCCGTATTTACTGTATAAATAGGTCTGCAGTAAGTTTTAAATTTTTGATACTGAAGATTATATTTAATAATACAATCAATACTTCTGCAGGATAAGTTTTTAAATCGTTGTTTGATAGTCATGCACTTCATAATGATGACATATTATCGTCACAGTAATGTATAAAAATGTATATCGTTTGCGGGCAATGAAAGTATCAAAACTGATAAGAAATTTGCTATTTCCTTAACATCCAAATGTAAGATAAAACATATTTCAAGACAAAATGTTTTGTTTCTTTGTATTTATTTGTTTGTATGGTTATATTAATGGAGCATATGTGAAAAATAAAAGGTCAACGTATTATCGAGCTTACTTAAGGAAAGTCTGATTCTTTCTTGTAAATAAATAATTTTAATACTACTTACATTTAATAAAAAATAGTACACACCGAAAGCGCTTTTGCCGCAGACGAGGTAGTGCAACGAAGTCAAGATATTTATGATCATTTGCATCAGGTATGTCATGCGTTTGGAGAAAGTTTATCCAATAATGTTTGTTGTGAAGTTATAGTTCCTTAATAATTTTATCTGTCGCATAAATAGCATGGCTTGTATCTAGTAATGCACAAATGACCATGAAAACTTTCGATGTCACAAGAATTGATGCCATGTGATTTGTTCTAGCTTTTCATAACGAAAAACGCTGTATTGCGCAGTGAAGTACAGAGAAATTTTCGCGAATTACGAAAGGGAGAATATGTGATGGCTGTTCACGCGCAACACGAGGATGAAAACCTGCCGTCTCGACTGCAGGACGTGAGTGACTACGCATTCCCTATGTTTGTCACGTCTCGACAGCTCGTGCTCATGCTGGATGCATCTTTAGGGCCTCCGTACTTCTTTGAACGCAATGAGGATTTGAGACTCAAGGTTTGTCTATTGGAAATAAAAACAAAATCCAAAAGCACGTATTGACTTAGAACTGTAAAATAGTTTGAACAGTTTATAAAACATTTCAACCGTTTAGAGCGTAAGTGTATAGAACTTAAATTTAATGATTAAATAATAACGAAATCTCCTCATTTACTATCAGGAGGAAATCAGAGGTTGGAACGACAAAAATGCGTCTATCCTTTCTTCGTCGTTTGATGAATGTTTAGACGATGAAGACTACATTGTAGAACTTTTCAATGATGAAGCAGAAAGCACGTCCACATTACGACACGTATCAAAGAGCGACGCAACAAATGTAAACCACATTTCAACTATTTATTAATATTTTGTTCTTAGTAAATATATTATTTTGAGTTTGAGACCAACTCTTAACCACTTGATGCTGCAATGCAATGTATTCATTGCGAATTGAAGTCAACGGCCATGGCGACGACCTAGGAATATCAGTTCATTATTTGAGTTTTATTTACGTTTTTTTCCTCACGTATTTGTTAAGAAGTTTAATCAATGCGTAGATGTAATCGATGCTTAGATGTCATGCACATTACAATATAAATTGACTTTGCGTTTTGACGATTAAGTGTTCGTCATCGTATTTTTGTTGTTGTGTTTTCAAACAGGTCGATCACATGAAAGAGATAACTTATACAGTGTTTGTAGAGAAGTTCTGGAAACACCTTAAACACCCAGTTTTATCTTACCATCCGACGCTTGTCTGGACAGAGATAATGTCGTTCATTGAGGTAAATGATAATATGTATTCCTTCTGTCCTTAACGAAGAAAGATGGCTATATTCCTGTAGACTATGAATAAACAAATACATGGGTGGTCCCGGGAAGGAGAAAGTTTAACCTTAAAAATTAAAACATGGCGAATTCTTGAGTTTTAATTGTATTCCTAGCCGTACCGGATCCACTTTCCTTCCCGGCATTTACCACGCATTCTATTTATCATGATGTATGCTATGTTTTATACCCGTAAGCAAATATTAATATTTGTATCGCACCCTTTTAAAAGGCGATAGTAAAATTTCAAGTAATTTGCTGACATGATTATATTGTATGAACATGCATTTATTTCCGTTTTGTAGACAATAATTTTGTGCTTTGAAAAATGTTTTAAGCCATGTCTTCAATGTCTTTTAGTCAGATTTAAGATAAAACATATGTAGCCAAGCAAGGGCAAGAGCAAGTGCATATAATCAGAACAGATAGTGTTCCTGTGTTTTAGACGTAATGTGTTAATTAAGAAAATTAAAAGCGAAGATCATTGGCGTCGTTTTATATCCCAAAAACTAAAATCGAAAATTTTGTCATAAATACAGGTATTCCCATGACACGGCTCAAATATTTTTCGATTTATCGTTGTTTATCGGCAACGATTTCGAGTTCTGATGCGTAAGAATTAAACCACGAGGGCGTTAGCCCGAGTTTGTTTAATAGCCACGCATCAGAACAAAGATTTGTTTATTGGTCGATAAACAACGATAATGCGAACATTTTTTCGATTTTAACATGATTTGACATACATTTTTTAAATTGTAATTGGAACTACTATGTTCCGCTCAGAATCGGGACGATTTTTTGCGTTATTTAGTGGGTATTCTAACAACGATAATTCTGTTCTTTTTCTATAGAATAATTAGCGAGTATCATTATAGAATTACATTTATTAATCTGGAGTTTATTTCTACGGGATAACAGCCTCGTCAAGCCGGACATTTAAGAGATAGTATGAAGCATCTTAATTGGTTCGATACATTTTGGGTCTTCATACAACTTATTTGCAGGGATCGTATGAAGCGTTGTCAAAACCAAAAGGCTATTTGGACAAGGAAGAGTATTTCGAGCTAGGAAGAAAGCGAGCACCAAACTTCTCTGGAGAAAGGGACGTGATTTATTCGTTGTTTGTTCAATACAAAAACTTCAAGACGGATCATGCACTTTTTGACGAGACTGATGTGGTTCACAGTTTGTTTAAAAGGCTTATTAAACTTGAAAATCGTCCGTGGGCTATTCACCAAATATTCGTCGATGAAACACAAGACTTCACTCAAGCTGAACTGTGTTTGCTGATTAAATTGTGTCAGAACCCGAATTATATGTTTTTCACTGGTATTATCACGTTTTATTTGATAACTGATTTTGATTATAACAATTACCTAATGTCAATTTACGGTTATTGATTAATTAAAATTATTCAAATGAACATTTTTCAGGAGACATTAAATAACGTTAGAGGTTAACAAAACAAAGAAGACAAGTGTACTATATAATGTTAAAGTAAACATATCTAATCATTGATAACTATGAGGGTGAATTATAAAAACATAATTAGTAACATGCTATCCGTAAACAGAAACTGATCAATTAAAGAACGTATCATCATACTTATATCAACCATTTTTAATAACACCTCATGTTTCAGGTGACACTGCTCAGAGTATCATGCGAGGAATATCTTTCCGATTTGAAGACCTCCGGTCTCTGTTTTACTTCACACAAGAAGCGAATCGGTCCATTGGATATGCAGCCGTAGCTCAACCGGATGAGGTAACCGGATACTTGTAGTTTATCTCTCTGAGTATCGATATACTTCAAACAATTTACATATAAATTTAGGATGATACTTATTCTAATTATAGTTATTTAAAGTACGTGATATATTACTTGCAGAAAACATACTCTTCACACACACGGACATTTAAGTGTTTGCCAATTTTATTTGCCAACGATATGTACACAGAATATTCCATTATGTCTTAGAGCTGAATAATTTGTATATTTTTATAATATGCTATTACCGTGTTATAATATTGTGTTTCTAAATTCAATTCTGGAGACTGTGCATTTCAAAATGAACTACTCAATCATTGTAAGATAATGTCTATTGTTTATGTTTTACATAGATATAGTATTCAATTCATCGTAAGATTTTAATGTGTAATTCATGTTGTTTTTAGATTAGCTATATTTGTTTTTAGGTCTACAAACTCACGTACAATTATCGGACTCATGCCGGCATTCTCAGATTAGCATCCAGCGTATTGGAAATAATGACCGCATTTTTCCCGGAGTCTTTTGACAGCCTTCCCCCTGACCAAGGTCTTTTCGAAGGCCCTATGCCAATGGTACTGGAGTCTTGTTGTGTCAGTGACCTTGTTATACTCTTGAAGGGCAACCAGCGTAACACATCACCAATCGAGTTTGGAGCACACCAAGCCA
The DNA here is from genome assembly GCA_027627225.1 of Congeria kusceri. NCBI lineage: Eukaryota > Metazoa > Mollusca > Bivalvia > Myida > Dreissenidae > Congeria > Congeria kusceri. Next base: position 69,485,205 of record CM051029.1, on the reverse strand, counting down.
TTCTCGGTATTCACATTTGTATTATGTTACTACTTGCTGTAAGTTACTTGTTGCCTTGAATCTTACATAAAAAGGATACCTAAAGAATGAACAGTTATATAGCAGTAATTAACTGTTAAATAATATATGGATGTATATCATTTTCAAAAACTGCCTTAATGTCACAAAATGTTGCTAGACAAAAGAATACATAATATACTCTATGGGTCATGAAATAAATGTCATAATGTAACGAAACCATGTATATTGTTAAATTTGGATTATATTTGTGTATTCCAGTGGTAAATGACGATGCTCGTGAAGCTCTACCCCCGGTCTTAAAATTAGGACTTGTTCTTACTATTTTTGAGGCCAAAGGACTTGAGTTCGATGACGTTCTATTGTATAACTTTTTCACGAATTCGCAGGTAATTTTAAGCGTCTTTTTGTTTTATTTAAATATTACTAAATACAACCCCAGAACTGGAGAGAACCCTTATTAACATTGGCATGAACTTTATTTAAGTTAATTGACCAATAGCCTATACAACACAGTACAATACACGCAACACAACACAAAACATAAAACTGGGATCACCGCCTTGGAAAGGTCAACGCAAAGCATTAGAGTTTTCAACCGGTTATTTAAGTTTACAATTAACTAACCCAATAAAAAGCCTTCGTGTAAACATATAGTGTAGTGTACCGTCAAGAGCAGAGAACTTTGCAGGTTAATCTTAGTTAAATGATTACTTATTTGTATCTGTTATACATTCTCCCTTAATTTATTACATTGTTACCTGTTCAGAGCAAATAACAACCACGGTTAGGAGACTCACAGGACAACTTCGTTAAATTATGTACAAAAATAAAGGCTGTAGGAATTTTTGTAATTTTTGTAATTTTGGTTAGTTTTCTTGTAATTTCTTGAAATGAGGTGGTCCGATGGTTCCGAGATGGTACGGGTGTGCTGAGTTCGCTACTGTTCATGAAACAATAAAATCGAATTTGTAATCGCGACAAAAGCTTTCCAAGATTCAAATACGTCGAACTAGTTTTATAACTTTATTTATATACTGGAAAGGAGATAAATATGCAAGAAATACGTGTCGATGGCGAAATGGGCGACAGAATATAGTACGTACATTGTTGAAGAACTAGTGCGTTTACAGAAAAAAGACCATTGTTTGACCCATTGGAAGTTAATGCCAGCATAAAAACACTGTGCGTATTATTACGGTCTAAAACTAAAGATTTTGTTTTTAAATACAACGTTTAAATGTTCAGAGAATAAATGTAAACATGTTCGTGCTCATAACCATACTTAGCTAATGTCAGCATTACCGGACTACTTCAGCAACACCGGACCACCTCATTCCGAGAGCTTCACAGAAAATTTAACAAAATCAAAATTTATGCAATTTTATATATATATATATACATTTATGCAAATTTTAATGATGCCGATATGAACAGAATGTTAATTTTAATGCATAGCAGCTGTTGCACGCGCGAAAATGGGCAGTACTATAAACTCAGACCGGTAAAACATGTAAGCGCAATGAAACTTTTACAATAATTTCAGTTTATACAAATCCTGCAGTCGTTAATTGTGTATATTATTAACATATTCACCAACAAGTGTTCGATTGCCATTCATAAAAATGAACCATTAAAGGGAGAAAATAATTCAAAATTTGAAAACTATACATAATTTTTACTCCGCCGGACCACCTCGATAGTTACCACTGGACATTTTCTTAACACCTCGAAATGAGGTGGTCCGATGAGTCTCCTAACCGTGACAACGAAATACAAAACTAAAAGTACGTCAGATAGAAAATTGCAATATGGCAACTCCAATTAAAGTAGTTCATTATTATTTACCCGTGTTTAGCCCCTCTGGCCGAAGGCGATCGAGCTTATGTCATGGCGGTTCGTCCGTCGTGCTTGAGTCCGACCGTGCGTGCGTAAACTTTTCCTTTAAAAAATATCTCCTACCAAACTGGTAGGCCGACTTAGATGAAACTTCCAAGAAAAATCTTAAAATCTCTTCCTTAACCTCTGGGTGGATTTTCAAATAACTGCCAAAATGATATTTTGTTGGTCCTCTACTAAAATTGCTCAAAGGGTTTGCTAAGTTGAAAAACATGGCCGCTAGGGTGCAGGCCATTTTCTTTAATTGATATATTGAAAATTTTGAAAATCGTCTTGTCAGAACCCACTGGTTATATTTCGAAATAATTTCATACAAATATTCCTTGGCTGGTTCTCTACCAATTTTTCTCAATTGTATCGCTCCGTTGAAAAAAACATGGCCGTCATGGTTCGTTTTATGGCAATATTGACAACTTTGATAATCTTTTTGTCAGAAACCAGTGATTGGATTTCAAAATAATTTTGCATAAATGGTCCTTGAATAGTCCTCTACCAAAGTTGCTCAAATGATTCCGCTTCGTTGAAAACATGGCCGCCAGGGGGGGCGGGGCCATTTTTCCATATAATTCTATATTAAAAACTTTGAAAGTATTCTTTTCCTGGAACGACTGTTTGGATTTCAAAATAAAGAATACACAAATGTTCCTTGGGTTGTTCTCTACCAAAGTTGCTCAAATGGTTCCGCTCTGTTGAAAAACATGGCTGCCAGGGAGGGGGGTCATTTTTCCTAACATGGGATATTTAAACTTAGAAAATCTTCATTTCAGAAACCACTGCCTAGATTTCAAAATTATTTCACAGATATTTCCCCCCTAGGTGTTGGTTCTGTACCAAAATACTTTGAATTATTTTAATTTGTTAAAAGATCATGGCCGCAGGTGAGCGAGGCCTTTCCTCCTTATATAGCATATCAGAGGCATTTCGCTTCTGACACTCCTTACTTAATAAGTTGTTCGATCTTTACAGGCAATAGTGTGCCTCTTGTGTCGACATTATTTTCTTGGACCCGTTTTCTTGCTTTCTAATATGTGTGGTAAGTAAATGATTAAGACTGTGGTTAGAATACCTATTCCAGGCAACAAAAGAATGGCGCGTCGTCACTGAATACTTGAATCGGCTATCCAACCAAAATGCTGACACTAGAGACACCCATTACAAAAACGTTGTCCAGATTGACCATGGTAAACAAGCTTACGCTTATTTGTATTAACCGTTTGAAGATCATTCTAGTATTGAGATATACAAGTGCATTTATAAGTTGCCTATCTATTTAGATATATTGCCGTTAGCCGACCTACATATATATATTCACAATGTCATGTTTAAAATAAATGTGTTCATCGCAAGAAACATAAAAAAATAAATGTTTATTATTATTATTCAGGAGAAAGAACAAAATATGTATTATTGTGTTATTTAACTATTTGGTTAGTTAAAACAGTCGTATTCCGGCCTGGGAAACTTTCCATATTAAAGAGAACGAAAGTGTAGTATTTGCTGCATTCCTATTGCATATTTAATCGTTATCGATGCACAAATCAATTCATCAGTTTTGTATTCAGATGTACTAAAGGAGACTGATCGCCCCCGACCATTGACATTCGACGCCAACAAACACAAAGTCCTGAACTCGGAGCTTAAGCATTTGTACACGGCACTGACACGGGCTCGTGTGAATGTCTGGATATTTGATGAAGACCGCAAAAACAGGGCGCCCATGTTTGAATTTTTCAAGGCTCGTAAACTAGTGAAGATCTTGGAAGTGCATGAAATAAATGAAACAAGTATGAATCAAATATTATTCAGTTAATATATAATATATTTAGTATACCGTTTGAAACAATCCACACCATTCACTGACTTAAGTCACAAAACATTTAAGTAAACTTGACAAGTGAAAATATAAAACGATGTCTATATATTGACACTATTGTGAGCATACGAACCATGAGCAAATCAATAGCTTGTATTGTATGCTACACTTTTGTCAGATTGAACATAAACTTTTATTTTATGCTAAGTAGTGAAATATAAAAAAATATCAGTGTGCTAAATCCTTATATCACTCACTGTGTTGGACTACTTTTTTAAATGTAAAAAAAATCTCTATAGCATACAAGAAAAGAAAATGTGTTTGTTGATAAACGACAATAATAATTATATATGTATTTGTATTCAGAAGTGTAATTTTGCATCTTTTAATATAAACTATTGTTTGCCGGATTTTTGAATGAAAAATCTACGCTTATAGATTAGCGAAAACCGGTCGGTTGGGCGGGCGGTTGGGCGGTCGGGCGGGCGTTGCGATTTCGTGAACAATTTGCGTTAAAGTTTCGTATTCCTGTCATATTTTCGTAAGTTCTTGGTCAATATTCATGAAACTTTAAAGAAATTTTCCTTCGATGGTCCTCTACGAAACATGTGAAGATGGCCGCCAGAGCTAAAAATAGAATTATGTCTAAGCGTCATTTTCTTCTAAACCTATTGCTAGATTCTCTAATAATTTTTCACAAATGTTTGTTTAGTTTTCCTCTACCAAACTTATTCACATGGTTTCGCCTCCCTGCACAAAAAAGCCACTAGAGCTAAAAATATAATTTGCTTTAAAGTTTTGTATTCCTGTCATATTTTCAAAAGTTCTTGGTCAATTTTTATGAAACTTCACAGAAATATTCCTTGGATGGTTTTCTACCAAACCTGTGAAAATGGTTCCGCTTCACTAAACAAGGTGGCCGCCAGAGTTAAAAATAGAATTATCTCTAAACACCTTTTTCTTCTAAACCTATGGTAGATTTTCAAATAATTTTACACAAATGTTCGTTTAGTTTTCCTCTACCAAAAGTATTCAAATGGTTCCGCCTAACTGAACAGAATTGCCACTAGAGGTAAAAAAATAATTTGCGTTAAAGTTTTGTTTTCCTGTCATATTTTCTAAAGTTCTTGGTCAATCTTTATGAAACATTACAGAAATGTTCCTTGGATGGTCCTCTACCTTCACTGCACAAGATGGCCACCAGAGCTAAAAATAGAAATATTTCTAAACGCCAATTTAATACCAATGTTCGTTTAGTGGTCCTCTACCAAACTTATTCAAATGGTTCCGTCTCATTGCAGAAAATGGCCACTAGAGCTGAAAATAGAATTTGCGTTAAAGTTTTGTATTCCTGTCATATTTTCTAATGTTTTTGATAAATACAAGGAACATTTTCAACGATCTTGCATTTGATCACTATTTTCCAACAAAAAAGATAACATGTCCGGTGGAGAAAAGTTCCTTTGACGGATACTTTGTTAAATGAAATATTATTTCAGTGATTTAATGCCATCTCTCTAGTCCACACTTGTTATGCCCCCGAAGGAGGGCATATAGTAGTTTCACAGTCCGTCTGTGGGTGGGTGCGTGCGTGGGTGCTTGTGTTTTGGGTCCGTCCGTCCAGACGTTGTTTCTGCTCTGTAACTTTTTAATGCCTGGATGGATTTTAATATAACTTCAGATTATTATTCCCAATGAAAATACAATGTGGCGCGTACAACTCCCATGCTCGTCGGTCAAAGTTCAAGGTCATAATTCAAGGTCGAAGGTCATGAGTTTTCGTTTCTGCTTCATAACTTCTAAACGCCTGGATGGATTTTAATATTACTTCAGATTATTATTCCACATGACCAGACGATGTGTCGCGTGCAACTCCCATACTCGTCGGTCAAAGGTCAAGGTCACAATTCAAGGTCAAAAGTCATTAATTTTCGTTTCCACCTCATGACTTCTAAATGCCTGGATAGATTTTAATATAACTTGAGATTATTATTCCCCATGACCAGACAATGTGTCTCGTACAACTCCCATTCTCGTCGGTCAAAGGTCAAGGTCACAATTTAAGGTAAAAGGTCATGATTTTTTGTTTTCGCTCTGTAACTTCTTAACGGCTGGAAGGATTTTAATATAACTTCCGATTATTATTCCCCATGATGAGACAATGTGTCATGTAAAACTCCCATGATGGTTGGTCAAAGGTCAAGGTCACAACTCAAGGTCAAAGGTCAATTATTTGCATACATTTTAGATCATCCACATCAAACTTCCATACTTCTTCACCAGCATTGACTTGTACATGTACCCCATCGGGAAAATAAAAAATCCGGCTCTAATGCGGTTTCCGCATTTCTCTCTTGTTTTTATTTTAAAATATGTGAACCAGTTGTGAGATATTTACATTTTGCCGATCTATGTATAGGTCCATTTAAAAGTCTTAGAGTAAAATAATACGTCCAGACAATTTAGTCGGCTGTAATGAAATAAGTTTTATTTGTTACAAGGTTTCCACGGATCTGTATTTGCTGTACAATCAAGTCCGGAAGATTGGCGGCGACGTGGAGAAGACATGATGAGACACAAAATGTACACAGAGGCTTCTAAGTGTTTCGGATTTAGCGGTGACATAATTATGGAAAAGAGGGCAAAAGCACACGAAAGAGCACGTCTGGTGTGAATTTCTGTATATTGTTGTATACTTTTCGTTCATTTGTTTTATGATAATGAAATGAAACGAAGTTGGTATTGAATAGATAAATGCATACTTATCTAATTGTGTATACACCGTTCAAAACCCTACTATGGCAAGTGAAAACGCTAAATTTGACTTCATCGATTTAATCTGTAAAACGTACGTTGTAGTAATCCCTTTACACCAGGTTAAGTTCGCTTAATGAAGAACTTTGATTTTAAATGTATGTTTATTTACTATTTTCGGAACAATACTTTACCTATTTACCACGACCTACTTACCACGACGTTTGTAGAGAAAAGGCAAATTTCAATTAACGGTCATAATATCGAGGTCCGTGTCAGTGACGTGACCACTACATTCAGAATGCACACGTCTAGTGATGTCATTGATGAAACAAATTCATAATCATCTTGTGTTTGTGACCTGCTTGGAATAAACAAAACCCAAACAAACATACGCATACATACAATATGCTTTTTAAGCATATTTTAATCATATGTAAAGATGTTCAGTGAAATATGTATTGTAACCTGGTACTTCCACTTAACCAAGCCCACATAATAGTTTGCATACAGTATACAATTATATGTTTCGTTTATATACCGTCTATTTTAAGGCATCAGAACTAAAAGACAAACCTATCCAAATGCGACAAGAGTTTCTGTGCGCAGCTGAACTGTACCTCGAATGCAACAAGCCTGTTCATGCTGCACGATGTTTGCAGAATGCTAACGAACTTAAATTGGCAGCCAAGCTGTTCGAAAAAGTTGGACAGGTAAGCATAATAATTACACATATATCATTTGATTTTCTATGAATCCTCTCTACCCGTGCTAAACATCCCGTCTTTTCAAATTTTGTATTACTTACTCTTGTTTTGTGTTGTGTTTTTTTTTTATTCAGTATGAACACGCTGCCAATCTATATCGACGCCTGAACCTTTCCTACGACAGCAGTCGTTTGTACGAGAAGCAAGGCGATTTCAATAAGGCTATCTCAGTTTTATGTGCGAATGGAGTCTTTAAATCTGCTTTAGACACACTTCGAAGATACGAAATGAAAAAAAGAGTAAGTTTTGTTTCCGTTAATGAAATAGCTTTAGTAAATGTGTAGTATATACATGTATTATGCCCAAAGTAAGATTAATAGAACGTGTGATCTTAGTCTTTATTTGGAAACAACACACGAATATGGTATCCATTAGATAAAATATAAAGTTTAATATGTAAACCAAGATTTTGTAACATTGTTTTTCATTCGCTGCAAAAATCTCCGAATTAACATTAAGATATTAGTCACATACTGATAAAGTGCAACGTAAGTAAATTGTAATTGGTTTAACAAACTGAATATAACCATTTATTCCTTTCCAGGATTTTCAATTGAGACAGATGCCAATCCCAGTAAGTTTTGACAACAATCAACAAGATGTTGAATTCACTGAAAACATCATCCAACAGAGGTATGTGGTTTTGGAAGTCTTTAAGTCGCTAAAGAATATAGCCCATTATTAGTAAGTGGTGCTTTATTTGAAAATGATGATTACAAACTCTCCACAGGGCGGCTGAGTTCTATCACCATCGCAGTAAAACAGAGAAGATGATGAAAGCAGTAAACTCGTTTCCCGACATCAACGATCGTATTAAATTTCTTGAGGACAGAGGATATATATCACACGCAGCTGGGTTGCTCGGGATGCAAGTAAGCTTCGCTTTGAAGAATAACAAAGCAATGCTGAACATTTAAATATCATTAATTGATAACGTATACAGATGACAAGATTATAGATATAAAATTCATTCATCCCAAATAAAGAAAAACAAAATGTCATTTTAGATTTTAAAAATTATATTTATGACAATCGACACAAGTTATGTATTTAAAATAATTCAGTACGATAGGTTTGTAAATAATAATAATGATGATGATAATAATAATAATAATAATAATAATAATTAATATAATATAATAATACAATATAATTTAAAATATGTAGGTTCTTTTTCATTTTCCTTGCGTTTTCTTGTAAAATGTATGGAATTGGAACCCGATTTCGTGTACTATATAACGTGTATTGATTGTATAATGGTATCGATATATTACAATGTATTTCATATTCCCAGTAACGTTTGACAAAATTGCACTTTTCTTTTTTCAGATCAGTGTACAGCTGCAGTAGATATGCTGGTTTCACACATAATGTTAGATGAAGCAGTTAAAATGGCCAAAGAAACACTAACAAAGAAAGACATTGGAAAATATATGTTAATAAAATGTCGAATAAACAACTTAAACTCCAGTCATAATCAGGCAGACCTTAACCATCGAATAGCGATGATCGATGAGACAATAGAAATGTTTCAGTCGTGTAAAGATTACGAAGGACTCGGAGCTGCATGTTTACTCAAATTTCAGAACACAGAGGAAACATACGATATTGAACAGGCAATCGATGCATTTGAAGCCGTTGCAAACAAGGCTGGAATAATTGAATGTGCTGATGCAATTGTATCTAGGAAACCTTTGTCCAAATTTGGTATAAATATGTTAATGGGAGCAGTTGAAGATGTGTTTTGTGTGTGTCGTACACTACTTACTCCAACTGATGTGCATCACGTTGGCAAGTTTGTTCAATATGGAGCATTCTATGGGTTCAGTCCATGTTCCGGAGAAACCGTTCGTATCAACCCATATGAGAAACCACTATGTTTGAAGAGTCTAGGGAATTTTAGTGTTTCGTTTGAAAAAAGTAAAGAGGAAGCAGGGAAAGCTATGACTCGTATGTTGCTGTTTGAGAGACTTAAGGTATGGATAGACACATCTAGGAGCGTTATCGAAAACAAACGAAAGGAGTTGATGTTGTGCGAAATTGTCAGAGTAGGATTACCAGGTCAAACAAGAGATGCATTAGAAGTATTGATCCATTATGATGTACTACATATTGAATTGGAATGTAAAGTATTAATTGGCATTTCAATCATCAACCAGTTTCCACATATCATCGAACAATTTACAGATGTGCCTGATAAATATCAAGGATCGATTAGCCTTTGTAGAGACCTAACTATTTTAGGTGGTCATTTAGGCTACACAGCCAGTGATATTACAAACCTTTTGCATGGCATTTCAAACAAAACTGTAGTATACCAGCAGTTGGAAGATTTTCTTAAACGGCAGTGGAATGCAATAAATGCTTCTAATAGTGATACCCTGGTGAAAAATCAAAGTGGAACACAAGAGTTGATGGGAATTGCGTTCAGCTGCTATTTGTTTCGTATACAACTCCTTGAGCAAGAAAGTGGATTAACAGATGTGGCAGGAGGAGGACATGAAATATGTCAACAGAAACAAGCTCGAGATATTGTAATCAGTTCGTTTCAAATGATAATGACTGGCAAAATCTTCGAAGCGGTTGAACATTTCAAAAGTTACTTGCATATGATCAAGCTTGAGGCCTGGTCTGATCCTGAAACAATCATAATTTGGTTTGAATTTTATTGTACAATTGCATCCCTTATTGTTGCTAAACTAGTTGTACAGGAAAAAGGCAATGCTGACATGCCTGTTTTCGTCCTGAAAAATTATATCCACTTGATTCAGTTCGTAGAAGCCTCGTTACCAACAGAACTTAACATCATGGAAAGCTTAAACGAATGCCATCTTAATGCTTTTGGCATTCCAAACAGCCACGAAAAGATGCAAACGCTTTTGACAAATATTACACTCGTTTTGACGGGATTCAAAAGTCAATTTAAGCTCATGGAAATATTAGCAAGTAAATGCGACAAACAACCAGAGATCAATGGCATGGTAGAACGATTAATCATGTTAGGGCTGACTCTTATGTGCAACATAGATAAAACAGTCTTTATTGAAACTCAGTCTTCACTTATGAAGATGCTGACCAGTGTTCCCTTACCGCCTTCAGCTCCATCCAGAATACGAAAAACAGTCGAAACGTTGAATAGTTCAAGAGGAATATCGGATGTCGCACCAATTCTTATGACTTTGTTGGAATCTAGAAGGTTAGGTGAAGAACTTGTAAAATTTACATGGGAAAACTGGGAAACACCATATTCTGTGGAAACTATGAGTCTGCACAGATGACGAAAATGTTTTTGAAATTAGTTGTTAAGTCACGACGCAGCATTGTCTCGTATTAGATGTGGCGGATGAATTCAACAACGTGTGTGGTCCCATGTAATCATTACTATGTATAGGTCAAATATTTGTGAGTAATGGAGCATTGTCATATACATATACAAACATGATAGATACACTTTTAACCGATGGGAATTGTTCGAACTGCTTATGACTGTTTGATGTTTATTTGGAGGCATCGCGAAAATATGAATGTTGAATGCAGTGCGAGAAAAAAACAACATAAATATGCTTACATGATTAGATACATAATACACAGTTACTGTCATGGTATTAACTCGTGGTTATTTTTTCTCCACGTGGTTAGTGTTGCGACATTCTAATTTAGCAATGCACTGTAAGTATTGAACCTATTTTTTTTAATGCAGGTAGTCACCATTAGTGCATTTTTTCCTGTTTCAGATTTTTTGGAGGAAAGATAATTTTTACGAATGTTTGTGGTGAACTAAGTATTCGTATATGAATTGCATTATAATTTTTAAGTGTAAATGTAAACATATTCAATTTGAATAATATTATGTTTTAAAAACTATTATTGCTTTACGAATTTTTAGTTATAATTAAATTAGAACCTATGTATGGCTTTTTCTCAGAAAAAAATAAGCTTTATGAATATTTATAACATATCTGTGTAAAATGAAATAAATACAGATCCTTATAGTTAATGATGAAACTATCGTGATTTGATAAAATGCTGCATTACACTATTTACTATTTTCATGTAGCAAACGTGCATTTGACGGCTGTTTGAAGTGCTACACGAACTCCCATTCAACAATTATTTGATTTATTTCATATGAACAGTTTCAGACAAAGATTAATTTGTGCGACCAAAGTCGTGACATAATGTATAGTCACCCCGCAATTCAGAATAAGTTTTTGTCGGCTTTTATCTGTCTGTCTGTTTTTCGTCGAACATCATCTTTACCCAAAATGGTATGAACGGGTTTACTGAAATTGTTTTGGAAGTTTGAAAATGATCTGAGAGAACAATATAAAATATTATCAATTCTTATCATTTTCGGTCTTTACTTGAACATATTTGTATCAATATTTTAGTTTGTTGCAATGATGTATTTATAGAGGTATCCCCATGAATCTTTTGATGTTATGCTTTTGCTTATGCGAGTAAATTGGTATCCGAAATAGTATTTTGTTTAGATACGTTTCTGGGAGCTTTAAAGCCAGTATTGTCTATGTAAAATCATATGGAAAATCTTGCTTGGTTCACTAGCAAAAAATCAATGATACTGACAATATTTTATGGAAACTCAGCATATGAATTTTTATGTTGCAGGCATTTGCTAATTAAACATGGTCAAATGCGACTATCATAGGTGAAAATTTATTATCACACTTGTTTGAAAGTAATGTATATGTTGTCTTCTACACTATATCGTTATTGCATTATTTTATAAGTAAATTATATATTAAGACAATTTGTGTGTAAATGTTTTGTTTGTTCTTTGTTTGTTTAGTTGAAGAGAAAGTAACACACAAGCCTTCCTTTATAAGTATTATTGTACCTCAACTAAAAAAGAATATATGAGTTTTTTTTACATGCCCCGACGTCGACGTTGGCGTCTGAATTTGGTTAAATGTTGTTTAATTTTTTTATTCTTAAGTTTTATAACTAAAACACTACATAAGTTAATCACTTGAAACTTTGAATATACCTTCGTCATCAAGCCCAGTATAAGGGGGAATGTTTTGACACAGTTATGCCCCTTTTTGACATAGATTGTTTAGTTAACGGTTATATTCAAGTCTTTGACTTCAAAACTTCTTAAGTAATTCACTTGAAACTTGGAATGTTAGATTGTCATCAAATCAAGCATCAGATGCAAACAATTCCATAAATTTGTTTTGTATTTCGACAGAGTTATACTTCTTTTCCTTATAGATTTTCGGAAAGTTTCAGCCTAAAACGTCCGACACTTTCAAATTTTTTAATTAAGGTATTCAATTGAAACTCAGAAAATATCATTGTCATCAACTCCAGCATCAAGTCAACAATCCCTTATTGTATTAATACTTTTTTTTGGGACACAGTTATGCCCTTTCTTTACACAGTTTTCAAAATAATGGTTTGGGCCTAAAATTTCCAAAAAACTTACGGTATTCTTGTCTGACTTGGAAATATCATTGGCATCAACTCCAGTATCAGGTGAAACAATCACTATTAAACAGCTTTTGCATTTTGACACAGTTATGCCATTCTGTTATTAGATTTTCGCAATAACAATTTGGGCCTATACTTTCCAAACAAGATATGGTATTCACTTGAAACTTAAAATAAAACATTTTCATCAAATCCTACTTGGCATACAACAATGCTCATAACTCTGTTTTGTTTTATATAGTTTTACTGGTTGAAGCTTACAGGTGACTTTAAATACTTGTCTATTCTACCTTTGGTACAGATTTTACTAGGGTACCGTTAAGGTGTGCCTCTAATGTTACTAACTTATACAAACAAGTATATGTATCTAGATTGTTTTCCCCTGCCCACTTCAAAACAAATGTCTTGATTGAAATAGTCGAGCGCGCTGTCCTATGACAGCTCTTGTTATTGACAATACTATAACGAGATTTGTTGTTATGTATGAATACGTTCATCGGTCATTACTATTGTATTTTTGTTTTTTATTACCTTGAATTTCTCTTCGATTTGCAAGTCTCATTATCGTTACTTCACAAGCCACACTGTGGTAATCATTTAGTTCTATCTTTTTTACGCTGCACTCATCTATTGTTTATACATCATTGTATTGTACACATACAGATATATGTTTTGAGTGTTTTTCTTTAAACAATTTAAAAGGATATGTCATATAATTATGTAAGACTGTAATCACTAAATGTTTAAATAAAACAGTTGTGTTTTATTTTTAGATTTTAAGCCCTGTTTGTAGCTGAACATGATACATTTACGCTTGTATGGCGTCAGTAAACCAGTCGCCCGTTAGAAGTCTTTACAATGGCAATTTTAGCAGCAAAAGATGACTATAAATTCTGTAACTTGATATATATAAACAATACAGTACTATAGTTCATTGGAATAACCATGACTCAGTGATGTTTGCGTCTTACTCAACCAACAAATAATTTATTCGATTTGTAACGTAAAATAATTTTAGTAAAATTCTTATAACGAACACTTAAGATTTACTGCTCCTTCTATAAGCTTTTGATGACTACCATTAGATAAAATTTTGATGGTTTTGGGTGAAAGGCCGGAACTTTCCAAAGGTGTTATGTTTAATGCTGGTAATGAAATATACTTTATTATGTCACGCCTATTATTACAATATGGGACATATCTTGTCAAAGTATTATGTAAGCGTGTCTGTCTATGTGTTGTGTGCGCATGTTAATTTGTCATTATTTGCCGCTGCAAGGCATTAACGCGTAGCATGTTATTATATCATGTTAAATAGTTATTTAATCAATGTATGGTGTTGATTTGTCCAGACAATGTCTTGTTCTTTTAAGCGCCATGTTTGTCTTGTCAAGTTAAGGTTGTTATGTATCTATTTGTACGTATATCTAAAGTTATTATATGGATAATATACCTTTTTGAGGTCGTTAACGTTAAAGCCCGAGTGAGTAGCACGAGAACTTTAACGCATTTTAAGGGCATCTGCGGACGTTGACGACCGACCAAATGTGTATTCTCGCTCTTATAGATTAACAACATACATCTAGAGTAATAAAACCGATACAAATGGGTAATTTACTATGAAATAATCTTGTTATAGTATAGAGTAACCCAAAATCGCGCAACTGTTTTTAATATATATTACCGGGGCCGCGTTAAGTTGAGATGGAATCACGTTTTTTGACAATAACCGACCGCTTTCTGTTGGTTAACACACACTTAGAACGGACCAAAAACGGACTTTTTATGCTATAATATATAATATTTCATCATTTTAAAAACCGTGTCACCTTGCTTACATTTCAAGTGAATGTGTTAATTTAACGTGTTATTGTGCCGAGCAGACATGTTAATTTGACAATATAAGCTTTAATTTGTTTACACGTTGTTTTATCATGTCTTTAATAAATCCAACTTGTTCAATGAATTGTTGTTCATATGACATGCTCTTAGTGAACCAAATGTAATGGTGCGTACTCACTCAAATGGTGGTTACACGGTAATAAAATTCATTGGCCCAAGTAGGCACGATTATTTTTTTATTGTTTGAGTCTGTTTCTTCCCATCTATTTTTAAATCAATATGAAAATGCTCTCAAGGGAAAGCGAAGCATGACTAGTACCTTATCAATCCAACATGTTTTTATGCTCGTCTGAAAATGTTCAGGGGAGTATATAGTCGCCGCTTTGTCCGTCCGTCTATCCGTCCGTCTGTCCGTCCTTCCGTCCGTTCCGTTGTCTTATCTGGTGTATTTCTCATCAGTATTTCTGACCAGAAATCAATGAAAATTCATGGGAAAATTCAATACCATGAGGTGTGCACTGAACCAGGAGGTTCTGCTTCAATGATTGAGAGTTATGGGACTGTGAAGATTTCTGAATTAAGTATTAAGTGCATAATTTGTGTCCAATCTATTTCTACACAACAACTGGCCAGATTTCCGTTAGACTTTATGGGAAGCTTCATTACCAAGAGGAGGTGTGCACTTAACCAGGACGTTCCGCTTTAGTGATTTTTCTAACAGTTGTGGGTCTTTGAAGTTTCTGAAATGTGCACAATTCTTTTCCGTGCTATTTCTCCGCAACCATTGGTCAGCATACAATGCAAATTGTTTGTGATGCTTCATTATCAAAATGAGGTGTGCACAGTACAGTACTTTCTCTTTCAGTAATTTTCCTTGGAGTTATGGGACTTTGAAGGTTGCTAACAAATTAATGTATAGTGCGCAATTCTTGTTTGGACTGTTTCTCAGCAACTTCTAGCCAGAATTCAATGAAACTTTATGTGAAGCTCCATTACGAACAGATGGTGTTCACTGTACCTAGATGTTCCGCTTCAATGATTTAAAGCTTGACTATTCGAAGAATAGGTGAGATTTCATACTACACCCGGCGTCGGCGTCTGAATTTGGTTCAAGTTTTTATTCAAAAGTCTTGTAACTTCAAAACTACATAAGTTTTTCACTTGAAACTTGGAATATACCTTTATCACCAACTCCAGTATCAAGGGCAACATTCCCCATAACTCTGTTTTGTATTGTGACATTGTTATGCCCCTTTTTCACATAGATTTTCTGGTTAAAGTTTATATTCAAACGTTTTGTAACTTCAAAATTACATAAGTTATTAACTTTATAACTGGAATATACGTTTGTCATCAACTTCAGTGTCAGCGGCAACATTCCCTATAACCCTGTTTCGTATTTTGACAGAGTTATGCCCTTTTCACATAGATTTTCTTGTTAAAGCTTATATTCAACAGTTTTGTAACTGCAGAACTACATAAGTTATTCACTGTATAATTGGAATACACCTTTCTCATCAACTTCAATATCAGGGGCAACATTCCATGTAACTCTGTTTTGTATTTTGACAGAGTTATGACCCTTTTCACTGAGATTTTATTGTTAAAGTTTATATTCACAAATTGTGTTACTGCAGAGCTACATAAGTTATTCACTTGGAAATTGGAATATACCTTTGTCATCACCTCCAGTGTCAGGGGCAACATGCCATGAAACTCTGTTTTGTATTTTTGACAGAGTTATTACCCTTTTTCACTTAGATTTTCTGGTTAAAGTTTATGTTCAAAAGTTCTGAAACTTCAGAACTACATAAGTTATTCACTTGAAAATAGGAACATACCTTTGTCATCAACTCCAGTGTCGGGGCCAACCTCCTTATAACTCTGTTTTGCATTTTGACAGAGTTATGCCCCTGCTTCGCTTAGATTTTATGGTTAAAGTTTATATTTAAAACTCTTATAATTTCAAAACTACTTAAGTTATTAACTACATAAGGTTGAAACTTGAAATAATTTGATGAAATAATTGCCCTTACTCCGTTTTGTATTTCAACAAATACCACTTTGCAAAATATGTATCAACTGATATACTTCGAATAGTCGAGCGCGCTGTCCTCTGACAAATCTTGTTGTTACAGTTATGGGACATATCCACCCACCTTATCAACACCACTGGCAGCCGTGATACATTTACCGTTTAACTCTATACATATGAAAACACGATAATAGTCTGCCGATAGTGATTTATAATATCCGTTTTTTTGTAAATACGACGACTATTTACGACATCTCTGTTTCAAGACCTAACATAGCTTAAAGGCACCAAGAAGGTTAAACATGTTAATTTATACATTAAAAGTTTGATAACAAACATATAAAACAATGCATTATGAGCTAAACACTTATACACCTTTTCATAAAATAAATGGAATTTGAGCAGTTTGAACTTCAGTTTTGGTGTTAGTATTTTCAACGAAATCAACCAAAGTTTCTCGTGTTTTATGTAGAATATCGTACAGCTCGCCGAAGGGTTACTGTGAACAGTCGGATGAAATCCGCATCGCCACGAAATTTGGCAGTAAACGATGCTAGTTTTTGTAAACAGTTTTACTGGGAGGATCAGTGTTTTTGCTATATAACAGTATCCAGCAAACCAAATGTTTCTCTGACGTAGGTTATATACTAACGAAAACACATGCTAAGCAAACTAAGGTTTTAGTGAAGAGTCTAACTTTGGTCATTTTCACTCTTTGTGTGTGCGGCTTTAACAAACAAACTCGTCATTTAAAAAACAAAGGAATGATTCGTTAAAGGTAACTATTCACAACTTAGCAAATTACAATTTCTAAATGTTTGACACAACTTATAAAAAGAAAATGACATTATAAGAACAGAAACGAAAAAACAACAGTGACCTATAAATACACTAGAAATAATGTGTACCTGTTAAATAAACAAGGTTTAAAATGGGTAGATATGAGGGGATCGGATGAATCTTGTCAGGATTGTTTTCTTTGATATTTTGGAAAACATGCATAGCTCTTAAATAAATCGAACACATATTGTCGTGAGCTCGTTTTTGTAATACTGTTCTTCACATAACAGTTTGATTCAATGGTCCAGATGCAATCGATTTTGCAGTGAAGACATTTATCAATAAAAAATTACAACTTTATGCATTTTCACGTAAACGCTGCACTCTCATTGGATAATCCGTCCACGTGACCTGTCATTCATACCCCAATGAACCGGTTGCGGAGGCAAATTACCTCGTTATTATAAATGGCCGCACTACTTTTTCCTTCCGTATTTGCGAAATGACGAAATTGTTTTGCGTGAACCTTTACGATTTTTTCTTTCATTAGCTTTTTGAGAAATGACGTCATTGTTTTGCGCGAATGTTTACTATGCATACACTATCGTTCGTAAACAAAATGACTGATTTATCGATTGCCGTTGTTGCAAACGATGAAATTGCTAACGCATATTGGGATATTTGAATTGTTTTACCAGAAAGTCCGCTATAAAAATGATCAACGGCGTTTTACAATATCTGACGAGATATTAGAAATGCCATTCGACGAAAATGAAACCGAAACTAAAACGGAGATTCATACGGCGTGTATGCATAAATTATGTGTAATTTTCCCAACAGTTCATACACCGATGAAATGCAGAAAATTACTTTTCATTTCTTAATTTAAGAAATCTATTAATTGATCCCTTTAAAAGCACGTTAAAGCTTGTGTAAATAGATCCCCTTATCAGTTTAAACATGCATGACACAAATGATTTCAAATGATATTTCGCATGTATACTAAATAAGCCAAATTTAAACGCATTGGTCAATACAGACAACAGAGGTTATCTCGTCTAAGCGGGATAGTCCAAGTAGTAACGACTAAAGCCGAACCGACCACTGTTTCTGCTACATTTCCACAACACCAATATACGAAACAAACCTTTTTAATTTGTTATTTTCGTTCTCTTATTTACGCGAGTATTTGGTTATAAAGCTAACGACTTGAAAAAAAACAGCAACGTTCAATAAAGGATCGCTTGAAAGGGGCGTATCGACGGCTAATAAGGTATAATATTTTCAAAATACTTCAGCACGCACCTGCTATTCCTGTAGATTTCTGCAAGGAAGACTCAATTGTGTTTCGGAGACGCATTAGAGCTGTGTCTCCTAATTATGCCCCTATCGATGATGGCGGGGTATATTGGTCGGTCGGTCGGTCGTTCGGTCGGTAGACCACTTTTATTACTGCTCACTAAGTTGAACAGTTTTCATCCAATCTTCACCAAACTTAATGAAAATGTTTGTGGGCTTAAAATGTAGGTTAAGTTGGATAATCAGCCAAATCGCCCAGTAATTGTGCAGTTATTGGTCTTTTGAGCCGTTTCCGCTCTCTAAGTCAAACAGTTTTCATCCGATCATCACTAAACTTCATGAAAACGTTTGTAATTACAATACCTAGGTCATATTCAATAATCAGCCACATCGCCTCAGGAATTGTGGAGAAATTACCTGTGAATTATAGGAAAATGTTTATTGGCATAATATCTATGTCAAGTTTGATAATCAGCCAAATTGCTCCATAAATGTTGGAGTTATGGCTCTTGAATTATCTAAAATTAGCCTTTTTAGCCGTTTTCGCTCTCTAAGTCTAACAGTGTTAATCCGATCTTCACCAAACTTGCTAAAATTGTTAGTGGGCATAATATCTCGACCAGGTTTAATTATCAGCCAAATAATGGATTTATGGCCCTTGTCTTATCTAAAATTGGCCTTTTTAGCACTTTCCGCTCCATATGTCCAATTGTTTTTATGAAATCATCACCAAACTTGATATTTTAAAGATTGCTTTTAACATGAGGGGGCAGAGTGCTTTACAAACAGTTCTTGTTGGATTTGCGTCATCGTCTTCATTAATGGCAGTTCAGTGGATGTTTCAACAGTTTTACCTATGTTACACACAAGTGTCATTGCCAAAATGATCAGTCGTTCAATGCCTTCAAACATTGTTATATTTGTTTAACTTGTATTGACCAATGTTGCAATTAAAAGTAAATGATTGCAAAATCGTACGAAACTCAAACATTTTAAACCCTCCTGCATTCTATAGATGTCGCTATGGATCTACTTATGACTAGTTTTGAACCTTTCGATTGCGCCAATATTATTAAGCCTTGTTGGAATCGTTGACTGGATTTGAATTTTCTTCAGAAGGAAGACCGCCAACCAATGGCGAACATCATTTTTTTGATACTTCAAGTACTGTCATATTTCTTTCAGCTTTAGAAGAACCAAATTCTGGAAGAATGTAGAGACCACGTGGCCTTTCCGTTGGGTTTACGGCACATTTATTACAACTGAAAAGTTTGAAACCATAAAAGTTCTCGAAGTACAAGAATCTGTCACTATGTTAGGTTGGTTTTGGCAAACATTGAACAAGTCATCGATACTCTGATGCATATCTCCAGGTTTGCAAGACACATGTTTTAAGACTGAATAAACACCTGCGCACATTTAACAATAACAGCAGTGTTCTCAAAATGTTTTGTTTTTCTAAACGCATTAACGGCTTCGTCAATGCACTGAGTTTTCTCCGACAATTCTCAATTTAATAACTAAGCGGATCCTAATCCATCAAAATCGTCACATGACTCAAACAGTTTGATCATATATTGCCTCTTTAAGAATACCATGTGAAATTCTCCAAGTTTAGTGGATGTATTTTCCTTACAGTAAAAAAGAAATTGGCATTTCATAAGTAAATACATGCCAATCACAGTCTCATCTCCCATCGTTTTTGCCATTATAACAGCTTCATTTGTCATTCCATAGGCGAATAGCAGTTCAGCTGCTTCTTCAATCTTTCCTGTCAATACACAATACAAAAGTATGTCCAAAGCCGTTAATTGCATTGTGACATCACTAATATTTGCTTATTACTAGTACAAACCAATAATTTAGCAAGTTTAAAATGTTATCAGTGTTTATTATCTACACGATCCTACCAGATTCAACCAATATTCGGGCTGCTTGGCTTATGTAGTGTCTGTCTCGAAAAAATTAGACACGGTCGTAGATATTCGTACATTTTATCACCGCACCTTCATCTTTTCCTCATTTTCGTACTTATGGTACAAATTGGACGCCTTCTATATATTGATTTTTCGGTGTAGCTATCTAAGATCACTTTTGATCTAGATGTTTTGTAAATGTAAACCAAAGAAAAGCTAGAATTTTGGTACGATTATTGATAATGCAGCGGTAAAATTGAATACCATCATTCTATTGGGAACTTTATCTTGCGCGGGAGAATTGTAGGGAATGCAAATTACAATACTGGTGTAATGTCAACCAATAATTGTTGCATAATGTTTGGGAATAAAATTTACAGAATTGTTAACATAAGGCCAAAACAAATTGATCAGATGTTTGTCGGATTTGCCGCACCTCAAAATCGTAAATCGAAAAAAAAAGTTTTCTTTTTATTTTTCGCCCGCACCTACAATTTTGCCCCGCATCCGATTTTTTTTAAATGAAGTTTTCATCAACGAGTCTCATTTTACGTTAAACGCCGACTTCGTGGTGTACCCAAATCATAACAAGCAATTGGTACTGATATAGACGTGAATAAGGCACTTTGCGGCGACTGGTTAATGTCCAGAGCACATAATTTATAACCCAGACCTTTACTCTCCAATTGCCAATCTGGCACAGATGCCCTGTGTATTTCGACTCGGCAATTTGTTATCATGTTTTATCAAACTTGTGAAAACACAACGAGCTGTTTGTCAGCATTCATTGACTAATTAAAGATGATTGCTAGCAGGCTTTTGTAATATCAGCAGTTAATTAACAGTTAATTAAAGGATTATCTTGTTGATAAAGGATTTGTGAAATTGGAAGTCTGGATTACGTCAAATGGACTGATTATCGGGTATGTTTACATTTCGGACAGTTTTGACCATGATTTCTTACTTCTAATATCCACACATATAAATTGCTTCTGACATGTCCATTTTATAAATTCAACGTATCTGTTTGGTCTACATTTTGTTCAGCTTTTATATATTAAGGTACATTTAACAAGGCAAGCCAATTCATTATGTTAATTATTAATTTCAATTTATTTTTGGATATATTTTGTTACATCTTGTAGATAGTTTAAGAGTGTATGTTCAAATAAAACATAATTATCCAAGTTTACTGCAATGAACAATTAAGA
The DNA here is from genome assembly GCA_027627225.1 of Congeria kusceri. NCBI lineage: Eukaryota > Metazoa > Mollusca > Bivalvia > Myida > Dreissenidae > Congeria > Congeria kusceri. Next base: position 69,463,417 of record CM051029.1, on the reverse strand, counting down.
AAAATGTTAATATAAAAATCTAAATATACTAATGTTTTTGTTAATGCCATAATGCAGTTAATATACAGCACGGTGACGTATAATTTTATAACAATTAAAACAGTAAGATATAACCATTCCATGACATGCAAACACGCAACGATGTTGCGAGTCTATTTAAAAAATTGGCTAAAAACAAAGAGCCAGTGTGAGTCCTGGTTTACGGTTTAAAATTTTTTGGCGTCCAGTTGTTTCGTCGTGTCATTTAAATACAGATCTTATACTAGTCATTCCTGAATTGTTTTGTGTTTACTGTATGACATTTCATATTCATGTTATTAAACTGTTGGTAGTGAATGACTTGGTGTATCAAATATATATTTTGATAATGACAATTACCTCGTATAAGGTCTACTTTTTTCTAGTTAAGATATGGCTTTTTAGTATTTACTTTAGTATTTACTGTTAATTTAATAGCAGAATCACTAGGACGTGGTCGAAGAAGAAATGGAGAAATTAGTTGCTTAGTTTATTACATATATATTGATTTGGACAACAATTTATGGAACAGAGCAGAAGAAGAAGAAATTATTGACAAGATATCAAGTTATGATTGCGTTTGGGAGTAATTTTTAATCACTATGGGCAAGATAGGATATTTTTTATTTTGCGCTGTTCGCTGGCCTCAAATTTTATCGAAAATGGAAAAAAAAATATTTTAATTTCTTTCGCTCGCTCTATTTTCTTTGGGAAAAAATCCGTAGAACATCTGATCAATTTGTTGTGGCTAAGCGATTAAAATAAAGTTATAAATATATCCTCGACATAGACAATAGAACCGTATATAAGTATGAACAATTATCGCATTGTATGTCATTAACACAATATTATATTCATGCTAGTCTGAGAATGAAATAACTATTTTGTTTAGCCTATATCATCGGCACGCTCTATAAATAGCAATTGTACAATGATCTCATTTATTCTATGACACATTCCAGATCATTGTAAACACATCGCGCGTTTAGCTTCCGTATATTAGCTGTGTTAATATACATGCATCAATTAGAGTCCAAAGAATCATAAACCCGAATATTTTAATAATTGGGGATTGTTTATTTATAAAATTACTGTGTATGTTAATTTGAATTTGAATTGCGGTTGCGTTTTGTAAAAAAATTATTTAGAATTTCACCATTCTATCAACTTCTCCAGTTGTCATTCAATTAAAAAAATAAATATGTAACATATTTCAATAAATCAAATATGGTGAAAAATTTATCGAAATACATCGCAATGTTATTCATGTTACTTTACTTCATTTGCGCAGCCTTAATACACTATTTGTATAACTAATCATACACAGAAACCCTTGATACATCATATTCCTACCAAATCTAATTTTGCCAAAGTCTAGTTAAATTAGATGTTTGTGTTATCAAAAAATGAACGCATCATTATTTCAAATGCACTGACTGTTCACTGAAGATTGCTTTTTATACGAATACACAGTATACATGATTATTTGACTTCGAAATGCTAATATTTTAGATAACGTGCAAATGAGTATTTGCATGAAATAATTCAACAATAAATTAAAATGCAGCAAATAACGGATAGGTGACGAACATGATTCGTTATGTATCTATTCGTTATATGTAATTGGGTAATATAATAAGCATTCAATTGTAATACCAAATGTAACACTTCAAAATAAATATATTTATTTTAACTTTTACTGCAAAGTATGATAGAGCCAAATGTATTGTCAATTTTTTACATTGTTTTGAAATTGTATAAGCTTTTATACAGACAGTTTATCCAAATCAACCATCCAAATATTTATATCATATTATACTCATATATAACTAAAGACGTATGTTAAATGTTTGCATATTTGAATTGGTTATCATTTTTAAAATCCTAAAAAAATAAAAGGCTGAACATTTTAAATGTTGCGTATTTTATTGGCAATCTGTAAAGCAAGCTGTTGAAAAAAAAAAAAAAGCAGCGTTTGTATTACCCTGGTTGCCATGGCTTTTCTAAGCAAATGATAATCGACGACGTATTTGTTTGCGAGTATGTATACATGTAGGTCAACTTCTGTCATGCTATAAGCATGACCATTACCATTACGCATCTAAATATTTTGTATACCCATATTAATAGATAAAAACATTTGCAACTCTTTCAACCTCATTTCTAAAATATGGTTTAACTACCGCAAAAGCAGATACATTTAAAGCAAAGCTGGCCATTAACAAAAAACTAAAATATCATACCAATGGATCAGTTTTTCCTCCACGTCGGAAGTATAATTGGCTCTTTTTCCAATGCATCTACAAAGGAAGGTGGCGCCAGTGATTACAGGCCGTGTATTTGAATTTCACAAACAAACGAGGCGGTTTTTATTTGCTTATAACATAATTTTTTGAAGAACGGTGTAGTATCTTTTGATAAAATCATTATCATCAATAAAATTCGCAGCATAAGAATGTGTCTGCATTTCAAACATACCCTACCATATTCCTATTAAAATTTAGTCTAGTGATTCTAATAGAGGCCACCTTTTGTTTGTAGTGTGCATACTTTGCGAAAACATTTTCCACAATGTCAGCGAGATTTGATAAATGAGAACGACAGGTTGCAGTTCCAAATGGTATTTATGATTGTAAAAAATAAGCTAAATAAATGCAAGAAGAATTATTCCGTGTAACATTTTCGGTGTTAATAGCCATTGTAAATCGTTTAAAAACAGCATATCGTAAAGCAAGACTGAAAACAAATCTTACAAAAAATGATAGGTTACAGCTCTAACGATAGGTTGCAGATCCGAATAATCAATAATTGTGTAAGCCATTCTATATATCTAGCTAAAAGTATATAGTACGCTAAGAAACCTACTTTTCGAATCCATAACGGTAGATACATTCTAATAAAGATGCATTGAAACCTTAATTTTAGTCATACCTGCACGTTAAATTTAAATTACATAAAAAATGTGCATTCTGTTAAACACGTACGTGGTTTCCGTTTCCAACATGATATATGTTCTGTGTGTGTAATTTTAATCATGTAATTTATAAGTAGATTACTTTCAGTACCATACAATGAATGTACTTTCTTTTAGACATGCGCTAAATGGGGAACCATACAGAATTACAGAATGATGTTGAAAACTGTTTATCGACAGGACGAACAATCGCAATCAGTATTAAAAGTAAAGGTGTCAATGTGCCGATACTTACATTATCATTTACATGGAAATTTTTATTCATAAATTCGCTAATTGCTATACCACACCAAAAGTGTTCATTTTTAACTTATATTTCCTATAACAGACCGCCGGACCAATTGTCCTTGTCACTGCACCGAATATTTAACCTGTTAAAATACTACTACTACTACTACTACTACTACTACTGCTACTACTACTACTACTACTACTACTACTACTACTACTACTACTACTACTACTACTACTACAACTACTACTTCTACTACTACTACTACTACTACTACTACTACTACTACTACTACTACTACTACTTACTATTACTACTACTACTACTACTACTACTACTACTACTACTGATGCTAAAAATAATGCTAATAATAATAAAATAATAATATTTTTTATAATTTTTCAGTGATTTGTAAGTAAATATCAGTGAAAAATATGTAATTCACTGGTTTAAAACATTGAAATTACCATTCTGGAAGTTCACTGGTTCCAGATTTATTACATTAAATGAAACGGACCGTCAAATTGTGAAATAACGTCTTTATTTTGACGTCATGATGTCCAGTGAGATTGTAAAAATAAACCTAATTAGATAGCTATTAAAATGTAAAAATTCGGTGGGAAAAAAGCATAAAATAAAAAGAAAATTGATGAGTTCGGTGTAAGATTGTATTTTTATTTCACTCGTGATCATTGAAAAGAGATATTTCACTTTAAGCTGAGCCACTCGTGAAAATTATCATTTTCTGTTAACACTCGTGAAATAAAATACGATCTTACGCCGAAATCAAATATCCTCTATTATCAGTGCATTGTATTTAAATGTTGGGATGTATAATAAATGTAGTACTATTACAGGTGTTCTGGAGTGGGAAATTCAAGGGCGAAATGTGCGCTATTTGTGCACCACACGAGAGTGCATCGACGACCCACGTGCAAATACTTAAGAAAGTAAAATGAAATAACAATACCGAAACAAAAATAACTAAACATGTAGAAGACACTCCTCTCCGCTATTTGCATGCGCTTCAAACAGCGAAAAGAAGTTATATTTATATTGAAACTCTGTATTGTGTTTTTAAGTTAAAAAGCAATAGGTGTATTTTCTTTGGTTTAAAAAAGGATAGACTTCAAAGGAAATGCATACTATAATTATAGTGCCAGTTAAAATGGATTGAAATGCACGCATTCACTTTTTTTTCAATGAAATGAGTTTTTGTTCATAAAATGTTCGCCATATTGGATTATCACACGAAATGAAAATTATTGTTATATATTTTCTGTTTGATGCATTTGGGAACATCGTACTTCATTACATTAATGATCATGCCCACTAGAACCGTTTAATACGTAAGAGTATCATTCATTTATTTTACTGAAACAGTATTACAATAGACACAGTATTGCAATTGGCACAGTGGTTTAAAGGATTATGAATACCATTTCTGAATATAGTGCACCCAACTCGATTTGAAATCTGCATGCATACCACATGTATGTAGACAAAACAATTGTGTTGCATTAATTTCAGCTCATGATTGTGTCAAACATAGTAAAGGAAAAAATTGTGTAATATTATCTCGTTAGTATAGTTAACTAAAAGTATTTGACAGTTTTTATTATTAAGCAGGTTTTCCGAAGGAAAACTAACCAGGTTGAATTGGCGAATGTCGGCTCGTAAACAGAGCGCAACTCCTCCTAAATATCACGGGATTTTGAACAAACTTATGGCAGAATTGATTGTGGCCCTTTGTTTATTTTACACCTATGTAATATATAGTAAACCTTTTTTTCCGAGAGCAACTCCTACTACTATCAAAGGATTTCGACCAAACTTTAGCAGAAATATTGCCACCATGTGCCCAGCGCATAATGTCGGGGTTTCAGGATTCGATCATTTTGGGCGTAATTATGGTCCTTTTTTATTTTTCGCATACTAGTACAAATGACAACATGTGATATATGTCAAACAAAACAACACACACAGATTGGAACAGATTTTATCATTGTGGTAACATTTTCTGAAACCCCTAAAGATACATGGTTCAGACATGAAAGTTCATTTTTTATTGACATTGACCTTTAAATGTGACCTTGACCTTGAACCTAGAGCGCTGGTTCCTGTGTACAACGCATACTCTTACAATGTTGACTTTGTGCCAATTCCTCTTTGCCTGTAGAATATATGACTCAGAATTATTTTTTAACTTTAAACTCAAAATGTGATCTTAAGATTTAAGTTATAGGCTCACTTCATACACATGACACACCGTCTTGTTATGGTAATCATTTCTGCCAAATTATTTGAAAATCCCTGCATGCATGACAATATTATGCTCTGGACAACTATTTCACATTGAGTAGTGATTTTGACCTTTCAGCTACAGACCTGGTTCTTGCTCTTAATACGCCGTCCCATAGTGCTGATCACTTCGGCCAAGTAGCTTGAAAATCTTTTCATCATACAAAACTATGGTCCGGACAAAGTCTATGGATCCCATGCTTATATTTTATATTCTGACCTTTCAGTATGACCTTGGACAAAATGAGTCTAAGGAAAACGTCAATGGCTTTAATTCTAATATTAGACTTTTTACCTTAAAGAGAACTGTATAATTTTTTACAAAAAGTATGATGTAAAACTTTCCATTTATTCTAATGATGTCAGTATATTTTAAAAATAATATTATATTAGATGTTGAAAAAAACTTACGTTCAGATATGCGTATTTAGAAAGAAACTTGAAACTAAAATAATACTTCGCTGCGCAGCAAACTATTATATACATGTATATACAGCGTCTAGAGAAGTCAGATTGATTGTTAGCGCATGCTCAGTTCTTACTTTCTCATTCAAAACCGAATGTAGCCATTGCTGTAGAATAAAGGAGTCTGTATCGGCAGAGAATATAAGTTTGCATTTTTCGATAAAAGAAATCGTTTTTGTCAATGTTGACGGTTTTTATGTTATGTAAAACGGGCTTTTGTATGTGAGTAACGAACAAGACCTGAAATCTAAAAAAAAATAATCGTACAGTCCCTGTTTAAAATTTAACCTTGAGCATAGACCTAGGGACCTGGTTCTTGCACATGACACATCTCCCCATAAAGGTTATCACTTCTGCCAATTTATTTGAAAATCCTGGATGGACTAATGCTCCGGAGAAAGCTCACGGTTTTAATTCTTATATTTAAGTGTGACCTTGACATTGAACCTGGTTTTTGCATAAAGGCCCTGTCACACTGTAGCGAATTTGAGCTACAAGTTCTGGCGAGATGTTACCGTTTAAAATTCTCGCCGCTTCTTGGCGACTTATTATTCTCGTACACATGTCGAAGACATGTCGAAGGAATCTCGCGCACTCTCAAACACACTCAAACACGTTCCGTAGATTAGTCTTCCCTTGTCGTAGCGTTTCGCCGTATATTATCATTCTACGACATAATACGAGTTTGCTGCGAGTTTGGGAGACTTGCCTACAATATCTGCTGTTCCGTTTCTCGAAAAATGTCTTCAGAAACTCGTACTCATGTCCTTACAAGTCGTACAGACTCGTCTACACTTATACATCCTCGAGGACAAGTCTTCAGTTGTCGAAAAGATATGGTATGCTTACCTCGGCTGAACCTCTGATAAAATGTAGTTATCGTGCTTGTGTCATGTAATTGTCGTGTCAAGGTTGAAGATAACTCGAAACAATTCCGCGACAAACTCGTCCACTTTACGGCGACTTGTAACTCTCCGGGACTCTTACAATACTCGAAGCTTAAATTCGCCACATTGTGACAGAGCCTTAAGAAACACCATTGTTCAGTGTTTATCACTTCTGCTGATTTATTTGAAAATTCTTCAATCCTGGATAAAGTCATTATCAGCACAAGAATCTTAACATACGTACATACATATGTATGAATATGTACGTACCCATGGACAGCACATAATTGATGGTGGAGGCATAAAAACGAATGTTTCAAAATGTTGACATAAAGCTTTGTTACAAACTAGTAATAATAATAGTAGAGGAATACATCCATAGGTAATAGCATTGGCTATACAAATGTAGTAGACATTAACATCCAATACAAGATGAAAAAAAATTAATACAATGTGAACCCTGATTTAGTTTGTTACAAAAGACCAAATTTATTGAAAGTGAGCATCATGGTTAACCTTGACACCAGTATCACAGATGAATTGCAACTTACAATACTGTCCTTGTAATTACTGATATGATAAGAAATCATATAAAATCTTCAACTGTCTTTAAAATACAAAGAACCTATTTGTTTTGTTTATCCTGGCAGAACTCCGTGTGTCTACTGCACAAAACCAATCATGAGAAGAGTGAACCCAGTTCAGGATTTGAACTACAACGACAACTACCATGCACGGCAAGAGTCCCCCTACTCAGTTAAACTCCCTACAATTTTTTATCAGACACATATTATTTTTATACAAAATCTTCATTCACTTTGATAATAACATCACTATTACAAAGCCTTTTTCTACCGACTTTTATGTAATGAATCACCTCATTTTTGACCACAAAAAAAACATTTTGTAAATCTTAAACTAGATAACATGATGGAGAACAATTTGATCGGATGAAAAATGTATCTCATAGAATACTATTTAGTTTGTTTTTAATAATTTGACATGATAACCTCAACTTAACCAAACAATGACCATTTTATTATATGATAATGGATTCATCAAAGACATTATTCTTACAGTTTCATGGTGATCGATCCAGACAACTATAACCACTTAGTGTGACGAAACACTTTTCAACGTGATATAAACTGAAACTATTGTGACTTGTCACATGTCTGATTATTGGAATGTTTCAGATTGAAACACAACATTCAATAAATTAATGGTTCAAGCAAACACTCATGTCTTTGAAGCACTATGTTACTCTCAACAAACATAATATATTATTTCCTAAGGCTCCTCAAGCATCAATAAACCAGATATACATCCTCTTTAAGCACCGACAACATTATCAAGGACAGATAACAATCATAAAATCACGGAACAACATAAATAAACAATATTTGGCAATATTTACAGAAACTAACTGTAGGAGGATAATAAAATATTTTTGCTCGTTTGCTGTTTACAAAGTCAATGGCAATTTAACCTGGCATGCCCTTAACTAACTTGGCATGCCCTTAACTAACTTGGCATGCCCTTAACTAAGTTTCAGTTATAATGTTGAAAGCAACATGTTGATAATATACTGTGCCACTTACGACAAATAACAGACAATAATTACAATTTCTTATGGTTTCATCATTTTACAGTGTTCTGATTGGCTGAAATACATCAGGTGACAGACTTTTATTTTTCAATAAAGTCTCTATTAATGTTCATGAGGGACTACTTTTTGTTGTTGTTTACATGCAGTGCTGTCACACAAAAAAACACACACATATAGAAATACAGTTTAACAGATTTATTCTCATTTATACATAGCATTGTCAAAAAAAGAATAAAATAATAACTAAATCAATTTATTAATAATAAAATATAAACATGTAAAAGGTATGTTGTTTGTTTCTTTTTGCCTTTTTGATGAGCATTATGCATGAAAGAAAAGAAAGATCATAGAGAGCAAATTCAACACAAACATACAAAATACTTTTTGGATTAAAATATTTAATATTTATAATTAAATTTATATGTATATGTATCAAAAGCGGAAAACAAATGAAATTTAACAAACACTAACATAAAAATGCAAACATTTTAAGATTAGAACGGTTTAGAAACAACAGGTTTCAGCCATCCAGTTGAACAAACGAATCACATGTTTTGGACAAAGAAGTTACCGGAAAACCAAGCGAGCATGGTATGCAGTCATCCCGTGGAGCTTGCAAAAAAATACAACAAGAACACCTCGAAACATGATCGAGCTGCATCAAATTGTCATCTCTAAGAGCTGAATGTCCCATTTATCATTGTAAAAATCCCATTTTCAAGTACGCAAATTACTGGCCAGCTGCGAAGCTCGAAACATTCCTGAAAATAGACTCACGTTGGTCAATTAAGCATAATCCAAGGATGGTTTGCACAAAGTTCACCCGTTCATTTTCTCCAACATTTATCCATTCACATTGCACGACAGGGCGAAGTTAATCTGTATCTTGTACATCCAGTTTGTGGCGAATCGTTTTAACACACAGTGGCGAATCGTTGTCATCCGCTGGCGAATCGTCATTTAACTGTGGCAAATCGTTATGTGTCGAATCGTTATTGTGGTGAATCATTACAATTCTATCACAATGGGCTTGGAGTTTCATCAGCAGCTGAAGCAAAAAAAGTTGAAAAAGAATGAACGAATTGTCATTTACTAGTTGCTTTGACTAAAACAATTAAATTTTCTTCATGTTCATAGTTCTATGCAAATAAGAGGCATAACAATTTGACCTTTGCAATTTGTGTCACACAGGTGATGAAAAGCAAAGTACTAAGGTACTGTGGTAAATGTAGTGTTTGAGTAGTTTCCCCTGTCTGGAGAATATGTGGAGAGTAGCTTCCCCTGTCTAGAACGCTGGTGACGTCACACAAAGCGAGTGCAGAAATCTTCACTTTTGCACAGACCTTCTCCTTGACCAGACGCATGTTCTACTAGGCTCCAGCCGTCCAGAGTATAACTACTCTATTTATAGTAAGTGCACATTTATTTTGCCGAATTTCTTACACAAAACGTTTCAACACGAAGTGCAAAATAATGTGGTGTTGAAATATTTGCTCACTTCGTGGTTTTAAAATGGGTGTAAACATTGACTAACATCGAGGGCCTGACAGGTCGTTTTAAAGAAAGAAATAAAACAGCCCGACAATATGCCACTTAGTTCTGTGAAAGTTTGGTCGAAATAATTTGAGAAATGTAGGAGATGTTGCGCTCTGAAAAGACTGTACACTATATATTGCATACAGTGGAATCACTAATTTTCGCGGAGGTCTAATAATTTAAAACGCCCCCCCCCCCCCCTCCCGGAGATTACACATTCAACCATGGACTCAAGTTCTGTAAGCAGCGGAAATGGAACTCGAGCCAGACACTGGACCTCTACCTACCTCCCTCCTGCCTAGGTGGAAGTGACTGTGGTTTGGATAGTTGTCAAGTTGAGGATTGCAACCCAAGGTAAGATGACATTGATGTCAACAATAGTTGATGTCTTAATGACATGGCGACTACATTATACATTAGAGCTGCAATGATACTTTTGATGCATCGATTTATCATTAGTAAATGACCCAATTCAATTGTAGAATAAGACACTACAGCAACCAATTTCGATTTGATTCTCTGTTATATATTTATACAGAAATTGTCATAACATTATGGTGTTTGTGTAGATATATCATGTAAATTGATCGTGGCATCATGGTTGCTGTTTTATTTAACTAGTTGCGAAACATTTTACGATGCTTTCTCATTGTTCTTATTTATATTGATATATAAGGCACATAATTGACAGAAACCTATACAATACAAAAGAAAAATGAATCGAATTGTAATGTTCCACTAAATAATGTTTGAAATGAAAATCGAATCAAATTGAGACATGGCTAAATCGCTGCAGCTCTATTATACATTGTAGCATGATTTTTATTGTGTGAGGTATTTTGCTCAGTCATTTAAGAATTGGAACGCTCTTTTCGGCGCTTCACCGTAGTACGAAGATGACTGGACGTTGGGATTGTCAGCATACTTTTGGCCGGCTTTTTTTTGTTTTTAGCTAACCACGGGTTTTACATGAACAACATGTGCATGCTAAATTTAAAATATAATACGTGTGTATGTCTCGTAAACAGTACAATTCGGATAGGCGTTTCAGATTTGCGTTGTCATATCGTAGTTTGATATTAATTAAATGTATGGTTGTTAACAACAATGAAAATGGTGAGCAAATTACGTTTGGTGTTTGAGATCGCGAAAATACACTAGTGTATACATTTATACTATATACTATACATACATGAATGAATTTACGGTCCGGCAAATTTGATTTCGCTCCGGCAAGTTTTCAGAGGCTGTCGGACCGAATGTCTAACACTTTTTTGAGCTTTCGGGAAGTCTGCAAAACTTTTGTGATTCGATTGTGCTCAGGTAGCTAATAAAAGAAGAATGAAGAAACTAAATAATGTTGATTCCACGTGACAAGTACCTTTAGTGCTATAGCTTACAACACCCATGGTGTTCTGTCCAACAAATCACATAGATTCAAATTACCACAGAGTTACATGTTTTCTCACTGGTCAATTTAACACTTGTTCAGCTTTTTTTTTTTCTTCTCTAAATGATTTTTATACATTGTTTACAACACGTACCACTAAGGTAGGGGAGTGAGAATGAAAAAAACACATTATGATTAGTGTGCTTTTTTATTAATCAAACGCAAATAAAACCGACCGAGCAACATAGCATACAATTTTACAGATATTTTTACATCTGCTATTCACGATATTTGAAACATAATGACATTTACATAACAGTGAAACAACAATAATTATAGCAATGAAAAACAAAAACATTACTATTGCAATAGTTGCGAACGAAATAAGAAACCTGATTAAACATAAAATACTAAAGCATTTAATAACGAAGGACCACTGTTAAATAAAACAATTTAAAGCATTAAACAATAAAAGGAAGAGTCAATTAAAGTTATCCTAATAGCAAAGATAATTTAACTGTATTAACAAAAGTGAAATTCAAATACACCTGAGATAAGTTATCCAGGTATTATTTTTACAAGTCATTTGGTCCTCTCCAAATTACCAAAGCAGTTGTTAGTCAATTGCGTAACGTAACTTCGGATAATAATTGAAATCTACACGCATCTGATTATTGCAAAGACATTTGTTTGTCAAATGTTATCATATATGGATACGCATTTGATAATTTGAAAAAAATATTGATTGTCAAAATGTTTTCATATAACCATCAGCACCTTGAAATAAAAAAAAAATCAATGGAACGATGACTGCATATGCCTAAAATGTCACCTGGTTATAATGTATGCAAACTTACATAATTGATTCGAAGCGTCGTGATGTAGACGCTGCTTCGACCGATTAAATTGTTTAATGTTAAGCGCCCACTATAGTGCAGATGCAAACATGACTTTCCATAAAACAACTCTTAATACGAGTCTCATGAATTATCGACCACAAATAAATGTTTGTTAAACATGACCTAAATAAATACATTTTATATGACCACACGAGAAGCGCATTATATGAGAATAAGGCTCGTCACAGGATGTGACGTATGCACACGAAGCATGTGCTTGTCAGAGGAAGGCAACACAATGTCAATGTAAAATATTATGCCCTGGACAAATATCTGTAGATTTCAGCAACATAGCTGCTTGTTGTTGTGACACACTTCCTCATAATGATCTTCATTCACAGGAAGTTATTACATTCCTTACATGTTGGTAAAAATAATGCTTCCTACAAAAAGTTTTTTTAATATTTGACCTTTAAGTGTAACCTTGGACCCACAGACTTTGACCGAGGAGCATGTAAGTGGTACGTGACACATCGTCAGGTCATAGGAAAAATAATATTAAAATCCTTCCAGGCTTTTGGAAGTTATAGAGCAGAAACAAAATTCCTTGACCTTTGACCTTGAATTGTGATTTTGACCTTTGAAGGACCATGGGAGATGTAAACGACACATCGCCTGGTCAGGGAAAATAATAATCTGAAGTAATATTAAAATACTTCCAGACGTTTAGAAGTTTAGAAGTTAGCGTAAAGAAACAGAAATCCTTGACCTTTGACCTTGAATTGTAACCTTGACCTTTGACAAACGAGCATGGGAGTTGTATGCGATACATTGCCTGGTCATGAAGAATACCTAATAATCTCAAGTAATATTTAAATCCCGCCAGACGTTTAGAAGCTATGGAGTGGAAACAAAAATAATTGCTTTTGACCTTGAATTGTGACCTAGATCTTTGATCACGGGAGTTGTACGTGACACATCGTCTGGTCATGGGGAATAATAATCTTAAGTTATAATAAAATCCTTCCAGGCGTTTAGAAGTTATGGAGCGGAAACTAAAATCCATGACCGCTGGCCTGGAATTGTGACCTTGACCGTTGACCGGCGAGCATGAGAGTTGTACGCGCCACATCGTAAGTTTGCCTATTAAATGGCCCAGAGACATGACTGCTGATCCCACATGACCATTATCGAACCTCACATGTTTTATTTAGTCCAATTATCTGATCATGTTTCAAGCGCTGAACTGATAGGAAACGAGGCTCCTATTTCACTAACAAGGTTTCCATGTTAATATACGTAGTGACTAGTGACCTATGTGTTTATCTTTTTATGAAACTTAACAAAGATGTATAAATGTCTTCAATTTTACAACGTCTGTGGTACGTTAGATGGAAATCGCCGTTTGGAATTTTTTTTTAGGAAAATGAGAACAGTACGACAAATATAAGTGAGCTATAAAGCTTAAAAAAATATAATCTTTGTTCTGTAAATGACTGATGCCTATGCTACATACATGTTTAAATTATACACTGAGATCAGTATTATTTTAATATATATGTTGGACAGTATCTAATAAAATAAATAGTCAAGATGTTGAATAAACGTGTTAAACAATAACTATACTTGAACGTTATAATATAGAAGACTTACAAGAACTGTTTCAACAATCAAAACAGACTACCAACTAAAGACATCGTAAGTGCACTTAATCATAATTAAACACACTTCAAAGATTTCAAATAACACAATAACAAATCATTATACGTCAATTACAACTAGTTCAGAATTGATCCAAAAATATATGACCAATATTAATGAACCAAGTATAGACACATCGATTTTAGAATATAAATTATATCCCACTTTTCACAAACATCCCAAAATAATTACAAGAGGGACATGATGGCCCAAAGCGCTCGCCTGAGAACTGGTACAGATTAAGACCATACTGTTGTGACAGGTTTGAAAATTAAGGTATCTGAATAATACGCAGTGGGGGTAGGATCAATTTTGATTTAAAACATCGGTAAGTGCGATGGGCTAACTAAAGTATGAGTTGGGTAGTGATGTGCGTTTTTTTGCTAACGGTTCTCAAATCATTCTTCTCGATACTCTTACCTAACCCTTTTTCATTAAGTCATTGACAATTCTGGAAAATGCAGAAACAGTAGATTTTGCTGTCTTTTTCGCAAACAGTTTTGGAAAACTAGTTGAAATGCGATAATTGCGATGGCTGTGCTATAAAGTAAAGTTTTGCTTTTTCTTTGATAATTTTCTTTCCAATGATGATAAATGATGTTGATGCAGGCTCTGAATACATCAAAGTTGCATGTAAAATAACTGCATGCAAGTCTTGCAACTGTTGGAAATCAAATTTTATCAATCAATTTTTATGGTGATGCGCAAACTGTGCAAGTTTGGTAAACATTTAATCAAAAATCGTGTGTGCAAGCCAATCATTGATAACTTGTTGATGTTTTTGCAAACACAAGGGGCAATTACTCTGGTGTTTCTGGCCCGATCATGCTTATTTTCTACTTCACCTGTAGTCTTATGTTCATAGACAAACTGTACACGATTGGTAAAGATTTGATGAAAAATGAAGTCTCTATCCTAAATAATGTCCATTTTTGCATATTTTTTCACAAACAAAGGGCAATAACTCTGGTGTTTCTGGTCCGATCTTGTTTATATTCGACATCAACTGTAATCTCATTGTAATAGACAAACTGTGCAATATTGGTGAAGATTGGATGAAAAATGTCTCTCTCTATCCTGAATAATGTCAATTTTTGTATATTTTTTAAATAAACAAAGGGCAATAACTCTGGTGTTTGAAACACGATCTGGCCCGTTTTGGACGTCTGCTGAGATCTGATGGTCTTACACAAACTTTGAAAGTTTGGTTAAGATTGGATGGAAAATAAAGTCTAAACGTTGAAAAGGGGCACTTTTGCACTTTTTTTGCATTAAAAAGGGGCAATAACTCTGGTGTTCCTAGTCCGTTTTGGCACATTATCGAACTCGTGTATGGTCTTACACAAACTTTGCAAGGTAGGTCAAGAGTGAATAAAAATTTGGTCTTTATCGCGATAACGGTCCAAATAGTTTACGGCACCTTGACGACGGACGATAGACGACGGACGACGCCGGAGAGGTACTGAACATTTGTATTTCCCATTCCCGTTTGCACACATATTCCTGACAACAATGCTAAACCTGATCGGACAATCTTAATATACATCTCAAAAACGTAATCGTTATGCACATAAAAAGACAATTCCCATACAAACATATTTTTTCATCGTACACATACCGGTAAGCGATTTCCTATGGAACTACAAATAATATACAACCCACACAATGATGATTGAACAGACAAGAAACTACGAAATATATGTGAAAATACTTGGAGTTACACTTATGTATCACAGGGCATAGTTATTTTAACGCTTCTTTTTGAATCTCCTCTTCTTCCTTCCTTTACTTGGCGCCACTTTAGGTTCCTCAACGACCGGCTGAATATCGTCCAATTAATCATCCCAGATTTCGGTTTTCGGAATGTTTGTTGCTGCGGTCTGTTTAGCTCTCTCTTCTTTATTATTTTGTTTAATGTGTAATACTCATGTATGAATCAATACAAAGCTGAATATGAACATGATCATTTTAGTTGTTATGATAGGTTCGCATATCCGCTAATATTGTTTATTTCATGGACGTGTGTAAAAATTAATTTCGAAAAATCGCACATTATTTTAGAAGAAAAGATACTAAAGGAGCACTTATGTTTTTACTGTACGTTTCTTAATAAGGCACGTATTAAATCTAAAGTGATAGTTTCGTCGGGGGTTTAGTTTGTGGCATCAATCGGGTAAAAATAGTAATCCAATTTCAATTTAGAAAAAAAACAACATGTGTCCAAAGGACACTGATGCCCCCACATTCCGCCTTCGGTTGTCACAAAACCCTATGCAATTACTATACCAAGGTGCACAAGATCACATGCTGATGAATGTGTCTATAAAGTTTCATCGCTTTAGCAATTATACTTTCCGGGTTACACGCGATACAGTTCAAAATTATCATTTTTGCTAAACTAGAAATGTGTCCACAGACACGCATGCCCACACCTATGCAGCCATTTATACATGGTGCCGCTTTTTCTGTATGCTTACAAATAATTTTTCAAAAAGAGAATTGTACTTTTGTATCTTACTTTTTGCTTATGTATTCTCTTATTGTGTGAAGTAATTTGGATATCACAAAATAGTTTTAGTCCTGACAAAAAATCAATAAAGGGTAGTAATTAAAACTTTAAGGCAATTATAAGTTATGGTTCTTGTATGATTCACTTACTCTTGCTATCTTAAATAATTCTGTGCAAAATCAACAAAATGCCTTTTATCATTTCTGAATTATGCTTTGCACACTCCTGAATTAAGGGAAGTAATTCAATAACTTCACAAGTCAATCGTGAATGCAACACATCATCTCGTGAGTGTGATCATTTCTGCCAATTCGTCTGAAAATACCTGCATGCATGACAATATTATGGCCTGGAAAATTATTTGACCTTTGACATTGATTAATGACCATGACCTTTCAGCTACAGACCTGGTTCTTGAACGCCACATGCAGTCTCATAATGCTTACCACTTCTGCAAAGTTATTTGAAAATTGTTCATGCTGGACAAAATTATGCTCCAGACAGAATCCATGGACTTGATTCTTATACTTGACATTTGACCTTTAAGTGGCCTTGACCTTGGGCCTAGTTTTTGCGGGTGGCACATCGTCTTATAATGGTTAACACTTCTGCCAAGTTATTTGAAAATCCTTCAATGCTGGACAGAGTTATTGCCTTGACAAGAATCTTGACATATATACATATACTTGACCTTAAAGTGTGACCTTGACCTTGGATGAAGGCCACCTGGTTCTTGCATGCGACACCGCCCCATAATGCTTATCACTTATACCAAGTTGTTTGAAAATCCTTCCTTACTGGACATTATGTCCCGGAAATGGTCTACGGCTTAAAATCTTATATATGACCTTTGACCTTTTAGTGTGACCTTGACATTATACAAAGGGACCTGGTTCTTGGCGCAACACACCGACACAATATGCTTAGCACTTCGGCCAAGTTAGTTTAAAATCCTTCCCTGCTGGAAAAATTATTCTTCATACAGTATCTATGGCTTAAAAGACCATTCACCTTTAAGCGTGACCTTGACCTTGGACCTAGAGATTGGTTCTTGCGCGCGACACACCGTCTCACCATGCTCAACTATTGTGACGAGTTATTTGAAATTCCTTCCAATGCTAGACAAAATTATGCTCCAGACAGTGTCTATTGCTTAAATCTTTATATTTGACATTTAACCTTTAAGTGTGACCTTGACCTTGGATCTAGAGACCTAGTTCTTGCGGGCGACACACCAACTCCCCATGCTCAACACTTGTTATTTGAAATTCCTGACATGCAAGACAAAATTATGCTCCGACCAGGTAGAGCATGCTTAAGTTCTTTTATTTGACCTTTGACCTTTAAGTGTGACCTTAAACTTGGACCTAGGGATCTGGTTCATGCACGCGACACACCGTCTCACCATGCTCAATACTTGTGCTAAGTTAGTTGAATTTCCTTCCATGGTGGACTGGGTCTATGGCTTAAATTCTTATATTTGACATTTGACCTGTAAGTGTGACCTTGACCGTAGACCTGGTTCTTATGCGCGACACACCGTCTCACCATGCTTAACACTTGTGCCAAGTTTTGAAAAATTCCTTCCATGCTGGACAATATTATGCTTCAGAGAGGGTATATGGCTTAAATTCTTAAATTTGACTTTTCACCTTTAAGTTTGACCTTTACCTTGGATCTAGGGACCTAATTCTTTCGTGTGACACACCATTTCACCATGCCCAACATTTGTTCCATGTTGTTTGAAATCCTTCAATGCTGGACAAAATTATTCTCCCGACAGGGATAAAAGACTTAAATTCTTATATTGACCTTTGACCTTAAAGTGTGACCTTGACCTTGGACCTAAGGACCTGGTTTTTGCGCGCGACACACCGTCTCACAATGTTTTACACTTGTGCCAAGTTATTTGAAATTTCATCCATGCTAGACAAAATTATGCTCCGGACAGTGTATTTGGCTTAAAATCTTACATTTGACCTTTGACCTTTAAGTGGTACCTTGACATTGGGCCTAGGGACCTGGTTCTTTGGCGAGACACATCGTCTCACCATGCTCAACACTTTTGCCAAAGTTGAAATATCTTCCATGCTGGACTAAATTCTGCTCCGGACAGGGATGAAGGCTTAAATTCTTATATTTGACCTTTGAATTTTAAGTGTGACCTTGACCTTGGACCTAGGAACAGGGTTTCTGCACGCGAAATACCGTCTCATTATGCGTAACATTTCTACCAAGTTATTTGAAAATCCTCCAATGCTGGACAAAGTTATTGTCCGGACAAGAATCTGAACATACGTACATATGTACATACGTACAAACATATATACGTACATACGTACGTACCCACGGACAGGGTAAACTCTATATGCCCCCCCCCCGATCATTGATGGTGGGGGCATAAAATACACCTTGAACTCCGATGTCAAAAAAATGGGCCAAAAACAAGTGCATTAGTTGGACGTACGGACTTCGGCAAATGTATATGCCCCCCCCCCCCCCCAACGCCTTATTTGCGAAACAAGCGTAGGCATTCTTTGTATATCCACTTGATGCTGTATATAATGTTTCTCCACATATTTCTGATCAGTGAGTCCAAAGCAGGATTCATAAAGGAAAGCTTTAATTTCTTTCAGTTTTGGTTCAATAGTTTCTAAACTTCATCAGGTCCTGTGCTTTCTTCTGATGTTCGAAAGTGGCCATATGTTCAGCTCTTATTGAACATAGATTCCCAACAGTTATGCCACTGTCTACCTCACTAGAATGCAGACCATCATATCTACTGCGCGTGTGATCTTGTTTTTGTTTGAAATTGACACCGCTTATTCAATACGATTTTCATCCACAGTAGATCCAACAAAGCTCTAATCAATAAAAATGTATTTCTTCGCTCGTCTTGAATCTTTAAACTTTCGATACCACCTCACAGTGATCCTCTTCAGTCTGATCTTCTAGGACTTCCTGTTCGTGTTCGTCTTCCGTTTCTGTTAAGTCGTCTTCATTAATTGTATGAATTAATTCTCGGTTCAATTTTATAGCAGTCAATGTCTTTTCAGCATTTAAGAACTGGTCAACAAACATACCAACTATATCTGCTGATGTCTTGAGGCTTGTTTGTGTAAGAATGACCTTTTTACTTTCTGTTTGCCATGAACATGCCTGCAATTCTTCCGATCGTTGTCGAGTCTTCAATAATTCCAGCAACACTTCAACAACATCTGATATTCCTGTAGCATTTTGCAAAGATTCAACTGTTTTTCGGAGCCGCATTGGAGCGGTTGGTTCTAATTTAATTTTTGTCATCATTTTCATTAATGATAGCTCATTAGCTACTTGAACAGTTTTACCAATGTTGGCCACAAGAGTCATTGCCAAAATGAGGAGTCTTTCAATGCCTCCGAACATCGTTGGATTTGTTGCACTTCTCGTTACTAGCGTCTCCATTAACGGCAAATGATCGCAAAACCCTGCCACAGCAAATGCCATACATTTCAAATTACCCTGCATTCTCGAAATCTTGCTTTGAATCTGTTTATAGCTAGTTTGAAACCTCAGAACAGCATCAATTATTTGTAACCCTGTTGGAATTGTTGCTTCTACAAAAAGCAAGAGGTTCAAATAATTGTTTGGAACAACGAAAAGGAAATCTGCAAATTTCTGACTCTTCAATTTAGCAATAATGAGTGATGCCAGTGTAGAGTACACCTCTAACCACATTATGAAGAGCGACGGTTCAATAACCTCAACATCTTTGTGGCTAGCAAGAATGATGAATTTTGTAAATTTTGCAACAGCTTCCAAAACTTCCCCTTAAGAAGTTCATCAAATGCGTCTATAAATCTTCGAGCAGTGCATTCGACGTTCATTGCATTGTTGCGTGGTGAAACCATCAGCGTGTAAAACTTCTGCTTGAAGTGTTCACCTTTTTTAGCTATTTCGCCATCTAGCTGACATTCCAACTGTCTCATATTCTCTGACGGTGATTTTTCAAACTGATGTTTGCCAGTTGTAAACCGGAAAAGATAGTAGCCAAATTCCACGCGCATGAACATTTCAGATTTTATTACAGCTTGACATTTAAGCAGCACACCTTTGTCAGAAGCTACGGCAATCTTCCATTGTCCTTGTAAAAATTCCTTTAGTTGCTTTCGAACATTGTTTCCTGAAATGTATTCAGCTAGTTTTTTACAGTCATTGCCGATAACATTTGGATGACCATCAACTGGCATCAGATCCTGCCAAAGACAGAAGCAGCCTTTGTACCTTTCTTCGAAATTCCCCTCACTATTGTTCACGAATGCTTCTACAAGTGATCTCACAGCATCTGGACATTTATTTTCAATTAAGCTTGATGCACCACGCTGAACATATCCTTCATATTCAATGCACAAAACGTCCAACTTTATCAACATGCTGAAATCTTCTTTTGTTGGAGAATGATGCAGCTTTCTACAGTTTTTGCCCATACGACACGGCATACCTACCTTGAAAAAGTCACACATCATTGTTTTTTCTTTTAGATTCTGAATACACGCATATATTGGATGAAGCCACTTTTGCATTCTCATAAGAAGGAAGATAGCCAAACGCTCACGAACATCTTTTTTTAAGACTTCAAGTACTTGCATTTTTTTCTCAGCGTTAGACGAAACCAGTTCTGGAAGCATGTCGAGACAACGCGGTCTTTCTTTTTGATGGACGGCATACTTATAACTACTGCACGGTTTGAATCCATAAAAGCTGTCGAACTTCAGGAGTCTGTCAATAGTTTGGGTTGTGTTTGGAAATAGAAGTGCATGACACACATTAAACAAATCATGGAGACGTCTGATGCATATCTCCAGGTTTGCTAGACTCAGGTTTTGAGACTGAATAAGCAGATGAGCACATTCAACAATACCGGCAGTGTTCTCAAAGGGTTTTGACTTTCTAAAAGCTTGTATGGCTTCTTCAATACAGTGCGTGTTCACCGACAATTCCCAGTTTAACAACAACGCATTTCCTAACCCATCATAATCGTTACAAGCCTCAAACATTTCGATCGTTTCTGATATTGCCTTTTTAAAAATCATGTCATTTTCTCGATGTTCAGCTGATGTTTTTTTCCTAGCGTACCGAAGACTTCTGCACTTCATAAGCAGATATTTGCCAATAACTGCCGCATCTTTTGTCTCCGTGGCCATTAATACTGCTTGATCAGTTTTCCCATTGGCGAACAGCATTTCAGCGGCTTCTTCAATATTTCCTGTAAAAAAACAATATAAACACGGATGTATCCAACAGGGGTAAATGATTTGCCTTTAAACTAATCGCAGCTAAATTAGTTCTATGTTAATCGAAAAAAAATCGTTTTATGATATAAAGCACTAATGTGACATCGCTACTACATGTTTATCATATTTACTTAATAACAAATCTGTATGTTAGTAAATTAACCTTTACATTGAATATTATAAATATGTATTATAATTATACGACCATACCAGAATCTGCAAGTACTGGTGCTGCCTGGTTTACGTCGTGTCTGCCTAGAGGAAATTCGACACGGTCGTTGATATCTGTAAATTTCTCCACCGTATCCATCAGTGTTTCCTCGTTTCTGTAAATGTTATACAAATTGACAACCCCTTGTTTATTAAAAAGTTTAGGGATACACAAAATTACACAGTGTATAGGTAAAGTAACGATTCGCCTCAATAATTGTTGAGCACATTACATTTCGCCATGATCTAGCATAACTTGTAAGCGCTGGTCGAATATTAAGCTACTTTTTATCATGCCAATATTCGCATCAGCGAATTTAGCCCTTTAAAAATTTGTTCACTAAATTCGTTGCACCAAGTTGTAAATACTACTAGCCATGGAATAACAATGATTATTTCCAGTATTATAATATTTATCAAAGAACTCGAACACATATACACATTAACAGAGAATGCTATCCATACATTTTTATGTTTTCCCACATGTGCATAATGTCGATATTAGCATAACAGCATTTCTAATCACAAAAAAATGGGTTTCTAACTTACTTTCTCTTTAAATATTAACACATAGTTCGCAGTCAACGTTCATCTTACTTCCACTGTCAGTTGCCTACTTTGATAAAATATCACATAAGACTGAACTCATGTTGGTATAAATATACAGTTTGGAATTAACTAACATACCGGTACGTTTGTATTTACCTCATGATATTTAATACAAAAGTTGACTTAAAGAGGCCACCCAAACTTGTTTTTATCACACATTACAAAAGCATGTCAATGTTTCGTGACGATTTCCAGCGTAAAAATGCATTTCTAGTAACTTAATCATTTTTTACAGAACTTGATGCATAAATACTAATTGGGTATACACTAAACAGCACTTCTAACCTGACACTAAAAAACCATCATAAAATGGTCATTTGGCGGCGAAATTTGATCAAATTTAGGCAGTCATTAATATACTGACATACGCATTGGTATGTAAAATTCTAATTCATCAATTGCCAATTTTATATGAAAGTTAACATAATAACACAATAACCCTAAAAATAAAATTCGCAAAATACTGCAATGAACAACTTGAACGTTCTAAGGTACGAGATTCAGGTCAGCTTTTATTATTTTGTTTTAATCAATCATTTCATACGAAACCATTCAACGAAAAAAAAAACTTGAATTAGAATCTGTGGGACGAACTATCAGGCGTGTTAGAAAGCGACATGTAACTCCTCGAAATCTGGTGCAATCGGAGCAGGCTCTAATGGAGGAATGGAAGAATACTCCTCGAGCTTTCATAAGAAACTATGTTATTTCCTTGAGACAGCGGTGCCTGTATGTCTGAAGAGCCATGAGGGGACACACAATGTATTGATATTTATTTTATGAACGCTAGGGGTGTCACAATATACCGGTAAATTAGTTTATTGCAATATTTTATTCTGCAATAAAATATTGCAATATGAATGTCCATACCGATATGTTACATTATTTATTTGGTCTTTTTACAGTTTTGTGTTGTTGTTTTTTCTTGTTATCATTACCTTGATTACACAAAGTTTGACTGAATTAAAACACACTTTTTGTCAGTGATTAACAATTGAAAGCCAATGTCATTTTGTTAAGTTTTGTAGGGGTGAAGGTCAAAATCTAGACCATAATAGACTGTACTGGCGACCAATTATATTCCATTTATGTTTGGTATACATATTCTCTTAAAATGGTTATGATTAATAATACATTAAACCTGACATTGTTTCCAGTTAAAATAAAGAGTGAATGCATACATAGTGTATACATAAAACCTAAATACATCATGAATAGAGTACCTGTACATGTAAAAAAATCAATATAATGTAATATAATAAATACAGTGAACAGCAATGACAGGTTTAACGGTTTGGGACTGTTGTTCAAAATTGGTTTGCTTTTCTATCTGCTGTTTACATGTTGCTATATATTGTTGCACCTGTCATTAACATCGGTGTAAATAAAAAGTTAAAATTCGTCCTATAAAATATTGCGCTGTTCATAGTCATTTTATCAGTTTAAAACTGATTTAATACATAAATACTAGTTCGCAATATATGGCAATAAATATAGTGATCAATTAAAAAATATCGCAATATATTTCAATATGGATTTCTAATATCATGACACCCCTAATGAACGCCACGTTGTGTATTATTATAATCGTTCAATATTATTTAGCATTTTCACCACAAACAGTATTTCGAGAATGTTATGTTTATGGTTATTTTATTGTGTTAACTTTAATATAAACTTTTGCAAGGAATGCAATTATAATGTACAAGTGAATATGTGTGGCATTGATTTAATCGCTGTAAAAATGTGATCAAATTTGCCTGGCAAATAGCCATTTTATTGAGATTATGTAAGTGTAGAGTTAGAATTGCTGTTCAGTGTATATTGTTTTACTATGTTCGCATACGCGTCATGTTCATCTTGAAAACAAGTTTGTATCTGATTCAATACTTTGTAAAGGTTTATTTGTTTATTAGGGTTTAAATACAAGAGCTGCATGCACAAAAGTTCCTAGACATATCAGGTAGGTTTTCAAGAAACATACGGTCTGGTACATTCTCTTTTCAAGGTGTCACTTGTGTCTGTGGCAGAATCAGGCGATTCGTCTCTCCTTCTCCATTTTGCCAATTCTTTTGGTTTCGTTCGCTGTAATACATCTTTTAATTTTTAGTTTTCGTCATTATTAATAACGGTGCAAACAAACACAGACATGTTGTATTAGTTGTCGAAATACAAACGAAAACATTATAATGTAGAACTACATGCATTTGTAATAAAATAATGTAAATTACAAAGATGACATTGTCACATGTAAAACAACGCAGAGATTTATTGCAGTATTGTAGAAGACATGATTACACATCTGATTTAAAGAAGCAAATGTATACGCTACCTTATACACCATAGAGAGAGAGAGAAAGAGAGGGGGGAGGGGGGAAGAGAGGGTGAGCGGAAGAGAGGGAGAGGGAGAGAAAGAGGGAGAGAGGGATAGAGAGAGAGGGGGGGAGAGGGATAGGGGGAGAGAGAGAGAGAGAGAGAGAGAGAGAGAGAGAGAGAGAGAGAGAGAGAGAGAGAGGGAGAGGGAGAGCGAGAGAGAGAGGGAGAGAGAGAGAGAGGGAGAGACATAGTGAGAGATCAAAATTAATAAGGCTAATTCTTACGGAATACAAATTGTTGTACCTCATTTACTAGTTTATTTGTTCAGTGAACGGTCAAATGCTCATGGTAGGAACTTATATTCCAACATATAAGCAATAAGTTAAAGTATTTTTCTGAGTGATAAGAATGTAATAATAATTTTTGTTTGCAAGTTTATAATATGCTTCATGGAATGTTATCACATGAACTTGTGAAACGGACGACTGCATTCCGCAATTTGGCATATCATACACCCCGCAGCGTTTACTTCCCCCCTGGCGGTTTCCTTTTACTACTGCAAATACGAATAAAATCCTTCTTGATTTGGAAGGATTTTTTTTTAGACTTATAACAGTATTTTAACTATTTTTTACAAAACCTCTCTGAAATATTGCACTATTGGTCTTTTATACATATTAAGGGTTAAATAAACAAAAGCAAACATATATAACTAACAGAAAGTAAACATAACAACGCAAGGATGTTACGGAGTCCACTTTGTTGTTTTTTTCTGCTTTTCCAGCATTTTAATTTACACCATGTGATTTTATTATGGTCTCGTATAAGTTGGTGCCGGCAGGGAACGTGTTAATACGAGTTATGCTCGGAACCAGTTAAATCTAAGTGTAGTGGTTGAATTGACATAAATAACAGTTACCTGTTGGGTCTGTGTAAAGTCCTGTGGACATGGGTACGGTTCCAAATGGCTTATAGCTTCATCCCGGATAGTGTGCCCTGAAAAACACATTTAGCTTGACTTAAGTATCATACGACTACTAAAACACATACACATTATAAGGAAGTTATTGAGAATAATGTCTACAATGTAACCTAAAACAAATTAATAATGCATTCAACTACATATACGGCATGTTTCCACAGACATATCATTGTTAATAAAAAAGCGACATTAATATGTCGCACAAGACATTTAATACGTTTTGTTATTGTAAGACCTACTCATCTAGCTTAACGAGCTTCACACCTTTGTGCGTTGATCTATTGTCAATATTCACGGAGAAAATGTTGCACTCTTTCTTCAGCAGCGATGACAATTCATGTTCAAAGCTCACATTCATCTTTACTGCACACGGTGGTGTGTTTTGTTTAGCAACTTCAACTTGTACGTGTCCTAGTTTCTCTCTAAAGATTCTAGTAAGAATGAAGGTTTGCTCAGGCGTTCCAAAATTTGAAATTGATGAATAAAATGGAAGAATTTCAGCAATCGTCTCTGCAACACTCTCACTGTCGACTGTCTCGCATTAAGCATTCGGGTCTCTGCGTCGAATTTAGCATGTGCCTCTGTCAGTACTTTCGATCGTGTGTCATTTAACATGACTATCATATTGTCAATTCGTTCGTTTACCTCCTTAACATCTTCAGATTCGTTCGTATTTATTTCCGCAAATCGCCTTTTTACAGGCTTCTATAACAGCGTGTACAATTTCATTCGCTTCTTCTAGCGACTCCTTTACCGTTTGGTATTCTTCCATGTGAAGTTTACAATGATCTTTAACTTTGTAAACATGCTGGCAATTTCTGTGAATAAACAGGCACTCGCTGCAACATAACACAGAATGAACCTCACAGACAAATTTTATCATATCGAAATGCTGCTTGCATCTGTCCATGCCTTTCATGTCCACTTCAGGCGGCCTTGAATCGGCTTCTTGAATGATAATAATGTCATGATTACCGAACGTGTATTTAAGGTGTAAACTCCTGCATGTACTACAAAGGTATTCTTTGCAGCCTGTACAGAACAACGAGGCATCGTTGAGTTTGTTATCCCTTACGCAAGGGTCGCATATTCTCATAATAACACGTCCACACCATATCACTAGATACTTAAGACGCATCATCAACAATACCGGTAGCCATGATACTACTGTAATGTAGTAAAATGTGTTAATACGTAATATCGCGTTCTGTTACGTTTGTGTTTCTTACTTTGTTGTACTAAAATCATATCGTTTTACTTATCAATATTCGGAACTGATTCGTGTATATCGCACTATTTACAGCTTCATATTTCACACACCTGTATACAAGCAACACGTACGACATTTTGATTACCGAACAAATTGAAATCGAAAGTAGAACTTTATCTTTTGTGATAGAAGCATACATGTACATTTTATTGATTTATACACTATGTATATATGTATATCCAACAATTGTTTACGATAGGTATGTTTTAAGTTCCAAACTTAACCACATCAAACACTTTAACAATCAAACAACTTATTAGGTCAGTCATTTTTAAAAAACAAAAGGTTGGATAATTAGGGAAACACTTAACTGCAGGTTATATGGGTCGCTATAATGTCGGCCAAACTGGATGAACCGAATCTGTGCATAGTTCTGCATTATTTATATTATTTATTATTGTTCAATACATTTAATATATAAAATAAAACATAAGTTATGGATATTGTATGTCTGTAGAAGACACAAAATATACTGAAATACTGTTAGTTGCTATGATGGAGATAACACCACTAAAGTCTGGCTTAATTGGACGCGAAATACATTGTTACATCATAAAAAGTATCAATGCATTTAATTTAAAAACGGTTCATGCCTACAGTAACCACAAAATACAAAACTGGACATTGACCAAAAAATCGGAGTCTAAGCAAACTGCGTTCAGCCTGTTTAGCCTGCTGTCATAATGTGTACACTGGCCCGCGTTTAAATATTTCCGGGTTAATCAACTGAACATTACAGGGGTTTTATGTATTGGCATGCCGAAGGTAAATCGCACTTGTATGGTATGAGGGAAAAACAACACATTTAAGAATTGAAAACGGGCATTTTATTAAATGCCATAGAAACATGTTAGCAAGAGTAACATGACAATCATATATGTTAACCCACATTAAATAACTGGGTGGCAAAAAACCGCCAATATTCGTTAAATAAGAAAACAATAACTGAGTGAGGAGGAGTGGCGGAGGAGATAAAGCGCAGATATATCAAACGTAAAACCGCGCTAACTGAAAATAATTAAAGCTTTGCGATGGGATGATGATCTCTGTCATGTGACAGTATAAACCAGTCTAAATAATAAAAACCCGTCTAAATAAATCAACAGCGAAAAGTATGAAATTAACGAAACGGAATAGTCCAATGACATAAATAATTTTATATTGGTATAAAATTTAATTTATGCATTGTCCTGTCGAAGGTAAAGCGCCCATGTATGGAATGAGGGATCAACAACACATACATGAATTAAAAACGGGCATTTTTTGAATGCCATAATAACATGTTAGCAAGAATAACATGACAAGCATGTATGTTAACCCTCATTACACAACTGGGTGGCAAAAAAACAGCCACAGTGGGAACCACATCGCCACCCAGTAAGCGAGACCTAAGGCAGGAGGAATACAAGTAGCAGGTTCAAATAAACACCTTGATGAAATAGATAAACACACAAAATGTCCCAAATAAAGCGCAGATGTATCGAACGTAAAACCACGCTAACTAAAGATAATTGAAGTTTTGCGATTGGTCCTCTCGAAACTATGGCTTTTTTTATATGTGTAAATATACATTGCACCTTAAGGACACTGATTTCTTGACAATGACGCGGTTTTTTGTGTAATTTGATGCATCGTCACATCGATTTAATGGAAATTTGAATTTTCAGCAATGTATGTACGTATGGACAACATGTGCTTTTGTCGAATCGCAAATGCATTCTATGCTTCTTACGGGTGACTACAATCACGTGCAATGCATTGTTTAGAAGTTGCATAACTTAACCTTTTTTATATTAAATTTTTAAGGAGGAACAAGCATCGTTCCAAAGAGACCAGACTCGCAACATCTGAATTAAAGGAAAGTGGCGAACCACGACAGGAGATCTTGCTATTGTATTGTTAAAGGGACCCTATGGGGATTTTTTTTTACTGGTTTCTAACCTAAATATATAGAGTCCGATATTAAGTTACTCACACGTGAACTACGGGGGTTTATATGTTATTTGTAATCGATCTATACTAGTAAAATAACGACTGAATTGTATTTTGTATTTGTCCTCAATGTAACACACGAGTATTAGCCTTTTGCGAAAATTACTTGTTATATATGGTATATGGTATAAGCAATAGTTCGCGTGACCAGAACACGCACGTTTATTCTGAAGCGTCCGTGACTGCGCTTGTCAGCACATTTTTCCGCTTTTGTTAAAAGACACTCTTTGTCCTAGGAGATTTTTGCGTTTTATGTGTATTATGATGAATCGCTATTCGTGCGTACGAACATTACGCATAGATAGATAGATAGATAGATAGATAGATAGATAGATAGATAGATAGATAGATAGATAGATAGATAGATAGATAGATAGATAGATAGATAGATAGATAGATAGATAGATAGATAGATAGATAGATAGATAGATAGATAGATAGATAGATAGATAGATAGATAGATAGATAGATAGATAGATAGATAGATAGATAGATAGATAGATAGATAGATAGATAGATAGATAGATAGATAGATAGATAGATAGATAGATAGATAGATAGATAGATAGATAGATAGACAGATAGATAGATAGATAGATAGATAGATAGATAGATAGATAGATAGATAGATAGATAGATAGATAGATAGATAGATAGATAGATAGATAGATAGATAATACTCTAGTGGAAACAGTTAGTTCATTTAAATAATGTATGTATAAAACTGTTCAAAAATGGCAATTTTCATAGATCGCAAAAAATGATAGCTCAACATGCCTCTTGTTCATTATGTAAATTATTCCAAGTATTCGAATCATTAGATCTATAGATACAACAAAAACTAAAATTGTTCGGTATTCGTGTAAGCCCAGCCAATTTT
Organism: Congeria kusceri; assembly: GCA_027627225.1. NCBI lineage: Eukaryota > Metazoa > Mollusca > Bivalvia > Myida > Dreissenidae > Congeria > Congeria kusceri. Next base: position 69,433,424 of record CM051029.1, on the reverse strand, counting down.
TTTTCAGACATATGGGGTTATCACCCGGCAAAAGATATAAAGCAAATCCTTACAAAATTCTTGCGATTTTTGCTTGGAGTGAAAAGAAATCTGCTAATTTAGCCACAGTATATGGCGAACTTGGCAGATTTCCTTTAGAAATAAACAGACTAAGTTAAATTTGTGTAACTTCGCATTTGGTTTCCAGCTATTAAAATACACTATGTAAGTAATATTTGGTGTATGAACTTATTTTCGTAATAAAAAAATAAATGTTAATGTAGCAGGCTAACAGGCCTCGCGTTCTTTAACATAACTTGTTAGCGCTCGGCGAATATTGAGCTACTTTTTATATGGGCAATATTCTCTGGAGCGCATAACCGGGGAAGGACCATTTCTGTGGTAGAAAAGACTACTTCTTTGTCTATTTTGTTCTGACAGGATTTGTATTGCAACTTTAACGTCTCGAAATTAGACAGTTATTGTGAACTGATTCTGTGATTGTAATTCCTGAGCAGATAAACCATTCCTAATTAATATTCCATACATATTTTTATAATGAACTTTCATGATGGATGCATGAACAATTTAAACCTACACACCTTTGCATATTTAAAATAATCTTTATAACTGCCGCTGTGTTTCGGTGTGTTCAATTTTATTGATCAATCTGCTTACTCAAGGCATTGCTTCATTTCTATTTATCAGTTGATTCTATTAATAAAGTTGATGGTGTACTGGTCAAGGACCAATAATCGAACTAAAATACCACATAAATATATCAGTTATTGTTAATACAAATTTTTATGACAGGTGTTTTTTCCTTCTTTGGGACCCGCCGTATAACGGCCCTTTCCCCTCGGGAAATTTTTCCCCTTTGCAGTATTTTTTCCCCTAAGATCCATTTTCCCGTGTGAAAGTTGGGGAAAAAAATCCATTTTCCCAATAGGGAGCGAAACACTTTGAGTACAAATATAATATAGGCATTTTATACGGACTGGTTTTTGTATAAAACGCAATAACCAGTCTAGCACACGCCACAGTCGGCCAGGTGCGGAAATGTATTGGTCAGGTTTATTAAACTTGTGAAAACACAACGAGCTCTTTGTCAGCATATGTTATCTAATTAAAGATTATTGCGTGCAAGCTCTCGTAAAATCAGCAGGCACAACAGTTAATTAAAGGATTAACTTGTTGATAAATGAAGTTTGAAATTGGGTGTCTGGAATATATCAAATGACTGGTTATTGGGTATGTTTAAATTTCGGACAGTTAAGTAAAAGTCGATTGTTCTCTAGTTCTTAAATGAAGTGTGAAATTACAAAGCAATAGTGAACCTCATGCAGGGCCTCTCACATGTTGATATCGTGTGCATGCACACTCGTATACAGAAGTATTTTTATAAATACTGAACAGAAACAATTAAACATTTGCAGCTTTCATGGAAACAGTCGAATGTAAGGAAATGTACCTTTGATTAACAATGATCGAAAGTATTTCAATCAATTATGCCAGGTCTTCGGTTATTGGTCCTTTACCTGTACACAAGGCAAAATAATGGCGGTCTGTACATAATTGTAGTAGATGAATACGCAGGTTTAAATCGGAATTTATGCATATCCTAGGTAAATTGTGGCATAATGTTAAGCCGTTTAGGTGTTGTATATGTAAACTACATCATTGGATAAACTTTATTGTTGCTAATAATAGGAATTGATGAAAATGTAAACTTTCAGGTTTCTACCACATAAAAGGTCCTTGGGCGATAAGACATTCTAACAAATTTAACCCTACATAAAAACTAACTCTAAATTCGTTGCATGTCTTATAAATAAGACTATAACTATACTAAATCAAATTGTGACAATAATTTTGTTAAACTTCATGTTTCTTAATCTTATTGGTACAACTATAATAAAGCATTTTATTTTTTTACCCTATTTTATATACTTAATAAATAAAGTCCATACAATCCTATGTTGCATATTATTTTTTAAACTAGCATGTTGGTCTATCATTCCGGCCCCCTTAATGCATAAATCAACTTATACATAGTTTAAACATTGTCAGGTATGTATGTTTGGGCAATGAATATGTAATTTTGTAATATTTCACATAAAAACAAAAAACTGCTCTAAAATCAGCAATATTGTGCCAAAGTACAACCTAGATTTAGCTCCCTCTAATGACCTTTTACATGTGCAGTGTGACCCATCGGTCCAGCCTTCTGATTGGTTGTCAAGTTTGGTTGCTATGCACAGGTGCACATGCTATTATTATTTTGTCGAATTAAAATTGGGACTTTGCAGGATGTAGTAATCCAAATATTTTGAGTAAATATTCAGACATGAGATACTTTTAACAAACATTTTTAAAACCGACTAATTTATTTCATAACAATTAATATGTAAATATGCGTTTTCTGTTTATATTAATAGCTACACTGATCTCATATGAACATTACCTTCTTTTGAACAGTAAAAATAAACATCTCAATTTAATCATAAATAAAAGGACATATGGTGGCATAGGACTGCCATACGATAACCACTGAAGGTTTGCAAAATTATTTGTGTTAACTTCATAGCGTTCACGAACAGACTCATGTTATCACTTATTTATCTTCATATTTATCTAGATATTAAGATAGCTTTTACGAATATTTTTCTGCAAGATATTTTATTATTATACAAAATGGCCTTTAAATGCCCAGAACTGACATTCAATACATTTTCTTGAAGTTGCGAGGTCTTCCGAATTATCTTACTAACAGGAATATTATCATGAAAATGATCTTACAACGCGAATCTTAACTAGATAATATTCGTAGTACCACTTAATTTGTGCTCGAGGTCTTATGCATTATCTTACTCACTCAAATATTATCATGATTATTATCTGACAACGCGAATCTTCACTGTTGGATTGTAATTTGATACCTCTGCATGCTTGAGCTACCTGCGCGTAGCAGCCTGGTCATTCGGCGACTTGCTTGTGTAGAATAAACATCGTAAACACAGCAGAGTATTTCTTCTTTAATACAACATGGTGGCAGCGTGTCAGTGAACCCAAATTTAACCGGAATTAAATATACAGGTTGGACAGTAAAATGGCGAATTTTAATTTTACTCATCCAGAAAATTTCCAGTTCAATAAACCAGAACAATGGGAAAAATGGTTCAAAAGATTCGAACGTTTTCGCAGCGCATCGGGATTGCTAGAAAAATCTGAAGACGTACAGGTTAATACTCTATTATACTCAATGGGGCCGGAATTGGAAGAAATATTTTCGTCATTTGGTCTGAACGAGGAAGAAAGCAAATCGTGGGAGACGGTGTCTCGGCGATTTATGCAGTATTTCGTGCCAAAGAAAAATGTAATATTCGAAAGAGCAAAATTCAACAGCAGAGTGCAAAATGAACAGGAAAATGTGGCTGCCTTTATAACAGACTTGTTTCATCTGGCAGAAAACTGTACATTTCAAGGGTTACACGACGAACTCATCCGAGACAGGATTGTCGTAGGGCTACGAGACCACAAGTTGTCGGAGAAACTACAGTTAGCCAAGGACCTTACGCTGGAAAAGGCGATAAATGAGGCCCGACAACGTGAAACCGTAAGAGCCCAACAGTCGGTGCTACGAGGAGAAAAAAAGTGTTCAGATGAACAGGTCGAGAGTGTACAAAAAGGGAGGAGCAGTCGCCAGAATCAGGGAGCACGGGCTGAGCAGACGGCAACAAAGGGCCGACGCCAGCAAGACAGTAGCTCAGGGTGCCAGCATTGCGGCACAAGACCCGACCATCCAAGGGCACGTTGTCCGGCGAGAGACAGCACGTGTCACCACTGTAAGAAGTTGGGGCATTTTAAGAAGAAATGCAGGTCACGTCTTACGGAAATCACTGGAGACGGGGACGGTGACAGTGGCTTCCTAGGCACCGTGAAGGCCAAGGAATCAAAGGCGTGGACAACAACTCTTAAGGTCAACGAGGTGCGGATGACATTTAAAATCGACACGGGAGCTGACGTCACGGTGATACCGGAACACCACTTCAAACGTCTGAAGACAACGGACTTATGCAAGACAGACAAAAAACTGTTTGGGGCAGGAGAAACACCGTTAAAAGTAGTTGGACAATTTGAATGTGTTATAGAATCCCAAGACAAAATGTGTATCTCTCAGATTTATGTTGTTAGGGGGCTGAAACATGCGCTCCTGGGTCGACCGGAAATCACGGAACTCTCCCTCATCAAGGTAAATAATTTCAAAAACATTTCATCCGTCGATGATACCTCGTATGACCAAATTCGGGATACATTTCCTAATCTATTTAACGGGCTAGGGGAAACTGATTGGACGTACACAATTAAATTAAGCGATGACCCGCGCCCGTATTCTGTCTCAACCCCGCGACGAATCCCTGAACCGTTAATGGAGAAGGTGAAGGCCGAACTGGATGTCATGGAAAGGAGAGGCGTTATTTCCAAGGTTCAAGAACCTACGGAATGGTGCTCTCCTATGGTTATTGCTCCCAAATCAAACGGGCAGATACGGATCTGTGTTGATTTATCGAAGCTAAACGCGTCCGTTAAACGCGAACGATATCAATTGCCTTCCGTTGACGAATCTCTGGCGAAATTAGCGGGTGGGCGATACTTTTCAAAAATTGACGCGTGTCAGGGGTTTTGGCAAATAAAACTTGCGGAAGAGTCACGCCATCTCACTACATTCACTACACCATTTGCAAGATACTGGTTTAATGTGCTTCCTTTTGGTATCTGCTCCGCCCCCGAATATTTCCAAAGTAAAATGTCCGAATTGTTGAACGAAATGCCAGGGGTCATCTGCAAGATGGATGATGTGCTAATTTGGGGCAGCACAAAGGCCGAGCATGACGAAAGATTGTGTAATACGCTCAAATTAATCGAACAAGCGGGCGTTACTATTAACAGGCAAAAGTGTGAATTTGGCAAAACGCGCCTAACTTTCCTAGGTCACGTGGTGGGCGCGGGCACAATAGAGGCTGACCCGGTCAAGATCCAGGCAATTAAGGAAATGCCGACGCCACAGAATGTATCTGATGTCCGCCGATTTCTAGGCATGTGCAATCAATTGTCAAAATTTTCACCCAAGCTTGCGGAAATATCGCAGCCATTAAGAGAGTTGTTGAAAGGAAACAACTCATGGGTTTGGGGCGCACCTCAAGATCACGCGTTCGAACAAATCAAACTGGAACTCAGTTCTCCAGACGCTCTTGCGCAATACGATCCTACACGAGAAACGCTCGTTTCCGCAGACAGCTCTTCGTATGGGCTATGAGGGGTTTTACGACAAAAACACGACGGTACTTGGAAACCAGTCGCGTTTGCATCGCGTTCCTTAAATGAAACAGAGAAGCGATATGCCCAGATTGAAAAGGAATGTCTGGCATTGACATGGATTTGTGAAAAATTCCAAAATTACCTAATCGGGTCAAGGTTTGTCTTAGAAACGGATCATAAACCGTTAGTACCTGTTAAGTACTAAAGATCTGACCGATTTGTCACCTAGAATACAAAGATTTCGCATGAGATTAATGCGATATGATTTCAGCATCGTTTACACAATGGGTAGCAAACTCGTTACTGCCGATTGTTTGTCCCGTGCGCCACGGGTCGCGACGTCCGATACGGAAAGCGAAGAATTGTTAGCGGACTCAGACGCATTTGTCCAGATGGTAACAGGTGGTTTGCCAGCAAGCGCTAACCGACTGGAACAAATCAAATAGAAGTATGGTCAGGATGCGGTATGTTCTCAATTAGTTAAATTCTGCAAACAGGGTTGGCCTGAGAAATCCGCACTCAAAGGTCAAATTCAACGGTACTGGGAATACCGTGGGGAGATAACCTTACAGAAGGGTTTGTTACTGAAGGGAACACGGCTAATTATCCCGGAAGTACTTCAATCTGAGATGATTGATAGGGTTCATGAAGGTCACCAGGGCATTTCAAAGTGTAGGGAGCGTGCGAAACAATCCATCTGGTGGGTCGGACTAAGTACATCGCTGGAAAATGCCGTGCGATCATGTCAAAAGTGCATTGAAAACGCGTGCGATCAGGCGGAACCGTTAATGCCAATCGAATTTCCCGATCGTCCTTTTCAGCGAGTAGCAACTGACCTGTTTGATTTCAAAGGACATCCCTATATATTAGTGGTGGACTACTTTTCGCGATATATCGAGATTGCAAAAATGTCGAACACCAGTTCCGAGACAGTAATAAATCATATGAAGTCAATATTCGCGAGACATGGGATCCCGGAAGTGGTTATGTCCGACAATGGGCCGTGTTATAGTTCGGCTGTTTTCAAACAATTCAGTCAAACGTACGGATTTGAGCATCGGACAAGTAGTCCGAAATTTCCCCAGAGCAATGGACTAGCAGAGCGTGCTGTTAGAACGATAAAAGACATGTTAAAGAAGGCCGACGATCCGTATTTAGGGCTTCTCTCCTACAGAACTACACCATTGCATAATGGTTATAGTCCCGCAGAGCTACTAATGGGTAGGAAACTGCAATCACCAATACCTGTCAAACCGGAAACATTGCGTCCTAAATGGCCGAACTTTAGAAATGTCAGTCAGTTTGAAAAAGAAAACAAAAAGAAACAAAAACGAGATTTTGACTCGCGGCACAATGCTAAACCGAAACGAAATCTTCCAAATCGCTCACGTGTGTTTATTAAGGATCAAAAGAAATACGGTATTGTCGAGTCGAACGCTGGATTCCCGAGGTCATACAAGGTTCGTACTGACGACGGGGTGATACGCCGAAATAGGCGCCATTTACTAAGTACACCAATGATGGAATCAGATGATCTGAGCGACTGTGAAAATAATTCAGGAAACCAGCTTGTAGAAGACAGCGATACAACTATGTTCAAAAGGTCACCCCAGGAGCGAAAGGATAATTTGGATCATTATATTACACGCTCTGGCAGGGTGTCAAAACCCCCAGAAAGATTAACTATGTAAAGCTTATCTCCAACGATTCTATCAATAAACAGTCAACATATATCTGCTTATCTTGAAAGGGAGATGTTGGATTGTAATTTGATACCTCTGCATGCTTGAGCTACCTGCGCGTAGCAGCCTGGTCATTCGGCGACTTGCTTGTGTAGAATAAACATCGTAAACACTGCAGAGTATTTCTTCTTTAATACAACATTTACTAGATAATATTCGTGTTACCACTTAATTTGTGCGCGAGGTCTTCCGCATTATCTTACTAACACAAATATTATCATGATAATTTAGCGTTTTTCCTCTATATAAACTCGGTACCGGAAAACGGTACCATTCCTAATTGGATTTTCTGACTATTTTTCCCAATTTGAAGTTAACAAATACCCAAAGGTAACAAAAAATTCCAAAAGACCCTGAAAAGATTGACGATGTTCCTGTATTTTACTTTTTTTACCCAAGCGTAAACCTCCACGCACAGCTTCAGGGCCTTCCACAGGCTGTTTTAGCGCCCAGGTGCCTGGGCGTTTAATTTTAACTTGAACATATCCGGGGCGCCTAAAATTAGTGTTGCGCTTATAAACATCGCCCGGGGCACGTGTATTTTATCAATTAATTAGCTGTGTTGACTGCAGCAGACTTACAATTCCTGTTGAAAGCTAATCTCTTACGTCACAATGGCCGTTTTTCACTCAAGAAACATATACACCCACTCTATAAAGTCAGTGAATGATCAAAGCGAGTGTCACTTCTCCGAAAATTGTAGCAATCAACAGTTATTCATAAGCCGTAGTCAATCACCGTGAAGCACTGCCCTGTAGGCGCAGTTTCAACATTCAGTAAAATCGATATGAGCCAATACAAACGCTCAGTTAATTTTCGCTTTGGAATGACGTTATGTCTGACCAATCAGCGCAGTTGGCATGTATCCACACACAAGTAACCTTATACGCGCGTCAAGCATATTATCGACCTAAAAATTTAATGAGCTTTCGTATTTTATAATATGCACACTTATTAATTCAATAATTTCATAACTTTAAAAAATAAAGTGCGAACAATCAATCTCAAATACGCTTATATGAAATCGTAATCGGAAAAGCCTATCCAGTGTTACTGCTCAGTGTTGTAGTTTCGTAAACACAAGCGGTCTTGTTTATGTACATGTATGCCATGTAAAACCCGTGTTTTCTGCAAAAGAGCGCGAAATGTCTACTGACAACCACGACGTCACGTTCCACGCATGAAAAGTATGCGTGTACCGACCATGTGCTTTCTAAATACAGGTCTTAACATTTGGTGCACGTGCACGCCGTTTTTGTAAGAACAAAGCATGTATAATATACATGTATTTTAATCATGATTCTTACAATGACGCTTTTTGCGTTTAAACGTTGATGTTGTGTTTATTTCATTTCGTTTAACGTTTAGAAAAAATTGAAAATGTGTTAGCCTTAATTTTAAGAGCTAAAATGCACCAGATAACGTCATATGACACGTCTCAACAAAAAAATTCCGTAGGGACCAGGGCGCCTGAGAAAAAATCTTGGGTTACTGTCAACAGCTAGGGGAAGTAGCTTACTGTTTTTACATATTTTATGACATTTTTTCATGAAAGTGATAAAATTCCCAATTTGGCTGAAAACAACACTAATTTTCCCAATTTGACCGGTACCGGTACCATTCCCAAAGTGGTGAGGAAAAATGCTGTAATTATCTGACAATGAAAATCTTAACTAGATAATATTCATTTTACCACTTAATTTGTGCGCGAGGTCTTCTGCATTATCTTACTTACTTGAATTTTATCATGATAATTATCTGACAACGCGAATCTTAACTAGATAATATTCGTGTTACCACTTAATTCGGCACATGGTCTTCAGTATCTTATTAACATGAATATTATCGTAATAATTATCTTTCGACGCGAATGACTAGATAACATTCGTGTTGTCACTTAATTTGTGAGCGAGGTCTCCTTCATTATTTTGGTAACACAAATAGTATCATGATAAGGGAACGAGCTAGGATCTTAAAAGGTACAGGGTGTTAAAAAGGAGCTGTGGGGAAACCTGACCAGTTTGTTGACATTTTCTCATAATTTGCTAAATCCAGGGTTTCATTGGTTTATGCTTATGATTTAGGTTTAAAAGCATAGTCTATTTATTTGAAGTTGAACTTTTGCAAAAATGTGTTGAATTTCAAAAGATATTTAGCATTTCTGTGTTGACCGTCCCAGAGGGGCAGCAGGGGGCAACTAAAAAGGAGCAGTGTGCAGCACTCTGCTATTTCGCTCTAGATATTTCCCTATCATAATTATCTTTCAACGCGAATCTTAACTAGTTAATATTCGCGATACCACTTAATTTTCATGTATCGCAAATGCATTCGCAATCTAATTCTTGTTGCCAGGTACCTAAAACTAATATTAACATGGTAATTATTTTACAATGCAAATCTTATGTAGTTAATATTCACGATACCACTTAATTTTCATGTAGTTCAAATGTATTCGCAAACCATTTCGTGTTGCCGATAATTATCTTACAACGCAGTTTATTAGTTAACATGTGTGATACTACATAAGTTTTTATTAACTGATATTCTGATGTCAGTTCTGGCAGTTTAAGGTCTGTTTTTCAGCAAATAAATATCTTATGTCGAAACAATTTGCAAACGCTATTAAGATAAAAGATAAATAACACGAAACTTAATTGGTAACACGAACATTTTCGCCAACCTTAAGTAGTTATCGTAAGGCAGTTCTATGCCACCATAGGGACAGACATATTCAAACACATTTCAATTTAATAACTTAAACTGTTAAGCAGTTATAATGGTTTATTTAATATGACTTATACAGAGTCCCAACGAGACGGTCTGGACCAGCGAGTACAAGGGATACACATGTTTAAAGGGACTATGACTCATAGATGAAACTATTATCAATAGCAATGTAAATGTCATAATAATTACAGAAATGAGCAATACAAAGGTGTGAACAGTAAAACAGATATGATTATTAGGGCCCCGCAATTTTTTTTGCTGGTGCCGTATAGTAATCTGTCCGTCTGTCCATATTTTTCATGTTTTTCTTTCATAACTTCAAAACCGTTTCAGCTATTAATTTGAAACTTCATGGGTGGATAGATCTCATTAAGGAGAAGTGCAGTGCACAAGAACCATTACTCTGTACTTCATGGTTCTGGAGTTATTGCCCTTTGTTAATTTTTCATACTTTGTTTTTGCCTGGAGCATAACTCTTAGGCTATAACTTAGAAACTTCATAGGTGGATAGTTCTCATGAGGAGAAGTGCAGTGCACAAGAACCGTTACTCTGCACTTCATAATTCTGGAGTTATTGCCCTTTGTTTATTTTTCATTTTCAGGCGGAGTCAACTTTTGGTTTCAGCTCTCTAACTTGAGAACAAATTGAAATGTTTTAATGAAACTTCCTCCATAGATACCTTATATCGAGACCTGGCTTGGGATTACATAGGGGGTGGATGGGGTCGCTGTCAATGTCACCGTTACAAAAATAGAGAAACGGTTTCCGCTCAATTACTCGAGAACTAATTGAGCTATTGTAGTTCAACTTCATACATAGATACCTTTTATCAAGACATCGCTTAAGATTGCATAGGGGCTGGGTGGGATCAAGGTCAAGGTCACCGTTACTAAAAATAGAAAAACACTTTCTTCTCAATTACTCAATAACAGATCGAGCTATTGTAATGAATATAGAGGGAAAATTCCTTGTGAATGCAACTCCTCCTACAGTTTCTAACAGACTTTCTTGAAACTTGTCTTCATTGTTGAGGGTAATGTGCGGTTGTGCGTAAAGATGTGGATGTAAATTTGTCTTCAAAATTCGGAAGATATGTATATATTGCATTAGTTATTGTGTTTCTCAGATATTTTACACTTATTGGTTATCAATGTAAACATGCATGTACTAATATATATTCCATGAAGCTTTAGGTAATCTTTGACATAGATGGAATTGCTGACATGAACTAGTGTTTTCTGGAATGGAGGGATTTTCTAATAACTTAAAATACATACAAGAACCAGGCCTTTTGTTTCGAGGTCAACGTCACACTAAGTAGTCAAGGTATTTGTCCAGAGCATATATTATACTCTTGGTCTGGCATTGCCTTCCTCTGACTAGCATATGCTTTGGGGGCATATGTAACATTTTAACTATTAGAGATATTAACTCAAACTTCATAGGTGGATAGATCCTATTAAGGAGAAGTGCTGTCCACAAGAACCGTTACTCTGCTCTTCGTAATTCTGGAGTTATTGCTCTTTGTCATACATGCCATATTTTTTTGAGGCCAAAACGGGACATTGACAAAAAATCGCCGGGACATTTGACATATGAGCGGGACACCTATGTATACAATAGCCTGTTTTCACAACATAAAAAAGTTACAGATATTTACTCACAACGACCTTTTTCATTGTTGTCCATAATGTGTAACATGACATATTTTCAACTATTTAGTAATTATCACATCATGTATGAAAATGCATATAATAAAATCAAAATTTGACACGCCTATCAGAATTTCACTGTTCACTCGACGTAAATACAAGTTCTATTTACAGTTAAGAAGCACATGCAGTGCATGTAACTCTGTGTTCTGCTAGAAAAGTGCGGGAAAATAATGCCGATATCTACAATGTCACGCCATCTGCATGGAAAGCGTGGGTGCATTGACCATGATATAAAAATTGTGTAGCGCAAAGAACTGTGAAATTTTTACTTTTGTATAAAACTTTCGTAGCACAAAACAACACAATTGGATATCAGTAGATCTATCTCGAATGATGGGCAGTACATATTGTTTCTCGGTCTTTTGTCAGCATAAAGATTTCCTTTACAGTGACAAGCAGTTACGCCGTATCGATAATTTTATTGTAATTCAGATAGGTTAGTATTGATTTATGACAAACTGTAACCGCCCTTCACATGTAGCACGTTTTTAACGACCCATAGCTGTAATTCGCCTGGTAATCAGAGCGACAGCGATATTAGCTGAAGACGTCAAACTGTTACACTCTGATGTTGAGCGGGTCGGGTGATTGTTTTTCGCACAATACAGGTGTCAATGACTAGCATTGTAGGCGCGAAAATCCGGACCAAACCGGACAATCATTACTGCTCCTTTTTGACCAGCTGCTGACGGGTATTGTTGTCATAGGGACCAATTAAGAGATTAACGATGTGAAGTTAATTGTTGGCCCAATACAGCACACTAACATCGATTTTTGTGGTTGACCGGGACAAAATGCATCTGAGCGGGATGCCGGGACAAATCTCGCGAAAGCGGGACAATTTCGGCGAGAGCGGGACGTATGGCATGCATGCCCTTTGTTAAGTGTTTCTTACTTCATTTTTGGAATGGAATATATAGAGAAATTCCTTGTGAATGCAACTCCACTTACAGTTTCCAATGGATTTTCTTAAAACTTGTCTGGGGATAATGTGTAGTTGTGCATGAAGCTGGGATTTAAATTGTTCTCCTCCATTCGCCCTTTGGTTATTTCTCCATTATGGAATATATAAAAGGAACATTCCTTGTGAATGCAACTCCACGTACAGTTTCTAACGTATTTTTTTGAAACTTACATTCATTGTTGAGGGTAATGTGCTGTTGTGTGTAAAGATGGGGTTTTGAAATTTTACTCCTTGATTAGGAAGTTATGGCCCTTTGATTATTTTTTCTCTATGCAAAACTTCCTTGTGAACATGACTCCTCCTACAGTATCCAACCGATGTTTTTGAAACTTATAACTTTAACATACTGGCTGGCCTCCAAATTCAAGCATGCTATCATTCGGGGCCCATTGTCACTCCTGTGACAAAGCTCTAGTTGTACTATGTTATGTGAGTGTTTTATAAATCGAAAGAATCCTAAGTGGGTATCAAACTGGCCTCATGAGATTCGTAAGAACAAATGACAATTGACAGCGCACTAACCAACTGCACAATTCTGACTTGTGAGAATAAATGTAATATGTATGTAAATTCATTGTTAGTTCAACTTTGTTGATGTAAACTAAACGAATGACCAGTTTCTGAATTATTTTCTGTTCAGACATATTGTTCTATGTCAATAAAAACAATATTGCAGTGTGAAAATATTAACCTGACACTCATTTATCTTGTTTGCGTTGTTTTGGATGAGTTTCTGTTATTGGAATTTATGTTGATATAGATTTAAATACGGAGTATCGAGAGTGATATTACATGGCCATATGACATAAGTGCTAGCACTGCACGCCATCGAACCGAGTTCAATTCCATCTGACAGTGACCTTTTGTAAAATGATTTTATCAGTTATTCGTAAAATATGCAGATCATGAGATATTAATTTAAACATGTAAAATATGTTATTGTTTTACTATCATTTTAAATTATTTTTATTGTACATTTACCAAGGTTTCAACTACAATCACACAATCAATGGATAAATCATGGAAAACGTGGTGACTAACCCCCAACATTATGTGCAAAATAAAACGTTTATAAAATGTATACGCTAAGACTCGAACTCCAAACTTTGCATCGCCAGCGCCTCGTATGTTCCACTACACCATTCGACATATATATGACATATAAACTAGGGTGGGGACGATAAGGTGAATATCAATATTGTACCGATATGCACTGCTCCCGATACGTTTGGATACACAAAACCAAAATATCAATATTTTCAGAGTGATGACGTTTGAACGACATCCATGTACATTTCATGCTACGTTACGTTTGATGGTTTTAGGCGTTTCCCAGCCGTTAAGATAGAATGTAAAACACGTTTTCATTGGCTGATAGGAGGGCTATTGATCAGTCAGAACTTCAATAAGAACTTGCTTTGTTAATACTATCAAAATTGACAACGAAAAGAGTTAAGTTTAACTCCAGATATGGTGGACATACTTGTGCCTTTGAAACACAACATAAACAATTGAACATGTGAAGCAAATTCATTTCTGTTCAGTTACAATACTCTACAAGTGTTTGTTTTTTACAAAGTGCATAAAATAAAACACTGTGTGTTTGACTTGTATTAAGGATATCAAAAAACATTTCAATAACTAGAGTCACTTCATTTTGAAATTAAAATGTGAACTTAAACATGATTCTTATTAAAAGACAGTATTGGCTATTAACAGATGACAAAATCCAACTGTTTTATTAATAAAAAGATATTTAGATCTAAATAACTTCCAAACACATATATTATGTTCAAAACATCTAGTTAAAATGTTGCTTTGTAACAGTATCATATGGTTGTATCGTATCGAAAACTATTGTATTGACAGCCCTGTGTATCGATACGTATCGTTTCGGACGGTGATCATATCGTCCCAACCCTAATGTTATATAAATATCATATTACAGCCTGTGTGACATTGATATTGTCAACCTGAGGGCAGAATGTCACCCGAGGCGAATGCCGAGTGGTGATATTCTGTTTCAAGGGTTGAAAATATCAATATCACACACGCTGTCATTTGATATTTATTTTTTTATTATACCAAACAAAATTGACAAAATGAAACATACATGTTTTTAGTGAACTTTAATTTATTTCAGAATAAAATGCATTGACGAAGGATAAATACAATGGAGACAGGTAATATATTTGTTTGGATAACTGTGCATAATATAATATCTCTCTATATATACGTTGTAACAGACCTGGTGTTTATCATGAAGGATATTTATTTTGCAAGTATTTTGTCACGCTACTGTATGCTGTTCTTGGAATTGTGAATTTGTGTCATTTGATATGATAATCTTTTTAATAGAAGGGCACCATTTAACTTGTATGCAAAATAAATTAAATAAAAATGCTGTATTTAAAAGCTTGAAATGCCGACATAATTTGAAGAAATAAGGTTTAAACCAAACAAAAATTAGGATCAAAACCGCCATGCGGGCATCGGGTGTATAAACGGAAATATTTAAATGCGGGCCAGTGTGCCCCTTACGACAGCAGGCTAAACGGGCTGAACGTAGTTTGTCCTGACTCCTAATTTTGTAAACAAGATTTTGTTGGTGCTTCCTCCATCATAGCAAATAATATTATTTCAATATATTTTTATTTTTTACAGACGTACAATATCGATAACTCATGTCTTTTTATATATTAAATGTAATTAACCTGTACCTATTATATGTTTAATGTCAATAATGCGGAACTGCGTAAAGATTCGCAGGTTAACGGTAAGTATGTTAATGAACACACTCAACAGCGTCTGCTACTACACAGAATACTTTACATATGCGGATTCAGAGGACCGGAAGCGGCGTACGCCCCCTCTAAAATTATCTTAAAACACACGTATTCGTTGTCAATGCAAAGTTCAATCAATTTATTATAATAATCAAACCCGTAATGTGGTATTTTGTCAAATTGTTTCTTTTTGTTGATATCGCATCTTTCCGATATCTGTCCCAACATGTAAGGGAGACCAAAAGCAGTTTTTTGCAGACTTTTTCATTTACTGAATATTTTCGTCCCACCACTGTAACTTAAAATCCTGTACACTTGCTTCAAGAATGATTCTCTACCTATGTCTGGAAGTAAAACTAGACGCCGGAACAAATGCCACCACAAATGCTTTTTATCACGAGTAACAATGCAGAGCTCAAAATTTTGACTTGGCGACCAGTAAATTTTACAGTGAGAAGCAATGACGTTTCGTTTTTATACGCATGGGAAGCGTTGGCAAAAATGTAAAAGTTACATTTGCTTAAAAAGGCATGTCGACGGTTGTTCGCATAAAAAAGACACAAATTGAAACAATATAATTTCATATTGCTCTTGAACATATTTTTTTTCCACCAGTAACAATATATTGATGAAATGGTTGAGAAAATAGTATATACAGAGATAAAAATATGTTTTGGAGGTTTTTTTTATACATGGTTCCAGTACGATTCGAACTCTTGCCTACAAAATCGCGGACTTCAATTAAAACTTCCATACTCTAAGTAGCATATATCATTGGTGAACACGCGGCGTGACCGTACATCATGTACATTTAATTCAAATCGCTTTTAGCTCAACTTTTAGAAGAAAAGGCAAGCTATTCTACTCGCTCCTAATCTATGTGAATAAACAGTTCTTAGAGTTAAAGACTCTTCTGCTAGAGCTGTATAAAAAGAGCAGTTTTACCAGACAATTTACAGTTTTGGGTGCTTTCTTGAAAAGGTAAGATCTCCAGGAATAGGATGGGATTTTAGTAATTATTTGAGAATTAATTCACCATCTACACATTTAGGCCTTTATTTTCCAAATTCTACTTATGAATAAAGTAAGTTTAATTACTTGATACTGTAATAATAGTTATTTACATATTTGTGTACATTTTCAGGACAAACTTTATTTTATTTAATAACTTTAGTTAATATTTATTATTAACTACATTTTATTGTACACTGGAATTTCCAACTGTCCAGATGGTCCCTATTTAGATGTCCAAGGAGTCCATGATGGTAGACCTTATGTCTGCTGCTATCTCCAGCTTCCGTAGTTGTCCACTGATTACATTATTTTGGTCCCATTTGGTCTATTTTCTATAATATATTTTTGGCAACAACTTATACACATTAAGCTTAATTTACTGAGCAGTTTAGGACATAAATTTTACATTTTCTTACTTTGTCAGCTAGACATTTACTGTATTTTTTTTCATTTGAGCTGATATCATTAAATACTTACAGACTTGACTTGTTCTTGTTCTTTAATATTTGTCTTTGCACAAGTGTAAATATGTTCTAAAGTTGTTATTAGAAAAATGGTGTCCTGTAATTAAATTGGCATTTGTTTTGACCGTCTACATCTCTAAGTCACGTTAATTGTGTCTGACTGGACGCCCTTTTATAAATATAAATCAGTCAGTGGCGGCATCCTGACAGGAAATAAATTTCTTAAAAGTATACCCGATCTATATTTCCGTAATATATGACTACCCACTGAGATTACATAACTCGTCACCGTCCCGTCCAGGGTATCATATTTAACAATGCTAAAATAATTCTCAGTAAATGTATAAATGAACTGTCGATACGCCCCTGCAGAGCAAATAGTTCAACACAATACTCAATATCGAAATACATAATCCGAAATATAAGCATATGCATGTACGTGCAACAACATATGGGGTTGGCCTCTAAACAACCAAATTGAGAATCAGTCAGTACAAATCATATCTAATTAAAACGTTTTAAATGAACATAAAAAGTTTAGACATGCCTTGCGTTTTAATTGATCACTTGTTATTTATATAATATGGATGATGCTATTTTAGAAGACGACTTAAACGGCAGCATTCTTCGCTTACATCGTGATGCACAGACGTCAGTATGCAATAATGATTTGGACGACGCTGAGAAATGTTATACCCTGGCATTGCAAGCATGCCCAAGAGTGTCAAAACAGAAAGTTATACTGCTTTTTCAGCGATCCACAGTCCGTTTTAAACAAGGCAAATGTTCAGAGGGTGAAAAGGATTTAACAATGACACTGGACTTATGTTCTACATTAATACAGGTGAACTACCATCTGGACTGTTATATCACTGAACTAATTGTCTGCACAATATAGATACTCAAATTAAAATAAAAAAAGATTGTAAACTTTATACTCGTATATCTAGATGTAATTGTAGCTATATACAGCATAACTGCAGTTTTTGCTTCAAATAAGGTCATTCAATTTTAGGAATACAACCACCGTCAAAAGAATGTTAGACAATTTGAAGAAATAATAGGTATTATATACGGGGTACAACAAGCCTTTAGAGATCTCGACCGGGATCTATGCGCTGGAACTGTCGTGCACATCGATGATATTGTAGACATTGTAGCAGTGGTTTATTCCGCTATTCCAACAATGCCACGATCTGGTATAAACCTTTATGATACCTTGCACCACTTTCATGCATCTGTACAAGACCAATCTAATATTTTCGTAGCACTATTAAAACAATACTGTTTAGCATATAGAACCTTATTTAGATCACTGTAGTAATTCAAACGTATATATACATAAATTATATAGTAACTATTTGGCAATACATGTATTATATTTGTCATACGGTTAGTATACTAAATGTACGTTTGCATACAATAAGACTTAGTAATCAAGTTAACGTAAGTTTTGCAGACATCAAATGAGTTTAGATTGATATACTGAATTTAATCGTTCGCAATCAGAATATTGTTAAAAATTTAATTATCCCAAATAGAGATTGTAACTCAACTTACAATCAAAATAATGAGAACGTTCAGAAACTTTAAAGAAAATGGAAACGACGTATGAATACGCCTTTCTATAGCAACAAATTCATGCAAACAATATAAGTCCGAAAACGGTAGAGCAATTTTATTTTTTGTATATTGCGTCAAAAAGTAATATATCCTTGTCAAAGAGATCTCAACAATCCAAATAAACGTCTATTTCATAATTTATTATACATTATTTTATACATCACCTGTTTGCACATAGGTGTTTGATTTACGTTTCAGACAAAATGATGTCAATGCTTATCGGAAGTGGAATGTTCAGAATGGAATCAGAAACATTCCGGAAACTGCTTGTAACAAAACTCTCCCGCAACAACATGTGGGAAATCCTAGCCATATTAATATGTGGCTATGAAAGGTTACACTCACTTTTATAATTAAATTTCGTATTGATATATTACTGTTTGCCAGCACGTTGGCCTAAATCTCTCAGATATAATAACATTACATAAAGTGTAAAACATAAAAATGAAAATTATTACAGGCGAACCAGGTGACATGTCGTTTACGTCTTTTTGTATTATTGTTTTTACGTTATAACGCATTTGTATTATTTAAACTTGATTCCATTTCAGTGAATGTTTGTATTATTGTGTTTACGCATTGGTATTATTTAAACTTGATTCCATTTCAGTGAATGTTCTCGCTATTTTGGAAACAAAATGTCGAAGGTTGATTGCTCAGGGGTAAGTGTAGGAAACCTTCTTTCAGAAGTGACACAGCATGCAATAAAATTGTGGGCAGAAGATCTCGCGATTGAATTGATATGCAATGGAGCATCGTGGGGAGACATTGGACGGAAGAAAGGCGTGCCAATACTTCACTGTCTAGTGAAACTGGCTTTTGATATAGGTACATACTAATTAATATTTTACAGGTACATTATCTAGCATTTCAAATCCTATCATGACGACCCTTTCAACGTGTAAGCATTATTAAGAAACTAATATGCGTTGTCACGTGTAACGCCTGCTCTGATATTAAATTCGTTGTTTGTTATATGATTTGCGCATAATAATTTTAATACTTTAATTATAATCAGGCAGATTGACAAATCGTGCCGTATAAGTAGTGAAATATATAATGAGGGATAAAAGCACACGGCAGAATTCCGCTAAGGCAGTCGATTTGCCATATTGTTCAATATCAAACAATAAAGCTCTTAAAACAAGCCTAGATCGAGACAGTGGTCCGGATCACCACCACTATCTAACTATTTGTTCATTAGCTCAGATATGGTTGGTTACCAACAATATGTGAATTGTTTATGCAAATTATCCGGCACAAAACATCTCCTTGGCGCAGGTAACTTACTGAATTTGACGACCGTATTATTTTACGTTTTCTGGGTTACAGAGAGTATCAATCTGCTAAAGGATGTAATGTTTTCGTAGGCAAAACAAGACACACTGGCTGAACAAGACTCGGATGGGAACACAGCATTACACATTCTTGTAATGTCGGAAAAGGTGAATGTTTGGGCATTTGTTTTCAGATATTGTGAACTAAATGAACATGGTATTCATAAGACTTACCGTCATTAATTGTTTCTAATGTTTATTATTATACACTAACATTATGATTACTTAGTTGTTCGGTGTTCTCTTTTAAATATTTATTTTATTATAAGTGAATATATACATATAAACAAGTAGATAAGTTATTGGTTGAACTTCAAAGTTTCTTCTGTTCACAGTTATATACACCAACAGGACAGACGATACTGGACCTATTTCTGAAATATGAATTACAAGTAAGTGTTAAGAACAAAGAAGAGAAAACCGATCTGGATTATCTTAGTCTACCACGGTTGCCAAGCGAACGTTTGGGTGAGTTTCCTACTTTGGCTCTTTTATCCCTTCAACTCACTGTACATAGTCAATACAATTTTCTCGCCGACATTCGGTTTACAGATACAAGAATCGTAGACTAAAACTTGAATTTTAGAGAAAAAGTATTTTTAATCAATGTAAGATTTTGCAAATTTGTGAAACGATCCCACACTATGAAATGGTCCGGAACTCTCTATTACAAAGGTATAAACAAATAATCTGCAGAGGGATAGTGAGGTTGCTTACCTAAGTTATCCAATGTGTTTTATTTTTTTAGAAAACCCAAACGAAATACTGGCGAGTTCAGCAGCTGCAACAACTGCAACAGCTTGTGCTAAAGGAAAGGTAGCACAAGTAAGTAATGCCCTTTCTAAGCAATTAAGCATTAAGTGACGGATGTTGGCGGGAGGGGGGGGGGGGTGCGGATTTTCCTTTACAAAATGTATGAAAAGGAAATCATCAGTGACAAAAAACAACAACAACAAATAAAAAAAACAACCAAACATAAAATGCCCAACGCGTATACCAATACAATCTAAATGTGCATTTATATTTACAGCAATTGTATTTGTTTGTTCAGTCGAAGAAGTTAAACTGCTGATGTGCCTTAAAGTATTTTGACAGAAAACCTCTCCGATAGTGTGTTATATTGCCAACAGTGGTACACATTAATAAACTATTACACTATATATTGCAGGCAAATGTACGCATTGGCAAGGTACTCTATAATGGGGATGATGGGCAACATGCATTAAAAGCCTTTTTGAATGCATATCATTGTGGTGATGAAGATGACGAATACGCTGTCTATTCGAAAGTAAATATTTTAAAAGAAATAACACCAGTGCTTAAATCTCTTGGTATGTATTTCGATGTTACATGTTCGTTCTCTTATTTTTATTTAAAAAGAATGTACTATAGCATAGTTTCCAATTTTAATGTAGTGTGTGTACCTTTACTGACAAGCAGTTCAACATGATAACCATATCTTTTATAGCCTTCAGTCATAATCTCTCAACATTTTGCAATCGCAAATTACGACTGTCATGAAAACAAGTTGTATTTCAATAAACACAATTATTCCAGTAAAAGTAGCATCTAGTTTACGAGTACATTCTCATTTAAATATACGAATTGTTTAGGTCATTTCATTGAAAGCAGTGTGATATATTTTGAAATAAGGTGTTATTCTATGTATTTTGTGAAATCAACAGGTCTGCAGGAAAGATTAGAAGACATTGCAACGGAGGAAGGTCATCTCTGGGCCAAGGCTTGTTACAAATGGCTGAAAATTGATAATTGGGAGGCTGCAAAAGTGGCATATCAGCAGTTTCAATACAATGAACGGTATAACAAACATCCACCCATATTTCTAAGTCTGAAACCATGTTGCTGCATTGGTAAACTAAAGGTAAAGTGTGTTTGTGGCGATACAAATTTGAAGTATTTTGTTTAACACTTCAGAAGCGAAGGTTTTATTAACTCAGCATGAATTTACAAGTTTTACCATTTGCTTTTGCACCAGCACCCATTTGATGTTTTTTTCAGTTGTGCATCAAAAAGATGCATTACACGTACACCCGTATGTTATCGGTTGATTTTTGTGAAAATCTGTTATGTAGAAAAATCATGTCACCTCATAAGAAATCATGGGATTAAAACGAAGTGTTCTTTGTTTCGACAGCAACACCCATGGTGTTTGAATTTAATGCATTACCTTTTGGAATGTGGAACAGATGCGAAAACAATTTCTTTTAACGAAGGGGATACATATTTGCAAGCCGTGGTCAGAATAACGCTTATTGTCGGTAAGACAATTTGTACTTTATCTTAACAATTATTTTTTACTGTGTTCCAATGCTTTTAGTTTTTCAAAGACTTTTACCCGAAATTGCTAATGGAACTTAGCTTATGTCATTTACCTCAATTTTAACATGTATTTAAGGACAGTCGGACAGATTACTTACATACTTTCTGAATCGGCCTGGCTGTACTGATTACCTCGATGTGGATCACTCGGGCAATACGTTGATTCATACAGCTGTAAGGCCGACACATGTCAATCCAGATTTCAGGTAAATATACAGTGACAAACACTTTTGATACACAATTAGCGCACAGAAATTATTGAAATTTAGGTTAATATTGACTGTGTACTTACAAATAAATATATGTCGATGTAGAATCATATCTATTGTCTATCTGTTATATCACAGACAAAAAGTGTTAAAGGAGCTGATCCAAAGCGGAATCGATGCCAGTGCACAGAATATGGATGGCAAAGTTGCCATAGAGTATATGTACCCCAACGCCCGTGAAATTGAGAACATAAAACTTTTATTGAAAGCTATGGATATGGAAGGTGTACGAAATATTCGTTGTTTTTACAAAAATGCTGTGAATACAACAGAAACGATTAATTGTTAATGGTTTTTGTCGGAACAGCTTAAAGAAAATGTTCATATGTGTTTGATGACAGAACTTCCCATTAAATCCTTCTGTATCGACTGTGGTTGAAACAACACGTATAAGTGATTTTTTATTATGCCAACTATGAATGGAAAACAAGGCAATTAAATATGTGTACTGAAATAGTATACAATAAAACCTTGATCATACGACCGCTTGGGGGTCTTAATAAAAGTGGTCTTAATAGCGGGGTGGTCGTTTTATCGAGATACGGCAGGTCACCGGTTCAGTAAATGCATACTTGTGTAATTTAAAGTTTTTATGAACATAATGAATAATGAATAGATGACAAAAGTTCCAATTTGTTTTCAACAAACTGTTCTATTTAATACAGGTTATGTACCTTATAGTTATCGATATAAACATATATGAACATATATACATTAAGTCAAAAAATAATTAAACCTTGATTAACTAGGCCCATTTAAGGTTCAGCATTCATCAGCGTTACCAACTAACTGTCAGCTAGTGTCAATTAAAGTAATCTGATGCACTATGTCGATGTGCTAATCCCTTATCAAAACATTTGTAACACTGTCTTACACACGCTCCTGTTATACCGCAAAGCATTATGTTATCTTCACGGCAAATGTTGTTAATTGATGATATTAAGTGTCAACGACCAAATGACTCTGGTCGCAATAACGGGGTAATTTTGAGCATTATTTGGTACTTTCGGTCTGGGATTAGTGATCGTAATACGGAATAGCGGGGTGCCCGTATAATCGGGGTTTCCGACCACTGAAATGTATGGGAAAATAACCGGATCTTTTAAAAAGTGTCCGCTTTAGCGGGGTGGTCATAAAATCGAGGTGGTCGTAAAGCGGGTTTTGGTGTATTGTTAAATGAAAAACGATATGTGTTTTCGAATTTCTGATAAAAATATTTTACGTGTGCAATTTAAATGGGCATTTGTAACTCCCAATTTCACATTTGACTAAAATGGCACCCAACACACTGGATATTTTTCCATTTAATTAAATAAAAATCGTATAGTGTTATTTTTACGGCCATAACCTGTTGTTTAAATCAGGTGTTAGGTCGTTGGTAACAAAGGCAGTGACACAATCGAATTTTAAACTTCTGTCGGTGCTGTTTGAGTGTGGAGCTGATGCCAGGCCACTGTCAATGTACGAGGGAGATACACCCATGCATGCTGCTGTCTGGATAGCCCTGACATATGGAAGTACGGAATATTTTATTAAAATATGGAGCATATAGACCATATTTCAAGGATACCTAAATCTAAGTAATAAAGCGAAATACCTAAATCTAAGTAATAAAGCGAAATACCTACATCTAAGTAATAAAGCGAAATACCTAAATCTAAGTAATAAAGCGATATATGTCATCTTTCTTACAAGAGATGGAAATCATGGTAATAAAAAGTATCTATATGTATATTTGACGATATATCGTCTAATAAAACCCTTGATTTTTCTGTAAGGTGAATTATACGCAGTAATTGCTGCAATAAACATATACGACGTAATACGTTTATTTGTTCCAGATACCTCTGTACTGGAACATTTATTGAAACAGTACCAAAACGAAAAGAATCCACATTTTGATCCAGAAATGTTAGACGACAATGGGGATTGTCTTTACCATCTTGTTGCTAAAATACAATCGCCGCATGCATCTAAGGTAAATAATTCTCTATTTAAAACTTTATGTCGATCTGTAAGACAATAACATGCAAGCAACACTATTTCTAATGTATTTCTAATTTCAATTTAACTCCTGGTGATTTATCTGGAGTTTCATTATTCTTATATGTATGATCATCTGGCGGGAATGCAAATAATTTATTTACAGCAACGGACACTGTTTTAAATGGTCTGAACTATGATAGACAATTTAAAGTCGTCAGTGTATTCAAAGAAAATGTGGATCAATTTGAACTCATTATTTATTAGCAGTGACAAATACACACAGTTATGTTAAATATATTCAATACCTGGCATTCTATGTTTAAAATATTACAAATGGAACCCGTCAAATACGCAAAAATAGTATATGACATTATGTTCGAAAATGTAGAATACAAAGATGAAACAAAGTCATGGGCATATAATGTTAAGAATTTATTACAATGTATAGGTTTTTCTCATGTGTGGATATATCAAGGGGTTGGGGATATAGATATGTTTCTCATTGCGTTTAAAGAAAGAATTAAAGATGTATTTTTACAAAACTGGACAAATGAATTAAACCAGTCAACAAGATCAAGTTTATATACCATGTATTCTGTTTTTAAGTTACAACCATATCTGTACCAGGTTAATATAGATAGTTGTAGGATTACATTATCAAAATTAAGAATGTCCGCACATAATTTAGAAATAGAAACTGGTAGATGGAAAAAGCCAGCACCTACCCCACGCGAAAATAGAACATGTTGTATATGCAATAAGTTAGAGGACGAATTCCATTTTTTATTTGAATGTTTTCTTTACACTGAATTAAGAAAACAATACATTAATAAATATTACTATGTCAGACCAAACGTACCAAAATTTATCGAACTTCTTCAGTGCAATAATAGTAAGATAAATAGAAATCTGGCAATTTTTGTTAAAAAAGCTTTCAACTTGAGAAATACATATCATACATACTACGAATAAATTTAGCTGTATTATAGTATTATAGTATATACCTCTCACATGCTTACCTAATATGCTTACCTAGCATACTTTACTAAGTACACTTCTATATACAAATATATTTTAAAACATTCAAATGATATATAATCGATTTGTATAACATTTTAATTGTTGAAAATTTTCTGTATTTTAAAAGCGAAAATATATTATACTTGTGAATACATTGTACTTCATAACGTTGTGTAATCATATACATGTTTTTTGTTATGACCTTGGCATTCATAAATCTGATGTGTGTAGAACATCTTATGTATTGATCAAAAATGAGTGTACTCATGGGCTTTACTGCCCCGATGTATTTGGAAATAAACCTAAACCTTATGTTTAGTTAATGCAATTCAAATAACATACTATCAAAATAATATTTTTTTAACGAAAAAAAAATTAAACAAAGTACGTACATGTATTTCTCCTTAATAAATAAAACTATCGAAGACAATTGCATCCTTCAGTTTAGCCTTTTCGCGCACATGTTTTAACTGCTGTTTAACTATCAGCTAATGCGGATGCGCTTTGTTTCTTGCTGTGCCATATACCATTACAGACACTAGACAATCATTAAATAGTTAACTTCGTACTTGGTCTAGCATCAATACAGATATTTTGAATCATATATCAAAAATTGACCTTTCTAAGTTGGCTACTTGTATCGCAAGTACATGCTATAATGACTATGCTTCAGGTCGGAAAAATATTGTGTCAACATAAAGTTTCTGGGTATTACTATAACCAAAAAGGACAGTTGCCAGAGGATTGCACGAATAATAGAAAGGATGTCCTTTTACTAAAAATGGCTAGTTCCATAAAGGCGTCTCATGCGCAAACCTCTAATCTGTTCAACATGGCCGTCGCTGAAGAGCAGCTTGGTTCCGAATCGAATGACACTAATTCATGTCTTGAAAGAAATGCAACCAGATCCAATGTCCAAGATGTGACAAAGAACGCTTCTGAGAAAGATAAAATGAAAAGCAACATACGAAAGATGATTCAAGCAATTTCTTTGGTTGAAAAAGGCGAAGAAGAGTCTATTGTACAGCGCTTGTATAAGAACACCGACATTCCAACTCTGTTGAGTGTCATGCATACTTTGTATGGACAACATGATGCTGTTAGTCAGGCTATCCAAGAGGGACACAATACCGAATGCAGCGAAGATACTGCTGCCGGGCAGAACAAGGCTACACCCTACGACAGTAGACACACAATCGAAATTGATCCACAGGTAAGTATTACAAGCTAGATCGTACTTATCTTACCAATGCATCATTTAAAATAGTGTTCAATGATGCCATAGCTGGCATATTGCCACTAGTAAACACGTCAAGAAATTGACTCAAGTCTTAATGATTTTTTTGAAAGAATGGATGACATACGCAAGCCTCTATTCTGTAAAAAGCACAACCATAATAAATTTAATAACATAACTAATAACCGTTTTAAACATAATGATTTATATAACGAAATGTGTGCAGATGAGAAAATAATTTTTTATAAAACATTAAATGACTTTAGGAGAAATAATTCTGAAGAAAATAGGCACTTAATGACTGCGGCAGGAAGTAAATACAAGAGTATCGTGCGGAAACTGCACTTTCGTCAGCTTAAGGAAAACACAATACAATTAAATAAAGCTAAATATAAAAACGCAAAAGATTACTGAAATTGATTAAAGGAGGGAAATTTTAAACACGGGCAAACTTAACTGAATACATATACTTTTACAGAATATTTTAGATCTATAAATGATCCTAATGATAGATTTTTCCAGGCCGACGACGATATTATTTATTTTAATAACCATATAATGCAAACGGATTTAAATTCTATGTTTGAAGAACTCGATACTCCTTTTACTATTGAAGAATTATCCAAAGGCATTGCCAATCTAAAAACTGGAAAAAGTGCGGGGCCAGATCTGATCTTAAATGAATTTATAATAAATGGCAGAGATGAACTTTCACCTTATTTGCTTAAATTGTTTAACAACATATTATGTCTTGGATATTTTCCAGCTAAATGGACCGAAGGTATTTTTGAACGTATACATAAGAAAGGAGATTTAAATGACCCGAATAATTTTAGAGGGATAACTTTGTTAAGTGTCATCGGCAAATTGTTCACAAATTTGATTAATAGAAGGCTCTCAAACTGGGCTGAACATTACTATGTATTTCTTAAAGCCCAAGGTGGATTTAGGGCGAAAATGGGAACAACGGATAATGTATTTGCACTTGTAATAACACATATTTTAAATCAAAACAAGCAGTTATATTGTTGTGTTATTGATTGTACAAAGGGGATTGATTACATCGTAATGGGTGACCTTTGGTACAAAATATACAGGCTCGGTATTCGAGGAAGACTGTTTACAGTTATACAATCAATTTATACTCATGTGTACACAAAAGTAAAACATCAGAATGATATCGGAACTGCATTTTTTGTTAATCATTAAAACAAAGTACAGTTTACTTTTATGTATTGCTTTGATAATTATAAATAATTTTTTTAAAGCATGAAAATACAGTACAGATAAATTGTATGAATTACTCAGATAGAAGTTCTTCTTGTAAAGCATGAGAATACAGTACAGATTTCTTTTAGTTATTACTTAGATATGTATATAATATATTTCCTTTTTCAAAACATTATAATATTATTTGTTCCCATTGTAAAATTGTTATTATCATGACGATCAGGGGCCACGTTGGCCTTATTTCGTTATCTATATGCAACATTGTACAATTCTTGAATAAACTATATATCTATCTGTGATGTATTTTATGGCAGATCCGACAATAAAAAGTCGTTATTAATTACGATAAGAATTATTACAAATATATTATTACAGCGGATCGACAGTATGGATTGGGAGATTGAATGCACAGCCTCTGTATGGAAGGTTTTGAAAGACTCGCATTTGCCTCCAGTCTTCAAACGCCGCATGTTATTGAAGATTCAGTTGTTAGCCAGCGGAGACTGGCAACCACATTTATGCAAGAACATCCACCATGAACAAGCGACTTTGAATCTGTTTGAGGCCAAATTCAGCAAAGGTAAAATTGATAAGCCATATGCAAATAAAGGATTTTGACATGCCCATCTTATGATTAAGAATCTTGTCATTTTCAAAATATTTTGCTTTGTTTAAATGTATTGAGGATGATATTGTCTCAAACGTTGTGATAAATATATATATATACTTTGTAATAAGTGCAGTCTTTTCGATAATGCAATTGTCAAAAGTGTTTTAGCGAACAGTCGAAAAAGTTGGTTATTCTTTATACATGTGTATCATGCGTGTATTCGAAATAATTCAATCCTTAATATCTGTTACCATTATGGATTTTATTTTTGCTGACCTGTCTCATAAAATGTTACACTCGCAATTGCTGTTGTTACTGATTCAAAAACATGTATGCATATAATATGAATGGGAAAAATGAATTTACTTTCTCTAAGATCAGAAGCTAGCTTTATAATTAAAGCATTAACATGTTACTAAATTTGTGATCGGTTTATGATAATTAATGATCAATTAAACATTATCAGAGCAATTTTGTGTAGTGTTTACCCAATTGGCTTATTTTCTCAGTGTATATTTACAGGCTTATTGTTTACAGGCCTACTGTTTACCCAATTGGCTTATTTTCTCAGTGTATATTTACAGGCTTCTTCACTTGTAATACCTGATAGTGCTTATATTATTAAGCACAAATAGTAAACAATTTCATAACTGAACGAGTACACAAGAAAAAGTGCGGCATGATAATATCACAACAGTCTCGCTTAAAAAAATTCAGAAGATAGTAGAATCAGTAGGTCAGTGGTATTTAGGAATCGTCGCTTTGTAAAATCTATAAGCATTAGCTATAATAAAATTATACATTCTTGATAAAATATGAGACGGTAATGGCTTATTTTTAGAAAACCGCAATATTTTACAACACAACACGTTTTATTAACCAGGTGGTCGTATAGTGTGGGAGCTAGCGGTAGCATTTTCCCCTCGACTAAGTAAGACAGAAGAAGGTCATCAAATGACAGATGGGCATGCGACTCAGTCTTTCATTCGGAGAAATATGTATTCAGAAATAATTCGAATATGGGATATAGTCCTGGACCATGATACTCTGGACAGGTATTGTCGTATTGGCGATGCTCCTTTTAAATGCATTTGCAAAAACTTAATAGAAAACAAATTATTGTCTGTTATGAATGAAACTAATAAAGTTAGTAAATTATTATATATTATCGTGACATGTGCATATAGTAACATAAATGATTACCGGTAATAACAAATACATACCAGTTTACACCCGGGTTATCGGGCCTATATGTCGCCTCGATACAAACAGTATGTAAAGCATAATACAAAAGAAAAAAGCATATTACATACGTACACATATTGATTAGGTATTTTTGTTTTCGCAAGATCTATTAGGAAGATCATTAAATCACACAAGCGTGGTGAAAATAGCATAGTACAAAAAACACTTCACCCAGTTTCTTTTGCCGCGTCACCGATTACTCATGGAAAGCGCTACCCCCAATTATACACCGAGACAGTCACTGGAAATGCTGATCTTTCTCAAAATCAGGTACATGTACATATGGATTTGTTAAGTTTGTAGATCAAGTAACAAAACACATATATTTAACCAATACATAATATACATAACCTATTGGCCAGGATTCCTTATGCGTATGTATTTTACTCATATTCGTGCGTTGTCGAAGTTTTGTGTTAAAAGCAGCAGTCCATAGAATATAATTCAATACATTGTAAATTGGAATTAGTTCTAATGAACGTTAATGACGTTTATTTGACTGAAGACTGTTTCTTATTTACGAAAGGCATTTCATAATTTCTACGTATGAAAACGCTTGGTACGAATGGAATATACACTAATGAACATGCTGATTTACTCTGAAGACATCACAAGCTATTGCATACAGATACTTGTACGATAAAAAGTTACCAAAACGTTATAATTACACCGATTTCAATGCGAACAACTATATGTACCGCTTCTAAAATCCGAAGGCTGTAATTGCTATGATTTTAACTAGACATCGCGGAAGAAAGTAGTCCACTATGCAGCGTTCATTGATAAATGGTTTAATTGGGTCACGGGCCAAGTAGAATCATGGCCATATTATAATCCTAACATATTCATCTCTCTTTTTGTCAATGTAAGTTAAGGTTTTTATGTGCGGCATATTTAAAATGTATTTTACCATGAATTAAAACGGGTCACGAAGCGAGCCGAGAAGAAACATAGACATTCTAATCCTAACCTTCTCGTCTCGTTATCGCCGACTCTCATATTAAGAACATTTGTTGAGTGGGGCATGATTAATTATTTTATTACAATTATTTTATTACTTTTTATATTATCCACTTTGTCGTTATAATAATAATAATAATAATAATAATATAAATAAAAAATGGAATTCACAGTTTGTCGGTAATGACGCAGTACAGACACCAGCAATAGCGGTCATTTGCACTCCCATCAACATTATCAGAAAACTTCACTCGATTTGGGAACAGGCTCTATGGCCGAGTGGAGAACGCGTTAGACTCTATCGCCGGCGGTTGTGTTTCGAGCCCTGTGAGCGGCAGGACTGTTTCTCATTTTTATCTTATTAATTTTGTTTCACGTAATATAAGGGGTTTGCTACTCCAGATGCTTTATTAATTGAAAAAGAAGACATTTCTAAAATATAATATTCTATGAGTAACTTCCTTAAAGCATTTTAAATCACGTTTGCTAAATAATACGGATGAAAAGCTTGTTACACTCTCGTTGCATTCATAATAATGTTAAATAGTTTTTAATATTTAGCATATTGTTTGTTTAAAGGTTTAAATTGAGTTTTGTTTAACGCCATAGTTGTTTCTCTTCGACAAATTAATCTACGGTCTTCCTCATAGATTGAACGGTAATAAAACTGATAACCATCATTTTTACTAAAACCCCACCGGTAGGTACATTCAGAGAATGTGTTGGTTATGAAAATTCAATGACAGAATGACGGGATGTCATTAAAAGTAAGATAATCATGTTTGTAGCCCAAAGAAAGACCATGATATTGTACACCGGACAAAAAGTTAGGCTCACCAGGTTTCTTGCCCGACAAATTTTTCATTTTCTGTTGAAAGCTGTTTTGACAGGCATGATATATTTAATTCGTACATAGTATTGTTAACTGATGTTAAGCCTCAGTCACACATTCCCGATTATGGCACCCTAATTACAAAATGGCGATATATATTTTAAAACCTATTTTATCTATTTTAACGCCGCATTTTGAAGGTTATAAATAGCCAAGCAATGTCTCCGTTCACGTTCTATTTATAATGTTGACACAAAGGTTATAGTAAAACACGGAATGCAGGATTCAACTAAATGAAGTTTTACGAATATTATCGTTTAATGTTTGACTTTTTGGGAAAAAACCAACATATAGTCATATATATAACACGTCGTGTTTGCTGGTTCTGGCTTCTTAACCAGAATTTAAATTCAGTGTTTTCTATTTTCTTCACATAAAAAGACTGAACGAGCTTTTAGCGCAACTTTCATATTTTACCAATAAAACATTAATTTTTAAAGTTTATAACCACTGTATTTAAGGTGATATATCATATGGCTTACCTCTTTAATAGTCAGGGTTTTCATTTTAATTCATTATATTGTCATTTAGGTGATTTAATACAATTAGATTTTATTTACTGGTTTTAATATACAATTTCATTAGTTTGGTATTTTCAATATATTTGCAAATCATTCTGCAAAACACACCATAACCGGTCTTAAGTGCTTATTGTACTAAGTTATTTGGACGAGTCGAAAAGATGCATCAAGCACTGATTTTGAACAATCACTAACATTTTCAATAACTATTAGTACAAACGAATCTTATAACAGTCATTGAATTCTTGTTATTGATTTCTAATATTCAAAACTTTAGACAGATTTTTGTTTAGACTATCTGAATAAACCTTTCGACTGTGTTCTGTTTAATTTAAAGGTGTGTTGCTATTAACATTTGCATAGAGTGAGGCGTGCCCAATGTTACGCAATAGCGGACAACTGCAGTGCATTCATCGCTTTTATTTTTGTATTTTGATCGGTACGATGTCCATTAGAAAAGATTTCTGCAAGAGTTATTTTTATTATATATTCTGGACTGCTGCTTTAACGGGGTATTCTTGCTGTGTTATATAAGTAATTGGTCACTTGCCTTAACAAAGGAACAAAGGACCCTCAAATATTAAAAAGTGTTCTTCTCCCGCTGATTCATTGCAGTTTAAATGTCTCATTTAGTAATATGTAACATATGTTATGCTTATTATATTTTTATAACCTAACAGACCAGCATGAGATTGCTTTCACCGGCAAGTTCGAATGAAAATGAATACCACATATTGAAATTCTACTCGTTCTCTTCCGCTCTCGTGAGACACGTGCTACAAAATATCGAAACCGATGTGGATTTTCCATTTCGTGTAACCGACACAGAGCATGCTTTAATAAATCTTAAATGCAATGCACCGATTCTTCTGATAGGCCGAATGGAACAGGTAAACCTTTTGTATATGCAATTTTAAATACATAATACTGTACTGTCAAAAAACAAAATGTATTCAGCTGTTATTTCCATGTATTTTGTAGAAATAGTTTTCTTCACACAATCATTTTATAATTTCTCCTGTACGCTACTGAATAAATTAACATTTCAATGATAGCTTCTGTTTATAGGGAAAACAACATGTTGCTTGTATCGGCTGTGGACCCAGTATAGAGCTTACTGGTCGCAAACGAATGACCCTATTCTGCTGAGGTGTACGTATATTTTTCCCAGTAAAAAGACAAGGACGTGTATACTTGGCTTAATTTATTATATGTATAATAGAATCATAGTATAAACATGCGGTATGGTTTGGACGTGTGTATGATTAGTTAAGTTTGAATAATTGAAGATCAGATTCCACGTTTCATGCGAAGTAATTATTCTGCAGCCCATACAATATTCGTATGCGATTTGCATAAAAAATAAATACAACTGAACACACATTCTGACTTAACGTTTTCTTATTAAAATGTAATACATTGGTATGTAAAAAATAAGTATCATTGTTAATTTTTTATTACGAGATCATACTACTGTTTATTATCGATAAAGTGCTATTCATTAACAGGTTACATTTCACGGTTTGAGAAAACAACAACAACTGTTTAACGCTGTTGTGCCAATATTTGATATTCTAAATAAGCGTTACCAGCAAAATCAACGAATAATTGAATAAAATGGACGTTTAGATGTTAGCCATTTCGTGTAAAATTCTGGAAATCCAGATTTCAGAAGAATGTTTGACCGCAGAGCTGGTTGTTGTTTCTGAATATACCACCTGTCTTTTATGTAAAATATTATTCTGTATGCGATGTTATTTGACAACGCAATATGTGATTGAATCTTGGTTCTTATAAACGTAATGTAAATAATAGTTACATATTTAATTTTGTTTTACGCTTATTATACAAGTACCGCTGTATACCGGAACAGTTTCTGCAGTGGAAGAGATAGAGCAAAGATCTCAAGTTGATCATTTGCATAAGGTAGGTCATGCGTTTGGAGTAAGTGAAGAGCATGTTCTTCGAAATTATCGGTTTAAAGTACCGTTTAAGCTAATTTATTAATGATCTATCAGTTTCCTTAATTGAAAGCTAGTATTTGTCAGGAAGGTTAAGTTGCATATATGGTTACACAGAACACATATTCATTTATATTTTTTAAGAACAATTCATTTTATATAGCCGATCGATGCTTATTTATCAAAACTCCAGATATTCATCACCAAAAACCTGTACTGCGCACCGAAGTACAGAGAAATTTCCGGGCCTTGCGCCAAACATACGACCTGGTCGCAGAACACGTGCAACTCGAGGAGGAAAACCTGCCTCCTCGACTGCAAGACGTAAAAGACTACGCATTCCCTATGTTTGTCACATCCAGACAGCTGTTGCTCATGCTGGATGCGTCTGTTGGACCTCCGTGCTTCTTTGAGCGCAAGGAGGACTGAAGTCTCATGGTAGTATTCTGATCTTTTCTTGATGGTTCAATATCATAACAAAAATAATGTAGGTTTATATACTGTCAATTTGTTTAAATGTATGTTTAGTTTGTGATTATGTGGAGAATAATACAGGTAATTTTAGTTAACATCTCTTATATACAACAATGGTAAGGTGACATAAAGGCCCATTGGGTCGGGTGTAACTTGGCCAGTATTCTATACATTTTGTATATTCTGTATGTATACAAATGTTACGTTAATAAAAACGTACTTACTTACATATACACCAAAATTTATAATGTAGGAGTTCAAGCATAGTTTACCTTTTACGTTTTAGTACTATCAATTACTTGATAATAATTGGCAATATTTATTTGTGCCAAAAACTTCTTAATCAGACAGAAATCGACGGTTGGGCTGACGATAGTGTGTCTCTCCGTTTGAAGTCTTTTGACGAATGTCCCGAAGCCGAAGATTTCAACATAGAAGTTTTTGACGATCAAATTGAAACCCGGACCATATTGCCTGCAGTAACAGAAGGAAAAGGAACCAATGTAAATGACTATAACTCTTCAGTATTGTAAGATTGAATGTACGACTTCTTGATTGAACATCGAAAACCAGAATACGTACAAAACAGTTGTTGAGTACACGAAAGTAAACGGAAGTAATACAAATATGTTCGGTGTCAATGTAGGTTAAGAAATTGTGATTTTTTTTACATCGGTAGAGGACATATCTATCTCAACAAGAAGAGAGATATGTCGATATCGTAATAACTACAATAGGTATACAGCCAATAGCATGGTCAATAAAGTGGTTGAAATTTCAGTTCTCGTTTCGGCTGATATGTTTACTACTATAAACAAATACCACGGATGCAGATAGTTTTTGCCATGCATTTTGTTTCTTCCTCAGTATTCGCGCTTCGTTCTTTTTTTCAAATAGCACACGAGGGAGCTAACGTACACGGTGTTTGCCGAGAAGTTCTGGAAACACATAGCCCACATCAATTCATCTTACCACCCGTGCCTTGTTTGGACTGAGATCATGTCGTTTATTAAGGTAAATGAAGGTTAACTTACCTAACACGTAAGCTTCACGCGAGCTTCACGTTACATTGTTGTTGTGTTTTTTTTCTGCGAATTTTGCCTATTATGTTCCTTTTGTCAATTTTACATAAATACTTGGTATTAAAGTTTTTGTTAAATTTTTTGGTTTAATATTCCGGTATTCCATTTCTTTTTTATTTAACTATCTGAAGCTGCTGTGTCTTTTTATTTAAATAATTAAAAACATATTTCATGTAATGCGCTGAATAATAAGCGTATGTCATATTACAAATTTTACAGACAAATGAACAGTTTTTAAAATAATCGTCAAGGATGTCAAAAAAAGTAATGATAATGAAGTATCGAAATATCGCTCTTAATATAAAAAAAAACAACATAAATATTTTACCATCAATAATTAATAAATCATACAAATGTAGAGTTTATGTGTCATAATAATGGCCGAACAAGAGAAAAACTTCTAATTCTTCTTTCGATAAATCCCATTGTTAAATGAAAGCCTTGCCTAGTTGTTAACACATCAAACGTGTAACGCTGATTTTGAATATTTTAATCAAATTTTAAAAATGAAAGAAATCGTGTGAAATGAATATTTCAGGGTTCGTATGAAGCGTTGTCAAAACCAAAAGGCTATTTGGACAGTGAGGAGTATTACGAGCTGGGAAGAAAGCGAGCACCAAACTTCTCTGGAGAAAGAGAATTGATCTACTCTTTCTTCCTCAAATACGAACACTTCAGGAAACAACACGGTTTATTTGATGAAACCGATCTTGTGCATCACGTGTTTAACAGGCTCCAAAAGCGCCCGTGTGTGATTCATCAAATATTCGTCGATGAGACGCAATATTTTACGCAAGCTGAGCTGTGTTTACTGATTAAATTGTGTCAGAACCCGAACGATATGTTTTTCACCGGTAAAGTATGCAAGTTTAAAATATGGTGTTAGGTTTTATAAGTTTTATGATTTGGATAAGTTTTTTTCTTTTAAAAACTAATCCATTTCAGTAAACATAAAAAAATGTGGTATAACATAGATCATTATAACACGTTTTGATTTTTATACCAAATATAGATTTTTTTTTTTACTCATCACCTAATGTTTTAGGTGACACTGCTCAGAGTATCATGCGGGGAATATCCTTTCGTTTCAAAGACCTTTGGTCTCTGTTTTACTTTGCACAAGAAACGAATAAATCCATCCGAGCTGCGTCTGTAAACCAGCCTGAAGGGGCAATGGCTTAAAATTAGATTACTGTGTCCTTTCGAGTCAATTTTTATTTTATATGTTATTACGCATGTAAAAGTATATCTTTAAATGCGTCTTGTGCTTCCTGTTGTTTGTTTTGCGTTGTATTGTTATGACAATGGGTCACTTTCACGACATAAGGACCATTTGATATTAGTAAGGGTTCTTTCCTGCAGATGCCGCTGGAATTTCACATATTTTATATTTACTCGAATCAGTGTGTTTGGTAATTTATGTTTACTTGTTTACTTGTAAGCATTTGACATATCAATATTAGATACAGCAGACATAGCAGCTTATTTTGCTTAAATTGTACTTTTTACAAGGTAATTTAAATTAGCTATTTACCTTTTTTAGGTCTATCAACTCACCTACAATTATCGCTCACATGCAGGCATACTCCGATTAGCTTCAAGCATATTGGAGATTATGACCAAATTTTTCCCGAAGTCTTTTGACAGACTGGCTCCAGATCAAGGTCTTTTCGAGGCCCTATGCCAATGGTACTGGAGTCAGGAAGTGTCAGTGACCTTGTGATACTCTTGAAGGGCAACCAGCGAAACACATCACCCATAGAGTTTGGAGCACACCAGGTTATTCTAGGTATACTTTGCGATGTTTTACCAAATACTACTAAGGAGGGTAAGTCGGTTCCTTATTCCTGGTTCCTTATTCCTTATTGGAATAAGGAATAAGGACCTATACCTTATTCCTTATTCAAACTAGATATATTTGATGTCATTTTAAAATGAATAAGAATACATAAAAGGCTTACTGTAAATCACTTCCTATATTAATTCCACGAACAAGGAATAAGGAACTGGTTCCTTATTCCTTATTCAACACCGAATAAGATACTGAAAATGTAGTGCAACAAGTACATGTACTATATCGTTCCAACTGATTACCAGGAAACTTGATAATAAAAATCATTCGGTATAAAACACAAATAACAGTTCAAATACATATTAAATGAATAAGGAACAAGGAACTGGTTCCGTTTTCCTTTTCGAAATTGAATATAATATAATTCTGTGTTTATGTTTGCTAACATTGCCATACATTAACGTAAAGCATTCAAGTTGAACACGGAGTATATTTTCGAAAAAAATTCCGTTTATCTTCAAATACGAGGGTATATCGTCTCCTTAACCTAGTGGTTAGGGCGTTTGCCTAAGGAGCGGGAGGCTTGACGTTCATGTATGGCAATGTTAGCGAACATAAACACAGAATTATATGATATTAACTATTGTTCTGATTTACCGTAAGACTTTTATGTATTATTATTTGTTTTAAAATGACATCAAATATATCTAGTTTGAATAAGGAATAAGGAATAGTTCCTTATTCCGTATTCGAATAAGGAATAAGGAACCAGGAATAAGGAACCAACTTACCCTCCGTAATACTAATAACGTTTTTATTTCGAGTATTCCCGAGAAAGAACGATGTGCAAAGTTGCATTTCATGATAACATTTCCGTTGAATAAGACCTTTTAAATATTGTGGTGTTGGAAAAAAATCTTTAGTTACTCCATTACATTGAAATGCAAAATCGTCTTTAACATTTTCCTATCCATGGTTGAAATAAAAGTTTAATGTATAATCAATTAATAAAACACTAATGTTTACTAAAGCCTAGGATTTGTAATTTTCCCAGTGGTGAATGATGCTGCCAGGGATGCTTTACCAGCAGCCTTGAAATTAGGACTAGTGCTCACCATTTTTGAAGCCAAAGGACTTGAGTTTGATGACGTATTGTTGTATAACTTTTTCACGCATTCACAGGTAAATTAACGTAATAAAATTGGTATGCTATCAAACGACTCTGTGAAATGTTGAATAATGCATATCTAATAACAGGCGTCATTTAATGAAATTCACTAAAGTTCCTAAATAGTAATAACCATCCTTCAATTGTTCAACACGATTATGAACACAATGTTATATTGTTTTCAAACAATATTGAGGAAGTTAACCTAACGTGTTTCAGGCGAGAGTTGAATGGCGCGTTGTTACTAAATACTTGAACGACATTTCTCACGGAAGTTCCGATTTATTAGGTACCAGCCGTGGCAGCCTAGTCCAGATTGACCATGGTAAGCAAACAGGAACATATTTGTTATAACAGTAGGAAGTCAATACCCATTAACACCAAACAAATCAAGTATTTAGACACAGTCCTTTAATTATAGATCTACAACAAATAGATCTACACCAAATCTAAAATATAAACAGCAAAAACAAAATATGTAAAATATAGTATTATCTGCTCGGCTCTGTCTTACACCACTCGTGAAAATATCATTTTCTATGAGCACTCGTGAAATACAATACGATCATACACCGAAATTAACAAATATCATATATATATTTGTTTTCCGGTAGCCAGTATGTTTGCAATATATAATAAATGCTTTGCATGCAGCCACATTAACACGCACACAATTCATACCCAAACAACATTAAACATTTCAAACATGTTGGGACTGATGTTGGTAAAAACACCAATCACAAGACAAAGTATGCCAGTTCGTTTTAAAGGTTTTCGTGAACTCTTATTAACAGTGCAAACTTATCACTGAAGTGTATTAAATAAAGTGGATTACAAATACAGAAATTGGATCGAATAATTTATAATAATATCTACTATCTAACATGTAATAATATACCAAAATGTGTAGCTAGCTGGTAACAACATAAAGAGAAACATGTACGAAAGGTAAGGACAATGTAACAATTAAAGACTATAATCTAGTGTGTGTTTTTTTAAAGATTTATTCTATATTTTGTTATGCACACTGATTTGTTAACTTTGAAGAGATCTGACAGTGGTCAGCTTTACAAGTATTTAGATGTGTTTCATATCAGTAAATGTCAATTATTTCTTAAACGTTTTGTTTAAGTGTAATGATTTAACTTCGTTCATGGAAGTGCATCGTTTTCATGACACAAATCAATATTGTTATAATCAATCTTTCTTTTTTATTTACAATGTTCAAGACAGTCCGTTTAATTTATTCAGATATCCTTAAGATGCCAGGTCGCAAGAGGCCCTTGGATTTCGACGCCAACCAACACAAAGTCCTAGACTCTGAGCTGAAGCACTTGTACACGGCTCTGACCCGTGCGAGGGTGAATGTCTGGATATTTGATGAAGACCGCGAAAACAGGGCGCCCATGTTTGAATATTTCAAGGCCCGTAAACTGGTGAAAAGCTTGGAAGTGCAAAAAATAAATGAAACAAGTATGGCTTGAATGCAATTGATGCAGCCTTCTTGAATAAATTAAATTGTACCAACATTTAAGGAAACAATACACATACAAACAAACACACTAAAATGAAACTAGACATATGTCATTTCGTAGAATTATTGCCTTTGTGGTCTAATTCTACCACGTATGACAACGTTTGCTTAACTACAACAATCTTGGGATGTAGTTAACGCGTTTATTATTTTACATACTCTATTGTCTGATAAATATTTGATTACTAAGCGCATCGTACATACGTTGTCATTCTATAGTGTTAACACGTGCACTTGTGACTTCGAACAGTGTCACCCGTTTGGTTTGGTTTGAATGATTATTGTTGTCTAATAAAATACGAGTATAAAGTTACGCCTTTTATCAGCCTATTGCTAAAATATTAAGGAACATGCTAAATGGTGTAATTTGCAAATATCCTCTTTGTTATATTATGGGGAAATTATAAATCCTAGACAATTGATTCTTAGTGGTAATGAAATATGACATAATTGTTACCAGGTTTCCACGGATCTGTATTTGCTGCAAAATCAAGTCCAGAAGATTGGCGGCGCCGTGGAGAGGAAATGATGAGACACAAAATGTATGCAGAAGCTTCTAAGTGTTTCCGGTTCAGCGGTGACTATTTAAAAGAGAAGGTTGCAAACGCACACGAAAAGGCATGTCTGGTACGAAATAATTTATAATTTCGTTATATGCCTAATGCGCACTGTTGTGTGCAAAGACGTAGGATAACGATACATTTTAACACAATTTATATTATATTACGTGTATATTATGTTTTATGGTTAAATAGATTACATAGTGGCCAATATTTGACTGAGGGATGATCCGTGCAATAACTTACATACGTTTATTTGGTTATTTAGTAGTTCAGTAGTTAGTAGTTACAATTATTTAGTAGCATAAACAATGATGTCTTTGGCATACATTTTTGCATTTGTATTTTTACTATTAAAATAAATGCATAGAATATAGATACTATACACAAACATGGTTGTCATTTGATAAACAAATGTAATTGAATAAAAAGCGCTGTTTGTAAAACTGGTATGCCTCCTTTATGTTAAAATAGCTAAAAAGGATAATTTAAGATAATCAAGGGCCATAACTTCACAGTTACTTGGACGATTTGGTTGATTATCAAACCTAACCAAGATAATACGCCCACAAAGATTTTCACAAAGTTTGGTGAAGATCGGTTATGAACCGTTCGACTTAGAGAACGGAAAGGGCTAAAAAGGCCAATTTTAGATTATTCAAGGACCATAACTCCACATTTTCTGGGCGATTTGGCTGATTATTAAACTTGCCCAAGATATTGTGCCCAAAACATATTCATGAAGTTTGGTGAACATCAATGAACATTGTTGGACCCGTCAAAAATGCCACTTCCAGATAATTCAAGGGGGCAATAACTGCACAATTTCTGAGCTGATTTAATTGTTTGTCAACCTTGGCCACGATATTATTATAACAAAGATTTTCATGAAGTTTGGTGAAAATCCGATGAAAACTGTTGGACTTAGAGAGCGGAAACCGCTAAAAAGGCCAACATGAGATAATTCAAAGGCAATAACTCCTCAATTCCTGTTGCGATTTGGCTGATAATCAAACTTGACCTAGATATTATAATTTACAAACATTTTCATGAAGTTTGATGAAATTAGATAAAAACTGCTGGACTAAGAGAGCGGAAACGGCTAAAAAGGCTAATTTTATATAACTCAAGGGCCATAATTCCACAATTCATGGGGCGATTTAGCTGATTATCGAATTTGACCTAGATATTATTGTTACAAACATGTTCTTGAAGTTTGGTGAAGATTGGATGAAAACTGTTGGACTTAGAAAGCGGAAACTGCTAAGGGCCATTTTAGATATTTCAATGGTCATAACAATTCCCAGGGCGAGCTAATGATATTTTCGAACTTGACCTAGATATTATGCCCACAAACATTTTCATGAAGTTATTGAAAATCAGATGAAGACTGTTGAACTTTGAACGGAAACAAAAGTGGTCTTGCGACAGACCGACCCGACATAATGAAACCTATATACCGCGCTATATTCGATGGTGGGGCATAAATATGAGAATGTATGTACATGTATGTACGTACATGTACATTGCACTGCCATTAAATATGCCAGAATTTTTGGTTTTGCCCACATGTATAGTGCAGATATAAAATATAGAGCTACTTAAAAAGGGAC
The DNA here is from genome assembly GCA_027627225.1 of Congeria kusceri. Classification (NCBI taxonomy): domain Eukaryota; kingdom Metazoa; phylum Mollusca; class Bivalvia; order Myida; family Dreissenidae; genus Congeria; species Congeria kusceri. The sequence goes on along the minus strand of CM051029.1, from coordinate 69,391,259 downwards.
TGCTATCCGCAATATCTATAGTATGTATAGGTGGTCGCAATATGTCTGAATAATGATGATATACAGACGTATACATTACCAGGGTAACTGCCATAAGTTAGATATTAGCTCAACGGAGATGAAGATTAAAATCGATCTGTCTCCGTATGGGAGTTCCGAAAGTTAGCGGTTTATCGTTTGGTCTGTTTAAAATGTTGTACCAATAACTCATGGCACTTAGGTAGAATGTAAATTACAGTTAATGATTAAAAGATAAACTAAAATAGGACGCTTACTCAACTCCATTTATATAAGATGATCATCTATCTCAAGGCGTCAACATTGAAAGATAAACCTACTCAGATGCAGCAAGAGTTTTCTGTGCGCAGCTGAGCTGTACCTCGAATGCAACAAGCCTGTTCATGCTGCACGGTTTTGCAGAATGCCAAAGAACTGAAAATGGCTGCCATGCTTTTCGAAAAACTTGGACAAGTAAGTATTGTACATACCATAAATATACATATTTGATCAGTATAAGCAAACCATGGAAGAAATGTTTCTGTAAAACTTTGGTAGGTCAGCATTATATATTAATTTGATTGCATATGTCATAATCATTAGATGTGTTGTGAACCCTTTATAAGTTTATAAATTAAAACATTATACAACACTCTGCAATTTAATTCAAGAAAAGCATTTGTGTCTTTAAACTTGATAAAAACTTTGTTTAAATTCAGTATGAAAAGGTTGCAGAAATATATCGAAGAATGAAGCTTTCCTATGAAAGCAGTCATTTGTACGAACAGCAAGGCGATTTCAACAAGGCAATACGCGTTTTGTGTGAAAATAAGGAATTTAACGCTGCTATAGACACTCTTCTGAGATACGAAATGCAAAAAAGAGTAAGTAGTTTGAAATTAACAACTGTTGAAAAGCTACTTTAATGGAACTAGATATAGTATTAACTATACGTAATATGAATATGTCAACACAATATTGTTTTATGCGTGTTGTCATTCCTAAATTTACTAAAGATCTGAATGTTATAATTAACAAACTAATACGACCACTAAAAGATCGAGTGCAAATAGTGTGAATTGAATACTGCGTTACTAAAACTGACAACAATATCCGTTTAGGAGTTTCTATTGAAAGGGATTCCAATACCAGTGACGTTTATAGAAAATCAGCCGGATGAAGAATATTCTTTAGAGAAACTCAGTCACAGGTATGTTTACTGGAAACGATATTGGCTGTTTGTAAATTTTCCACCAATATGGGCATCGTAACGATTCGGTTATGAATTTTGAATAATATCATACTTGTACTTATTTACAGGGCGGCTGAATTTTACCACCAACACAATATTAAAGAACAGATGTTGGTCGCAGTAAAATACTTTTCTGACAGTAAAGATCGCGTTACATTTCTTGAAAGCAGGGGTTTTGTACTTGAGGCGGCTCTAATGCTCAGGGATTCAAGTAAGTGTGTTTGTGTGAAAAAGTAGATGTTATGTGCACAAACATTAATAAAAGCAACACATTGCTTTCTTCACAACCTGTCTATCTGAACATTAAAACAACCCACCGTATCGATATTGTTTACAATGAATTGTCTTAATGATAGAATAAAAATTCCTACCTATTAGAACATTTAAAAAAGCACAGTCTATTCTTCAAAGACGGAAAGACCCTTACAATAGATTCTGTGGGAGTCCATAATTAATCGTCTCGTTCTAGGTTATATAATTATCAACTGTTTATCGATATTATTGTATAAACATGAATTATTATATAGTGTACGATGCGATGTAATGAATGCTACAATGATTTCAGAGCAGTATATAGCTGAGGTAGATATGCTCATGTCACACGAAATGTTAGATGACGCGGTTAAAATGGCCAAAGAAACACTACCAAAGGAAGAGATTTGCAAATATTTATTAATACGATGTAGATTGATTGACGTTCATATAAATAATGGTGGCCTGCAAGAACACATCGCGCTGATTGATGAGACGATACAGATGTTTCAGTCATGTCAAAATTACGATGGACTCGGAGCGGCACTTTTACTTAAATTTCAGAGCACAGAGGATACATCGGATATTGAAAAGGCAATCGATGCATTTAAAAAGGTGGCAAACACGGCTGGATTAATAGAATGTGCTGATGCAATATTTAAAACACCATTCTCCAAATTTGTTCTAAATATTTTAATGGGAGCAATCGGTGATGTTTTCTGTGTGTGTCGTGTGCTTCTTTCACCACATAAAGATCAGAATATTGACAAGTTTGTACAATATGGAACATTGTATGGGTTCATTCCATTTACAGAAGAAACTGTACGTATTCATTCATGGGAAAAACCACTCTGCCTTCAAGTTCTAGATGATTGTATGGGATCCTCAGAAAAAAGTTTACAAGAAATCGGTATTGGCATGTCTACGTTTTTACTAAAAAGGAAAGATAAATGGATTATCTCTTTACAAAACGCAATGAAAGACCTTCGAAATAAGTTGATGATTTGCGAATTCGACAATGTAGGATTCGAATGCGAAAATACTGACGTTCAGATTAATACAATCTTCTGTAAAAACACAAAAGATGCCTTAAGATTGCTCATCAACTGCGATATCCAAAATATTTGTATTCAACAAAAGCAATTCGACGGACTAACACAACTGACAGAAGATTTTCAGCATATAAGTAATTATGTTAGCATCCAAAAAGCAAACGCATTTGGCAAGGTTGTTCGAGTCTTTGCAAGGATCTTTTGCTAGTAGGACATATTGGTTACGTTGGCAGTGATATTAAAAAACTCATTGAACAGATGACAACCAATAATGTAGTGCTCCAGAATCTTGAAGATATTTTCAAAAGGCAGTGGATCAAGATTACCGGTTCTAATAGAGACTCGGGTAACAGTCCAAATAAAAAACACAAGGAGTTGATGGGAATAACATTCATCTGCTACCTATATCGTATGCCACTCCGCTGGCAACAGTGGGAGAAAGAAAGAGAGCTACCAAATACGTTGAAAAACGAACAATTCATATGTACTGCTCTAGACGTTGTGTTGAATTCGTTTCGGATGATTATGACAGGCCAAATATGTGAAGCTGTTGAACAATACAAGAGTTACATACATCTGGTAAAAATCGGTGAGCTGTCTGATCCTGAAACAATTATCGTTTGGTTCGAGTTTTATTGCACTGTCGCATCCCTTATTGTTGCTAAACTGCATGTACAGGACAAAGACGATTTAGAACTACCTGCTTTCGTCCTGAAACATTATCTCAACCTGATTCAATTTGTAGAAGCCGCATTACCAGAAGAACAAAGCATCATGGAAAGCGTAAACGAATGTCAGTTTAATAATTGTGGCGTTCCAAACAGCTGTGAAAAGGTGCAGACGCTTTTGACAGATATTATACTCGTTCTGACAGGATTCAACAGTCAACTGATGGAAATATTAAAAAGTAAATGCGCCAAAGAAACAGAGATGCATGGCATGGTAGAACGATTCATTATGCTAGGGATGACTTTAGTGTGCAACGTGGGAAAAACAGTCTCAACTGAAACTGAATCGCAACTTATGAAGATGCTGACGAGATTTGCGTTACCGGCCTCAGTGTCATCTAGAATACAAAAAACAGTCCACGATTTGAAACGTGCAAAAGGAATATCTGATGTTGCAACAATTCTTATGACTTTGTTGGAATCCAGAAAACTAGGCGAAGAACTGTTACAATTAACATGGGATATGCGCGACTGGGAAACTCCATTTTCTGTGAAAACTATGAACTTGGACTCGTGCACAGTTGACACAAATATTTTTGCAAGTGCGTTTTTTAATCCAGATGCAACAATGTCTGTATTAGACGTAGGAGATGAAATCGACGACGTCTTAAGTCCCATGTGATCATTAATATGAATATGTCATTGTCTGGACAAATTTGATACTGGATCATTGTCCTATACATACAATATACACTTTTAACGAACACGATATTATTCGAACTCGAGTTATTGTTTAGGGGCTGTCGCGTTAATATGAATGTTGTTAACGATGCCAGAAAAACAGCAAACTGCTTTCGTGATCAGATACATTATATTAGCGTTTTTATTGAGTAATGAAGTCGCAGTAATCTTTGTCATTTTCGTATATATGGCGATACGTGTACTTAGCAATGTATTATTAGTATTGAGCATGTTTTATAATTGTCAGTTAAAGGATTATATAAGATCGGTATATGATTTATATTATATATTGTAAATATAAATGTGACTATATTCAATTTGATGAACTAATAGCTTGTTCAAAGTTAAAACCTTTTTTGGCTTCAATGTTTAGTTTTAATCGAGACTTCTGTACGGCAACTTCCCAGCAATAATGCTGGTTTGTATGTGTATGTGACAGAACAAAATAAATAAAATGACTTTTTCATATCATTTTCCATTCCTTTCCGAAATTCTTATCACTATTTTTCTTGTTTTTTTTTTTAAATGATGTGTCTGAAGAAACATTATTTCCCCCATGCATTACTTGTTATTGTGCTTTTGCTTATAAATAAGTGACCAAAATAAATAAAATATTATAATTTGAATACTTTACTTTTCTGGAAGCTTCAAAGCCAGTTTTGTTTATTTCAAAATAGTATCACAATGCTTGGTTCACTTGGGTAAAACTCACTGTTAGAGACAGTGGAGAAATCAGTGACAGAGACTCTACATGTGACTTCTTATGTTGGAGACATTCAATAATGTAACTTGGTCAATGTCAATTTTATTGATTTAAAATGGGAATATATTTCTGTCATTTGTTTTTCTGGTTGGAAAGTAGCTGTAATGAAATATTATAATACATAATACGACAATCATGGGAGCAAATTTATTATTACAATTGTTTGCAATCCATGTATATGTCGGCCTCTACAATATAACGGTATTGCCTTTATAAGTAAATTATTTATTGAGACAATGTGTGTGTAAATGTGTTTTTAGTTCTTTGTCTCTTTATGTTACGAAACAGTAACACAGAAGCCTCTGTAAATATTATTGTAGCTTCAGTGTATTTATAATGTTAACTGAACATACTATTACGTATGAATACGTTCATCATTCATCGCTAGTGCTTTTTGTGAACTTGATTTTTTCACCGAATTACAATTATATTTTCACGTTAGTGCACTAGCCACTTTGTGGTGATCATTGAGTTATATCTTTTCGTCACTGCAACCATATACACATGCTCATACAGATGTGTTTTTAATGTTTTTCTCTCAACCATTTAGATATTTATATCAATAATCAAACGGAGGAAAATTTATAAGCAGACAACATTTATGTAGCATCCGTAGTCATGTTTGTTCAAGAACGGCTAGTTGTTGAGTATGTTTATTGTGAAGATAATTGTTGATATTATTATATAAGATTGTAATCAATAGATGTTATAATATAAGTTATGTTTTATTTTTTTAAGATTTTAAGCCCTGTTTGTATCTGAACAAAATACATTTACATTTGTATGGCGTCAGTATATATATATATATATATATATATATATATATATATATATATATATATATATATATATATATATATATATATATATATATATATATATATATATATATATATATATATATATATATATATATATATATATATATATATATATATATATATATATATATATATATATATATATATATATATATATATATATATATATATATATATATATATATATATATATATATATATATATATATATTACTTGGCAAATTAAATTTTGTGGGAGCCTGTGTTAAACCTAGCCGTGTTTTCATTAATAGACTATTGAACTGGCTAAGAGAGATTTACAATAACAACTGTGATGAAATGCACATAATACCAGTAGATGTAAAAAAAGACTTACAGTGGTGGAAAACATTTTTGCCATTATATAATGGTGTGTCTATTATTTCAGTAGAAGAATGGTCGATACCAGACGGCATCTTTTCTAGTGATGCCTGTATGACAGGTTGTGGGGGATTTGCACAGGGACATTACTTTCATGCCATTTTCCCGGCATTTATAAATGACATGAAGTTACACATCAGTGCCTTAGAAATATTATCTATAGTAGTATGTGTGCATTTGTGGTACATGACATTTAAACACAGAAGAATTATTGTACGGTGTGATAACATGTCCGTATGTATAGCAATCAACAGTGGTAAATCAAGATGTGACTTTATTCAGAAATGTTTGCGAGAAATATGTTTTATTGCAGCATTGAATGAATTCGAACTTAAAGCAGTACATATTTCAAGTATTGATAATAGATTGTCAGATCACCTGTCAAGATGGTATCTTAATGATGCTCACAAACAGAAGTTCCGTGAGCTGACAAAGGAACTGACAAAGGAATTATATTTGTTTAAGCATGTTGCACTTGACAAAGACTTTGAATTCATTAATGAATGGTGAATTTGTGGTATTTTCAGTTAAACAGATGCGCAGACTCAGTGAGGACTTACATGTATCCAATAGAAAAGCGTACGCAGACGGGTCCAGGAAGAATTTGAGGATCCAGTGGGAATCTTTCCTTTTGTTTTGCTGCCATTTTGGGTTAGTTTTCTTACCAGCCACTACTCTTACTTTGCAATTGTATGTGCAATTTTTAAGCAGATCTTTTAAATCAGTTGAATCTATTCGCAATTATGTAAGTGGAGTCCGCACCACGCATCAATTGCTGGGATACTCCTTAGAGAATATCAATCAATTTTTATTAAACCTTACTTTAAAAGGTTTATCTAGAATCAAATGTCACCTTGCTAAACAAGCCTTACCTATTACTCCAGAATTACTTTCAAAAATACATTCAGTCTTAGACAAGTCTGATATCAATTCAAGTGTTTATTGGTGCTTATTCTTATTTGCCTTTTTCTTGTTGGCTAGGAAATCAAATTTAGTTCCAACTCTTCTGAAAGATCAGAGAGCTCCAAAATTTTTGTTACGAAAAGACGTTACCGATAATAATAGTTATCTCCTTGTTCACATGAAATGGACCAAAACAATTCAATGTGGTCAAAGAATTTTGGTAACCCCTTTAGTGGCCATAAAAGATTCTGTGTTATGCCCAGTAAGAGCTTATGCTAACATGATAAAAAATATTCCCGCTGGACCTGGATCCCCACTTTTTGTATTAGCATCTGGTAGACCGGTCACTTATGATAAATATATGAAAACGCTTCGAGAAATCCTACGTAAATGCGAAGTAGATTCTTATACATACTCCTCTCACTCGTTCCGAAGAGGTTATGCCTCTTTAGCCTTTAAATTAAACCTCTCCGCTGATAAAATTCAACTTTTAGGTGACTGGTCTTCAGACGCATATAAAAAGTATCTGCACATGTCATTAGATGATAAAATTGAAGTGGCCCATTTTGTGGCTGGAAACTTGTAAATACATTTGTAAATATCCATAAATACTTTATTTGTGCTGTTGATTGAGCATGCATAGAATATATGCACTGTTGTATGTTTTCTATTCAACAGATTATCTGGAAAGATCTTGTTACAATCGTACCTTGTCTAACAACTTAGGTAAGACAAAAATTTGCATCTGCCAGTCCTTAACTAACCTTATTATCCATGGTGCATATGTCAAAGCGCCTTTCTTGTTATGTTATTTAATTTGCTTACTTTTATTATTCATTGTCTTTTACTAATATATTCGTTTGTTGGCGTTAAGATTATTTACATGCATTAAAATATTTGCCTGCTCAGAATGAATGCCTCTCGTGTGCCTTTGTCTTTGAATTCCCCTTTGTTTGTATGTGTTGGCCGTTGGTTGGCTTTAGATTGAATATTCTACGAATGATTACAGGTATCTTGTTTTCAGCTATTACACGTCTTGTCGTTTGTCTTATTGGTAGATCAATTGATGGCATGTTGATTAATTGCATATCAATATTGTATATTGTGATTCCAATTTGCTGTGTTACAAGGACAAATAAATATAACTATTTGATCCATTAGTTTTTCTACTTTATTAATAAATAGAAATTCTTTACATTCATATAACTTTGAGAATGAAAATTGGCTAATTTTAATCCCATTAAAATGTTTAATTTTCTGAGCAGAAGTTGAGTAAATCCCGTCTGACTGAATGTTCATGTATAGAACTACTTTTTGTCATTGTTGGTTAAGGTTTAGATATTTGTAACACATTCTCGTGCATGTTGTTACCTGCGTGTTTGTTACACCCACATACTAAATACAATACTACATACTTAAATAGTCAGTATATTGGCTAATTTTAATCCCTTTGAAATGTTTAATTTTCTGAGCAGCAGTTGAGTAAATCCCGTCTGACTGAATATTGATCAGCTCATGTATTGAACTACTTTTTGATTGGCTGTGTGTTTAAACAGGTAAAGTCAATTACTAGAATTTCATACTTGTTTTGGTTTCAATCCGTATAACACACAGCAGTTTTTCTTGAAATTTGCCTCGCCCACCCTCCCTAATGTTATAATTTATAACGATGTTAATCCATGTTGTGATATATTTATCTATAATTCATAGATTGAAATAATGAGAATTCATTATAAATGCTTGTTAAAATTATCAATTGCATTTGTTGATAGTGTAAATAGTAAGTTTATACATAATTTATCTTTGCTATAATTTTTCAAAATGTATTAAAAATATATATTGAAAGTATTTTTAATATTAAGGAGTGTTCGAATTACGATGTATATTGTGTAATAATGAAATTGTTGCATTAAAATGTGTGACTCATGTGTATACCTCGTATGCTTTAGATTGAATATTCTACGAATGATTACAGGTATCTTGTTTTCAGCTATTACACGTCTTGTCGTTTGTCTTATTGGTAGATCAATTGATGGCATGTTGATTAATTGCATATCAATATTGTATATTGTGATTCCAATTTGCTGTGTTACAAGGACAATTTGTTTTGTTTATATATATTTACATTTGTATGGCGTCAGTATATATATATATATATATATATATATATATATATATATATATATACTGACGCCATACAAATGTAAATATATATAAACAAAACATAATTATAGATCATTGGAATAGCTTGAATCAATATTAACGTGAAATAATTCTTGTAAAAATTATTGCTAAATTCTTATATAGAAAACTAAGAAATTGTATATAATAGATCTACCGCTTTTTCTATATACTAACGATGACTACGATTTCATATACTTTTGAATCCATTTATGATTTGATGATATTTACATGTACACATCAAAAGTCGTTGCAGCGGAAAAGACCCGGGGGAAGAAACAGACCTAGACTATAAAAGGCCGGAACTGTCTACAGATGTTATGTTTAATGTGGTTAATGCAATATACGTTATTATAAGATGACTTATAAATAAACGTTATTTGATTGGCTCAGCAACACACCCTCGAAAGAAAATCATACATAATGTTAAACAGTTTTTACCTCAACCGTGCAAAAATCAGATGATATTGCACAGTTACGTTGTGTTGTACAAAGATGACGTCATAATATGACGTCATTTAAGACTATGTCAAAACATTAGCTCCGAATGGATTTGTGCAGTGGACAGATCTATTGTGTCATTTTTATTTGTGTTGCATTAAATGCACAATAAATCGCCATCGCTGTCTGTTACTCTCATTTGCCTTTTGTTTATTTGAATAATAACGATATAGATCTAGTGACAGTGAATTTCGTTATTTAAAATGTAGATCTAATTTGAAAATGTTATTGAACTGTTTTTTGTTATGATAGTATGATTGAAAAAATAAATGTATGCTGTTTTCTTTTGTAACGTGCAGGGGGTCTAATGCACGAAAAGTATTATTATGATTCTGTACAACTCCATTTAAAATTTCCTCGGCGCTACCCGCCTAATGATTAGCCAAATGATTATTTACAATGATTATTAAAGAAACCCAATCAACTTAAAATCAATGATAAGATATACTCAAATAATTGGATGGGCAAACAAAATCGGTGGATGGAATCACACATGTACAAGACGAGCGGATGGAACACTGATATCCTTAGATGTAATGGACGAGCACAGTACTTATCGTATAGTCTTAACAAGGTATGCAACCAAGCGTGGTTCAGCAGATCTCATTATCCTTGTCGCATTGTAGATCGCATCGAACGCAATGCGTGTGCAACAATACTCCACGGACAAGGGATAGCGAATCTTTCTAATGTCAAAGTTCTGCTGCTTTTCCAACGCCCAAACAAGTTTGGTACGAGGTAGTCGCAAGCAGAAGATCAAGAATCAGAATCACCAGCTTAATTAATTACCTTAAATTACTATCAGATGTCTCTTGTTCGGCAGCAGGAACGGTTCTGCCTAACACTTTGTTGTTGTTTCGGGGTTTATAGTCCTTCCGCGCCTGAGGCTGCATTATGTGAGGACATGTTCCGCCTAACACACTGCGCGCTACCGCTTATATAGCCGCAGGTCACGTGACTCAATAGACTTGCCCGGGACATTCCATTTTAATTACCGAATGTCAATTTACGGGGAGATCAGGTATATCGGATTATCGATTTTAATTGCTCAGGCTTACAGAGAGACTCGGCCATTGTCGTTACACTTTGTTAATATTTCATCAGCTGTCGTTTATTTTATAAGTCATATAATAAAACAAGTATGGACTTTTGTGTAATGGTGCGGCCTCGTTATATATAGATTGTGCTGTGCACCATCGCATGATATTGCAAAACTAAAAAGTCCATATTTGTATATTATGTCACACCTAGATATTACTACGTGGGACATATATTGTCTTTTGATTATGTAAGCATGTCTGTATAACATGTAATGTGCTCATGTTAATTTGACATTGCAAGGCGTATGATGTTATGTTATGTTAACAAAGCAGCATGTTATTATATATGGTTAAATAGTTATTTTATGAATGGATTGTGTTGATTTGTTTTGAAAATGCCTTGTGCCTTTTAACTGCACTGTAAGTAGATTAATATGATGTTTTCGTGTCAAGTAATCGTGTTTTGTATGCATTTGAATGTATATATTTCTATGCTCTTATGTCTTACACATTAGTTGTTATGTAAATGTATGTTGTTGCATTGTTATATGACGCTAATATTTTATCATTGTAAAAACCGTGTCACCTTGTGTCAGTTTCGAGTGAACGCATTAATTAATATGTTATTGTGTCGAGCAGACATATTGACTTGATAATACAAGCTCAAAGGCGAGAGTTTTTTTATTTCTTGGTTCTCGGATCCGCCGACCCGATTAATTCCAAAACGCAAAAAAAATTAAAAAAATTGTAGAATGTAACCGATATCGTCAAAATGGCCAAATGTGAAAGGATTTCAACCTGTTACACGGAATGCAAAAAAAAAAACGCTGAAGAAATGACAAAATTTTATGTAACATGCATTGTGACTGTATATCGCTGTATGATTCATATCATCTGATTTAACAAATTAAGATCTTAGAATCATTGTATTAAATACACATTCATAATTTTATATCAATATTATAATTAACACATGTCATTGGTGTATATTGATTTATTAATAAGATACATTTAGTTAGTTTTCACTTCATTAAACATGCTGTTATTCATATATAGTATGGCCCATGTCCAGCGATATCTTACGTAGGCCTACTGTGTTTAAGTGTGAGCATATTTTAATAGTACATGTAGTTTTTATATGATAAACACTGCTTTTTAATGTTACTATTATTGGTATTAATGTTATGGTTATCATGCAGTGATTAAGTTAATGTTGTGTTATATGATTTTTGTAAGTAATATTTCATCAAGATTTTAATATCAAAGCCCATTTCCATTTGTGAAGTTCTAGTCATTAATTTACTCAAGTCTGTGTTATTTTTTATTTTGTTTTTCCCGCCTCAAACCGGACACTTTTCCAAAATTGTCCTAGAACCAATAAATAAAAAACCTCTGGTCTAATTTGTTGACACGTTGTCGGATCATGGCCCGAGGTTATAAAACTCTTGAGATCAATCTCCAAGGTCAAATCTCCACTCCTAGCTCAGCCTAAGACTGAACTCAGGAAATCTGAGGTTACAAATTTTAAATCTGAGCTCAAACTCAGGCTTAGCGGGAAATCCTGAAAATTGGTTGCTAAGCGACCTTAACATGTCAATGTGACAAATAATTATGTAAACAGTGCTCATATCAACAGTTTGATGATACAGTCAACATGAAACAAATGATTAATGTATATAGCTCTATACTTTAAGTATTTTACAACACTGAAATAAAATCTAAATTCAAATTCAACAATTAAACAGCACAACATAAGATTACATGTTTAATGCATTTATGAAGGGTTTTACCTTTATATCTACATAAAATATCCATTGTTGTAAGTGTAGTGTCAACCCTATTGATATTCACGTCGTTCTTGCAACAGTGTAATACACATTATTGTAAAAATAATTTGCGTTTACTCTGTTGCAGCCATGTTATCTACGTCACACACTTTTCGATTTAAGATTTCATCATGGTTATTGCAATTTTCAAGTGTAAATTAGTTTCTGTGACCATTGCCTTTTTAAAGCAACTTGTTTACTTTATCCAGTGGTTATAAGCACTGTTTTCGTGGTATGGTAAGTAACTTGGACAGAAAAAAGAAACCGCTGTAAAAATATACCACTGTTTACACAAATGGGCTGCTTAGGGCAACACCACGTAAATATGTATGACCGAATAGTCGCTTCAATATATTAAATGCTAAAAAAAAATCGTCTCCACTGAGTTTGATCTCCAAATGTTTAATAACCCCAAACTGAGTAAGAATCTCAGCTGAGCATGGAGATTGAGCTGTGAGTTGAGTTTTGAGCTGCGATTAAATGAAAGTTTTATAACCTCGGGCCCATGTCTCGTCCAATTGATATTTGGTCCAAATTTCAATTAGTTATTGAACCAACTAGACTTTACAGGTCAAGACTTTACTACTGTTTTATTATTTTCTCATTGTTGGTGTCCGTTTCTTCGCGTCTCTTTCTCAAATGAATATGGCAAATGATAATACAATGATATGACATAGTTCTCCAAAAATCATAAAACTTGGTACAAGCACATACATTATCTTTTCATAAAATAATTATGGACGTTATGAATGAATTAAGTTGACTTTGGTTACGCAAAATCTTGTTTATGAAATATCCCCGACGTTAGTGTATCTTGAAATTATCCGGAAAATGTATACTGTCCATCACAATACAGACTTACACAACAATAATCAAGACATTTAAAAGTTCTGTAATTGGCAGTCGATCCAAAATACATTAGAAAAACATAATCATCGAGCAATGCAACTGAAATTAGAGCATATTTGTATAAATATAGGTCTTAAGCTTCAGCTGTCATCGTCAGCCTCTTTACGCCAATTAAAGAATTGATTTATTTGTTTAAGTGCAGTTTTCTTGCCCACTGGTACCTCGTCACTCTTCTCCCAGTAAATAAACGCATCTTCCGAAATGACGTCGTCGTCGTATAAAATGTCAACCATACCCGCCAACAGACCTGAAAGATGCTTCAAAATGAGTACATGGCAACGTCCGTAATCAATGTTGTGATGTGCTTTTTGATACATTGAATAGAAAGTCTTCTTCAACAGCACCAGCATGGTGCCAATAAAGGCATCTCCAACAACAAAATGAGCTAATACTTTGAACGATACCCCCTCCCTCTTTAACAGAACTCAGCAACCAAGGTAACTCTCTGTCTCATAGCCGGCTACATACCTGGAGGGTGGCCCAGTCTGGTGATAAGCACCTCTAGGGCGTACAGGGCCTGGAGCTCGGACTGGTGGTCGAGGTACTTCTGCAGCAGGTCGTTCCTCGCTCTGAGATCCTTCGGTTCTAGCTTCTCTTCACCTTTTTCGCCTGAAACGGCATAAAGAAGCAATTTACAGCTTCACTGGAAATAGGCACGAATCCACGATTCAGTTATATTTAGATATATATTCTTTGGTACAAATTACAGTACGCGTCAAAATACAATTACGCTTGAGTCTGTAACTTCACTCACTTGAAATATTAAATTTGAAAATACAGGTCATATAAAGTTTTATATGTACTTGAGTCTTCATACTTCACTGACTTGAAATCCTAAATTTGAAAATACATGGCATATACAATTTAATATGTTAAAAAAACTGAGCTGACAATCAGATGCGATGGAAACATAACGAAAGTGATAACTTGCAAGACAGGAAATATATGTGGCTGAATTATATGTTTAACACTGTGGGCTAGTACCAAAAAACATTTTACAAACTAAGGTCAAAAATGAATTAGCATATTCTAAAAGAACACTACAATACAATATAATATACGAAGATGAAACACAACAAAGTGAGTGATAAAATGTCATTTCATATTAAGTCAAAATAAAAGTCACAAATAAAAGGAATATAGCTCTAATTACTGATGAGAGAAACGCATGGATTAAATATTAAGTGGCGTAAAATAACAAGCACAAGCTTTTTTAATTATAGTAACAGAGCATTACGCAGTAGTAACCATACTTAAAAGAGTTACTATATTCTTTAATAGCTTTTCATTATTACACGACAAGCGGTTAAATTTATTCATAATGGGTCACTGAATATATTCTGACTAGGAAACGTTTTATACGTGTTTTCCAATCAAGAGCTCAAACTGACAAAAGGTGATATTAAATTTCTATAACATTCATCGAACATTTATTACACATTACATTTTCATGATTACTTTTTCTAAGTCTATACTCTTCAATATTTCGGTTATGCGCTGCACATTTAAATCTTGTAATTAAGACTTTACACTTAATGTTATTGATGCAGAACAGGTATTTTAAATAAATTTTAATAAGTAAAGCCTTTTTAAAGTTAAAGTAACAAGTATTTAATTTCTCACAATTTCTAACATTAGAATACCCGTGTTGCAAATAGTTATCATATAATCTCCAACTTCGCTTTTCACAATCAAATTAATAGGCAAAACCAAGCTCATTTAACATTTCTTTACATGTACTGTCCATGTTTACACTCATACATCCTCGAAGACAAGTCTTCAATTGTCGAAAATGATACGGTAAGCATAACTCGGCTGAACCTGTGATAAAATGTGGTTATCGTGCTTGTGTCATGTCATGTCATTGTCGTGTCAAGGTTGAAGATAACTCGAAACAATTCCGCGACAAACTCGTCCACTTTATGGCGACTGGTAACTCTCCGGGACTCTTACAATACTCGAAGCTTAAATTCGCCACATTGTGACAGAAACACCATTGTACAGTGTTTATCACTTCTGCTGACTTATTTGAAAATTCTTTAATCCTGGATAAAGTCATTATCAGCACAAGAATCTTAACATACGTACATACATATGTATGAATATGTACGTACCCATGGACAGCACATAATTAATGGTGGAAACATAAAAACAATGTTTCAAAATGTTAACATATAGCTTTGTTACAAACTAGTAATAATAATAGTAGAGGAATACATCCATAGGTAATAGCATTGGCTATACATCCAATTCAAGATGAATAAAAAATAATACAATGTGAACCCTGATTTACTTTTGTTACAAAAGACCAAATTAATTGAAAGTGAGCATCATGGTTAACCTTGAAACTGTATCACAGATGAATTGCAACTTACAATACTGTCCTTGTAATGACTGATATGATAAGAAATCAGATACATCTTCAACTGTCTGTAAAATACAAAGAACCAATTTGTTTTGTTTATCCTGGTAGAACTTCGTGTGTCTACTGCACAAAACCAATCATAAGAAAAGTGAACCCAGTTCAGGATTTGAACTACAACTACAGCTTCCATACACGGCAAGAGTCCCCCTACTCAGCTAAACTCCCTACAATTTGTTATCAGACACATATTATTTTTATACAAAAACTTCATTCACTTTGATAATATCATCACTATTACAAAGCCTTTTTCTACCGACTTTTATGTAATCAATCACCTCATTTTTGACCACAAAAAAAAACATTTTGTAAATGTTAAACTAGGTAACGTGATGGAGAACAATTTGATCGGATGAAAAATGTATCTCCTAGAATACTATTTAGGTTTTTATATAATTTGACATGATAACCTCAACTTAACCAAAAATGACCATTTTCATATATGATAATGGATTCATCAAAGGCATTATTCTGACAGTTTCATGGTGATCGATCCAGACAACTATAACCACTTAGTATGATGAAACACTTTTGAACGTGATATAAATTAAAACTATTGTGACTTGTTACATTTCTGATTATTGGAATGTGTCAGATTGAAACACAACATTCAATAAATTAATGGTTCAAGCAAACACTTATGTCTTTGAAGTACTATGTTACTCTCAACAAACATAATAAATTCTTACCTAAGGCTCCTAAAGCATCAATAAACCAGATATACAGGTTTAAGCACCGACAACATTATCAAGGACAGATAACAATCATAAAATCACGGAACAAAATAAATAAACAATATTTGGCAATATTTACAGAAACTAACTGAAGGAGGATAACATATGTTTGCTCTTTTGCTGTTTTCAAAGTCAATGGCAATTTAACTTGGCATGCCCTTAACTATGTTTCAGTGATGATGTTGAAAGCAACATGTTGATAATATACTGTGCCACTTACGACAAATAACAGACAATAATTACAATTTCTTATGGTTTCATCATTTTACAGTGTTCTGATTGGCTGACATGCGACAGGCTTGTATTTTTCAATGAAGCCTGTTGTCTCTATTAATATTCATGAAGGACTACTTTTTGTTGTTGTTTACATGCAGTGCTGTCACAAAAAACACACACAAATAGAAATACAGTTTACTAGATTTATTCTCATTTATACATAGCATTGTAAAAAAAAGAATAAATAATAAATTAATTAATTTATTAATAATAAAATATAAACATGTCAAAGGTATGTTGTTTGTTTCTTTTTGCCTTTTTGATGAGCATTATGCATGAAATAAAAGAAAGAACATAGAGAACAAATTCAACACAAACATACAAAATACTTTTTGGAATAAAATATTTAATATTTATAATTAAATTAAAATTTATCAAAAGAGGCAAACAAATGAAATTTACCAAACACTACCATAAATGCAAACATTTTAAGATTAGAACGGTTTAGAAAAAACAGGTTTCAGCCATCCAGTTGAACAAAAGTCTCACATTTTTTGGACAACGAAGCTACCGGAAAACCAAGCGAGCACGGTATGCTGTCATCCCGTGGAGCTTGCAAAAAAATACCACAAGAACGTCTCGAAACATGATCGAGCTGCATCAAATTGTCACCTTTAAGAGATGAATGTCCCATTTATCATTATAAAAATCCCATTTTCAAGGACGCAAATTACTGGCCAGCTGCGAAGCTCAAAACATTCCTGAAAGTAGGCTCATGTTAGTCAATTAAGCATAAGCCCAGGATGGTTAGCACAAAATTCACAATTAAATTTTCTTCATGTTCATAGTTGTATGCAAATAAGAGGCATAACAATTTGACCTTTTCAATTTGTGTCACACAGGTGATGAAAAGCAAAGTACTAAGGTAATGTGGTAAATGTAGAGTTTGAGTAGTTTCCCCTGTCTGGAGAATATGTGGAGAGTAGCTTCCCCTGTCTAGAACGCTGGTGACGTCACACAAAGCGAGTGCAGAAATCTTCACTTTTGCACAGACCTTCTCATTGACTAGACGTATGTTCTACTAGGCTCCAGCCTTCTAGAGTATAACTACTCCATTTATGGTAAGTGCACATTTACTATTGTACTTAGGTAGATCTATACTGCACAGTATAATTATATTTTCGGCCGATGACACACAATCCCATATACTTGATATTTTGATCAGTAATAAAATAATAAAAGTCGTTTACCTTTACCTTTTTCTCGTCTTGATTTTATCCACACTAAGTTATTTTTTGCCGAATTTCTTACGCAAAACGTTTCAACACGAAGTGCAAAATAATGTGGTATTTGCTCACCACGTGGTTTTAAAATGGGTGTAAACATTGAATAACATCGAGGGCCTAACGGGGCCTTTCTTTTAAAGAAAAAGAAATAAAACAGCCCGACAATATGCGCTGGGTCACTTCGTGACAGTAGTTCTGTGAAAGTTTGGTCGAAATCCCTTGAGAAATGTAGGAGAAGTTGCGCTCTGAAAAGACTGTACACTATATATAACATACTGTGGAATCACTAATTTTCGCGCTTCCGCCATGGCGCGAATTTATAACCACCGCGAATATTTCCTGTTTAATAATTTATTACGCCCCCCCCCTTCCCGGAGATTACACATTCAACCATGGACTCAAGTTCTGTAAGCAGCGAAAATGGAACTCGAACCAGACACTGGACCTCTACCTACCTCCCTCCTGCCTAGGTGGAAGTGACTGTGGTTTGGATAGTTGTAAAGTTGAGGATTGCAACCCAAGGTAAGATGACATTGATGTCAACAATAGTTGATGTCTCAATGACATGCCGACTAAATTATACATTATATATTAGAGCTGCAATGATACTTTTGATCGATCGATTAATCATTAGTAAATGACCCAATTCAATTGTAGAATAAGACACTACAACAACCAATTTCGATTTGATTCTCTTTTATATATTTATACAGAAAGTGTCGTAACATTATGGTGTTTGTGTAGATATATCATGTAAATTGATCGTGGCATCATGGTTGCTGTTTGATTTAAGTAGTTGCGAAACATTTTACGATGCTTTCTCATTTTTCTTATTTATATTGATATATAAGGCACATAATTGACATAAACCAATACAATACAAAAGGACAATGAATCGAATTGTAATGTTCCACTAAATAATGCTTGAAATCAAAACCGAATCAAATTGAGCCATGGCTAAATCGCTGCTGATGCTCTATTATACATTGTAGTATGATTTTTATTGTGTGAGGTATTTTTGCTCAGTCATTTAAGAATTGGAACGCTCTTTTCGGCGCTTCACAGTAGTACGAAGATGACGGGAAGTTGTGATTGTCAGCATACTTTTCGCGGGCTTTTTTTTTTAGCTAACCACCACGGGTTTTACATGAGCAACATGTGCATGCTCAATTTAAATATAATACGTGTTTATGTCTCGTAAACGGTACAATTCGGATAGGCGTTTCGGATTTGCGTTGTCATATCGTAGTTTGATATTAATTAAATGTATGGTTGTTAACAACAATGAAAATCGTGAGCAAATTACGTTTGGTGTTTGAGATCGCGAAAATACACTAGTGTATACATGTATTCTATAAACTATACATACATGAAATAATTTACGGTCCGGCAAATTTTGTTTCGCTCCGGCAAGTTTTGAGAGGCTGTCGGACCGAATGTCTGACACTTTTTTGAGCTTTCGGGAAGTCTGCAAAACTTCTGTGATTCGATTGTGCTCAGGTAGCTAATACAAGATGAATGAAGAAACTTAATAATGTTGATTCCACGTGACAAGTACCTTTAGTGATATAGCCTGCAACACCCATGGTGTTCTGTCCAACAAATCACATATATTCAAATTACCACAAAGTTACATGTTTTCTCACTGGTCAATTTAACACTTGTTCAACTTTTGAGCATGTTTTTATTATTTTCTTCTCTACATGATTTGTATACATTGTTAACAAAACGTACCACTAGGGTAGAGGAGTGAGAATGAAAAAACACATTATGATTAGTGTGCTTTTTATTAATCAAACGCAAATAAAACCACAAACCGATCGAGCAACATAGCATACAATTTTACAGATATTTTTACATCATCTATTCACGATATTTGAAATTTGATTAAATGTTATTTTGAGACACATAATGACATTAACATAACAGTGAAACAACAATAATTATAGCAATGAAAAACATAAACATAACTATTGCAATAGTTGCGAACGAAATAAGAAAACTGATTAAACATAAAATACTATAGCATTTAATAACGAAGGACCGCTGTTAAATAAAACAATTTAAAGCATTAAACAATAACAGGAAGAGTCAATTAAAGTTCTCATAATAGCACAGATAATTTAACTATTAACAAAAGTGAAATTCAAATACACCTGAGATAGGTTATTCAGGTACCATTTTTACAAGTCATTTGGTCCCCTCCAAATTACCAAAGCAGTTGTTAGTCAACTGCGTAACGTAACTTCGGATAATAATTGAAATCGACACGCATCTGATTATTGCAAAGACATTTGTTTGTCAAATGTTTTCAAATATGGACACGCATTTGATAATTGGAAAAAAATTGATTGTCAAAATGTTTTCATATAACCATCAGCACCTTGAAATAAAAAAAATCAATTGAACGATGACTGCATATGCCTAAAATGTCACCTGGTAATAATGTATGCAAACATACATCATTGATTCGAAGCGTCGTGATGTACTTCAACCGATTAAATTGTTTCAAGTTAAACAAATAAATGTTTGTTCAACATGACCTAAATAAATACATTTTATATGACCACATAAGAAGCGTATTAGATGAGAATAAGGCTCGTCACAGGATGTGACGTATGCCCACGAGCATGTGCTTGTCAGAGGAAGGCAACACAATGTCAAAGTAAAATATTATGCCCTGGAAAAATATCTTTAGATTTCAGCAACATAGCTGTTTGTTGTTGTGACACACTGCCTCATAATGATCTTCATTCCTTAAAGTTATTACATTCCTTACATGTTGGCAAAAATGATGCTTCCCACAAAAAGTTCATTTTAATATTTGACCTTTAAGTGTAACCTTGGACCCACAGACCTTGACCGAGGAGCATGTAAGTGGTATGTGACACATCGTCAGGTCATAGGAAAAATAATCAAAGTAATATTAAAATCCTTCCAGGCTTTTGGAAGTTATAGAGCAGAAAGAAAATTCCTTGATCTTTGACCTTGAATTGAGACCTTGACCTTTGAAGAACCATGGGAGTTGTAAACGACACATCGCCTGGTCAGGGGAAATAATAATCTGAAGTAATATTAAAATACTTCCAGACGTTTAGAAGTTTGGGTAAAGAAACAGAAATCCTTGACCTTTGACCTTGAATTGTGACCTTGACCTTTGACAAACGAGCATGTGAGTTGTATGCGACACATTGCCTGGTCATGAAGAATACCTAATAATCTCAAGTAATATTTAAATCTCTCCAGACGTTTTAAAAGCTATGGAGTGGAAACAAAAATAATTGGCCTTTGAACTTGAATTGTGACCTAGATCTTTGATCACGGGAGTTGTACGTGACACATCTGGTCATGGGGAATAATAATCTTAAGTTATATTAAAATCTTTCCAGGCGTTTAGAAGTTATGGAGCGGAAACTAAAATTCATGACCGCTGACCTTGACCTTTGACCGACGAGCATGAGAGTTGTACGCGCCACATCGTAAGTTTGCCTATTAAATGGCCCAGAGACATGACTGCTGATCCCACATGACCATAATCGAACCTCACATGTTTTATTTAGTCCAATTATCTGATCATGTTTCAAGCGCTGAACTGATAGGAAACGAGGCTCCTATTTCACTTACAAAGTCTCCATGTTAATAGACGTAGTGACTAGTGATCTACGTGTTTAACTTTTTATGAAACTTAACAAAGATATATTAATTTCATCAATTTTACAACGTCTGTGGTACGTTAGATGAAAATCGCCATTTGTAAATAATTTTAAGGAAAATGAGAACAGTACGACACATATATAGCTTAAAAAAATATAATCTGTGTTCTGAAAATGACTGATGCCTATGCTAAATACATGTTTAAATTATACACTGAGATCAGTATTATTTTAAGGCATGTACATGTTGGACAGTATCTAATAAAACAGGCAAATAAAATCATTTTCGTCCATAAGAATACTTTCCTAAATACTATAAAAATAACAAAATACACACACACAAAAACACATTCAGAAGACATCATACATTTAAGGTAGCACAATGTCAAATACTGAGAGTTAATACAGTCAATTTGTTGAATGCACGTGTTAAACAAGAACGGTACTTGAACATTATAAGAAAGAAGACTTACAAGAACTGTTTCAACATTCAAAACAGACTACCAACTAAAAGACATAGTAAGTGCACTTAATCACAATAAAACACACTTCAAAGATTTCAAATAACATAATAACAAATCATTATAAGTCAATTACAACTAGTTCTGAATTGATCCAAAAATATATGACCAATATTGATCAACCAAGTACAGTCACATCGATTGTGGAATATAAAGTATCTCCCACTTTTCACAAACATCCCAAAATATTTAAAACTGACCGAATGGAAAGATATTTACACAAAAAAAAACTAAAAAGAAAAAAATCGTCAAACACATTTTCTGCAGGTACACACATGCACTTAGGATTTACAAAGTTACTACACGTTTAAGAGGCTGTATCCATTACACAGTGTGTATATAAACGATATAGCAGCAACTTCGAACAAAGATGTAGAATGAAGTTTAACTAGCAAAAACGTCGTATAGTCCCCTTTAATATTTGTATTTCCCATTCCCTTTTGCACACATATTCCAGTAACAATGCTAAATGTGATCGGACAATCTTAATATACATCTCAAAAACGTAATCGTTATGCACATAAAAACACAATTCCTATACAAACAGTTTTTTTGCATCGTACACATAAGCGATTTCCTACAAATAATATAGAACCCACACAATTATGATTGCACAGACAAATTATTAACGGAAACTACGAAATATCTGTGAAAATACTTGGAGTTACACTAATGTAAATCACAGTGCATAGTTACTTTAACGCTTCTTTTTGTATCTCTTATCCCCCCTTCCTTTCCTTGGCGCCACTTTCGGTTCCTCAACGACCGGCTGAATATCGTCCAATTCATCATCCCAGTTCTCGGATTTTGGAATGTTTGTTGCTGCGGTCTGTTTAGCTTTCTCTTCCTCTTCCTAAATAGGGATAACCATTCGTAATGTTTTAAAAATCAACAGTAATTCTGATCAAAGAATACAGCTATTGTACGTGTTATCAATACAAAAATGTTTGTTGTACATTATTTTATTGAATGTGTAATACTCATGTATGAATCAATACCAAGCTGAATATGAATATGATCATTTTAGTTGCGATAGGTTCGAATGCCCGCTAATATTGTTAATTTCATGGACGTAATAATTTTTTTTTTCGAAAAATCGCACATTATTTTAGAAGAAAAGATACCAAAGGAGCACTTATGTCTTTATTGTACGTTTCTTAATATAGCACAAATTAAGTTCAAAGTGATACTTTCGACGGGGGTTTAGTTTGTGGCATCAATCGGTTAAAAATAGTAATCCAATGTCAATTTAGAAAAAAAGACAGGTGTCCAAAGGACACGGATGCCCCCACATTCCGCCTAAGGTTGTCACAAAACCCTATACAATTTCTATACCAAGGTGCAAAGGTGCACAAGTTCACATGCTGACGAATATATCTTTAAAGTTTCATCGCTTTAGCAGTTATACTTTCCGAGGAACGCGGGACACAAGTCCAAAAATATATTTTTTTTGCTAAAAACACCCATAACTCCGATAATGTAAAAAAGAATACGCCAAAATACCAAAGTGCACTAGTTGGACGGACGGACAAGGGCAAATCTATATGCCCCCCCCTCCGCCCTAAAAGACTGTAAGTGGTGGCATAAAAATGCACCACAACGCAAAGAACATGCGAACTTGTATAAATATTATTTACGTCAACGAGTAGAATTAGCAGACACACTATCGACTCAATTTTAGGAATGTCAACGGAAATACGGGTACAGTAGGCTAACGAAAATTTAAACATACCAGCAATGGCTCATTCAAGCAATCAAGTTTACATGTATTTAAACATTTCATTAAATTAATTATTTTACCTGTCTTAATTTATCCTGAATTCCTAGAACGTATGGTTTAAGAACTTTAAAATCGGCCTCCAACTCTTTCAATTTTTGTTCAACTAAACCGGCATGAGTCCACATTCTGCTATTAATTTGCAGCTCCAGTTCTCTCTCTATTTGCGAAACAAGCGGAGGCATTCTTTGTATATCCATTTGGTGCTGTATATAATGTTTCTCCACATATGTCTGATCAGTAAGTCCAAAGCAGGATTCATCAAGGAAAGCTTTAATTTCTTTCAGTTTTGGTTCAATAGTTTCTTGGTATGTTTTCTTAAACTTCATCAGGTCCAGTACTTTCTTTTGATGTTCGAAAGTGGCCATATGTTCAGCTCTTATTGAACCCATATTTCCAACAGTTTTGCCACTGTCTACCTCAGTAGAATGCAAAGCATCGTATCTACTGCGCGTGCGATCTTGTTTTTGTTTGAAATAGACACCGCATATTCCACACGATTTATCATCCACAATACATCCAACAAAGCTCTGATCAATAAAAATGTCTTTCTTCGCTCGTCTTGAATCTTTAAACTTTCGATACCACCTCAAAATGGTCGCAGCAGCCTGTTCCTGCTTTTCTCGCAGTTGCTGTTCTTGTTTTTCTCTTTGACTTTTCTCAATTTCCTCTTTCGTCTGATCTTCCTCTACATCTTTTTCTTTTTTGTCTTCGGTTTCTCTGGCGTCGTCATCATAGAAGGTATGAATTCCTTCTTTGTTCTGTTGAAGAGCATTCAAAGTTTTTTCAGCATTAAAAAATTGGTCATCAAACAATCCGCCAATTTCTGCCGATGTCTTGAGGCTTGTTTTTGTTACAATCCCTCTTTTACTGTCTGATTGCCATAAACATGCCTGTAATTCCTCCGATCGTTGTCGAGCCTTCAATAATACCAGCAACACTTCGGCAACATCAGATATTCCTGCAGCATTCTGCAAGGACTCGATTGTTTTCCGGAGGCGCACTGGAGCGGTGTCTCCTAATTTGATTTTTGTCATCATCTTCATTAATGACAGTTCATTTGCTATTTCAACAGTTTTACCAATGTTACATACAAGCGTCATTGCCAGAATCAACAGTCTTTCAATGCAACCAAACATCGTTGGATCTTTAGCGCTGTTCTTCACTAGTGTTTCCATTAAAGGTAAATGATCGCAAAACCCTGCCACAGCAAAGGTCATACACTTTAAACGTTCCTGCATTCTTGAGATTTTGCTTTGAACCTGCTTATGACTAGTTTGGAACCTTTGAATTGTGTCAATGATATTCACCCTTGTTGGAATTGTCGCTTCAACGAAACCAATAAGGTTGAAGTAAGTGTTTGGAAGTACAAACAGGAAATTTGGAAAATTCTGGACCTTCAGTTTTGCAATTATGAGGGATGCAACTGAAGAGAAAAACTCCAACCACATAGTGAAGAGTGAAGGTTCATGAACCGGAACATCCTTCTTGCTAGCGAGAATGATGAATTTGGTAAACTTTTCAACAGCTTCCCATACATCGCCGTTGTGAAGTTCATCAAACGCGTCTATGAATCTTCGCGCAGTACACTCAACATTCATAGTATTATTGTGCGGAGTAACCATGAGCGTGTAATACACTTGATTAAAGTGTTTTCCTTTTTTGGCTATCTCTCCGTCCAACTGCCATTCCAACTGTCTCATTTTGTCCGACGGTGACCTGTCAAACTGATGTGTGCCAGTTGCTAATCGGAAAAGATAGTAGCCAAATTCGACACGCATGAACATTTCGGATTCTCTTACAGCCTGACATTTCAGCAGCACACCTTTGTCAGAAGCTACAGATTTCTTCCATTGTCCTTGTAAAAATTCCTTAACTTGCTTTCGAACATTGTTTTTTTCTGAAATATATTCTATTAGCTTTTTACTATCATTGCCAATAGCATTTGGGTGACCATCAACTGGCATTAGATCTTGCCAAAGACAGAAACAGCCTTTGTACCTTTCATACAAATTGTCTTCATTGTTTTTCAAAAATACTTCTACAACTGATCGTACAGACTCTGCACATTTCTTTTCAATTAAGCTTGATGTTCCGACCTGCACATGTCCCTCACATTCAATGCACAAAACATCCAACTCAATCATGGTAATGAAATCTTCTTTTGTTTGAGAACGATGCAGTTTTGTACATATCTTTCCCCGACTACAAGGCACGTCTACTTTGAAAAAATCACAAATCATTGTTGTGTCCCTTAGACGCTGAATACATGAATAGATTGGATCAAGCCAGGTTTGCATTCGCTTGAGAAGGAAGACAGCCAAAAGCTCTCGAACATCTTGTTTAGAGATTTCAAGAACTTGCATCGTTTTATCAACTTTAGAAGCTACCAGTTCTGGAAGCATGTTGAGACAAAGTGGTCTTTCTTTTGGATGGACGGCATACTTATCACTACTGCGAGGTTTGAAACCGTAAAAGCTGTCGAATTTCCGGAGCCTGTCAAAGTTTTGGGTTGAGTTTGGAAACAGAAGTGCGTGGCAAACATTGAACAAATCGTGGATACTTCTGACGCATATCTCTAGGTTTGCTAAACTCAGGTTGTCAGCAAAAACAAGTCGATGTGCGCATTCAACTATTCCAGCGGTGTTCTCAAAGGGTTTTGACTTTCTAAAAGCATTTATGGCTTCTTCAATACATTGTGTATTTTCCGACATCTCCCAGTTTAACAACCAAGCAGCTCCAAGCCCATCAAAATCACTACAAGCCTCAAACATGTCGATAGTTTCAGTTATTGCCACTTTAAATAACATATTGGTTTGTGCAAGATCAGCGGATGTTTTGTTCCTATCGTACAGAAGACACCTGCACTTTGTAAGAAGACATTTTCCAATAATTGTCTCATCTTCCGTCTTCTTGGCCATTGTAACAGCTTCATCTGCCTTTCCATATGTGAACAGCATTTCAACGGCTTCTTCAATCTGTCCTGTAAAACACATAGATGTGTTCAACAGCCGAGCAGTGAAACTGCTGTACCTTTTTACCAATTACATCTGAGTTATTGCTTCCTGAACATAGATATACAACCGATAAAACACACTACATGACCAACAATCATACAAACAAATACACTAATACAAAATTGTTTAAAATATGTGACATTATACATTTAATATGAACATCTGTTCTTACCAGACTCTGCCAATATTTGTGCTGCCTGGTTAATGTGGTGTCTGGCTCGAAGAAATTCGACACGGTCTTTTATGTTTTTAAATTTCTCCACCGCTTCCATCATCTTTTCCTCATTCTTGTACTTGTGGTACAAATTGGCCGCCCTGTGGATATTTAAGTTCATTATTATAATATAGTAAAATATGGTTTATCACATTGCAATTTTGACACTGACTAAAATGATTTGCGATTGTTTAATAACCATTTTCCACTTTTAAGTGAATTACATTCCAGTAATAATACATGTTTATAGAAAACAAGAGGGTCAAAATGGCCCTGTATCGCTCATCGAAGTTTAATGAATCGTAATGGTTTCTACAGATGTAATAGCGTGTTAAGAGATGCTTGTAGTGCAATGTTGACAACGGACGACAATGTTTTTAATGAATCAAAATAATGTGAAAAAAATTGATAGGGTCACCCAATGAAATTTTTTGAGATTATTTCGAAATGCAACAGGTGGTTTCGGAAAAGAAGATTTTCAAATATTAAACTATAGCCATATAAGGTATCTGCGTAACCCAGCCCCATCCCTCGGCCGCCACGTTTTTCAGGAAACAAAAAGAAGAAAATTGCCAGAGGGTCACCCAAGGAACAATTTTCAGTTTCAAAAGATTAATGCCGTATCAGAAAAACTGCCACGCCTCCTGGCACCGAATCAAAATACATGTAATCTGGAGGAATTTGATAAGAGTCAATAAAGGAACATTTTTGTGAGATAACAAATCAACATGATTTGAATGACCGACCAAGCGACAATCTTAACAACCATGTTTGGTTATTTTCAGATTTTCCACAAAGCGATATATGAAAAGATAAACTGTTGACATTGCATGACAACGGACAACGTAAACATTCTGATCACAAAAGCTCACAATGAGCTCTTTGACCTCAGGTAAGCTCAGTTAAATAATATATTAAAGCTGTAGGAAAAATTCACAGGTGATTTCAGCTTGATTTTAACTATTTCAATAACACAGAGTACACAGCAATCACTTTCAATATGTACCTGAACATCTAACAAATCTAACATACCTATGACTCAAATATTCCTCTGTGATGTATGCATCAGGACGGTTTTCAATCAATGAAATTGGGATCGGCAATCCTCTCTGGGCTAAGTCCTACAACAAGAAGATGCATCACCATTGGGTATTTAAACCAACAGCAAAACCCATATTAAACTGTGAAAAAGGGAAACTTCAAAACTTATCATAACCAAATGAAAACAACAAGGATATCAGTGAACTGACAGATGCTCCCCAATGTTCTTTGCCAAGTAACGGGAATGCAATCAGAAGAGCAGTGATTTTAAAATACATGCTGAGAAACATCCCGGATTTGTGCACTATATACTTATTTCAGCAATTTTCAAAGGCCAATAAAAAAAACAAACTCACTTAAGTCACTGAATTGTAATGGCCAGCTACTGTGTACACCCTGTCTTGGTAATAAAGCTACCCATAAATTTTGTTGAATTCTGACCAGCAGTTGTAAAGAAATAGCCCGCACAAGAATTGTTCACTATATACTTATTTAAGAAATCTTCAAAGTCCCATAAGTCTAAGAAAAATCACTGAAGTGGAGCATCCTGGTACAGTAAACACCGGGGCTTGGTAATGAAGCTTCCCATAGGGATTTATTTGAATTCTGGCTAGTAGTTGTTGAGAAACAATCCAGACACAAATTGCACACTAAATGCTTATTTCAGACTAGAAATGTGTCCACAGACACGGATGCCCCCACCTATGCAGCCATTTCAACATGGCGCCGCTTTGTCTGTATGCATACACATTATTTTGCAAAAGGAGAATTGAAGTTTTATACTGTACTTTATGCTAATGTATTCTCTTATGCTGTGATGTAAGCTGAGTTATCACAAAATAGTTTTAGTCCTGACAAAAAATCTATAAAGGGTAGTAATTAAAACTTTTGGGCAATTACAAGGTATGGTTCTTGTATGCTTCACTTACTCTTACTATCTTAAAAAATTCTGTGCAGAATCAACAAAATGCCTTTTATCACATTTGAATTATCATTTGAACACTCATAAATAAAGGGAAGTAATCCACTAATTTCACAAGTCAGGTTCTTGCATCCAACACACCATCAGGTGAGGGTGATCATTTCTGCCAATTTATCTGAAAATCCCTGCATGCATACCAATATTATGCTCTGGAC
This sequence comes from Congeria kusceri, assembly GCA_027627225.1. Lineage (NCBI taxonomy): Eukaryota > Metazoa > Mollusca > Bivalvia > Myida > Dreissenidae > Congeria > Congeria kusceri. Next base: position 69,361,936 of record CM051029.1, on the reverse strand, counting down.
AATTATTTGACCTTTGACCTCGAGTGACCTTGACCTTTCAGCTACAGACCTGGTTCTTGAATGCCACATGCTATCTCATAATGCTAATCATTTCTGCAAAGTAATTTTAAAATTCTTCCATGCCGGAAAAAATTATACTTAAGTCAATGTCAATGGCTTAAACTCTTATATTTGACCTTTGACCTTTAAGTGTGACCTTGACCTTACACCAAAGGACCTGGTTGTTGCACGCCACATGATGTCTCAAAACGCTCATCACTTCTCTCAAGTAATTAAAAAATTCTTCCAAGCCAGACAAAATTATACTCCCGACAGAGTCCATGGTATTCATACTTACATTTGACCTTTGACCTTAAAGTGTGACCTTGATCTTAGACCTAGTTCTTGCGGGTGACACACTGTCTTATAGTGTTTATCACTTTTGCCAAGTTATTTGAACATCCTTCAATGCTGGACAAAGTTATTGCCTGGACAACAATCTTAGCATATTTACATACACTTGACCTTTAAGTGTGACCTTGACCTTGGACCAAGGCACCTGGATCTTGCACGCAACACACCGCCACATTTGCTTCTCACTTATGCCAAGTTGTTTGAAAATCCTTCCATGCTGGACAACATTATGCTCCGGACAGTGTCTATGGCTTAAATTCTTATATTTGACCATTGACCTTTAAGTGTGACCATGACCTTGGACCAAGGGACCTGCTTCTTGAAGGCAACACACCGAATCACCATGCTTAGCACTTCTGCCAAGTTATTTGAAATTCCTTCCCCGCTTGACATAATTATGCTCCGGACATAGTATAAGGCTTTAACTCTTATATTTGACCATTGACCTTTAAGTGTGACCTTGACCATGGACCTAGGGACCTGGTTCTTGCGTGCGCCACACCGTCTCACCGTGCTCAACACTTGTTGCAAGTTATTTTAAATTCCTTCTATGCTGGACAAAATTATTCTCCGAACAGTATATATGGCTTAAATTCTTATATTTGACCTTTGACCTTTAATTGCGACCTTGACCTTGAACCAAAGGGACATGGTTCTTGCGCGCGACACACCGACTCACCATGTTTTACACTTGTGCCAAGTTAATTTAAATTCCTTTCATGCTCTGGACAGGGTCTATGGCTTAAATTCTTATATTTGACCTTTGACCTTAATGTGCGATTGACCTTGGACCTAGAGACATGGTTCTTGGCCGCAACACACCGTCTTTCCATGCTTAGCACTTCTGCCAAGTTATTTGAAATTCTTTCCCAGCTGGAAAAAATCATTCTCTGGACAGTGTCCGTTGCTTAAAATTCTTATATTTGACCTTTAAGTGTGACCTGGTTCTTGCGCGCGACACACCGTCTCATTATGCGGAACATTTCTGCCAAGTTATTTGAAAATCCTCCAAAGCTGGACAAAGTTATTGTCTGGACAAGAATCCAAACATATGTACATACCTACACACGTACATACGTTCGTACCCACTGACAGGGTAAACTCTATATGCCCCCCTCATCACTGATGGTGGGGCATAAAAACTGCAAAGTCCCATAACTGTAAGAAAAATCTTTGAAGCAGAACATTCTTGTTCAGTGCACACGTCCTCTTGATTATGAAGCTTCCCATAAAGTTTCCGTGAATTCTGGCCAGTAGTTGCATAGAAATAGACCGGACAAGAAATGTACACTAAATGCCCATTTCAGGAATCTTCAAAGTCCAATAACTCTGAGAAAAACCATTAAAGCAGAACGTTGTGGTTCAGTGCACACCTCCTCTTGGTAATGAAGCTTCCTTTAAAGTTTCATTTAATTCTGGCGTTGCGTAGAAATAGACCGGACAAGAAATGTGCATTAAATGCCTATTACAGAAATTCAAAGTCCCATAACTCTGAAAAAAATAATTGAAGCAGAATGTCCTGGTTCATTGCACATCTCTTCATAGTAATGAAGCTTCAAGTGAAGTTTCATAGAATTCTGGCCAGTATTTGCTGAGAAATAGTCCGGACAAGAAATAGAGACGGACGAACAGACCGATAAAGCGGCGACAATATGCTCCCCCGAAATTTTTTCGGGCAGCATAAAAATACAGCATACTTACTTTAACTTTTATGTTGTATCTACGTAATGTGTCTATGGCCATATCAAAGGTTTCGTTTTCAAATAAAACCTTGATCGCTTCGTTGAAGTTTCCATCCTGTTCGTAGCAGCGACAACTGGCCAGTGGGCAATTCATTTTCTTGTAGATGTCTGCAGCTCTTTTATACTGTACAAAAATAAATATTCGTAGTTCTTACATGGCATAAATGTGTAACCAAATATCTTGAAATATGAATAAATTCAAACAAGTAACCATATGGAAGAATAACTGCCACTCTGTTGCGCTATTGGAAATCCAATAATCCTCTTAGCCGCATTGGCAATTGCAGCCGATCACTGCCGAAACCCAGCGTCACTTTATGATTTTTTATTTCTTTCATTCGATAGGGGTCATAAAATATAGACCGTAGGCAAACAGATAAGATACTGATAAGTTAAAATGCAATGTTAAATAGATAAAATTAAATTGATTTCTAGATTTGTGAGAATACAAAATAATACATAAATTATGTGCATTAATCAGTTGATTAGAATGTTATTTAATTAAACAACGCAATCATATTTCAGTATGATGAAGCTGCTGCAATCAGCTGAATAAGTTGTTTTCTTAACTGTATATAAATGGTGTCTTATACTCAGAAACAAAAACCAGGCAGGCCATGGACCTATAAACAATTGTTTATAGGTCCCTGGGCAGACCAATAGAACTTTATATTTAATTGCTTTGTATTTATCTTCCAAATATTTTATAATGTCATGGAAAGAAACTCTAATATAGATTTAATTAAACAATCATGTTTTAGTAAAAATCTTACAAACAATTGTAGACATGCAAATTTCCTAATTAACCCTTTGACATTTCGAAAGGTAATGTTGTGTTACATAAAGAAACTCTAGAATCGATATATAGTTTTAATTAAACAATCATGTTTTAGTAAAAATCTTAAACTAAATTGTAGACATGCAAATTTCCTTATTAACCATTTGATATTTCGAGAGGTAATGTTGTGTTACATAAACAGTTGTATATTGTTACTGAACATTGTTCTGGTTTGATAAAAAAAGTTTCTTCAGTGATTTCAGATGTTAATCAGCAATAATGTTCATCCCCTTTAAAAAACCAAATTTATTTTCCTCGCATTATAAACTTTCAATTAATTAATAAGGTAACATTCTTATTTATTTAATAAGTATTATCCCTCCATAACAGACAAGATTATCCTTGATACATTGTACCATCATAAAATCTTATCGGATTAAGTTGACCGCGGAAGTGGGGCCACATGAATAAGGGTTCAATGATGACATTTCTTCAAAATAGTTCATATGCAGTAACAGGTACACACACATATTTTTAATCCGTGCACTCTTCAGGGTTGCAAGCACCTGGGGCAAAACAAATTCCCTGACTTTTCGCTGACCTTTCCCTGACTTAATCCAGCTTTTCACTGACCAAAACCACCCATTTTCAACGGCCTCCTCCTCCCATATTAGCCATCCAAATCTTCAGGTAGGGAAGTCCATGAACATATCATATTTAAGTGTTGGACATTTACCAAAATTGTTTAAGATGCTTGCAACAAAAGGAAAATAATTGGGTTAATTTCTCCTTTTGCTTCATTATTTCTTTACTGTATATAGGTTACACTATATTAATTTCAATCAATAAATATAAATCTGTGTAGGTCATTGAGTTCCAGTCAATGGCTAAAAGTGCAGAAAGCATTACAATAATTAAAAAAAAAAACACGCATACAATGTACTGCCAAACAAACTAGTTAAAAAAATATCCATACAAATATTTACATTCTATTTTGATACCTTGTTTACGTAAACACGAAACATCAAAAGGCTACACAGGTACCCTATTTAAAGTCCAATATTTCCCAAACAAGTTTGATGACCTACTCTTTTTATTAATGTTTTTATTAATACATTGGTGCATGTATGTGCAAAAATTTAAGAAAATCTGTCGTTTGGAACAAAATATATTGATGCATAATAAATGACGTTTCAGAAGGTATTATTAGTACCCATTTGACCAAATTCAATGTCCCGTCCAATTCATTATTGTAACAGTAATTGTAGGTAAAGCGTTTTTTATTACCAAAATACACTTATAAGTTGCCAAACAAGACATATGAAAACATACCAGTTGAAAGAACCATAAACTTGTTTGAAAAAAGCTCTCCTATACACCTTAAACATTGATAAAAAATCCAAACTTAAAAGGGGGCCTTTAACAGGTACCTTATATTTCCGGAACAAGGCCGGTGACCCCTATTTTTTAAGACTATTTTAGTTTCAGCATACAATGACACATGTATATGTAATTTTTTTTACCAAATCGGTCGTTTGGAACAAAAGATATTCGTTTAGTTGATTATTTATTGATGTTTTCAAAGGCATATTAAATGCATAATTAGCCTCTTTAAGAGTCCATTAAAAGTAATTTTTTTAAATGGTAACTATAGATAAAGCGCGTTTTATCATTAATCTGCACTTCATTATTGCCAAACGAAACAGTAAACAAAGATGCATTTAAAATCTCCGTCCTTGTTCGAACATGAACACTGCTAATCACACAAACTGAAAAACAAGAGGGCCACTATTGCCCTAGGTCGCTCACCTGATCTCTATGTATGAAGTTTCATTAAAATATTTCAATAGGTTTTCAAGTCATTGAGCGAAAACTGTTTATCTATTTTTAGTAACAGTAACCTTGACATTGACCCCACCCACCACATACGTAAAGCAAAGTCTCAATATAAGGTATCTACATATGAAGTTTCATTAAAATATCTCAATAGGTTTTCAAGTTATTGAGCGAAAACTGCTTTCCTATATTTAATAACGGTGACCTTGATCTTGACCCCACCCACCCCATATGCAGTCCCAACTGAGGTCTCAAAATAATGTATTTATGTATTAAGTTTAATTAAAATATCTTAATGCGTTCTCTAGATATTGAGCAGAAACCGTTTTTCTATTTTTAGTAACAGTGACCTTGACCCCTCCCACACCATATGCAATCCCATGTGAGGTGTCAATATAAGGTATCTATGTATTAAGTTTCGTTAAAATATCTCAATGCGTTCTAAGTTATTGAGCAGAAACCGTTTTTCTATTTTTAGTAACAGTGACCTTGAACTTGACCCCACTCATCCCATATCCCAATCAAGGTCTCGATATAATGTTTTAACTAAATATGAAACCTCTGGGCCTTGTGGTCGCAGAGAAGAATTTTTAAATCATTTTGCCATTTACGTCTATATAAACCATGTGAGCCCCGGGGTGTACCCAGCTTTGACCCCAGGGGCATCATTTGAACAATCCTTATAGAGGACCACTACACAATGTTACATACCAAATATAAAACCTCTAGGCCTTGAACTTTCAGGAGAAATTTTTTTAAGTCATTTTGCTATTTAAGTCTATATAAACCATGTGAACCCCGGCATGTGGCCAGTTTTTACCCCAGGTTCATCATTTGAACAATCTTTGTAGAGGACCACTATACAATGTTACATACCAAATATGAGACCTGTGGGCCTTGCAGTTTCAGAGAAGATTTTTAAAGTCATTTTGCTATTCAAGTCTATATAAACCATGTGACCCCCCGGGGTGTGGCCAGTTTTCACCCCAGGGGCATCATTTGAACAATCTTTGTAGAGGACCACTATACAATTTTACATACCAAATATGAAACCTCTGGGCCTTGCGGTTTCAGAGGAGAAGATTTTTAAAGTCATTTTGCCATTCAAGTCTATATAAACCATGTGACCTCACGGTATGGCCAGTTTTGACCCCAGGGGAATCATTTGAACAATCTTTGTAGAGGAACACTTTACAATGTTACGTACCAAATATAAACCTCTAGGCCTTGCTGTTTCTGAGGAGAAGATTTTTAAAGTCATTTTGCTATTCAAGTCTATATAAACCATGTGACCCCCCGGGGTGTGGCCAGTTTTCACCCCAGGGGCATCATTTGAACAATCTTTGTAGAGGACCACTATACAATTTTACATACCAAATATGAAACCTCTGGGCCTTGCGGTTTCAGAGGAGAAGATTTTTAAAGTCATTTTGCCATTCAAGTCTATATAAACCATGTGACCTCACGGTATGGCCAGTTTTGACCCCAGGGGAATCATTTGAACAATCTTTGTAGAGGAACACTTTACAATGTTACGTACCAAATATAAACCTCTAGGCCTTGCTGTTTCTGAGGAGAAGATTTTTAAAGTCATTTTGCTATTTAAGTCTATATAAACCATGTGAGCCACGGGGTGTGACCAGTTTTGACCCCAGGGGCATCATTTGAACAATCTTTGTAGAGCACCACTATACAATGTTACATACCAAATATGAAACCTCTGGGCCTTGCGGTTTCAGAGGAGAAGAGTTTTAAAGTCATTTTGCAATTTAAGTCTAAATAAACCATGTGTGCCCCAAGGGTGTGGCCAATTTTCACCCCAGGGGCATCATTTGAACAATCTTTGTAGAGGACCACTATACAATTTTACATACCAAATATGAAACCTCTGGGCCTTGCGGTTTCAGAGGAGAAGATTTTTAAAGTCATTTTGCCATTAAAGTCTGTATAAACCATGTGACCTCACGGTGTGGCCAGTTTTGACCCCAGGGGAATCATTTGAACAATCTTTATAGAGGAACACTTTACAATGTTACGTACCAAATATAAAACCTCTAGGCCTTAGGTTTCTGAGGAGAAGATTTTTAAAGTCATTTTGCTATTTAAGTCTATATAAACCATGTGAGCCACGGGGTGTGAAGAGTTTTGACCCCAGGGGCATCATTTGAACAATCTTTGTAGAGCACCACTATACAATGTTACATACCAAATATGAAACCTCTGGGCCTTGCGGTTTCAGAGAAGATTTTTAAAGTCATTTTGCAATTTAAGTCTAAATAAACCATGTGTGCCCCAAGGGTGTGGCCAATTTTGACCCCAGGGGCATCATTTGAACAATCTTTGTAGAGGACCACTTTACAATTTTACATACCAAATATGAAACCTCTGGGCCTTGCGGTTTCAGACGAGAAGATTTTTAAAGTCATTTTGCTATTCAAGTCTATATAAACCATGTGACCCCCGGGGCGTGGCCAGTTTTGACCCCAGGGGCATAATTTGAACAACTTTGTAGAGGACCACTAGACGATGTTAGATATCAAATATGAGAGCTCCAAGCCTTGTGGTTTCAGAGAAGATTTTTAAATTTTTCAGTTTTTAAATCGTTTTTAGCTCTGGTGACCTACATATACAGCGGACCGAAACGATTTAAACAACTTTGAAAGAGGGTCACCCAAGGATCATTCCTGTGAAGTTTCGTGAAAATCTGCCAAGCGGTTTAGTAGGAGATGTCAATTATATGAAATGTTGACGCACGACAGACAAATGGCTATCAAAAAAGCTCACCATGAGCACGTTGTGCTCAGGTGAGCTAAAAAAGGCTTCGATAGGTACCGTATTTAAACCCCAATATTTCCGGAACAAGGCCAGTGACCCCTATTTTTTAAGACTGTTTTAGTTTAAGGATATATTGACACAGGTTTGCGCAAATTTTTACGAAAATCTGTCATTGAGAAAAAATTGTTGCGAACGTCTTTAAGATATATATTTCTGACAATAAGCATATTATGTAATACATGAATTTTAGTAATTCAAAACATGTGAAGACTGCCTTAGCCATAACCTGCAATTTGTATAAATTATTTTTCACCTTTAGGCATATTTTCCCCTGACTTTTCACTGACTTTTGGAATTTGATTTGTCACTGACTTTTTTTTCAAAATTGCCTGACAATTCACTGACCTTGAAAAAAAAATCAAATTTCCCTGACTTTTCAAGTCTGCTGGCAACCCTTTCTTAATTTTGAAAATGGTCATTATGCTTATTATTTGAAATTCTAACAAATATCCGTTCAGCAAATATGTAGAAAATTTGAAAAATAAATAAATAAATAGAACAATTTAAATAGACAAAATGAAATAAACATATTCCATTTTACAAAGCAATCTAGAGTTGTGCACTCACATGTAGTGAATTATCTGTTCCATTTGTAAAAGTTAGCTTATCACCCTTAGGTTTATTGTTTGACTATAATTTGCTATTTGTTCAATCTGTAAGAAAAACAAACACCAAAATCTACATACATGCAATAAACAACGTTAAAAATAAAAAAGTTCATAAAATACATTTTTGAATAATATTACTTTTTATGAATATATTTAGATATATTCGCTATCTCCATTGAAGTTATTTGTTTTTTGTTTATTAATGTTTGTTTACGACATGTCGAATATATTCTTTATTTAACAAGGTCAACCTTCTGTCTGAAAGTACACTACATAATTATTTAAAAGGTTTAAATGTTGCTGTGATCTTCAGTATATAAAAACTGGTGAGAAACCACATTTCAAATACTCTGTCGGGGTAACCATCAGTTTCCAGTAATATGTTCCTTATTTTATTACCACATAGAACTAATACCCCCGAGTCTAACACAGATCTTATCAGTTAATCATTTCATCCTTGGGCAAAAATTGCGGAAAATCCCGAAATTTAATGGAAACCAAAAAGATACAACACCAAATAACTTTAAACGCAAATAGGACTAAAAGAATATGTGTTTAAATTCATGAATTCACATATTGTATAATAGACATACTATATTTTGTGAAACCATTTGCACCTAAGTTTTGGGGAGAATACTTTTCAAACATGAAGCAAAACGTTAAACAATTTGGTGTAAAAACTAACAAACAATCCCGATTTTCAGTTGAAATATATAGTAAACAGAGATGGCAACCTATTTCAAACTTAAAAAGGACTAAATGTTTTTAAACTAAAAATATACCAATGAATAGATAAAAGATTTAATCAAACCATGTGTGCCAAGGATTCATTTAAACGATAATACAGTTATGTCGAGTTAAAGATATTTTCCATATATATTTCTATATGCCGCAGTAGACTGGTTATCGATTATCTTGCGGCAGTTATTCTTCCATATGTTCCTGGAACACATTTGTGGTAAAGTAGAATTTGAGCACTCTCTGGTTTTAATGCCAATTTGGGAACTTTAAGAAACAAATACACACTCGTTAAATAATTATATGATGTGAATAATTCTATGCGATGAATTTTCCTCCACCCATTTCTTTGCCCTGGATTTAGGTGAAGAACAATTAAAAAACTGCATTAAAGAGTATATTCATTAAAGTTAAAACAAATAAAACACAAAGACTGGTTGACCAAACTTTCGCAAAACTTGTTCCATATGACACAATTTACTAACACCAACCAATACCATTCTCCCTAAAAGCTTCAAAAGACACCAAGACATTTATTATAAACGCCTTGACACATATCTGCGCAATTCTTCAGCACTTTAAAACAATTGCTAAACAAAAAGTCTATGATGGCCCAAAGTGCTCCCACGAGTACTGGCAAAAACAGAGACAAGCTCTCACATCAGACGAATGTCATCGCCTACAAAATGACCCACATCAGACAGATATCTTACTGTTGGTGACCTAGCAATCAACAGGTACAACACAGATGCCTGTCCGGCCATTTTCTGTGGTTAACCTGGCAATATAAGGGCGCTATACAAATGCCTGCCCGACCTACTTGTATTATTTACCAGGCAATTGACAGGTGCAATATAGATGCATTACATAAAGGTTTATCCAATTTCTGCAATCACATCTGGTTCAATCATACGGTGTTTTATTATTTTTTTACAGAACAATAATTAAAACAGTCGCAAGTGACAGCAATAAAGACACCTGCCAGCGTTATGTACATCATTAATTAGGACTAGCCAATCAAACAGACCATTGTACTGGATGTATTTTCATTTTTATTGTGTGTTTATGTCTAATAAATGCTATGCACGTGTAGCTTACCAGTTAACAGCACACATACCACAACCAATTAAACAGTTAATGAAATAGTATTTGTTGCCATCCCATAGTGAAAAATGAAGTCTCTATCTCCTGAAAATTCCTTTTTTTCACAAAGAAGTGCCAATAACTTTGCTGTTTGTACCCCAATCTGGATAATTATTTGGTTTATTATGAGACCTTATGGCCCTACATAATCTGTGCAAGTTTGATTAAGATTTTATGAAAATAGAAGTTTCTATGTTGCAAAAAGTCCATTTTTTGCAAGTTTTCTCATGAAAAAGGGGAAATAACTCTAGTGTTCCTGGTTCTATCCAGTCGATCATTGCACCCAAATGAGACCTTATGGTCATACACAAAGTTTAGTCAACAACGATTGAAAAGTTCACTCTCTATGGAGGCTGAAAGCCAATTAATTAATCAATTTTTGGATTTTGGGATATTTTCACAAAAAAGGGACAATAACTCTGGTCTTTCTAGTCAGATCTGGCCCATATTTAATTTCGACTGAGACCTTATAGTCGTACACAAACAGTGCAAGTTTGGTCCAGTTTAGACAAAAAAATGAAGTCTCTATCAATTATCCTCCAAATTGCCCTTTTTTTTGCATTTTTTCTTACAAACAATGGGCAATAACTACGGGGGTTTGTACCCCAATCTAGACCATTTTTGGATTATTTTGAAATCTTATATTCATACACAAGCTGTGAAAGTTTGGTCAAGATCAGATAAAAAATTAAGTCTTTATATTCCATTTTGCAGTTATTCTCATGAAAAGGAGTAATAACTCTGGTGTTCCTGGTCTGATTTGGTCCATTATCAAACTTCGCCGAGAATGTAAGGTCATACACAAACTGAGCAAGTTTGGTCAAGATTGAATGAAAAATGAAGTTTCTATCGCGTGTCTGTGCGCCCAATTGTTGATGCATTACGGATGACGGAGAACAGTCCCAGTATACCAATACAAATACAATGCAACAACAGACCCTACCTGACCAAGTTTTTCAAAGAGCTCAGCTGCTAGTTCTCTTTCCTTCGCATTCTGCAAACAGAGTGCGGCCTTCGAAGGCTTGTTGCACTCGAGGTACAGCTCAGCAGCGTGTAAGAACTCATCCCTCATTTGCCGAGGCTTATCTTTCAGTCTTGATGCCTTAGAAAAAAGTTTATATCATTAAAAGAATGTAATTCATCTTCACTAAAATAAATAATTCATTACGTCATGTGATTAAGACCAGTCAAAACAATCGCTTTCTACAGTTAAAATGTTTACTGTATACATAACAAGTGAAGCAAATACATGTAGTTTAATGTTAATAAAAGATCCTGTACAAATAACTTATACCAAAAGTGCCTGTCCATGCGCCAAAGCCACCTTTTCCCTTTCATGGTCGCCTCCCATTCCAAAGCATTTGGCTGCCACTGTGTACAAAGCATGTCGCATGAAATCTTCGCCACGCCGCAGCCAGTCGAAACAACTTGATTTCTCTGCAAAAACTGTCTCCGAAAGACCTGAAGAACACAATAAATAACTGTTTTGTATTATTAGGTACTATGTTTTGTATTATTAAGTATTATTCAACCGATATGAAGCTGTCAGTCTTGCGCGGTCTCCCATATTCCCTATACATCAATCAATGACACACGTTCATTCGTATGCAGAGGTAAGCGCACTACGGCTTCCACTATAAAAGAAATTGAAATCTCAAGGACTGTAAACTTGGCCAAACCCGCCTTGAACAATATATATATATCATATACCTTCTGTCCTTGTATTCTTTCGAAACACTGGTTGTATAAAAGCAAATATCAAGGCTGAATGGCCAGTGCCAGATTTAATCTACACAAAATACGCAAATGTAATTTTACGCATGGTATGAATCGATAAACAAAACCAGAATCCATATGTTTACTAAACTAGTTTAATATTTACTACATGGCCAAATGCCTCATGTATGTACATACTTGTTTCATTTATTTCTTGCACTTCCAAGCTCTTTACCAGTTTACGGGCCTTGAAATATTCAAACATGGGCGCCCTATTTTCACGGTCTTCATCAAATATCCAGACATTCACCCTTGCCCGGGTCAGAGCCGTGTACAAGTGCTTCAGCTCAGAGTTCAGAACTTTGTGTTGGTTGGCGTCGAATTTCAGTGGTCGGGGGCGATTTGATGATTTCAAAATTTCTGAAAAAAAAATTAACTGATTGTATACATAAAACTATACAAATATTTGCAACCTAAAATTGCTAAATATTTGTTCTCTAGGACAAAATGCATCATACTCAAAGTGGCCATGTTTCAAAAACAAACTGACCTTGGTCGATCATGACTAGGTTGTCGCTAGAAGTGATCACTGAATCATGTTGTACCATAAACAGTCGATCCAAGAAATCTGTGACAACACGCCATTCCTTTGAAGCCTAGAATCGTAAGTATTAGTCAAGAAAACTAATTACCCCCTAATTACAAGCATGTTCTTTGTATATAAAGAGTTGATGAAAATACATTTGTAATGGTAGATCATAGAAATCTGTGACAACACATCATACCTTTGAAACCTAACGTAACAGGCTGAAGTCAAGAAAACACATAAAGAACATTCTTTGTAGATTTAAACATTGATAAAAATATTGTTTTATCAGAAAAGAAGTTTTACCTGCGAATCTTTGAAAAAGTTGTAGAGCAGAACGTCATCAAATTCAAGGCCCTTGGCTTCATAGATGGTGAGAATTAGACCAAGTCGTAACTCTTCAGGAATTGAATCTCGTGCTGCATCATTTACCACTAGAAGACAAATAAAACGGCATAATTTATCTCACTTTACACAGACAACAAATAAGCATGCAATGACAATTTTATTTTATTTTCAACCAGAAAAAATGCACATATTTGAACATGTACTGAGAAGTAAAAAGCCATTTATAAGGTTGTTCAACCGAAATGCATTGAATCCAATGCAAGGTTTAGTAATGTATGTGTGTTTATACCTAAAATAGCTTGGTGTGCACCAAATTCTATGTGCGATGTTTTTCGCCTGTTTCCTCTCAGCAGAACAGCAAGGTCACCAAAACTGCAGGACTCCAGCAGAATTGGCCTCGGGCCATTGAACAGCCCCTGATCTGGGCGGAGCCTGTCAAAGGAGTCCGGGAAGAACTCAACCATGAGTTCCAGAATACTGGTTGCCAGGGAAAGAATGCCCGCATGAGACCTGTAGTTGTGAGTGAGCTGGTACACCTATCAAAATATACAAGCCACATGATTATAAGTACACTGAAAGTTACAATGTACCAAAAGCATTTGTATACAACAAACAACAGTGGTACGATATCATGATACCTGTTTAGGAACCTCAACGGCTAAAGTTTTCCCCATGGCTTGCATAGACTGCTTGGCATGGTAAAACAGCGAACGAAGTTCACTGAACCGGAAAGAAATTCCTCGCATGATGCTCTGGGCTGTGTCACCTGAAAACAATATTACAGCATTTATATTATTATGATCAACATTTCTGTTGCATTTTGGCATGATATTCTTATTTTAAAATAGAATTAACTGTATCTGCTTAAAACATCAGATTTGTTTTAGCAATTGCTACAGTTACCTGTGAGAAACATGTCATTTGGATTTTGGCACAATCTTATCAAGAGACAGAGCTCTGCTTGTGTGAAATCCTGTGTCTCGTCCACGAAGATCTGGTGGATCACCCAGGGACGGGAATCCAGCTGTCGAAGCCGCCGAAACACATCATGCACTAGATCAGTCTCATCAAACAGTGCATGTTGTTTCCTGAAGTGTTCGTATTTGAGAAAGGAAGAGTAGATCAGGTCTCTTTCACCAGAGAAGTTTGGTGCTCGCTTTCTACCCAGTTCGTAATACTCCTCTGGCTCCAAATACCCTTTTGGTTTAGACAACGCTTCATATGACCCCTGAAATAAATTTAGTTTTATATAGTAGGGGCTGAGTGTGAAACTATTGTATCTGCAAAAAAATTCTACATCAGACACAATAGTTTCACGCTAAATCCTCGAAAGGCCCAAGAGTATATTAAACGATTTAGGAAGCTTCATACGATTACTAAAATTAGGTTTACATACATGTCATGAACAAATAACGACATACAATTGTTAAATTGACAAATAAAATGCATTTAAAAGCCTCATATATATTATTTCCAGACATTGTTCATATGAAGGCATTCTTATTATTATAGGTAGGTGGACAATAGGCATTTACAGACAAGACGTAACATGGACACAAGCGTAAGATTTATTAGTAAGATTTATTTAAGTTTATTTAAAGGGGATTATTTATTTCAAATTACAATTGTTAATAAAATTGGTTCAATTTACCTTAATGAATGACATGATCTCAGTCCAAACTAGAGACGGGTGGTATGAGGAAATGGACTTCTTTGTGCGCCTCCATATCTCCTCAACAAACACTGTGTAGGTAATTTCCCGCCTTGGATCAACCTTAATAGGATAGGTAACAAACCTGGCCGTAGTTTACACATGATACAATTATTTTTAATATAAAAATAAGCAGAACTAGAATTGTCACAAGTGACGGATATACCCCCACAATATGGCCTTGTCACAAAACTACATGTATGGTATCCATTCGAAAGAAATGGACAGAAAGAATGCTTTAATTTGTGAATGGTTGACAGTGTATTTGGAAAAATTTAATTTCAATAGGAGACATAACTCTGTCAACATTTGTAATCAAAGTTAAACTTGATCTGTATTTTATGATGTTACACCTATGTACCAAAAGTAAGTTAAATATGTGAAGCCTTTCATCAGTTATTGTCATGTTTTTAAGGAATTTAAGTAAAAAAGGGGGGCCATAACTGTGTCACAATTTAGTGGTTTGTAACCAAAGTCAAACTTGACCTGTATTTTATGATGCTACACATGTGTACCCATAATTATTTAAATATGTCAAGCAACGTTGAGTTATCGTCAGGAAACCATTATTTTAGGGAATTTAAGTCAAATAAAGGGCCATAAATCTGTCAAAATTTAGTGGTTTGTAACCAAAGTCAAACTTGATCCGTATTTTATGATGCTACACACGTACACCAAGAATTATTTGAATATGTCAAGCCATTCTTGAGTTATCGTCCGAAAATCATGTTTTTAGGGAATTTTAAGTCAAAAAGGGGCCATAACTCTGTCAAAATTTAGTGGTTTGTAACCAACATCGAATCTGACCTGTATTCTATGAAATTACACATGTGTACCAAGAATTATCTGAATATGTCTAGCCTTTCTTGAGTAATCATCTGGAAACCATGTTTTTGGGGAATTTTAAGTCGAAAACGGTCCATAACTCTGTCAAAATTTAGTGGTTTGTAACCAACATCAAACCTGACCTGTATTCTATGATGTAACACATGTTTACCAACAATTATTTGAATATGTCAAGCCTTTCTTGAGTTATCATCTGGAAACCAAAAACCAATAGACTGACAGAGCAACGGACCGATAAGCTCACTCCTATTAACCCTCCCCCCCTAAACTTCATTTGTGGGGGTATAAAAATAGCAAGGCCATACCATTAATCATATGACGAATGAGCAATTGACAATAACAAGAGCTGTCAGAGGACAGCTCGCTCGACTATTCGAAGTATTTCAGTTGGTACATATTTTGGAAAGTGGAAGGGGCAAAAAATTGTTAAAATACAAAATTGAGTTATGGAAATTATTTCATAAAATTATTCCAAGTTTCCAGTGAAAACCTTATATAGTTTATAAATTTTAAGACTTTTGAACAAAAACTTTAACCACAAAATCTATGTAAAAAGTTGGCATACCTCTCTAAAAATTGTTGAACCTGATGTTGGTGTTGATGGCAAAGGTATATTCCAAGTTTCAAGTGAATAACCTATGTAGTTTTCAAGGTATAAGACTTCTGAATATAAACTTTAACCAGAAAATCTATGTATAGGGGCGTAACTATGTCAAAATACAAAACAGAGTTATGGGGAACGTTACCCCTGATGATGCAGTTGATGAAAAAGATGCATTCCAAGTTTCAGGTGAATAACTTGTGGTTTTCAAGTTATAAAACTTTTGAATATAAACTTTAACGAGAAAATCTATGTGAAAACGGGGCATAACTCTGTCAAAATACAAAACAGAGTTATAGGAAAGGTTGCCCCTGATAGAGGAGTTGATGACAAAGATATATTCCAAGTTTTAAGTTAAAACGTATGCAGTTTTGAAGTAAAAAACGTTTGAATATAAACTTTAACGAGAAAGTCTATTTGAAAAAGGGGCATACCTCTGTTCAAATACACGACAGAGTTATAGGGAATGTTGCCTCTGATAATAAAGTTGATGACAAAGGTATGTTCCAAGTTTCAAGTACATATCTAATTTAGTTTTGCAGTTATACGATTTTTGAATATAAACTTTAACCAGAAAATCTGTGTGAAAAAGGGGCATAACTCTGATAAAATACAGAGTTATGGGGAGCGTTCACCGTGATACTGGAGTTGATTGCAAAGGTATATTCCAAGTTTCAAGGGAATAACTTATGTAGTTTTGAAGTTACAAATCTTTTGAATATAAACTTTAACCAGAAAATCTAAGTGAAAAAGGGGCATAACTCTGTCAAAATACAAAACAGAGTTATGGAGAATGTGGCCCTTGATACTAAAGTTGATGACAAAGGTATATTCCAAGTTTTAAGTGAATAACTTATGTAGTTTTCAAGTTACAAGACTTTTGAATAAAAACTTTAACCAATTCAGATGCGGACGCCAGGGGTAGTAGGATAGATCACTTATTCTTCGCATAGTGGAGCTAAAAACTGATCACTCGTAATTGTTTAACAGCCTTTTAACTAACTGTAATTAGCAAACCTTTGTTGCTTTCCCTGTTCCTCCAGGAATCCAATTATCTGCCATCTCCATTTCATTGTCAGCATCTTCAAACTCAGCATCCTCCTCTGCATCAGAGTCGTCATCCAAGAGCGGCAGAATACTGAGGGGCCCTCCCTGATCT
Organism: Congeria kusceri; assembly: GCA_027627225.1. Lineage (NCBI taxonomy): Eukaryota > Metazoa > Mollusca > Bivalvia > Myida > Dreissenidae > Congeria > Congeria kusceri. The sequence continues at coordinate 69,344,896 of CM051029.1, read as the reverse complement.
GTCCAACCACTGATGTCAACCTACGGAATATTGGCATATATCACAATTATAATATCATTCTGTACCAGCATAAATGCTACTGGAACACTATTATAATCTTTCACAAAAACTTCCGCATCACAAATCGAGAAAGTGACCAATTTCCTATATAATGTTTGAAAACACATATATATATGAAAACAGACATAAAACTAAAACTAAAAAAACTAAAATGTCATGTGAATTTGTCTCTATGCAGAAGATACATTTCCTCCAAAAGCAGAATGAAAGCACTTTTTTACTTTCATGTTTACACCAAGCTTATGTTAAAATGCTGACAGTGATCAAGAAGTTTCAGAATTTCACTCAGCTACCCATGCACAAAGGGTTCAAGGGCAAGTTATTCAGGTAAGAGGTCTGTCGAATGCCGTGCATTGTACAATGTTGGTCGGCATGATTTGTATTAACATATCTTTTTCCTGAAACACTTGGTGGAATTTATGAATTCTACGTTCAGTTTAAGTCCAAAACAACCTACTTAAAACTCAAAATTGTCTGGACACCAAATGTCACAAAACCCTCTTGATTCATAAAAAAATTAATTAATAAAAAGAACGAGAAAACAATGTTAGCAACAGTTCAATAATAATGCCGACCTTAAGACTCCCATCTTCCTTGCGCTCAAAGAAGAACGGAGGTCCAACAGACGCATCCAGCATGAGCAACAACTGTCTCGATGTGACAAACATTGGGAATGCGTAGTCCTTCACGTCTTGCAGTCGAGGAGGTAGGTTTTCATCCTCATGTTGCACGTGATCTACCATCAGGTCGTCTGCATGACTTAGTTCACGGAAACTCTTCTGTACTTCACTACAGAGTACTGCGTTTTTGGTGATAAACAACTGAAATTGAAAACTAACATATTCTAGGGATGGCCAAAAATACCAAAGTTGATATTCCAATACTATGTCAACAATTGAAACAGTATTTTAATATTAAATGGTCAGATATGTTACTTGTTAAATTATGATATATAGCCAATATATATGTACGATGAGAAAACTTTGGAAAATACATTAACTGTATATATTACGATGAGAAAACCTTGGAAAATACATTAACTATAATGTGATCATGCAATTTCATTTGAGAAAGCACTTAGCCAACTACTTTTGTTTTATAACAAAGCTGACTGCTTTGCTGTCTGTTTTCACAATTTTAAAAGATGTGTTTAGTAAACAATAAACCACTGAATACATGTATATTTAGGGATGCGACGCGTTCTTTCCAAGCACATATATGCAGTATTACAAATTAGTAACCTTCTACAACTAGATAAGATACTGTGGTCGACATAAGGGGATTAACAGTAACAACAGACTGCATAATAATAGGGTGCAATTTTGACACCTAACCTGTGTACCCGAAAAGCTAAGGCGACATTAAAACTCTATATTAAGGGGCTAACATTGACTGTAATTACTGTAATTAACGTGCTTATTAAAATGAATAAAATAAGCAGATAAGTATTTGAAATCTTCAGTCATATTTGAATAGTTTTAATTATTTGAATATTCATTGTCATCCCTAATATTTTCTTCTTGGCAATACTGTTGAATACTAGAAAATACTAGAAAACCAACACACCTGATGTAAATGATCATACACGGTTTCAACGCCCTCTTCTATGTCTTCGGCGTGTGGCGTGGTACACAACGGGGCTTCTGTCACTGGTCTCCCACTTGCTCCTGTGACCTCTTCAGCATCATCAGAATTGTCTGAACTTTCTGCTCCCAAATATACAGTCAAAATATAAAATATTATGAAAATACAGCTTCATTCATCTATGGATCAATCCTATTAACAACTAGAGAAGTTTTAAAACAAGATTCACAAAAAAAATTATACACACGTAGCGTAAGTAATTTAAATAATTTAAGTTCCTGAAAGTTCTGTAAATATATGCATGAATAGAAATGCCATGGTTTGTTTCATTGTTTAATTTTACCGGATTGATTTCGTTGACATATATATAACAAGAGGGCCATGATGGCCCTAGGTCGCTCACCTGATATCTGTGTAAAGTTTCATTAAAATATCTCAATAGGTTTTCAAGTTATTGAGCGAAATTTGTTTTTCTATTTTTAGTAACAGTGGCCTTGACCTTGACCCCACCCACCACATACGTAAAGCAAGGTCTTGATATAAGGTATCTACGTATGAAGTTTCATTAAAATATCTCAATGGGTTCTTTTTTTTTCTCTCATTTATTATTACATCATATACAACCAATATTCTAGCAGATAATTAATATTCTAACACAAAATGATTGTAGAAGATGTTTTTATATATATTTACACTATCCTCTCATACATCATATATTCTGACATTCACACATTTTGTTTGATAATTTAACCTGTAATATATTATATTTTGTGAAAAAAACAAAACATTCATTCGCACATACAGTCATTCATTCACTCTATTGTATGCACATTTACTGATAAAATTGATTCTTTTCCCTTTTTGCAAAAAACTAGTTTTGTAACTTGATAAAAGGTAAAATACAAAAACAAGTATCCTTGTCACAACTTTTTTTGGAGAAAGAAAAAAACAAAAAAAAAACACAACAAAACAAAAAAACTGTTTATCTCCTTGATTAATTCAACAATAAAAGAAATCTAGAACAGATCTCTGAATAATTTCCATTTTTCCAAATGAGCTTGATATTTATCATTGGATAATGCAATTTCTGCTTCGACTCTTACGGTTTCCTTCATGTATTGAATAAAATTATCAAACTTAGGTACACAGCTGCAATTTCGCATTATATATATATATAATTTCATTTGTATAATAGTGAAATTTATTATTTTTTCATGCACCGTGCATTCTGTGTATCCAAGAAGAACAACATGTTTCGACAATGTTAATGAAATTGATTTCATTTTGAAGTATTCCATAAGCTTGCACCACAAAATTTGACTGTTAAAGCATCCCCAAAACAAGTGTTCTATATCTTCGTTATTACATTGGCAAAAATCACATAGCCTGCTAGACTTTAATTTATATTTAAATAATAAATCATTTGTTGGGATAATTCGCATAAGTATTTTCTACTGAAAATCTCTTATTTTAGTATCTATGCAGCACCTATACGGGATATTATATATACTTTTCCATGGTAGTGCTTGTACATTATCTTCTAGTAATAACATCCACTTATTTTCCTTTTTGTTGCGTATATGATCAATTTGTGTTTTGTAAAGAATCCTGTTAGGGTTTTTATTTGTGTTAATAGTATCTGTAAATTGTATAGGTGTATGATTTACATGTTTATCTTGTGAAACTATAATTTTTATGTCGTTTGGGATACTTCTAACAAGAGTGTAATATTTAAGAAAATCTTTATCTTCTATTTGATATAAAAATTGGATTTGCTCAAATGTGTAAAAATCTTTTCTTTGATAGTCAAATATGTGTTCTATAAATGTTATCCCTCTATTGTACCAGCTATCATAATATATTGTCTTATTATATACCTGTTTAAAATCTAACCAAAATACATGCTGTAATAAGCGGTGAAATACATGTCGTCAGAAACAAAATCCCGTATTATGCTACTCGCTATTTTTCCGATCCCGTATTACCATACTAGCCGGACTACTTTTTTAATGATGTCATCATTAGTTGTGTAAACAAATATAATCTATACCTACAATTATAAGTCATTGTTGTAGTTTATAATCAAAATAAAATACGGTAAATGCACATTTGAAGTTTATCGTGGTATATAATAAAAGGAATATTACGCTAGTCAATTGTTCCAAGAGTATGTATTAGTCTCGTGGATTGCGTTATTTCGTATCACACTCGAGGCTCCGCCTCTTGTGTGATACGTCATCACACAAGCCACTCGACTAATACATACTCTTGGAACAATTGACTAGCATAATATTCCGTATTTATTATTCTTTAGTATTTTTGCATTGTTCCATATTATTATTTTGTGAACATTTATTTGGTCTTTGCTTTCGAATTTGTTTTTAATATTTATCCATGATGTTAAAACATTGTGCCAGAAACAATTGTCTTTTGTTATATGTTTGATGTCGTTATTTCGTAAGTTTGACTGCAGAACTAAGGTATCACCAAATGACGTTAAAAGTGTTCTCAATATAATTTTCCACTTTCCTTTATTCGAATTGTCTACATATCTTTTTATCCAACTAGATTTAAGCATAGTAAGAAAAGCATTTATGTCCGTTAGTTTTAATCCACCATCTTCATAGTCTTGTATAAGTAAGTTTCTTTTGATGTTTTCTGGTTTACCTTCCCATAAGAATTTAAAGATTGCATTTTTTATCTGTATTAACATATGGTCGGGTGGGTTTTGTAATACTGAAAATGGATAAATTAGTTTTGGCAATACGAACGTTTTGATAACTGTGACTTTTCCCATCAATGTAAGTTTTCGATGTTGCGATTGTTTTAAACAGTTATAAAAATCTTGAAGGTTTGGTGTGATGTTATTTTCAAGGTTCATTGCGCTATTGTTATGGAAAGTCATACCTAATGTTTTCGCTTGTTCGAAAGTCCAAATGAACGGTTTATTATTACAGTATATAGTTCCTGTTTTTGCTAGAGATCCTATTCGCAATATTATTGACTTATTAGTATTTAGGTTTAATCCAGATATTTTTCCAAAAAGTGTTATTGTATGTACCAACTCATTGAACGATTCTTCAGTTCCATCATTGAAAAAGGTTGCGTCGTCGGCAAAATAAGTTTGTTTGATTTCTTGTTCATTTACAATAATTCCAGTAATTTTTTCATTTTTTATAATTAAGTTTGCTAATATTTCTAAGCAAATTATAAACAAAGATGAGGAGAGAGGACAACCTTGTCTTACACCGTTCTTAACTTTAAATGGTTCACTTAACCATCCATTGTTTATAACCATGCTATTTATGTCAGTATAAAATAATTTGACCCATTTAATGAGTTCAGTGCCAAAGTTAAATTTGTTTAATGCTTTAAATATGAATTCATGTATTAAGCAGTAAAATGCTTTCTCAAAGTCAGCAAAAAATAGTAGTCCAGGGCGTTTATGTTTATTAATGTAATCTATAACGTCAAAAATTAAACGTACGTTTTCGCCTATATATCTGTTTTTCATAAAACCTGTTTGATCATAATTAATAATTGTTGGGAGAAGTTTTTTTATTCTGTTGGATATAGTTTTCATAGCGATTTTATCATCCACGTTAAGCAATGTGATAGGCCTCCAGTTATCAATGATTTCAAGATCTTTCCCAGCCTTTGGTATTAATGATATTATTCCTTGTCTTTTGAAGTTGCGTAAGAGTGCCTTTTTCGAAAGAGTAATTTAATGAATTAATAAGATAGCTCTTAATGTCGTTCCAGAAAACTTTATAAAATTCAACACTTATTCCATCTGAACCGGGGCTTTTATTGTTTTGCATTTCTTTTAGGGCTCTTAAACATTCATATTCTGTTATTTTTCCTTCACATGTAGATTTTTCTTCATCTGTTAACTGTTTAGTGTCTACTCCAAAAAACATATCTTCAATATTTGATTTGGTTTCATTATTTTTATTGTAGATGCTGGAATAAAACTGCCTTTCTTCTTTTAATATTTCGTCTTTGTTTTCGATAATTTTACCACCAACGTTTAGTTTATTTATAGTCTTTTTTTCAGCTCTAGCTTTTTCGATGTTCGCAAAATAATCTGAATTCTTTTCATTATTTTCAACATGCTGTGCTCTAGCTCGTATAAGCATTCCTCGTATTTTAATGTCATTTAATTTTTCTAATTCTTGTTTCTCGATTTTGATTCTGCTTATAACTTCTGTAGTATCTATTGCTGCATTGTTTAATGTATTTTCTAAATCTTGAATACTATTTTTTATGTTTTGTTCTGTTTGTTCCAGTTGTTTATATTTATTAGATGTTTAATTAATTGTTTGATTTCTGATTGTCCCCTTTATGATTTCCCAAATTACGTTAGGATTTGCATCTTAATTTATTTCTACAACATCCTGTATACTTGACTTTATACCATGCTTGTATTCTTCATCTAATAACAGTGAATTATTTATTTTAAAATAACCTGGGCCTTTGGCAATTTTATTATTGTCGAATTTAAGCTCAACATATGAATGGTCAGTTTTGTAACTCGGTTGAATGTTACAATTTTTAACAACATTGCTCAATGGGTTCTTAAGTTATTGAGCGTAAACCATCTTTCTACTTTTAATAACAGTGACCTTGACCCCACCCACCCCATAAGCACACCCAAGTGAGGTCTCGATATAAGATATGTGTATTACATTTCATTACAATATTGCAATGCTTTCTCAAGTTATTGAGCGGAAACCGTTTTTCTATTTTCAGTAAGAGTGACCTTGACCCCACCCACCCCATATGCAATCCCAAGCAGTGTCTCGATATAAGGTGACTATGTATTAAGTTTCATTAAAATAGCTCAATGCGTTCTCAAGACATTTAGCGGAAACCATTTTTCTATATTTAATACTGGTGACCTTGACCCTACCCACCCCAAATGCAATCCCAATCGAGGTCTCAAAATAATGTATTTATGTATTAAGTTTCATTAAAATATCTCAATCGTTCTAAAGTTATTGAGCGGAAACCGTTTTTGTATTTTTAGTAACAGTGACCTTGACCCTGACCCCATCCATCCCATATGCAATCCCAATCGAGGCCTCAATATAATGTTTTAACAAAATATGAAACCTCTGGGCATTGTGGTTTCAGAGAAGAATTTTTAAATCATTTTGCCATTTGCGACTATGTAAACCATGTGAGACCCTGGGTGTGCCCAGCTTTGACCCTAGGGGCATCATTTTAACAATCTTTATAGAGGAACACCACACAATGTTACATAAAAATATATAAAACCTCTAAGCCTTGAACGTTCAGGAGAAAAGTTTAAAAGTCATTTTGCTATTTACGTCTATATAAACCGTGTGAGCCCCGGGGTGTGGCCAGTTTTGACCCAAGAACATCACTTGAACAATCATTGTAGAGGACCTCTATACAAAGTTACATACCAAATATGATGCCTCTAGGCCTTTCAGAGAAGATTTTCAAAATGATTTTGCTATTTAAGTCTATATAAACCATGTGAGCCATGGGGCGTGGCAAGTATTCACCCCAGGGGCATCATTTGAACAATCTTTGTAGAAGACCACTATACAATGTTACATTCCAAATATGAAAACTCAGGGCCTTGCGGTTTCAGAGGAGAAGATTTTTAAAATAAATGTGCTATGTAAGTCTATATAAACCATTTGAGCCATGGGGTGTGGCAAGTTTTCATCCCAAGGGCATCATTTGAACAATCTTTGTAGAGGACCACTATACAATGTTACATTCCAAATATGAAACGTCTGGGCCTTGCGGTTTCAGACGAGAAGATTTTTGAAGTCATTTTGCTATTCAAGTCGAAATAAACCATGTGACCCCCGGAGTGTGGCCAGTTTTGACCCCAGGGGCATCATTTGAACAATCTCTGTAGAGGACCACTATACAATGTTACATACCAAGTATGAAACCTCTGGGCCTTGCGGTTTCAGGAGAAGATTTTAAAAGTCATTTTGATATACAAGTCTATATAAACAATGTGACCACTTGGACGTGGTTAGTTTTGACCCCAGGGGCATTATTTGAACAATCTTTGTAGAGGACCACTATACAATGTTACATACCAAATATGAAACCTCTAGACCTTGCTGTTTCAGAGGAGAATATTTTTAAAGTCATTTTGCTATATAAGTCTATATAAACCATGTGACCCCCGGGACGTGGCCAGTTTTGACCCCAGGGGCATCATTTGAACAATCTTTGTAGAGGACCACTAGAGGATGTCACATATCAAATATGAAATCTCTGAGCCTTGCGGTTTCATAGAAGAAGATTTTTTTAAGTTTTCACTTTTTAAATCTATTTTTAGCTCTGGTGACCTACATATGCAGTGGACCAGAAAGATTTGAACAACTTTGAAAGAGGTCCACCCAAGGATCATTCCTGTGAAGTTTGGTGAAAATCTGCTAAGCGGTTTAGGAGGAGATGTTGTTTAAATGAAAAGTTTACGGCGCACGCACGCATGCACAACGGGCGATCACAAAAGCTCACCATGAGCACTTTGTGCTCAGGTGAGCTAAAAAACCTTATGTCTTCCCTCAAGCACCGCCAGAACTCTGCCCAAAATCAAACTACCATGACTCGCCGAAGATATGCATAACCACACTTGGTACGGATCAATCCTTTGAAGTTTTGTCAAATTCCAGCCAGTGGTTACGGAAAACAAGCACAGACAAGGTCTTTTATGCCAAAAATCTGCAGATTGTGACACAACTCAGAACTACACTTCGTACTGAGGAATCCTTTAAAGTTTCATCCATACCCGGCCAGGGCTTACACAGAACAAGTGCAGACACTTCAAAGGGTCATAAAACCACCCAAAATCCCCCGACCACGACATGCTAACAATATTCACAACCACACTTGGTACTGATCAATCTTGTGAAGTTTTGTCAAATTCCAGCCACTGGTTATGGAAAACAAGAGCTGTTGGAGGACAGCACGCTCGACTTTTCTTGTGCTTGCCAGAGTTTCTGTCATTTATTAAAAAACAAACTGTATAGTAGGGATCAATTAAACAAAATTAATTTCTTTCTCGAGTTACTGAGTGGAAGCATTTTTCTAAAGTTTCAAAACAGTGACCTTGACCTTGACCCAACTAACCTCATATGCAATCTCATGCAATGTCTCAGAATCTATATATTGAACTTTTTCTAAATATTTCAATTTGTTCTCGAGTTATAAAGCAGAAGATTCTTTTCTATTTTTAATAACAGTGATCTTGGCCTTGACCTCACCCAACCCACCACAAATGCAATCAGGAGTACAGTTTTGCTTTTGGGTATTTATGTATGAAGATTGATTCTCAAGTTAGAGAGTGGAAATCAGAAGTTGACGCCGCCATTCCACCCAAGTTTTTAAGTGTAAAAATGTCCATAATTTTGACAACTTTCAAACTAGAGTTATCAAAATTGGCTTATGAGGTCATTTTAATATAGGGAATAAGTGTTCTAAGTTTCAATGAAATTCCTCAAGCCATTCCTGAGAAACCAGCTTACCAAAAAACTTTAACCTGTCCATATAGCTTACATGTAAAATTTTAAGTGTAAAAAGGCCCATGATTTTGACAAATTTCAAACTAGAGTTATCAAAATTGGCCTATGAGTTCATTTTAATATAGGGAATAAGTGTTCTAAGTTTGAATGAAATTCCTCAAGCCATTCCTGAGAAACCAGCCTACCGAAAACATTTAACCTGTCCATATAGCTTACATGTAAAATTTTTAAGTGTTAAAAGGCACATGATTTTGACAAATTTCAAACTAGAGTTATCAAAATTGGCCTACAAGTTCATTTTAATATAGGGAATAAGTTTTCTAAGTTTGAATGAAATCCCTCAAGCCATTGCTGAGAAACCAGCTAACCAAAAAACTTTAATCTGGTCTTATAACTTATATGTAAAGTGCAAAAAGGCCCATATATTTTTACAAATTTCAAACTAGAGATATCAGAATTGGCCTATGAGTTCACTTTAATATAGGGAATAAGTGTTCTAAGTTTGAATGAAATCCCGCCAGCCATTCCTGAGAAACCAATCCATTTAGCTTATATGTAAAATTTCTAAGTGTAAAAAGGCCAATAATTTTGACAAATTTCAAACTAGAGTTAACAAACTTGGCCTAAATGTTCACTTTAATGTGGGGAATAAAGGTTTTAAGTTTGAATGAAATCTCTCAAGCCATTCCTGAGAAACTAGCTTACCAAAAAACATTAACCTAGCTCGGACGCTGACACCAAAGCTGACGCAGGGGCGAGTAGAATAGCTTGCCTTTTCTTCGAAAAGTCGAGCTAACAAGCGCAGACAAGGTCTGTTATGTGAAAAACTTTAAAGGGTAATAACTCCGCCCAAAGTCTGCCGATCACGACATGGTGACGATATGCACAACTAGACTTGGTACTGATCAATCCTGTGCAGTTTCGTCAAAATCCAAACAAGGGTTACAGAGAACAAGTGCAGACAAGGTCTTTAAGGTGAAAAAAAGGGGCCATAACTCTGCCCACCATGTCGTGCCAACGATGTGAACAACTAGACTTGGTACTGATCCATCCTGTGAAGTTTCGTCAAAATCAAAACCAGGAGATACAGAGAACAATCAAAGACAAGGTCTGTTTGGTGAACAACTTCTAAGGGTCATAACTACACCCAAAATCCACCGACCATGACATGCTGACAATATGCACAACTGCACTTGGTACTGATCAATCTTGTGAAGTTTCATCAAATTTCAGCCAGTGCTTATGAAAAACAAGCGCAGACAAAGTCTAATATGCGAAAAACTTCAAATGGCCTTACCCCCCCCCCACCCCCCCAAAAAAAGTCTGCTGACCATGACATGCAGAAGTACTAATCAATCCTGTCAAGTTTCACCCAAATCTACCCAGGGGTTTATGAAGAACAAGCACATACAAGGTTTCTAAAGTGAAACATTTCAAAGGGTCATAACTTCGCCCAAAATACTGATCAATCCTGTAAAGTTTCGTCAAAATCCAAATGCAACCACGGGTTACAGAGAATAAGTGCCCACAAGGTCTCTTAGGTGATAAACTTCAAAGGCCATACCTCTTCCCGAAATCTGCTGACCATGACATGCTGATGATATGCACAACTAGACTTGGAACTGATCAATTCTCTGCAGTTTCGTCAAAATCCAACCAGGGGGTTACAGAGAACAATCGCAGACAAGTTCGCTATGTGAAAAACTTCTTCAAAGGGCCATAACTCCGCCTGAAATTTGCCAACTACGACATGCTGACAATATGCACAACTAGACTTGGTACTGATCAATCATCTGAAGTTTCGTCAAAATTCAACAAGGGGTTACGGAGAACAAACGCAAACTTTTTTTTCCCCAGTCCAGACATCCATCCATTGATCCAGACAGACTGAGATACATCTTTCCAGCACAAAATCAATATGTCTCCCTACCCACTATACGGCGGGGGGGGGGGGGGAGACATAAAATTGTGATGATATATTACCTTCCTCATCAGATTCCTCTTCCGAACTGTCTTCTTGATGAACAAACTCCACACACCGTGGCAAAATTGGGGCACCTGCTTCTTTTGCCTTTGACCAGTAGGTATGGAACTGGCTCCACAAGCGGTACATGCAGCATGTTGTCTTGCCTGCAGGTTGTTGTATATTTATATACTACAAAACATCAAACGTATCCTCCAAGACACTCAAATGGTGTTGCAAGATCAAATGAGTCACTTTGCATTCAATTAACCTAATGTACCAAAAGAAAATAATCTGGTCAATTAAATGTAGAGCTTTTGTATTTTCATAAAAAACACAAACAAAAGAGCCATATAAAATCAGGACTTAAAACATGTCACAATATCAAACAAAACACTGTATGAAGTCAAGTTAACATAAAATCCTGTTACATTCACAAAGAACATACATTTATATACTATTTTTAAGTTTAACAGTCAACTGGGCCAACCTGTTCCACTTCTTCCGAGAAGCAAAATGGGTGCTTTAGACTTGAGGTTTATAATGGCATGTTCCAGGTCAGTAACCCTGAATGGGAAATCCACCTTGGTCTCGATATTCTGCAGCACGTGACTCACCAGGGCCGAAGAGAATGAGTAAAACTTGAGAATGTGGTACTCAGTATCGTTAGAACTGGCTGGGGGGAAATACCTCTGTATCTCCTGAATAAAAAAATTGTATACTAACTTTGTTACATTTGGTTCTAACATAGAATACTAATATGGTATGCAAAATATATAGTAAATAATGCTACATGTTATTGGCATAAAATGGTGGTAAGCACCTGATTTTGTTGCACAAGTTCTTCGTTGGTCACGTCATCTTCTGCGTACAGCATTGGATACCGCTTACTGACAATGGGTTGTGAGGATTTATCAATTCGCATTCCTCGAAGGTTCTTTTGAATAATGCAATGCTCTCCCCGTTCGTGGGATTTGTTGATTCTTTGAACAGATCTACACAAAATAAACATTAGTAAACAAGAGGTTTGTAATGTCCATATAAATTAGGTCCCATACTGCAGGCCAAATACACTCTATACAATGTCAGTTATCGAGTCTAAGTGTAAAACTAATAAATAAATATTAATAAGAGGGCCGTAAATTTCTAGGTCACTTACTTAAGGGTCTAAGCACGTTTCATTTTGATTGGGCAATAAAAATGGCCTTTAGAGTGTTCACACATTTTTAAAGTTGCCCTGGTGACCTAGTTTTTGACATAAAATGACCCAGTTTCGAACTTGTCCAGATATCATTGGAACAAATGTTCTGGACTATTTTCATGAAGATTGGGCAATAAATGTGTTCAATAGTGTTGACAAGTTCATATCATAAGAACATAATTAATTTTCTGAGCAAGTTTTATGTTGATTGGGCAAAAAATGTGGCCTCTAGAGTGTTCACAAGCTTCTTCTTAAATTTGCCCTAGTGACCTAGTTTTTAACACCATATGACGCAGTTTCGAACTCACCCGAGATATCAAAAGAACAAATGTTCTGGGCTAATTTCATGAAGATTGGGCAATAAATGTGTTATATAGTGTTCACAGGGTAAATGTTAATTACCAACAACAAACGACGCAGGACGGACAAAAGGAAGAATTTAGTAGAGTGTTTCCCAAGGACCATTTCTGTGAAATAAGTTTGAAATCCAGCATGCGGTTTCTGACAGATGATTTTTAAAGATTTCTATAAAGCCATATAAGGAAAACTCCCCTGCCCCCTGGCAGCATTTTTTTTTATTGAATCAAAAATTAATGATTTGATGGAATTTGTTAGTCACCCAAGAAACATTACTGTTAAATAAATTTGAAATCCAGCAAACGGTTTCCGACAAGAAGATTTTCAAAGATTCTATATAGCCATATTAGAAAAACTGTACCGCCCCCTGTGGGCCATGTTTTTATACAACTCAAATAGATTTAAAGTAATTAAGTTGATGGTCAGCCAAGGAACATTTCTATGAAATTATTTCGAAATCCGAAGCAGTGGTTTCTGACAAGATTTTTAAAGTTTTCATTATAGCCATAAAAGGAAAACTGACCCACCCCCTAGTGGCTTACTTTTTCAACGGAGCAGAACATTTTTGAACCCAACCCAGATATCATAAGAACAAATGTTCTGAGCAAGTTTCATGTTGATTGGGCAAAAAATGTGGCCTTTGTTTTTCTTCACTTTGACCTAGTGCCCTAGTTTTTGACACCAATCTACCCAGTTTCAAACTCAAGATATCATTGGAACAAATGTTCTGGGCAAGTTTTATGAAGATCAGGCAATCAATTTGGTTTTAAGAGTGTTCACAAGGGAACTGTTGAAAACAAACGACTTTAGACAGACAATCACAAAATCACCATAAGCACGTTGGGCTCAGGTCAGCTAAAAAGATAACTATTTGTACATTAAGCATTAATAACATTATGATACACAGCATATGAGGCGCGTCGTGGGAAAACCGGACTTAATGTAAGTGCTTTAGGTGACATCCCGGATTAGCCTGTGCAGTCCACACAGGCTAATCCAGGAAGGCACTTCCGCCTACAGTGGATATATGTTAGAAGAGACTTCCTTTAAACAGAAAATAGCATAAAAGCGGCAAGTGCCGTCCCAGATTAGCCTGTGCGGACTGCACAGGCTAATCCAGGACAACACTTTACACACATGCATTAAGACCGGTTTTCTCACGACGCGCCACATATATTCTTTTATTTGCTGTACTTGATTAAGTCAAGAAAAAAGCTTTTTCCTAATGGTTTTCTTGATATATGTCATACAATATGTTCAAATATGATGTCATTTTCATACATATTTATCTTAAAGCTACAGCACTGAAACATTTAACTAACTTAAGAATGTCATAAAACATAAAATTGATAATGCAGCATACATGCGCAATAAACGGTTAATTCTCAACATTTATTTAAAAGAAAAGGACCTCAAAAACTATTTAAAGTAGCTTCCTTGCCTGTATATCTTCTTATGGTCCATGACGATATCCCACACTCGTATAATCTCAGAATAAATCTTTCCTCCACGAACTGGTTGTATTATATCCCCTTCCTCTGAGTGCAGACGGCGTTCCGCAGTCTCGCTAAGTCGTGGAGAGAACGCCACCGCCAGCTCCCAGATGATACGCCGTCCTGGCATTGTGGAGTAATGTCGAAATATTGTTCAAAACATTAACAGTTAAATGAAAGCTGCTAAAAAAGCAAAATAAATGTACAGTAAAAATGTAACATTAGGCACTGTTTTAGGTAGATTCCAGAATATAAAAACTTAAATCTAACAGAATAAATGACATTTGTCTACGGTATATATATATATATATATATACGGTATATATATATATATATATATATATATATATATGCAACTCATTAACAGAATATCAGAAACCTACCTTTACTAAATTTGGCTTCAAAGAGGTTCAAAGTTGGAAGCACGTGGACCAGCTTTTTGCACAGATGTGGTTGCCAATCACCACTGGCCAACAGCTGGATTTTGTGCACGATACGGCGTTTGAGCTCGGGGACCACGTGTTTGTCTCGAAGGGTCTTCCAAACCTCAGCAGTGCATTCAACCTCCCACTCCAGGTTATCAAATACCTAAAATATAGACATAACCATTGCATTTTAAAGGCTTCAGTGTTGTTGTTTCACCCATAAGATGATGTGTTGTGGATACAGACAACAACAAAAGGCTTGTCACCAACACACATTTTTGCCTTCACAAATTTATTGTCATATAAATTCTATAGTGGAAAAAAAAGACAAAGGACCATAATTCTGCCAAAATTGGTTGCAGCGAAAATTCCTTCCTTTACGATCACCTACACACTAAGGTTGTTCAGCTGTGAAAGTTTGACGGAAATCAGCACAGCCGTTGAAGAGGAATTGAGTCCACAAAATTTCATGAAGTATTTACAGTGGAAAAAATTTCAAAGGGCCATAATTCTGCCAAAATTTGTAGCAGCCCAAATTCCTTCCTTTATGATCATCTACACATTAAGGTTGTTCAGCTGTGAAAGTTTGAGCGAAATCTGCCCAGCTGTTAAAGAGGAGTTGAGTCCACAAAATTTCAGGACGTACGGACGGACGAGTGCAATGCTTAATGCCTCCCACTTTGTGGGGGCATAAAAAAAGAAATTAAAATAAAAAAAAAGAAGATATTATCAACATGTACTAAACATCACTTTTATCTCATATTTATTTTTACTTCAACCACTGTAAACCAACAATCAACGAAATATTTCCACTCAGTAACTGAGTTGTATTTTTAAAATACTGATAATAATGATTTCCTTATCATGCATCTACTCAAGACATAAGGTGAATTTTAAGATAATGAGGGAACAACATACTCCAGAGCTGGATAAATTCGCCTAAAAAGGCGATACTGAGAACATAAAACCAACTAAACAAGTTAGTTAGAAACTAGACATGTGGCCGTAGGACACGGATGCCCCCACATTCCGCTGGTTGTCACAAAACTCTGATGTCGGAAAAAAATGCACCAAAATACCCAGGTGCACAAGTTCACATGCTGATTAATATGTTTATAAAGTTTCAAAACTCTAGCATTATTACTTTTTCAGTTACACGCGACACAAGTCCAAAAATATCATTTGTTGCTAAAAAAGGGCCATAACTCCGCTGATGTCGGAAAAAACTGCACCAAAATAACCAGGTGCACAAGTTCACATGTTGATTAATATGTATATAAAGTTTCATCACTCCAGCAGCAATACTTTTTGAGTTCCGCGCGACCCAAGTTCAAAAATGTCACATTTTGCTAATAAAAGGGCCAAAACTCCACTGATATCTGAAAATACTGCACCAAAATACCCAGGTGCACAAGTTCACATGCTGATTCATATGTTCATAAAGTTTCATCACTCTAGCAACAATCCTTTTTGAGTTACACGCGACACTAGTCCAAAAATGACATTTTTGGCTAAAAAATGGGCCATAACTCCGCTGAGGTCAGAAAAAACTGCACCAAAATACCCAGGTGCACAAGTTCACATGCTGATTAATATGTTTATAAAGTTTCAAAACTCTAGCATTATTACTTTTTCAGTTACACGCGACACAAGTCCAAAAATATCATTTGTTGCTAAAAAAGGGCCATAACTCCGCTGTCGGAAAAAACTGCAGCAAAATACCCAGGTGCACAAGTTCACATTATGATTAATATGTATATAAAGTTTCATCACTCCAGCAGCAATACTTTTTGAGTTCCGCGCGACCCAAGTTAAAAAATGTCACATTTTGCTAATAAAAGGGCCAAAACTCCACTGATATCTGAAAATACTGCACCCAAATACCCAGGTGCACAAGTTCACATGCTGATTCATATGTTCATAAAGTTTCATCACTCTAGCAATAATCATTTTTGAGTTACACGCGACACTAGTCCAAAAATGACATTTTTGGCTAAAAAATGGGCCATAACTCCGCTGAGGTCAGAAAAAACTGCACCAAAATACCCAGGTGCACAAGTTCATATGCTGATAATATGTATGTAAAGTTTCATCACTCTAGCAACAATACTTTTTGAGTTACGCATGACACAAGTCCAAAAATATCATTTTTTGCTAAAAAAGGGCCATAACTCCACTGATGTCGAAAAAACTGCACCAAAATACCAAGGTGCACAAGCCCCAATGCCGATGAATATGCTTATAAAGTTTCATCACTCTAGCAGTTATACTTTTTGAGTTATGCGCGACACAAAAATTCCGACGGACGGACGGAACAACAAGGGCAAATCTATATGCCCCCTCTCTAAAGTGGGGGCATAAAAAAACATGCACATATCAAGTTTCACTGCCAGTCGAAGCCTACATACCCAAGACGTATGTTTAATGCACTAATAAATAGCATGTTTTATGATGGAAGACTCAGAGAGCTTGAATTTTGAATGCTTTTGCATTACTTACCTGCGCATCAACAACAAAATCTTCCTCATTATCATCAGCATCATCACCACTATCTTCTGTTTCTTCAATAACCTGTTTTGTATTGTCTTCATTTGATTTCTGTCCATTAACAGGGCCTACATTACTTTTGCAATCAGTATCTTGTGTGTCCAATTCTATACTGATAGTTGTTTGAGGGGCAATTTTCTGAATATTTGTCTGAAGTTCATTTTCATTTGCATTTCCTGTAGTTTCCACACAAGTCAGTGTTTCAGTTTCGTTCACATGATCACCTGATTCATCAACAGATTGACCAACCGCAAATGCCTTGTCAAGTTCTTTTTCATCACTGATCACATTTTTGTTAACCACATGATTCTCATCAGATGTGTGTTTGCATTTCCCATCACTGCTGGCATCCATCATATCAGGCATTGCTTCTTCTGGCTCTTCTGGTGCACTCAGGTAACTGTCATTATTGTCTGAGTCAGTGTCCATTTCTGCAGTCTCATCGTTATTTTTGTTTTCTGTCGGACTGACCACCAATGGCGCATTGCCTGTAACATCCGATGGATGTGTTAAGTCATTTAAATATGATGTCTTGTTTACCTCGTCTGGTGCTGTCTCACTGACAACTATTCCCTGAGTTTGGTTTATCATGTCAGCAACAATATTTTGAAAAGGTTCAGCTGGATTTTCTGCACTGAACACTGAATGTGAGCTGTCAGGTAAAAGACGAATAAGAGTGCTGATTTTTTGTATTCTAGTTTCGCGGGTTGATATAAGTTTAGTAACTTCTTGCGCAGTGGGTCTGTCAGCCTCGCTATCAGCAGGTCTATTAAACTCTCTTAGGTCATCTTCAAGATGTGCACTAGCTGTTTCTTTCTTTGGACTAAACATTTGCTTATTTGTGGGCTGTACAGACTTTGCAAGTCTAAGAAACTGAAGGCGACGGTCATTTTTCTTTGTGATATAGTCTTGAGGTAATTTTCCTTCCGTGTTGACATAGTTACCAGAAATGCCAAGGTTGCATAGTGTCTCAGTTACCTGTTTATGTAAAGCATGAATGCCAGTTACACATCATGCAAAAATCAATTCAAAACTGAACTTCAAGATTTTTATACAAAAATTGTCTGGATTGTTATTTTAAGTTCAAGTATATTTGCCTTTACTTGGACATGCATGTTGAATTCAACGTTATTTTTGTATTTCTACCCTGTTGATGCAACAGGCGTTTCCTTTCACATAGAACACTCTGTTTTTCGGAAAATGTACTCTATTAAGGTTTGTTGAAATAATGTTACAACATACATATGAATTGAAACTGAACATCTGTCAAAATAATAACAGAGCTTAGTTACACACCTTGAAAGCTGTAGAGCTGTTCTTTACCCTGGCAACAAGATGAAAGAGACAATCACCATTCTTGTCCAGCTGTTCAGGGTCCAGATGCTGGTTCTCATCACGGTTCGAGTCATACTGGCTCAACAAGTGCTCCAGGATAGTAAGATCTGAAAAGTATGCATAAACCACAGTTAAATGAAAAGTATTTGTTTATGAATCATTGGGGCTGTTTTATACTCTAAAACTTTAATGAAAACTATAAACCATAATGCTGCAAGGTTGTGAACAGAAATTATTTAGAAAAAAATCTGATACACATTAGTGACACAATTGTTTTCCATGAAAATGTAAAAACAAGTACTTTTGTCCTTTCCAAGGGCAATCTGGACAGCAGCGTGCATGGGTGTATCTCCGTCATACACCGACAACGCCTTGGTATCAGCTCCACGCTTGATAAGCTCAAACAGAACCCGGTAATGCTCAGCATTCATTGCATGCTTCATGGCCAAATGTCCACCTGAAATTTTGTGGGTGCAAAAAATACTTTTATCTTTGAACACATGACAATTTTAACATATTGTTCACTTCTATTCATATTAGGTGCTTAACTAGAGATACAAATGTAAGTGTTAATAGTTAGAAATCCAAATGTTGGAAAAAGAAAGCTGTAGATCTAATACCCAATAATACCCTAAAATAAGTCAAACTAGTTACCATCACTCCCCAAAGAAGCGTTGCTGTTGAGCAAATTGATCACAATTTGAAGCTTGAGATCTTCATTTTGAGCCAGTGAGGTCTCATGAATGACTGGTACTACAGTCAGATGGGATGCAAATTCTGAAATGGAAAAACAAGAAACGTGGAAATTCCACAAAAACCAAATTTTTCAAAAAATGCATTAGTCAGCACAAAAAAGTAATGGTCACCTTGACCTTGACTCCACCAACCCCATAAGCAATCCCAATCGAGGTCTAGATAAAAGGTATCTACATATGAAGTTTCATTAAAATACCTCAATGTGTTCTGAAGCTATTGAGCGGAAACTGTTTGTCTATTTTAAGTAATGCTCACCTTGACCTTGACCCCACTAACCCCAAATGCAATCCCAAGCGAGGTCTAGATATAAGATATCTATGTATGAAGTTTCAATAAAATATCTCACTGTGTTCTGAAGCTATTGAGCGGAAACTGTTTGTCTATTTTAAGTAATGGTCACCTTGACCTTGACCCCACTAACCCCATATGCAATCCCAAGTGAGGTCTAGATATAAGATATCTATGTATGAAGTTTCATTAAAATATCTCAATTTGTTCTCAATCTATTGAGCGGAAACTTTTTTTTTATTTCTAGTGACCTCGATATGGACCCCACCAACCCTATACGCAATCCCAAGCGAGGTATCGATATAAGGTATCTATGTATGAAGTTTCACCAAAATATCTCAATGTGTTCTCAAGTTATTAAGCGGAAACCGTTATTCTAATTTTTAATTATGGTGAACTTGATCTTGACCCCACCCATCCCATATACAATCTCAGGCGAGGTCTCAATATAAGGTATCTATGTATGAAGTTTCATTACAATAGCTCAATCCGTTATCGAGTTAGAAAGCGAAAACGATGTGCTATGCTCGCCCCCCCAACAGCCCGCCCGCCAAACAACATACGCCAATCTTATAACCGAAATTAAAATTGCAAGTCCAATGGAACAAAAATGAAATCTTGCACAGGCTTAACCATAATATTTGTACATCATTCCAACTGTTAATGTTTAAGAAAGGCATGTTTAAAAAGCTTCCTTTGATTTAAGAAATCTGAATTCACGTCTGTGTGGCTCTTCAACGATATATCTAAGCCTCAAAAGGATAAGGCATAAACAATATTTATTTAATACTAGACAAGAAACTGTTGTTGTAACAGCTGGGACAGATAGACCAACAAAACATCTCCATGAATCTCACAATCAGTTTCACATAATATCATATTCACACCTTTAAATTTATCTTTGCCGTGTTTGTTCCTGTATTTCCTCACAAGCATGTCCAGCTGTTTCCAGCGACAATCCATAGCCAGTCTATCCACAACCATGATGATGTAGTCTAGAGGAATGCACATCAGACTGTTCATGTGCTCTGAAAACAGAAAATCTGCATCATAGAATGTCACGTAGATAGATGTTGGCAATGTTGTGCGAGTGTTGAAAGTCAAGAGTGATACAGACAATTGACAATAATAGCACACCCTTAAATTTAAGGTCTGTAAAACCCTACCAAGGTTATGCATTTCGGACAAGGTCTGAACAATGCGGGAGACACTTCTGCTGACAATACTCTCATGACGGGAATTGGAGTGCTCTTCAGCCAGAATCTGGGTCAGTTTGTCAAATCCTTCAATCACCTTTTCTTCCTGAACCTGCATGACAATTGCAACAAAGTGTGACTGAGTAATGAAGTGGCTGATAACCAATGAAAGGACAAATGACAAATTTGGTTGAACTGCAATGCTTTCTTTACATACATGTACTCAAATTATTTGTACAAAACCTTTTACTGAAAATGGACTTTTTGTTCAGAAAAATAACTTATAGAGTAAACTTTGCCAACAGTATCAAGATGAGTATAATATAATGGCCTGTCATACAGTAGCATTAATGGCCTCACTGCTAAACAAAAGGTAGATATACAAGTTAAATGGCTAAAACCAATCTTAGTGGCATTAAAAGATAAAGGAACTGACAGAAAAAATCTACATCATAGAAATGTCACATAGAAAACTTATTGGCATTAAAAGAACCGACATTTCCTTAACTGAAGTCCACTGCACCTACTTTAGCATATATTATAACTCATATGTACTTTATCTAAGGTACGATGTGGTAAAACAACATTTTAGAACCATTTTCAAGTGCCATTGTTACAAAGATATGCCCGTCAAAGAAGCTTTTCTGGGGTAAAGATTCAAAGACTAACTAGAAACAATTCAAAAACGATAAAGTGGTCATAGCATTTGTGCATCTAACTCAACTCCAAAGCCTCTCTCTGTATGGCGAGTTGAGGTATCAAAACTATTCCATATATATTCTTTAATCTATAATCAAGATGACAAAATAAACAAGAAACATGGAAATTTCCCGAAAAACCAAATTTTTCGAATGAAATGCATAGAAGTCAGCATAACAATAAAATTTTTAGTAATGCTGACCTTGACCTTGACCCCACCCAACCCATATGCAATCCCAATCGAGGTCTAAATATAAGGTATCTACATATGAAGATTCATTAAAACGTCTCAATGCATGATCAGGTTAAGAAGCAGAAACTGTCTTTTTTTGTTAACAGTGACCTTTACCCCACCCACCCCATACGCAATCCCAAGCGAGGTCTCGATTTAAGGTATCTATGTGAGAAGTTTAATTACAATATCTCAATGCGTTCTCAAGTTATTGAGCGGAAAATGTTTTTCTATTTTTAGTAACAGTGACCTTGACCCTACCCACCCCATATGCAATTCCAAGCAAGGTCTCAATATAAGGTATCTATCTATTAAGTTTCATTTAAATACATGTATCTCAATGCGTTCTCAAGTTATTGAGCGGAAACTGTTTTTCTATTTTTAACAGTGACCTTGACCACACCCACCCCATGTGCAATCAAAAGCGAAGTCTCACAATAAGGTATCTATTTATAAAGTTTCATTACAATAGCTAAATTTGTTCTCGAGTTAGAGAGCAGAAACGAGAAGTTGACGTCGCCACTACGCCTTTGACCTTGAATTGTGACCTTGACCTGGGACCTAGGGACCTGATTCTTGCGCGCGACACTTCACCTCACCATGCTTGATACGGCTGGACAAAGATATGCTCCGGACAAAGTGTTTCCGCCACCCGCCTGTCCGCCAGGGGCGTTCCCATAATATGTGTCATTTTTCAAACGGGCATATTACATTTGAAAACTTAATTATAAGCAACATACATTAACATACCATGGCATCAGCTTGCTGGTAAAGGTCTTCACAGAGGTCACAGGGGTCTTTGCGGCGAGACTTCTGTTTTGGTTGTTTTTCTTCATTGGACTTTGCCGCCTTTGTATTACCCTTGCTTTCTTCATTTTCACCAACAGTGCTAGTAATTTTCCCTTTGAAAACATTATTGTATTATTTCTTTCATTGTAAAATGATACATGGCTAGATTTCCAAGGACAAAGAGTAATATCAAGTAGAGATTACTCAACACAAACATACTGGCACAGCCTAATGTTCCACAAATCGAAGAAATGGTACAGTAAATTTCACATGCTTAACTGACTTGCAAAATCATTAAATTCTATCCTTTCTGAATAATATTACACAGACGAGTGCTATCAAATATTTGGCGCATATATTTCTATGCACCTTTGCTTATTATCACAGCTTCTATGACAAAAAACATGATAGAAAAATATTTTTTCTTAATGTTTCTCAAACAGTAACCAACTGCTTATACCAGTATGTTTCTAGAACAGCAAATATCATAACAGAAAAAACTAATTAACATGGCAGATGGTACAAAAACAAGTTTACGCTTATATGCAATAACTGTGAGTACTTTACACAATCAGTGTATACATTTTATGTAAGTGCAATAGGTCATGTGGTGCAGTAACACAAACTTGTTTATATACACGACATTGTATAGAGATAGGATTCCCAAATGGAGAATTTTACAAAGCTTTTTTTTATGAAATACATTCATTTTTTTCAAAAACTTGGAAGAGTAACACATATTAATTTAAGGGATGGCAAACTCAGTTGTCTGTATTGCCCAGGTGGTCCCAGAAATTTTCCCAGAATGTACTATATAATTATTGTATGGAGGACATTCACAAGTGGCAAAAAGCATTTGTCAAAAAGCATTCATCAAAAACAACGAACAAGTAACGAAATATCATATTTCGCCACCCCTGATAATTTGTTGAATATATTTAATTTGTCATTACCACAGAGGTTCAAATTAAACAGAAATATCACTTTATCATATACATTATTTTTAATAAGTAAAAAAACCAAGAACTGGTAGATAACCTTTGTTGAACATGGCCATACGCAGCAGCTCCCTGCTCTGGGGTTCTCCTGAGGGCAGGTAATCCAGGGCCACTTTGCCAGACTGGTTACGCACACTGGCATCTACTGTTTTCTTCAACAGTACCTCGATAACCTCTTGTCTATGAAATATAAGAGGATGCCAAAATATCAGAAGTTACGTATAATAGTAGAATTTGACATCGATGTGCCAAAATAACATCTGTCTCATATGATAGCAAAATTTAATAATCATGTGCCAAAATAACAGAATAATTATAATTATAATGACTGAATTTTCACAAAATAATACATATTTCACTCTCATTTACTGAGATATTCTAATCAAATACTTATATTATCAGAGCTCAAAAAACAATAACTATGATAATGGTCTACGTAAACACTCATCCAAGAGTAAAATATTGATTTTTTATAACTTTACCTCTAAGTCACAATGCTAATATACCTCTTTTTCTTGTCTACATTCCTCTGCAGAGTGGCTGTGTGAAGCACTGTGTTGCCACTTCTGTCAAGCTTGTGCTGGTCAGAGTAGCCTGGGCGACAGAAACGCGTCAAAAGGTACTTCAGAAGCTCTGAGGACTTCCCTTACAACAATTGTGTAAATATTTGAACTAATTGTTAAGTGATTTCATTTATAATAATTGAGACAAAACATAGTTATAACTTAATTACAAGTTCATAATAAACTATATTAGCAATACACACAAGTATATTGGAATATCGTAATATATATGATCATTAACTGCAACATACATAATGATTATTTCTCTATAAACATCAGCTGTCTCAGGACTGTGTACTTGACTATTCATTCTATTTTTTCATATTCATGGGCTTTGGTCAGTGACCTTATGTAATGGCCCCAAAGACATGTGTGATTCACAGTGATGAACTTGCTGCACGTAAAACTTAACCAGAGCATTACGCTAATGCCGACAGATTGTCAGACTCTTCGGTGAATAGTCAAGCTTAATACTAGCATTTTAAAATGACATTTCATCAAACAGTTATGTTAACTACTTTTTGAACAACAACATTTCCCAGCCCGTTTGTCTGAAGTATCAAAGGAACAACTTATCAAGTTTAAATTTATATGTTCTGTATTTGGAACAACAAACATTAATATGCAATCATTGTAATGTAAAGGAAACACCGCAGTTGATATATGCAGATCTTACCAACAACAAGTGTGATTTTGACCACAGCGTGCAGGTATGTGTCTCCATCGTCCAGCGAGATTGTCCTCTTATCTGCCCCACAGTCCAGGAAATACTGCATCAGACTCAGACACCAAGCGTGCAGCTGTTAACACATAGTGTATTTTATGCAGCTAGTATATAGCCATTGAAAACTGTTTTGGTGTTATTTTTTGTTTTGTTTTTTCAAAAATTTATAAGAGTTGTGGTATGGCCGTTTGGTGGGGACATATGTCATTGGAGACAATTAGGGAAAAATGAGAAATATTGTTTTTTACACTACTTTCATTTTATTGTTCCAAATGAATGCTCAAGCAACTGAAACTTGATAATTATTATGTTCAATGCTGTAAATTGCAGAGAAATGTGCTTTTTATTATTATTAATTTACAACTACATGAAATTCACAAGAGGCACTATGTAAGGAGTGTCAGAAGGGAAAGGACCCCGATGACCCATATAAGGAAACAAGAGCGCCATTGTCACAATGCATTTTGAGGGTAAAGATTCAACCACTGAAGAAAGAAAATCCATACATGCTGGACAAACATATGCTCCAGATAAAGTGGTAAGGAATGATTTCTTATATTTGACCTTTGGCCTTCTTGACCTGCGACCTTCGACCTAAAGACTTTGTTCCATTGCCCGACACTCCGTCTCACCATGCTTATCACTTCTGCCAAGTTATCTGAAAATCCATCCATTCTGGACAAAGATATGCTCTGAACAAAGTGGTACGGATTGATTTCTTAAATTTGACCTTTAACCTTGAATTGTGACTTTGACCTTGGACCTAGGGACTCTTCTTGTGCATGACACTCCTTCTCATCATGCTTATCACTTCTGAAAAGTTATTTTTCAGCCATGCCGAACAAAGATTTGCTCCGGAGTAAGTGGTAATAATTGATTTGTTACATCTGATCTTTGACCTTGAATTATGACCTTGACTTTGGACCTGGTTCTTGCGCGCTACACTCCGTCTCATCATACTTATCAAGTTATTTGAAAATCCATGCATGCTGGACAAAGTTATGCTCCGGACAAAGATCTCCCCCCACCCGCCTGCGTGCCTGAAAGCCTGCCCGCCATAATACGACCTGTTTTTCAAAAAGGGAACCACCCTCTCGTGGCCATGTTTTTTAACAAATAAAAATAATTGGAAGAGTTTTGGAAGATTATTTCTGTGAAACTTTTTTGAAATCCAACCAGTGGTTTACGACTAGAAGATTTTCTAAGTTTTCAATATAGCCATGCAAGGAAAAATGGCCTCATCTCCTTGCAGTCATGTTTTTCTACGGAACAGTACCATTTGAGCAACTTTGGTAGAAAACCAAGCAAGTAACAATTTTCTGTGAAAATATTTGAAAATCTACACTGGGGTTTAGATGTAGTTTTTTCTATTTATAGCTCAGGTGACCATCTTGTGCAGTGGCCCAGAACCATTTGAGCAACTTTGGCAGAGGACCACCCAAGGAACATTTATGTGAAGTTTCATTAAAGTAGACTAACGGTTTCAGAGGAGAAGTCGTCCAAAGACAAAGCTTACACATGCATGTACTAAAGCACGATTAAAGGACAAACAGCAATGGCATAAGCTCGCTGTCCTTTGGCCAGTGGAGCTATCAGTATTATAGACCCATTTTGTAATATATAAGTAAATTCTTGTTTGTCTTTAAAGAATATAAATTTATTGTATAAACGTCCTTATGGAACAGTTTGTATTTGGTTTCGCGATGTTTTCTCTTTTTTCCACTGAAAAATAAAAGGTTGCTAATGTGTCTATGGGCACATTCTACATTAGGACCTTTCCTCTCTATGTAATGACTGTCAATATCTATTATTGATTTTTTATGTAACTAAATCAATGAGTTAGTACACATTATAATAAAATAATGGACCTTTAAAACACATCAGACGAGCATATTACCTTCAGTTTACTGATGGTGCAAAATGGATTCAAGGTGAGAGACAGGTGCGGCTGCTTCTGCCTGGATTGTTCATACTGGTGGTATGCAGCCGAGGCCGTGTCCCAGTCATTCTTAGTAAGCCATTCGTAGCAGGCCTGAGCCCAGATGTGACCATCATCTATGGGGATTTTATCCAGTCTTCCATGAAAATCTGATCAAAAGATAGAAAACCTTAAAATGAAAACACAATGTTTCTAATCTCTATTATTTAATTAATTCTGCTGGGATTTTATCCAGTCTTCCATGAATATCTATCATCAAAAGATAAAATAAAATGACAATAATATAGGTAGAACAGAAAGATGCTCCCTGATGCCACTTTGACACTGCTAGACAACATTGCCAAGTAAAAGAAACATATCAGAGTAATTTGACAGAAGAAATTATTTAAATGAAGATGAGGGATGTTTGCTGTTTGCTAACATTTTCATTTCAATATTCAAAAGATGAATATCTGTAATAAGGAAAACTCGTGGTTCCTAAACACGTGCCAATTCTAACCTTGAACTTTGAGCTACTGACGTGGTTCATGCACGCAACATGCAGTCAAAATAAGGAAAACATTTGTGCCAATTTTTTAACAGCCCTGAAAGTGCCAATTTTGACTTTGATTAATTTTCAAAGTGTGACCTTGACCTCTGTGGAACAAACCTTGTTCAAGCACAAAAAACACTGACTTAACAAGGCAAACCTTTCAGCCAAATAATTTTAAAATTTGAACTTTGAAGTGTGACTTTTGAGCTATATGTACCTACAATGTATCTAAGGCCATAACATACTGTCTCATTGAACAAACATCTGTGCCTCCTTGACCTTTGATGTACAGACCTGGTTCATGAGTGTGACATACTGTCTCACTGAACACACAAATGTGCATCATTGACCTTTGACGTACAGACCTGGTTAATGAGTGTGACATGCTGTCTCAATGAACAAACATTTGTGCCTCCTTGACCTTTGACGTACAGACCTGGTTCTTGAGTGTGACATGCAGTCTCACTGAACAAACATCTGTGCCTCCTTGACCTTTGACGTTCAAACCTGGTTCATGAGTGTGACATGCTGTCTCACTGAACAAACATCTGTGCCTCCTTGACCTTTCACGTACAGACCTGGTTCATGAGTGTGACATGCTGTCTCATTGAGGCAAACATCTGTGCCTCCTTGACCTTTGACGTAAAAACCTGGTTCATGAGTGTGACATACTGTCTCACTGAACACACATCTGTGCATCCTTGACCTTTCACGTACAGACCTGGTTAATAAGTGTGACATGCTGTCTCATTGAGGCAAACATTTGTGCCTCCTTGACCTTTGACGTACAGACCTGTTTCATGAGTGTGACATGCTGTCTCATTGAGGCAAACATTTGTGCCTCCTTGACCTTTGACGTACAGACCTGGTTCATAGGTGTGACATACTGTCTCATTGAACAAACATTTGTGCCTCCTTGACCTTTGACGTACAGACATGGTCATGAGTATGACATACTGTCTCATTGAACAAACATCTGTGCCTCCTTGACCTTTCACATACAGACCTGGTTCATGAGTGTGACTTACTGTCTCACTGAACACACATCTGTGCCTCCTTGACCTTTGACGTACAGACCTGGTTCATGAGTGTGACCTGCTGTCTCATTGAGGCAAACATATGAGCCAAGCCATTTAAAAAAAAAAACATCTATGTTAAGTTACAGCCCAGACAAGTGTGACAAAATGATGGACTACAGAATTACAGACATACAGGTGACTATAAGATGCCAAGAAATTTTTACAGGAGTCATAATAACATGATATCTCTATTATGTGTCTCTTCAGTAATTCATGATATAGAAAATTAACATTTCAAATCTATGATTCTACAACTGTAAGTAGTCCTCATGCTAAAAACTATAACAATTCTGTCTAAAACATATGTTTACATGTTACATACAAACATGTGTGTACTATGAATAAAAATACATTGAAACAAATACAAAAAAACATTCATTAACAATATTGACATTCAATATTTATATTCAATTGTATTAAGTGATATCAAAAGAAACTCAACACAACAAACGTGGAAATTCCAGAAAAACCAAATTTTCGAACAAAATGCATAAAAGTCAGCAAAATAATGAAAGAAAATTCTGGGTGTAAGGTGAAGGTCATACACCTATGGCTAGGAAATAGTGACCTTGATCTTGAAATCCAAAGCGAGGTCTCAATATCTACATGTAAAGTTTCATAAAAAATCTAAATTCATTCTCAAGTTACTGAGTGGAAACCGTTTTTTTTATGTTTAGTAATGGTGACCTTGACCCCACCCACCCCATATTCAATTGAAAGCGAGGACAAGATATAAGGTCTCTACATATAAGTGTTCATTAAAATATCTCAATTCGTTCTCTAGGTATTGAGCGGAAACTGTTTGTCTATTTTCAGTAATGGTAACCTTGACCCACCCACCCCATATGCAATCACAAGAGAAGTCTAGATATAAGGTATCTACATATAAAGTTTCATTATCTCAATGTGATCTCAATTTATTGAGCAAACCATTTTACTTTTTTAGTAATGGTGACCTTCACCCTAACCCCACCCAACCCATATGCAATCCCAAGCAAGGTCTTGATATAAGGTATCTATGTATGAAGTTTCATTAAAATATCTCGATGTATTCTCAAGTTATTGAGCAAAAACCGTTTTTCTATTTTTAGTAAATGTGACCTAGATCTTGACCCCACTCACCCCATATGCAATCCCAAGCGAGGTCTCGATATACGGTATCTATGCATGAAGTTTCATTAAAATATCTCAATGCATTCTCATGTTATTGAGCAAAAACCATTTTTCTATTTTTAGTAATGGTCGTTTTTCTATTTTCAGTAACAGTGACCTTGACCCCACCCACCCCATATGCAATCCCAAGCTAGGCCTCAATATAAGGTATCCATGTATGAATTTTCATTAAAATATCTCGATGCCTTTTCAGGTTACTGAGCGGAAACAGTTTTTCTATTTTTAGTAACAGTGACCTTGACCCCACAAACCCCATATGCAATCCCAAGTGAGGCCTCGATATAAGGTATCTATGCATGAAGTTCCATTAAAGTATCTCAATGCATTCTCATGTCACTGAGCAAAAACCATTTTTCTATTTTTAGTAATGGTGACCTTGACCCCACCCACCCCATATGCAATCCGAAGTGAGGTCTCAATATAAGGTATATATGTATGAAGTGTCATTAAAATATCTCATTGCGTTCTCAAGCTATTGAGCCGAAACCATTTTTCTATTTTTAGTAAGGGTGACCTTAACCCCACCCCCCCAAATGCAATCCCACGCAACGTCTCGATATAAGGTATCTATGTATGAAGTTTCATTAAAATATCTTGATGCGTTTTCAGGCTACTGAGCAGAAACTGTTTTTCTATTTTAGTAACAGTGACCTTGACCCCACCCACACAATATGCAATCCCAAGCTAGGCCTCAATATAAGGTATCTAGGTTACAATACAATAAATAAATAAGTCATGTAGGACTGTACTCTCAAAATAAATCAACAAGTTTAACTCGAAGACATGTTTTTAGCTTTAGACACTTGCTTTGATATTCTTTTTTGGAGACGTTGGTAGGGTAAGCATTGGTATGCACAAATAAATCACTATGTTTTAAGATTGGAGACTACAGTATGACACTTGCACTGAGGCGGGTTACATTCAACTAGAAAGTAGCCGCTAAAAAGATGGTGATAAAACAGTCAACTTTGTTTACAGGGTGCCCTCTGGCTTTTGAAAAGTTGTCGCCACTTTTTTTTGCCAAATTTGAAAACTTTGAGCCAATTAAGCGTCGCACATAATTTTTAAGTTAGAGATGTTCCTGTGGCATACTATATATAACTATAATATATATATCTTATATTTTCACATATAATTTTTACTGTAACGCATTAATAATTATTCCTAATGAAAAATACAATAAATAAACAAAACATCATATATCTCTTTAATCAATTTACTTCAATAACATTCAATTTAACAAGTAACAAAACATAGCATATTTCTTATACAAGTGTTGCCGACTTTAGCGTTATCGGGTTCTTTCGACAACAACAACGAAGTCAGGATACAGTTTCTATAAATGGATTATATTTACGATGAAATATCATAAATATACAATGTTAACTTCTCGAATCAAATGTAACGAATGACCTTTTAAACAATTACAACAATATTTCAAGACAATGTGTTCCGACGATAAGATAATTAACTAAAAATATTATAACAAAACAAATACAAAATACAAATAACATATATCAATAGAAAAATATATAAAATGTTATAGTTACCTATAAATGGATTATATTTACGATGAAATATCATAAATATACAATGTTAACTTCTCGAATCAAATGTAACGAATTACATTTGACCAAGAAGTTCATGTACTAAGATACAGTTGAGTGAATGTCATGCGTGAATTTGTCAATTAAAGTATTATTATGTTAGTAAAAACAGTTCAACTTTCTACTCTACGTATCGACTACTAATCAAAATACTAATCTCTATCTAAATTTACAGTTAACTAAAGTCTACATTGCCCAATTTATGAATGACAATTATGATTAACATAAAATTATGATATAAATAATTAAAAACACATTTCCAATTACTCAATAAATATATTTATTTTATAAATATATTTAATACATTATTATACACCTACAACACAAGTGCAATAGAACATGTCCATGGTTCGTAATGGTTGCAGCATGAAATATATTAGCACTGCACTATTAATATGTGTACTAACATCATCATTATTTTTTTTTAAATAAACATGTAACAATGTATAAATGTTACTATTTTACTTATAAATAATATTATAAGATATATATTAATGAATATACACATTTAAATACAATGGCATAATTTAGGCAAGGAAAGGTACACTGGAAAGGAAACTGAAAATATACAGAAGACATCAATTAGTAGTCTATATATATTTTGTTCATAGACCAAAAGAATTCCAACTACAAACAGTCTTCATATTTTCTTTTCACTGAAGAATTTTGAAGTTTGAGCATATCAGATGGAGAAGAGACGTCATCAGAATCTAAAAACGTTTTTACAAGGAGTATTTATGACTGAACTAACCATTTTGAAAAGTGAATTTTCATTTTTTAAATTCAACATTTCATACCGATTATCGTCACAAACTGTTTAATTATGGCCTTTTGCTTATTTAAACATGAACGTGTTGCCAACACTGCATACTTACTATGTTTGATTTCTAATTATTGCCTGATCGCGTCCTTAATCTGTTACAAACATGGCACATTTCTATTAATTGCGGGTATCGACGATTAATGAAAAAGCTGTTTGTTCTACATGCAATTAAAATTGCCTTGGGCCATATAATTAGTCGCATGTTATCACCTTATCAAAACGCATTCAGTTTCATGCTTCAGTTAATTCAATCGTACCGCTTGCATCACTAAAAATCAATACATGCACGATAACTGTCGAGGTTAACCAAGTCAGCAAGACCGCTTAGACTAAAATGTCGCTTACGTCATTTCAATTGTAAATAATTCAGACAAAGAACGCTGTCGCCAGAAAAATCGCCAAGCTTGAAAATTTGTCGCCACTTTTGCGATTTTGTCGCATTTGGCGACAGTGGCGATCGACAGCGCAAACCCTGGTTTAGTGTCTAAATCTTTCTTACATAATGCATGACATACCTTTTTTATTGCTTGAATCAATTCAGCTTAGAATGCTCTTAATAAGAAAAGGTATGGTTTTGAGGGTCCCTATGTGCAAAATGTTGCATTTATTTTTGGTTAAAGTTATCGCTTTCACATTAAATTACATAACGATTGGAATTAGTATATTGTAACCTAAACACAAAACAGGGAGCGGCACTAAAGGGGCAATGTGTACATAAAATCACCATGTTACTGTGTGGTTTAATTGGCTGTAATATGTTTCATGGAAAAAAATGCGATGAATATGCTTAATTACCATAATTTCGTGGGTTACCATAATTTCGTGGCCGTTTGAAACTAATAGAATTTCGCTCGTGCATCCGAAAACATTGTCCGAATTATTATAACTGTTAACTTAATTGTATATTTTGTAGTATCTGAAAAGGAAATCATATTAAATGTCAGCCAGTGAGTGACTTTGTCATTTAAATCACCAATTAATTAAATACACAAATTATTCACTACCCAACAACTAGTTTGGAATTAAATTCATGACATTTCGTTATATAAAAGTCGTATATTTAGAACAGTTTTCCAAGGATAATTGCACATGCATGATTATCTCCCTTGTTTTTATTTCTCAATGGTATTATGCTATTTTCAGTAAAAAAAAATCATAAACAATCCCCATTCCCTAAATTTGACTGACATTTTCAAACTTTTAACTTAAGTTAGCATTTCTACCCATGAATCGCTGCGTGCAATTTTATCATTTATTTAATATTTAAGAACAATAAATAACACAATGCAGTAGAATATTTATAGATTCATGAAGCCTAAAGTTAAACCTACACAACCAAAATTGAACAAGTGTGTAGATTTCGTTAGGCCTATTTTGTTACCTTTTAAAAAGTATGATGAGGACTGTGTATTTATAATGATAAAATTTTCAAAAACGCTAGTTTTCACCAAGATTTTCGTTTGTTGATCAGCACAGGGTTCAGCACATACAAAGTGAAACTAAATCGATGCTGTAAACACTCTTTCACAACCAAAGTAGGCCGGCCAATCAGAACCCACGAAATTATGAGAAGCTTCCAAACGATACAGATCAGAAGGGTCAGGTACAATAACTTACTATATACATGAAATAGCAACAAAAATCGGTCTTTTAATTACTTTGTTTGCAAAGAGGACATTGCAAATTGTGTTTTATCCAACTCAGTGGTGAGATAACAGAATGTATTAACGCGCATGCATCACAATCGTAAATAAGACCCACGAAATTAGGGTGACACGGCATATCATGATTTTAATGTGCATTACGATTTTTACAGCGAAAACGGCTTTTTCAAGTAAAAAGAAAAGAAAAAAAGTACGGAAACCCGTCTTGTGAATCTTGCAGCACACTAAATCATGCTAAAACCAAAAATGAACACGTTTATACAATATTTATCTCTATTGCATTGTATTTTGACTGATTTCTATAAATTAAGTACACAATTTGACTCAGGCACCCCATATAATCGAAGCACTTGAAAAGCTCTTTGAGAAAAGGTATGGTTTTGAGGGTCCCGATGTGCAAAATGTTGCATTTATTTTTGGTTAAAGTTATCGCTTTTACATTAAATTACATAAGGATCGGAATTAGTATATTGTAACCTCTAGGTATGAAGTTTCATTACAATAGCTCAATCCGTTCCCGAGCTAGAGAGCGGAAAGGAAAAGTTGACGCCGCCACTATGCCCGCCCGCCAAAAAACAACATACCCCAATCTAATAACCGAAATTTTTCTTCGAAAAATTTTGTTAAAAATATATGCTTACTAAGTGTTTGTAGCAGAGATGTAAGCTCTACTAGGATTTCAACCTTGACTTTGTCTTCCGATATAGAGCAATGGTAAGCATTGCAAAACGCCTGCACTGACATCATCACCTCCTTCAGACCTTTCAATGCTCTGCCTACACGGATATGAGCCTGCAAAAATGGCAATACAGATTAAATGAGCCTGTCATAGTTGCTCTACATGTATGTCATAAGTATTTATCTGAAACAAACACTGTCATATTCCCAATATTTGAAATTAAATGGATACATTTCATTATCTGTAAATGAAAACGCATAACAATGATTTTAAACATTTGCAAAAATCAATAATTTATCTCAAAATATTATCTGTTAAATTAGAGAATGGTTTTTTGAAGCTTAAAAAAAGAGACTAGAACTCCATGAGTCGGATGTGTCGCCTGGCGTGGTATAACTCAAGTAAGATAACAGCAATTATGCTGAAAACTAAACTTAACCTTCTTTTTATGCCTACTAACAGTTCCCTAAAGTTTCATGATGATTGCATAAACACTTCTCAAGTTATTGTCTGCACAAGCCTTATTTCTCTTCTTATTTGTCACCTATTAAACGCATTTTCAGGCGACACAACAAAAAGTAATATATAAAGCTAATAGGCCCCCTAATCATTGAAGCCACCGCAATCAAACTAAGCATATATATGCATCTGTCATACATATAATTGGTGCTTGCATGATTATTAAATAGTTTTTCAAAAGCTAGATAACTATCTTTTATTTTCTATTAACATTTATGATTTGCAATATCTACATGAAGGCACATTTAGAAATCAGTTTTAACTGTTTTGTTGCATACAAATGAAGGGTGACCAACCTTCAAATAAAATTATTTAATGTTTATCTAATGTACCTGTTTGGCATGTACTTAGAGCTTAGAATTTTGTCAAATTGTGTACAAACCTGAAATATGTTTTTGTTTTCATAAAGGATAATGACTAACTAATGGGAGTTCTCCAATACCTTATACCAGTGTCCATCAATTGATACACTTTGCAAGGCGTCAGCATGCGCTTCCTGGTAATAACCCAGCTTCAGAAAGCACTCGGCTCTGTTTCCATACAGCACCGCAATCTCATGACCACCCATCTGAAAAGATCAATCTTGATTTCCAATTCACATATCATGCTTAAATCAGTAGAACAGCAAAAAAAAAATTAAAAAGCATGGTAATTAGAGCATTATACCTTTGCAGAGTTGGTTATGATGAACATGTAAATTGTTGTTGATTTTTTGTGCCCAAAACAGTCCACTTTTCATTATAAAAATCTCCTTTTGTAATAATAAGAAATATGTGTTACTGCATGTTACATTTCATGATAATATCTTGGGCAAATAATGAAGTTTTATTCCTAGACTGACTTACTTAAAAATAATGTCATTTAAGTGTTCTACATTGAAAAACAATATCAACATTAAAATTACCAAATGAATACTGGTAGTAAATGTTTATTTTTCTCCTCTTATATTTTATTTCATATTTGCAGCTATGATTTTTGACAAACAGGCTGTTTATTTTTTAGAATATCAAAAAGTGACCAAGAAACATGGACATTCCACTAAAACCAAATTTTTTAAACAGAATGCATTAAAGTCAGCACAAAAATAAAACATTTAGTAATGGTGACCTTGACCTTGACCCCACCAACCCCATATGCAATCCCAAGTGAGGTCTAGATATACGGTATAAACATATGAAGTTTCATTAAAATATCTTAATGTCTTCTCAAGCTAATGAGCAGAAACTGTTCGTCTATTTTTAGTAATGGTGACCTTGACCCCACCCACCCCATATGCAATCCCAAGCTTGGTCTAGATATATGATCTTGGTCTAGATATAAGATATATATGTATGAAGTTTCATTAAAATATCTCAATGTGTTCTCAAGCTATTGAGTGGAAACCGTTTTTTTATTTTTAGTAATGGTGATGTCAACCTTGACCCCACCCACCCCATACGCAATCCCAAGTGAGGTCTTGGTATAAGGTATCGATTTATGAAGTTTCATTGAAGTATCTCAATTCATTTTCATGTTATTGATAAAACTGTTTTACGATTTTTAGTAACAGTGACCTTGACACCACCCACCCCATACGCAATCGTGAGGTCTCGATATAAGGTATCTATGTATTAAGTTTCTTTTAAAATATCTGAATGCATTCTTAAGTTATTGAGGGGAAACTGTTTTTCTATTTTTAGTACTGGTGACCTTGACCCCACCCATCCCATATGCAATCCCAAGCTTGGTCAAGATATAAGGCATCTATATATTAAGTTTCATTTAAATACCTCAATGCGTTCTCAAGTTATTGAGCAGAAACCATTGTACTATTTTTAGTAACAGTTACCTACATGTACATCTTGACCCCACCCACCCCATATGCAATCCCAAGTGAGGTTTTGCTATAAGGTATCATTACAATAGCTCAATCCATTCTCGAGTTAGAGAGCAGAAACATATAGAGGATGACGCCGCAACTACGCCCGCCCATCCGCCCAACAACATACGCCAATCTAATACCCGAAATATTTCTTCCAAAAATTTAGTTAAAAAGCAAAACAACATATTTGACATTGAGCTTGAGTTTAAACTGGACTATTGTAGCTAGATTGTGTTGATGGCCATGAGCTTATTCAGACAATTTTGAGTGGGTTTTCTGGTAAGAACCAGTACTTGGTGTCTTACGGGTAAGATAATAAGATTGCTCCCAGAGTAGAAATAAAACTCACGATCTCCTGGCCTTGTATTCACAAAGGATTAACTTTAGGATCAAGATCAATCTTAGCTGATCTTGATTTTCCAGCTCAAATGAGCGGAATCTCAAAATATTTAATTTTGGAAATAAATTTTCTTCTAGATAAAATAACCAGAACTATTTGTTAGGCTTTGATTAAAACCTTCCTGTCAAATTGCAAAAGTATGCTGAGAGGAGTTCATATATTTGAAAAAAAAATAAAATTGATCCAGGTTTTTAGAGAACACCATTTTTGAGCGTTATCCTGATATATCTGGCTCAAGTTGATCTTGAACCCGAAAATCAGGCTTAACTTGTTTTTGGAACACGGGACCTGATCACAAGGTGGATACCATGTCCATAATACCCATAATACTACTTCTCCATCACAGAGTGCTCCTTTCAATGTTTTGTACCATATTGTATAACGTCAGGTCATATCCACAAAGCTCCTAAGGAAAATCATCACTTAAGTCATACTTAAGTGAAAAAATCAAATACAATTTTCCTTGTTTAAACCAATGTTTTATACTTGAAATCCAGTTTAATAAGAAGCACCTGTTGATTATTTACCACAATAAAACAATTGAAAACAAAATAAACTTTAAATGAACCAGCCACAGACTTAAGGAGATTAATGATTTTAAGAAATTTACTTAAGTTTTCAGGGCCCAGAATTACCTTATGAACTGCAACCTTTTCTGTCATGGAGTTGAGAAGCTCAATAGCATTTGTATAGCAATCCAAGGCCACGTATGTGTCCCCTGCCTTGAAGCTTTCATTGCCCCTTGTTTTAAAACTGTAGATGTCTTCAATGATTTTGCCTGAAATAACATAAGATTTTAACACATGAAATAAAATGATAACCGCTGACCTTTGATGCAATCAGACACATATTCATGCTCATTCAAGGACAGTACGCCATTGAAAGATCGGGGCATTGATTAGTGTAGCAAATGATAAACAAATGAGGCGTGTCGTAGGAAAATCAGGCTTAATGCATGCACGAAAGGTGTCATCCTGGATTAGCCTGTGCAATCTGCACAGGCTAATCTGGGACGCCACCTTCCGCTTTTATGGTATTTTCTGTTTCAAGGAAGTCTCTTCTAAACATAATTCCACTGTAGGCGGAGAGTGTTGTCTCGGATTAGCCTGTGCGGGCTGCACAGGCTAATATATCAGTCGTCATCAAAGGTTACAACAACTGCTGCCATACTTTTTCATGGCACATCTAGACAAGAACATAAAATAATTAGTACCATATTAAAGCTTTATGTATATTTCAACTTAACGAGACTATGTCAATGAACAATTGGTTTCCTATTGCACTATAAATGATATTAGATTACAGAGATGCACTATACTATGAACATGTACATTAAATAAAGAATAAATAATATAACACATAGTGAGATATTAGATTTAAAATATCTGCAAAATTGTTTGAAAACTTAAAACCCCAAACTGGCATCAAACTCGCAATTTAGGAGCCTTACTACGAAATGACAGTAGACAGCGCTTCAACCAACTGCGCTATTCTGCTTTGTAAAGAAACGTGTGTAAACTACATTTATGGTTATACAAAATACATTTCTGACGTCAGAATGTAAATATGAAAAGGGCCAAACACTAACACTTTTGCAATTGAATGGAGTTCAAGACAAAAGCTCTTCAACATTACATGCTTTACTCAACACATGGGCTAAACACAGTATCTAAAACTTACTTGGATCTGCTGGTTTGAAGAAGATATCGAAGACAAACCCAGGACATGATCTGTCCAGGTATTCAACTGGATGCTTGCCCTCAGAATTTCTCACTGCCACACTAAGATCACACAGGAAACAAGCCATTAAAACATCAAACACTGAATATATTATTGACATGATACAACAGCCTATGTTATTTCGCCAATCAACACATTTTGTGTTTTTATTTTGTTTAAGTATATTATCATCAAAGGAGTAGGGACTGTAAGGGCCGATTTTGGCCCCATGTAAAAAAATGAACAAGAACAATTGTTTTGGTCACAACTATTATTCATTTAATCATTTTAAAAAGTTTTATATGCATACACCAACTTACATTACCATGGTAACCAAATATATGAAACCACTGAATTGAATACATTTTATGTCTATTATATTTTTAATTTTGTTCATTTGTATACACATCTGAATCTGGTTTTGTAACATAAACAAATGTAATAGAATATATGAATAATCATAAAACTACGACGACATTCGTTTGATATAGATATGTTTGTATGAATTTGATATTTAGACAGCACTAAATCCAATATAAAAATGAATAAGTACATGTGTATAGAATGAAACACGAGTGTTTCATATTCTACCAGAACATGTGTTATGAACAATTATATTAAATTCTAACATGATACTCGCTAATTTTTCTATAGACAAAGAACGTAATTATCGTTGTTAAATACCCAATAAACACAGCAAAAATAAATCCTGATGCTGAGCAAACCATAGTAAAAAATTAGTTGCAATTACAATTGCAAACATATGTCAAATCATGTTAGAATCTAAATAATTTTCGCATTATCGTTGATTATCAGCCAATAAACACCTCTTTGTCGTTCTGATGCGTGACTAACGCCCTCGTGGTTTAATTCCAACGTATCATAACTTCAAATTGTTGTTTATTGGCGGATAAACAACGATACGTCAAAAATTATTTCTTAAATTAAAAAAAAGTTTATGCAAATAAAACATGTAAAATGAAAACATTGTGTTATTAATAGCACATTGCATAATAACACGGACGAGAAGCTTACTACAATACACTATATCTTTATCTCACTTGTGTGCCATGGTGCACAACACAGTATATAGTATATATAACAGTAATATACACTTCCATATGCATACAAACACACGAAAAGTCAGACACACTAACCTAACTTAAACATAAATATAACCGAGTTAGCTATCCAATTAAAGTCCTTTAAATACATGTCAGATTTCAATGAATCGTTTATCTCTTAAAAATCATCAAAATCTAAGTCGAATAAACATTGCCTTCAATACGCTTTAGTATTAAAGTATGACACCTTTTTTTCAAAAACTCCGACAAATCACTGCAGACAACGTGTAAACGCACTATTTCCTAATGCGCGAGGTAACTTGGCTATTGAGATATTGTGCTCCTTCGCAGTTAAGTGAATGATGTCACGATTTCCTCGTGCATATTTGTTGGAATATTCTAAAAGTATATTATATAAATATCATGGGCTATTCTGTGTTAATGTCAATATTGCGCCCCTAGATGAATAACGTCAACCGAAGCCTTTGATATTTATTTCATTATACCGAACAAGTATACTGTTATTCAAAGAGCAAACTAGTCATACATAGTTTAATATTCTAACATGACACGCACAGAGTTTTCTGTAGACAAAGAACAACATTTTCCATTGTTAAACTACCCATAAACAACCCGAAAAAAATAGTGCACAATTTTTTACGTCAAGTTAGAATCGAAGTAGTTTTCGCGTTATTGTTGTTTATCGGCTTATAAAAAACGATTTGTTGTTCTGATGTGGTATATTAAAGCACTCGGGCTAACGTCCTCGTGGTTGATTTCAGAACTCCAAATCGGTGTTCATTAGTCGATAAACAACTCTAAATCTAAAATATTTCTTAAACAAACAAAATATTATAATCATGTGCAAGGTATTATCGGAAAACAGACGTTGCTATTTTTTATCAAAATCTGACGTCATACACAGAAACCAAGCGCACATCGTCTTTGATTTCTTAAATATATTTTAATAATCGACTATCAATTATTAGCTAATCTGGAATTGACGGAAACCTTAGATGCTATTTTTAGGCCCATGCTCGGGTATATTACCACGTGCTGGGTGTATTACATTCCAACGCAATGGCATATTAAAAATAATGCAGGGATGGGATTTTACAATTGGAAACGATGTGATGTATTGTCAGTTACTTACTTCTTACTGACACCGTAGGGTGTGATACAGGGCCAGTAAAAAAATATTGGACAAGAGCATTGCCGCACACCTTACGGGATCAGTAAAAAGACATGTAACTATTTAATCTTACCGAGTACCATTCTTTAATCTACATACGAAAATGTTATTAACCAATTTATGTTTATTTTGAAAGATTTTACTGACTTGATATAACCTGCTACTGACATAATATGGAATAATACAAGTTCCGCACGTGACCCTGCTAAACCAATGAAAATCGAGTATTCTGTACGAGGCAAGATACAACAAAATAATACATCAACTTCAGCCTCGAGCCACATAGTATTTAAGTACATGTAATCCTATTACTTTACGGATTCGTAAAAGCATCAAAAGTACAATCTAATATGACATAAAATAACACATATGTATATTGTTATAGATTGTAAAACAAAATCGTAATTCATTGTTTACACGTGTAATAAATAGTTTACATTACCACAATCACATTTGGAACATAACAACTACTAATACATGTGAAAACAACGACAATTCAAACGTCATTTAACTGTTACATGTTTACTACAGATTCCTATTCCTCGCCCACATCGGATTCATCTGAACTATCCACAGTTTCAGGTGTTGTATGGGCATCCGCAATATAGCTAAACCAGTCTTTAGATACACTGGACTCAGCTTGTAGGTTATGGCGGGCATACGCCAAATACCAAATGACCATTGCAGAATGTGAACACATTCCTATAACTCTAGCACCGGCTCTACATGTACAATAATATGTTTTAACTGCTATCTCGTCGTACGTGAGATAGACTCTATATTCTTTTGAACAAGTGTGGCGGCTTTGTATTTTGGCTTTTAGCAAAAATTTATTGTCAGCGTTAATAAATATCAAAAAGCCACAATTAGCATCACGATGTTCATCAACATACAATTTGGCCATTTTAAGTTGGTAAACGCCAAGTGTAATATTCCGGAGATCGTCTTCGGACAAAACTGGAAAGTTTGGGCAATTTCACTGCTACTGTCAGTAAGTTCTACCCAAACTGTACGTTTCTTGTCCGAACCTTCTTTTACTACACGTGTTTGCAATTTGTTACTTTGTTTAGATAGGTGCAGCATTCTTAATGCTAACATCTGATCTTCAACTAGGTCATTTGTAACACACAGTGGTGGGAAGAATTTGTTGCACATTGCACCTGCAGATAAAAATCAAACATATGTTTAGTTGTTCTTAAGGTTTTTATTCGCTGCCCTAACGTGACAGACACACTTATTTTATCATGGCAAATACTTTCTGTTAATTCATATAATCATTATATTTATTCGAACTAGCAATATTGTTCCGTAAAAACTTAATATTATTTCGTAATAACGCTATGTATCTCATAAAAAACATCATATTATTTCGTAATTACGTAACATCGTAAAGTTATTTATTAAAATATATTAATTTGTAAACACGCAATAGATGTGACATTATAGTTTTCTACATGAACTACGTAAATGTCTTAACGTGCAAGCGCAAATCTTAACGGGCTTTAATGTTAACATGCGCATGAAATGGTTATTATAATAATATCTAAAATAGTTAATTACTGTTCATAACATTAAATAATGTATTGCAATAAGTTACCAATGATCCGAACATAATCGCCATTCCATGGAATCTGTGAGTTGGGAATTACTTTGTCCATGTACTTTCCACTGTTTAAGTCGTCCATTGAATGACTCCACAATCAGACATGATACATTACTGTCCACAGTTGATAATTGTTTCTGTCCCCTGGTCAGAAATGGTGTCATTTTACATTTAAGCCCGTACACATTTTCCAGCAATTCCACCGAGTCTCTAAAACCGCGATCAACCACTAAAACATCATCTTCATTAAACCATGATTGAATTTCTACTACTGTTGTTTACAAAATTGTGCGTAATAATACTGTTGTTTTCAAAATTGTGCTTAATAATGCTTTCACCGATACTTTTGTATCACTAAGGTAAGGACCAAGAATTAATGGGCTTAATCAAAGACCTGTGTTTATGCATGTCAAAGGTTCTCCTTTGAAAACTGTTCTTTTGAATGTATATGTACGTTCCATCGATCACAACTAT
The DNA here is from genome assembly GCA_027627225.1 of Congeria kusceri. Classification (NCBI taxonomy): domain Eukaryota; kingdom Metazoa; phylum Mollusca; class Bivalvia; order Myida; family Dreissenidae; genus Congeria; species Congeria kusceri. Next base: position 69,301,838 of record CM051029.1, on the reverse strand, counting down.
AGCGGTGCTATTAGATACATCACCAAATAATGTTTCAGCAACAGGTCTTGTAAGATCTTCTATGATTTGTTCTAACCCTATATAACTTGGAACAAAATCATTAATAAGCACGATTCTGGATGTTTTAACAGCTCTTTTGATCGCGTCTTTGCTTTTTCCAATGACAGACGACAGCATTTTGTTTGACAACCCAGATCGAAGCTTCGTTAAAAATATGCCAAAACATGTTTGTACACTTCTTACTTTTGTGTCTCTAATTGATCCTGGCATAATAGAAGAACACATAATCTCAAAAGCATCGTTATTAATGCTCATTAAGTTGACGTAATCATTTTCATCTAAGGTGTTGCTATCAAAGTCACTTCCGCATTTATCTTGGTGTGCGGCCCTTTTCTTAATAATTTTAATAGTATCCATAATTTCGTTGTTTTTTTTTGTCATTTGTAAAAGCGTTTTTATGAATGTGATTAGAGCAACATCGGGATCCTGCAGGAATTAAAATGTTAAACTAAATTAAAACATAACTCCGGATTCTTCCTGGCACAACACAAAGTTTACATCCCCTTTTTTGCAAACAAAGAACTGAGAATGGCTACCGCCAATCGATTCAATGGGCAAAACAATGTTTTTCAGTGACTTAATATTTGGTTTGTCGGAAATGCTGGTGTCTGTTGAGTTTATAATACTGTCAGTTTTCGATGCAGAAATCCTGTAGTACGATAGCCTGCATTTACCTCATAATACATCAGTTTCACTTGTGTTAAGCAAATAAGTCTTAACTAAAAACTTCCTCAATGCCTTGTTTTATGATCCACCAAGAAATCGGCGTTTCGCAGGCCTTGTCCATTTGTACCAAGCATTCATAGCTTCGAGGAAAATCAAAATTGTAATCGGTACATTACATAGATTACTATTTTGTTTACTATGCAAACTCGCATTTAGTTTACAAAAAAAATTATTGGTTAATAAGGAAGACATGCATATGTTTGTAATAGAAACAATTACGCAATAATTTGTATTAACAAAAAGCGTAATAACTAGAAGTACAGTACATATGTTGTATTCATATATGATAAAAACAAAAGTGTTTACCTTGGTTACCAGTTTACTACCAATGGTTTGTGTTTAAACTCATCCCATGTTGTTTCTTTAAGTCAACACATGTTTTGTATAAATAATGGCAATATTTTCACACAAAAAAAACAACATAAAACACTCAGTTGTCTGAATAGTGTTACATCTTGGCAGACGACGATTGGCTTCCGGTAAACAAACAAACAATGCCCACTTTTTGTCGGTTAAATGAGTACCAATTTGATTTTTTTAAATTAATCAGAAATGTCAAAACTCCATGTACTGTTCAAATATGGTATTGGTACAAAAATGCGGCGGCATTAAAGAACGTCTAATTGAGTCTAAAAATCACCAGAAGTTATTGATTAAGCAATTAATCGGGTACTTGTACCCGTTGCTAGGAAACATCAGAACACTATTGGTGCACCAAAAAAAGGTGAAACAACTCAATTTAAACATATAGCTAAAAAACAAAATACAAAATGTGTTGAGAAGTATTTCCATTTTTGTTTTCCTGGATTTTTTGGGGCCAAAATCGGCCCTTATAAACCCTACTCCTTTGTGTTACCAATGACTGTAAATTAACACACTTATTTAACTAATTGCATTTGGCAATACATTTGTGTTTTTATTCACATTATGAAGCAAAAATAAAGTATTACATCTGCAAAAAATAATCAAATTCGCAAAGACATAATGTTAATCACGAAAGTCCTTTAGTCAAACCCAAATAATCTCACACTGCATACCATTTAAACAAGATTCAAATGGTAATTATACCCGTTAACAAATATGTTTGTCCATGGTGCAAACAAACCGGCTTGGTATCTGACTAAGCAGAGGTGTGAAAACTTCGTCGAGGTGTGAAAAGTCTCCGTGACAATCTGATTCGTAGTATCGCATTAAAATTTCATTGCAAACGCTATAATGGGACCAAAACATTTGTTCGCAGTAACGCATTTTTTGTTTAATCATGAATTCGTAGTATCGCATCTTTTTTTTAGTTATATATAAAAAGAAAACAGACAGGACCGGCCAGCTTATTCGCAGTATCCCCTCATTTCTTAGTATCACGATTCGCAGCATCGCGTTTCGACTGTGCTTTATTATTACACATGTTTATTATGAAAGCAATTATGCAGGTTTATTATTTTAGCTCGAAAATAACAAGACTGTACAGTAGGGGGAAGAAAAAACAAAACATTAGGTCCAGCCGGAAATACACTGTACTTTTTTCTCTGGACCTAATTGAGTGTGTTCAAAATCCTCCCTGCATTTCTACTGGCTGTTTTGTAACATATTTTCTGGGCTCATGGAATTTGAAAATTACAATCTGGTAACCTTTAATTCTGGGGAACTTGTACTTTCTTACGACATCCTTCATCTTTTAATTATGTGCTCAAACATATTGATATAGTTTCCATGTACAATCAAATATTCATAAAATGTCACACTAATTTGTGTTGACAGAAACCTGTACTCTAATCTTAAACAAATACATGTACATAGTGTTTACTTTTCTAATTATAAACGTCAGTCCATGTATTTTTACTGAAAATTGTGATTTTAAGTGGTCTTTTTTCCACCAAAAATCAGTTCATAAAATGTCAGGTAAATTTAATTGAAACTACAGGCCTTGCTGTACGAGATTACAGATTTGTTTGATTTTGCCTGCCCCTTACTGTACATAACCTGGCTAAATCCTCTTTATCTTGCATTAAGATATCTATGTATGAAGTTTCATTAAAATATCTTGATGCGTTCTCAAGTTATTAAGCAGAAACCATTTTCTATTTTTAGTAACTGTCACCTTGACCTTGACCACACCCACCCCATATGCAATCTCAAGCAAGGCTTCGGTTTAAGGTATATATGTATGAAGTTTCATTCACATATCTGGATGCGTCCTCAAGTTAATGTGCAGAAACCGTTTTTCTATTTTTAGTTATGGTGACCTTGATCTTGACCCAACCCAACCCATATGCAATCCCAAGCGAGGTCTTGATATATGGTATCTACGTATAAAGTTTCATTAGAGTATCTTTATGGATTCAAAAGTTATTGAGCGGAAACCATTTTTCTACTGTTAGTAACAGTGACCTTGACCCCACCCACCCCATATGCAATCCCAAGCGAGGTCTCAATATAAGGAATCTATGTATGAAGTTTTATTAAAATATCTCCATGCGTTCTCAAGTTATTGAGCGGAGACCATTTTTCTATTTTTAGAAACTGTGACCTTGACCTTTGATCTATTGACCTCAAAATGGATAGGCGTCTTTCTTTCCTTCCAAGTAACCAGCATACTAACTTAAATAATCGTAGGTCAAAGCGTTCTCTAAATATCGTGCAGAAACAAAATGGTCTACTGACAGACCGACCATCCGACCAACCGACTGTGCGACCGTCCGTCCGACCGACTGACCGATGGATAGGTGCAAAGCAATATACCCCCACTTCTTTGAAGGGGGGCATAATTACTTATAACTATCTAACAAACGACATCTAACCTGAATCCTTTCTTCAGCAGCAGCTCTGAAACTCTTTTCAAAACCTGAGGGTCAGGCATAGGGCGGAACTTTGTTACAGTGTGAAACACTGTGTCACCAATGCCATTCCTTTCATCAGTGTGAATGTTCAGATTTAGAATGTCCTGCACAAGTGACAGTCTTTCTGTAAGACAAGTATGAATGTATAAAATCAAACAAGTACAAATTTAAGTGATTTTAACCGTTTACTGCGCCAAGATTTTAGCTTTTGGTTATAATCTGTAAAATATGTATATAATTAAATAGAAAATTCACTGTCTATGTAAACAAATGAAATCCTGACTACATAAGTGTGGTATGCAGCAGAAAATAAAAACACAATGTTTGACTGTGACATTGACCATGGACAGTGAAACATGGTAAAATAGCAGTCCACAACAATGGGGTAACGATCAACCAAGATTGTTCACAAATAACACCACTGAAGATAATAAGCTGAAATTGAAGAATAATAATGCCCATTGCTAAGGAAAGGTATACAACAAATTTATATTTGTTTCAAAATCTAAATAAGCAAAACACTAATCACTTACCAGTTGTCAAGGCGAATCGAACAGCAGCATGTAGAGGTGTATCGTTAACATCCACACACAAACTTTTCAGGGCAATCGGTTTGCCAAAGTGTTGGACGGCAAACAAGGTAGCATCCAACCAGTAGGCAGTGGACTTCAAGTTATCACATTTCCTCAGAAAGTCAAACACTGTGCTGGCCTTTACCTCAACAGTGGAATGTAGCCCAGCAACTCCTGAGCATATGTTGGGCATGTCATGTACTGTAAGGAAGAAATAGAACAGTATCATAGCCATTAACACCATTAAGATATAGAGCCACTTGTGAAAATATGTATTTTCTATTATCACGAGTTAATCAAAAATCGATATTAAACAGAAACCTACAATTTTTTTTTATTTTATGCTTCTTAATCCGTTTTGTTACATTATATGTGCTATCTAAATGCGATGAAAAAATGGCAGGAATTATAACGTCTTGACGTCCCATTTTTGAGCCGGGCATCGTTGACTGTCCATTTCATTTAGTGTATTAAATCGAGAACCAGTTTGAAACAGTGAAAATTACCAGAGTAATAATTTTCACTGTTTCAAACAGTGAATTACCATTTTTATTTCACTGATATTTCCCTATAACTTGATGGAAAGCCTAAAATAAATAGAATTATTTGTAAGATGATGAAATGTTATCATTTCACCCAACCTACAATGAAATTATTAGGTTATGGTCTAATTACCCCAAAACAGAAGTCACATCCTCAGGGTTACATGCTGTCAGTTAGATAATAAATACATATGGTGGAGGGCAGGATGCATAGAATTTTTAAAATACAGTTTAAATGATATGTTTTAGTATCATTTTAAATGTATATATGTAAGCAATAAGAAAAAAAGCCTTTTTTGTGCACTAATTTGTCTAGTGGTTCCCAGCTTCATAACTTTTGGCCAATGTATTTATTTGCAAAATGGCAGCCTCCATGCCTTTAAAAACCGGTTTGTTTTTTTCTAAGGTTAATATTTTGAGTTACAACGTATAGAATTTTTTGACATGCTGTTTTTTCAAAAGGTTATGAGCTCATCTCTCCAACAAGGTAAGGTGATATATTGGAAAGTAGCTTGGTCATGGTGAAAACTGAGATCAAACATTGAATATTTTATATGTAACAAAGAAGGAATTTATTTGCGCATGCATAACCTTATAATTAATTGGTAGTTTCCACCATTACTAAATAGCATGAAATGAATGTGTTTAATTTATGCAAAGTAGTGAAATATATCCCTATATCACTCACTGTGCTGACTAATTATTTTTTAAAGTAAAAAAAATAAAAATACTCAATAACATAAAATAAAAAGAAAATGTGTTCGTTTTCGGTGTGATTAACGTTATATTATCACTGGAAAGGGAGAAAATTTACATATTTTCACTCGCACAAGCGCTTGTGAAAATATTAATTGTCTCCCTTTCCAGTGATGATATAACGCATTATCACACCGAAACCAAACAAATATCCTCTTTATCCCTAGTAGTAATAGTCATATTACATTAATCTTCAATTTAAATATACATCTACTCTAGTCTTAATATTCTTTTACAACAAGAGGGCCATGATGGCCCAAATCACTCAGCTGAGAACTGGTACAGATGAAAACCATACTGTTATGACAGGTTTAAAAATTAAGGTATCTGAACAATACACAGTGGGGGTAGGATCAATTTTGATTTAAAACATCGGTAAGTGCAATGGGCTAGCTCATGTTTGAGTTGGGTAGCGGATGTGCGTTTTTTGCTTATGGTTCTCAAATCATTTTTCTCGATATTCTTACCTGACCCTTTTTCATTAAGTCATTGACAATTCTGGAAAATGCAGAAACAGTAGATTTTGATGTCTTTTTCGCACACAATTTTGGAGAACTAGTTGCAATGTGATAATTGCGATGGCTGTGCTATAAGGTAAAGTTTTGCTTTTTCTTTGATAATTTTCTTTCCAACGATGATAAATGATGTTAATGCAGGCTCCGAAGACATCAAAGTTGCATGTACAAATAACTGCATGCAAGTCTTGCAACTGTTGGAAATCAAATTTTATCAATCAATTTTTATGGTCATGCGCAAACTGTAAGTTTGGTCAACATTGCATCACAAATCGTGTGTGCCAGCCAATCATTGATAACTTGTTGATGTTTTTTTCCAAACACAAGGGGCAATAACTCTGGTGTTTCTGGCCCAATCATGGTTATATTCTACTTCACCTGTAGTCTTACGTTCTTAGACAAACTGTACACGACTGGAGAAGATTGGATGAAAAATGAAGTCTCTATCCTGAATAATGTCCATTTTTTTCACAAACAAAAGGGCAATAACTCTGGTGTTTCTGGTCCAATCTTGCTTATATCCGACTTCAAATGTAATCTCATGGTAATAGACAAACTGTGCAAGATTGGTGAAGATTGGATGAAAAATGAAGTCTCTATCCTGAATAATGTCCATTTTTGTATATATTTTTAATAAACAAAGGGCAATGACTCTGGTGTTTGAAACACGATCTGGCCCATTTTTGACGTCTGCTGAGATTTGATGGTCATACACAAACTGTGAAAGTTTGGTTAAGATTGGATGGAAAATAGAGTCTCTAAGTTGGAAAAGGGCACTTTAAACTTTTTACATGAAAAAGGGGAAATAACTCTGGTGTTACTGGTGTGATCTGACCCAATAACTATCCCATCCGAGATTTGATGGTCTTACACAAACTGTGCAAGTTAGGTCAAGATTGAATAAAAAAAATGTAGTCTTTATTGCGGTAACAGTCCAAATAGTTGACCGCACATTGACGATGGACGACGCTGGAGAGGTCCCCTATGCCAATAGCTCACCGAGCACTTCGTGCTCAGGTGAGCTAAAAACTGAACTCCGACTTAACGGGAAAGTCTCTTTTAAAATGCACAACTTTAACATAAGTATATGTGAATGTACTTGTGACATATTGTCCATATCTCTGCTTGTTCTCCATGTTAGATCCCAGGATCAGATATGCCATGGTCTTCCAGTCTTCTTTCTGACTCAACTTTCCCAAAACCTGCGGCCACAAATCTATATCCACAACCTTCAGCTGTTTGTATCTCTCTGCCAGTGTCGCTTCTATAGAAGGTAATTAATAAATCATTTTCAAGTGACACGTCTCCCGATTTTTGAATAGTTCAAATTTAAGATAAACATGTACACCAATCTACAATAGTATATTTATATCAACATGTAATATATGAGAATCCAAGGTAAAATGTGTGCTTCCTGTATGTTTAATTGTTTGCTATAAGTTGTCTAAGTAGTGCATTACACGAGACAAGGTTTTTCTGGGTAGGACACTTTATGGGCTTTCAGAGTAGTGCACTGTCTATGGAGGAGAATTTTCTAAGTGGTGCCCTAAGTCCAACTAGAATATTCAGACTATTGCAATGTTTTGAATGAGACTTTTGAGATGACAGAGGTAAAACATGTTCAGTTGACATATTGGGCTTACTGATATTCAGAACGATGTTTAAATTTGTAGCCTTTGGCTAATTTAGCTAATGAACAAGTGAAAGTGTTGAATTATACGTGCATGTTTCAGCGATTCTTACACAGTCTTGATCAAGGTAAAAAAATGTCACATCTTTTAATGCCATGTAGAAATAGCACCATTACAACTACTGATTGCCAAACTATACAAGGCAAATTCGTTCATACTTGGTAGCATTTTCAATGTTTGCACAGCCTCCATTAGGAAAGTCATCTTGTCGTCAGTGGCGACCTGTTCATATCCGTGCATGTACACATCGAAGCTTTTGTCAAGGTTGTTAAGGGCTTGCAGAGCCTTGCCATTCCACCAGTAGCCCTGTTGATATACCAGCAACACTTTAGTTGACAACATTCACAAGTTACTTTGGTCCATAATCCTTCATGTACTGATAAACATGCAAGCCACGCCATGCATTTGCAACATGAATGAACTTTTCCTCGGGATTTTTTTCTACAGATTATATATTTTTTACCGTTAATTTGAAAAATACTCTTTCTATTTATAATTTAGAATTGGTCATTTTACATGCCGTGCCAAAGAACGACAAAACCACTGAAAAATTATAACATGAGTTGATTAAAACAAATTAAAACAAAAGACCTTTGGGTAGGTTTTATCACAGGACGTGGCAGCCATTGCGTTAGCCAGCGCTTCTTCATGTTGTCCAAGGGTGCAACACACGTTGGCACGGTTACTGTACAAGATGGCTGCCTCCTTGTACAGCTGCTGAGACTTCTGGGATATCGCCAGCCCCTGGTCGTAGAGCTTGAGAGCTTGGATGTAGTCTCGAGACTTCAAAGCTTCATTACCTTGAAACTTGAGTTGCTCCAGTTGTCTGCGCAGTCGTTCCACTGAAACAATGAAAACAAAGTTAGTTATATAAAAAGCATTATTTTTAACAGGATACTAATACAATGCAGTAGGTAAAGCATTATTTTTAACAAGATACTAATAAAATGCAGTGGGTTAAGTTAAAATAAAACTATTACTGTACAAAGACAAGAAAATGAAATCCTTAATTTTGCTAAATGATGATATATCCAAACATTGCCCAAACGTTGTTAAGAACATGACATTGCTACCATTTTATTAAACAAAAATACCAGCTAATAAAAAAAAATTATTAGGGCATTTAACCTATAAAAGGTTGTTCCATTTTTGGCAACAAAAATTTTAAACTCCTCCACTGGATATTGTTTGGCTCTCTTGAGTAGAACAGGTTAACAGTCAAACATGTAATATCAGAGTGATGGATAAAACACCACATCAATGGGTTATCAGAGTGATGGATAAAACACCACATCAATGGGTTTATGACCGACATTTGCATAAGCATATGAGTGCTATATTGAACACTTTGTTGAGAGTCTCTTGAGATTTTTGTTAATCTTGAAAATAAACATCAAAGTCTGATTTGACAGTAAAAATATCATCAACAAGCATATTCATAACAATAACCCCACCTGACTGTTCATCAGCCTTCTTCAGCTGTGTGTAGGCAAGATCTGTGGGTTTCAGGCAATCCACGGGTGTCTGCTTCTTGTTGTTGAGAATGCTGACATCACAGCCCACCTTAAGGAGTAAGCTTAGGATTTGCTGACCTGTTTCTGTGTCAATCTGTTATATAAATGAAACAAATAAAATATAAAAGCGACTATGCATGAGAAAATTTGACCTTCAGTAGAAACTAGAACTCTGTGAGTCGGATGTGTCGCCTGACGCCGGATAGCTTACGTGAATCCAAATGAAGAAGCACTTAAGGTTAATGCTCAAATTTTTCAAACAGATTTATTGAAATCTTCAAAAGCACTGCACTCTGGCTAATTGCAAACAAAAGACTAATTAAAACCAAAAATGTGCAAAAGTATGAGGTGCAGAGTAACGGTTCTTGTGCACTGCACTTCTCCTCAATGAGATCTATCTACCTATGAAGTTTCAAGTTGATAGCTTTCATAGTCTTAGAGTTATGCTCCGGACAAAAATTAAGTATGAAAATAAACAAAGGGCAATAACTTCAAAAGTATGTGATGCAGAGTAACGGTTCTTGTGCATTGCACTTCTTCTCAATGAGATCTATCTACCTATGAAGTTTCAAGTTGATAGCTTTCATAGTCTTAGAGTTATGCTCCGGACAAAAATTAAGTATGAAAATAAACAAAGGGCAATAACTCAAAAAGTATGAGGTGCAGAGTAACAGTTCTTGTGCACTGCACTTCCCCTCAATGAGATCTATCTACCTGTGAAGTTTCATGTTGATAGCTTTAATAGTCTAAGAGTTATGCTCCAGACAAGCGAACGGGGACGCCGCCTCAGACACCGCCGCCGACAAAATTAACACCTATATGTCGCCTAGTCAGGTGACACAAAAAACTATGATCTTTTTCCTTTTTTATTAGGGTCCTGTAAAAATATGGTTTATTTTTCCCAAAATGAAATAAAAAAATTCCCAAATCTAAAGTGACAAAATCCCAAATACATTGGAAACATGAATTTAAGGCGTAAATAATGTATAGTTATTTTTGATAAACGCCATAAAAATAACAAGTTCAACCACTTTAACACTAGTTTAAGTAATTCATAAATTAAATTTCTTTCTTAAATATTTCCCAATTGCAAGATTTCACATCGCGAAAGTCCCAATTTGATGGGTACCGGACCCATTCCCAAAGCCGTGAAAAAAATCACTGAAACACCGACATGAGAAATCACAAGAAGCGATGATTGCCCAAATTTAACGATAAACTAAAATCTATTACAAATGTAACAGTTGGCACAGGAAACTTACAAAGAGCAGTAATTTGATTAATATGACATACAGAGTTATGTTTCTTGCTTCCTGCACTTCTAAACAGTGCCCTCATAATAGGCGACAGTTATAAGTTATGGAGTTATAGTCCATAAAAAAAAAAGTAATTAAAGAACAGCAACATATTAAATACTGTAGACATTCATGGTACTTGTACTCGGCACTTCCTCTTAATGCTCTTTGCCGACTATTCAAAGTATTTCAGTTGGTGCATTTTTTTTTAAAGTGGATTAGGCATAAATCTGTCATAATACAAAGATGTTACTACCACTGTTACGTTTAGAGTTACACTCTGTACAAGAAACATGAAGGACGGACAGACAGATAGACTGATGGACAAATGGCTGTGGTGACCACTATATAACCCACGTGATGGACAAATGGCTGTGGTGACCACTATATAACCCACGTGATGGACAAATGGCTGTGGTGACCACTATATAACCCACGTGATGGACAAATGGCTGTGGTGACCACTATATAACCCACGTGATGGACAAATGGCTGTGGTGACCACTATATAACCCACGTGATGGACAAATGGCTGTGGTGACCACTATATAACCCACGTGATGGACAAATGGCTGTGGTGACCACTATATAACCCACGTGATGGACAAATGGCTGTGGTGACCACTATATAACCCACGACCACTTGCAACTTCCTAGGGAGCAAATCCTATATTTAAAATATAACAAACTGTTATTCAGTTTTTCTTCTTTGTGCTCATTACCTTTTCTGATAATGCAAGTACATGTAAAGCTGTGTTCCCATCCACGTTCTGCATATTCAGTTTGTCTTCGCTTGCATACATCAACGTAACTAGATTCAGGACTTGGATGCTCTCTGAAACATTTATGACATGAAAGAAGCATATTCCAAGTCTTTTTTGTCAGAACGTGGGGATGGAACCCAAGCCATAGGTTTTATGGAAAATTACAATGTATCGCAAGACATTTGGTAAAGGGAAACATAAAAGTTAGACTTTAGGCAATGTACATGTTTTTTACAGAAACTTAGCAAGAGGAAAATGTCAATATTCAGCATGTACAATATAAGTTAAAATAGACCTGCAGTTCAATAATGGTAAAGACAACAGTAAAGGAAGAAACACTACAACTTAAGCATATAGTTTTGAAGAAGGGTTAGAAACAGCATGTTGTTACAGTAGGTCTAAACTGCAGTTACAAATTTATACAACATTATGCTCTAACAAAAATAATAATGCTGTATACTTTTAAAATAATAGCATACAATAGTCATAACTACCTAATCTTAGTGCCAACATCACCAAATAGTGCAGTGTAGGCATGTTGTTCTTCTGTCCAATTTCGTCTTTAGACGCTCCTTTTCCAAGCAGCTCCACGGCAAGTTCTTCGCCCCATGATTTTAGTGTAGGGCAGGTGAGGTCAGCAAGAAGCGTTCCCACACTAACGTTGGAGCAGTCAACCTCATGCACAATGCTTTCCAATGTCTCAGAAGGTCCACTGAAGTAGCAAATGAAGTTATTTCCAAACTAACCAACACTTTCAAATGCATTTAAAGAGGCATATCAACTGTATTTCATGTAAATATAGACACATAATAAAACAAGGCATATTCCCATTTTTCACAAATATATTTTTATCAATATGTTGTTCCAGCATGATTCGAACTCAAGTACAAAATTTCCCATGCTACAGTTACGAATTATTAGTGCGCAGGCGCATAGCGGTACCTCATGAACATTTCATACATACAGTAATGTACAGGAAAAAATGAAACAAATCTGTAATCAAAATTAATTCCACTACTAATTTTCCTGTGCCCGCAAAAAGTGTCACGGTGACCAATTTTTATAGTTATAAAATAAATATTTCACAGTTTGTTTATAAAATCGAGACATGTGTTAAGCAATCATTTAATAAATACTTCTTAAAATATCATTTTTATTTCTAAAAAATATTATACTATATTAGTCGTCAATACGGTCAACAATGGAATGTTGAATTTTGTATAAAATTTAATAAGTTTTCGCCAATTTTCAATTATCTATCAAAAGAACATGATTAAAACCTTAGCTAGAAGAATAACATTCATAAAATTCCAGTATCAACCCAACATGTAGAAAATTTCACAGAACTGGTCCGGCTTCCCCCCTCCCTCCCCTTGCTCTTTTTAACAACACCCTGTGCCTTTGCTATTCCTATATCTTTCCCTAGGTTTGTTTTGTTTGTTTTGGATTTTTCGCCGTATTCAACAGTATTTCAGTCATATAACGGCGATCAGTTAACCTACTCAGACTTTTTCCTGGGTTAGCTGGTTTACCAGTACTAAGTGCACATACTTATACCAGTAACTGACAACTGCCCTACTTGAATCAGTGGTAGGGGGAGAATGGCCGTAGAAATAATTTCATGACCAATCCCCACACAAGTTATGTAGCAGGGCTGGGAATCGAACCCACGATCCTCGGATTTGTAGTCCAGCGCTCTACCAACTGAGCTAGCCGGCCCAGTAGCATACTATAAGTAAGTATTCAGCAATCTACCTATGTCGTCCACACAACAACATAGCCAGACTCTCCCACTTGTGGTTCTGGGCCAGCCTGTAGACAACTTTCTGCCAGATATCGTCTGGTACCAGGCCTGAGCCAAGGCCACTGTTGTCGATCATGTACAGCATCGTATCTGAAGAAGAAACGGGTAAATAATTGGATAAGCACTTGAAGGAGAAGATTGAATACACCCTATATTTAACATTGTAACAATCTTGTTCTCCCTACACTCCACCAAGTGTCACCAGACAAAAGTAGAAACCTTGACCTTGCTTTATCACATATTTGATGATATATGTAACATTGCCTGCTTTGTAGTTCAACTTGTTTGTTAATATTTACAAAAAAAAATTATTTTATTTATACATTGCTATCTACCAATGTTACTTTTTGTGAGAGAAGTATATTTTTATGTTTCCAAGTCTTTGAAACAGTCATTAATTACTCTTTTTTTAAATAAAATTCCATACCATTTCTTGGTGCTGAAGGAATCAAGTCACATATCTCTACTACAAAGTCGACCACTTCATTGGTATTCCCAGCAGCTAGAAATCTCCTCATGCCCTCTAGAAGGTAGGGCATGGCCTTCTGTATACCGTTATGGCCACCTTTAACAGCCTGGGATGCCCTCCAGTAACCCTGCAAGAATGGTGTTCATCCAGCTTTGTTTTATTATTCATTTCCAAACAGCTACAGACATGCAATTTTTTATTACAGAGAACATAGACATTATCAGCCACTTGTACCTTTAACAGCTGGGGACTTATATAGGCATATTCCCTGAGTAATTTCAATAAAATTATGCACTTAAACCAATATGTTGACTTTACTTCTAGATTTTATGTTCTCCTTGTACAAATGTTATGTGATATTCCACACATACTGTAAAACTGGTAATTTCTGCTGTCATGCATTTTTCACTTAACCAGTAGTTTATGGGTGGTACCATAATGCCCAATCTTAAAATAATAAACAATACTAATAACAAAAGATGTTTGTAAAACATGTATGCCCCCCCGACTTGCAGCCTTTGTTCATCACAGAAGTGTACTGTTTCTGAAAAATCTAACCTGAGACATGTTAACCATTACCTTGATAAGAGTTGTCTTCTCTGCAAGAGCATTCTTCCTATCAAATTTGACGACTCGACCCAAGTATTCAGTAATTATCACTATGTAATAGGTCATCTACTCAAACTGACCATTGTACCTATATAGTTTGAGGACCGTGTACCAATGGTTCATCTGTTATTAAGTGGAAATGTTTTTGTTTTTACAAGCCCCTGTGACCTTGACCTTTGATATACTGATCTCAAAATCGATAGGGGTCTTCCTTCCCTCAAGACTAACCAGCATACTAATTTAGGATCCTAGGTTAAAGCGTGCTCTAGATATTGTGTGGTAATGGTCTTCATGTTACAAGCCCCTGTGACCTACATCTGACTGGTTGACCTCAAAATCGATAGTCTTCTTCCTTTCCTCCCGAGTAACCAGCATACTAACTTGGATGATCGTAGGTCAAAGCGTTCTCTAGATATCCTGCGGAAACAAAATGGTCTACCGAGAAAACAGTTTTCATGTTACAAGCCCCTGTGACCTTGACTTTGACCTGTTGACCTCAAAACTGATAGGCGTCTTCCGTTTCTCCTAAGTAACCAGCATACCAACTTAAATGATTGTAGGTCAAAGCGTTCTCTAGATATCGTGCGGAAAAGAATTTCATGTTACAAGCCTCAGTGACCTTGACGTTTGACCTGTTGACCTCAAAATCAATAGGCGTCTTCCTTTCCTCCCAAGTAACCAGCATACCAATTTAAATGATCGTAGGTCAAAGCGTTCTCTAGATATTTTGCGGAAACAAAATGGTCTACTGACTGACCGACCAACCATCCGACCGACCGACGGACAGGTGCAAAGCAATATACCCCCACTTCTTCGAAGGAGGGCATAATAATAAGTTATCTATATTGTAAGTATTATTGTAGTTGGAACGAATTACAGCAGTATGTTACAACATTCCTTTGATTGAGAGATATAACTTCATCTATAGATTAACAAAAGTTTACCTTGACAAATGCGGGACAGACTGCAATGGCCATTTTAGCGTCTTCTTCAGCGTCTTTAAACCGGTGAAGCTTCAAACAAACGAGAGACCGATTGCAGAGCAGCTTGGGTTTCTCGTCTGCGACTGCAGGCATGGTGGGACATAGCTCGCAACCTAGTAACGCCAGGGAGTATAAGTGGTCGGCATCTTGGTGATAGTTGTTGTTCAAGGCATGCTGGGCATCCTGCTTCACAAGCATTATGTATGCATGGACTTGGGCTCCTGAAAACAATTAATGAGGGGTGTCATGAGAAAACCGGGCTTCATGCATGTGCATAAAGTGTCATTCCGGATCAGCCTGTCCAGTCCGCACAACTGATCCAGGACACCACTTTCCGCTTTTATTTTCTGCTTCAAGGAAGTCTCTTCTAAACATAAATCCACTCTAAGCTGAAAGTGCTGTCCCGGATTAGGCTGTGCAGAGTGCACAGGCTGATCCGGGATGACACATTACGCACATTCATTAAACCCGGTTTCCCCACGACACGACTCAAATGTGTTCATTTCTTTTGCCTTTCATTAATATATACTGGTAGCAATTTAAAAACTTTATATGTGTTTAATTATGAATGAAAATAATACTGTCTTGTAGCAAAATGTGGGATTCTAACACTTAAAAGTATAAATTTGCTTATCAAAATTTGTGTTTAATTTATATATATTTTTGTTGGTTGCTATTAATGAGAGGCATGGGAAATTTTTGTCTCGAATACCATTATTACACAATCTTCAAACAAATTTCAACTTAACATTTAAAAGGTTGTACTTTGCTTTGTGGTCACAAACACCAGCCACAACATGTTTGTTGTTTAACTGTTTTGTTGTCTTGAGTTTTTCATTGTTGGTGGGTGTTGAGGTTGTTTCAATGTACATCATTACTTAAAATAATTTGTGTGAACATGTGACATGTACATGCATATTAGAATAGGCTATTTTTAGCATTAGGATAACTTGGGACCTTTCAGCTGTAAGGTATGATATATCATACCGTATCTCCATCCACCATGGTTATCACTTTACTATTTTATTTGTGCATTGTCATGACACCTTCAATTATAGTAAGCTACATGTATCATATCTTGATATCGTTATCTGATTTATAGAGTGACCGATTACACATAATTTTTAACCTGTCAAGCCTATGAAAAATACCAGAGTGTGTGTTCATCACATTTCTAAATTTGATTTGATTAAAGCAATAAACAGTTTATCTAATAAGAGATATACCATTTGAAAGACAATGTATTAATTATTTCAATAGCATGTCAACTATATATCTATTATCTCAATACCATTGGGTGGATAGGCTATTCCTAGCTGTTGGCAAATCTGCATTTTCCTGTTTGGCGGCCCATATCCGCCCGCAAAGAATGGGCCGCCACCTCTTCCTCTGAAGGCCATTGGCACTGTCAGCAAAACATTGGATGCTCGCTGAAATGACATCCATAGCAAGACCATGAGATCATTGTTATTTGGTAGAGAAGTACACATAATATATACCAAAGTTTACTGCGACATGCATAGTGCGAAATTACTAACCTGACATTCATTAACATTCCGTATGCAATTGAGATTTATTTACAAATACCACGAGAAGTATCAAGTCTAGCATTGGTAATACTACAATGTTAATTGATATCGTATTGGTTTTTATTATACCTCACTTTTGCCTACAATGATAAATTCCCATTACCCGAGAAAAAGATATTTTGACTGTCAAAAACATTTCAACCTTCATGACACCTGACCAAGCGAAAGTGACTGTCAGGTTATGTGACCGCCCTGACATTTTGAATGTCATATAAGGGTAAGTAACTGTGTCAGTTTTTAACCACATCATGAAAAGATTGTCTCCCTTGTCGCGACATCACTATTAAATCTGCAAACAAGCGATTCTCTTCAAAGTTAATTGTCAGAATTGAATTTAGGCATTCTTTAATCTTTATAGGCATAATTAAGCATGTGACCTTTTTTACTCAAGTGTTTTCAGTATAATAAAATAAATATCAAATGGCAGCCTGTGTGACATTGATATTGTCAACCCTCGAAACAGAATTTCACCACTTGGCATTCGTCTCGGGTGACATTCTGCCCTCGGGTTGACAATATCAATGTCACACAGGCTGCCATATGATATTTATATAATATTAGGGTTGGGACAATATGATCATCGTCCGATACGACACGTATCGATACAAAGGGCTGCCAATACAATAGTTTTCGATACAATACAACCATATGATACTGTTACAAAGCAACATTTTAACCAGATGTTTTGAGCATAATATATGTGTTTGGAAGTTATTCAGATCTAAATAACTTTTTATTAATAAAACAGTTGGATATTGTCGTTTGTTAATAGCCAATACTGTCTTTAAATACGATTCATGTTTAAGTTCACAACAGTTATTATAATTTTTCTGTCAATCAAAATAAAGTGACTCTAGTTATTGAAATGTTTTTCAATATCCTTAATACAAGTCAAACACATTGTGTTTTATTTTATGCACTTTGTAAAAAAAAAGAACACTTGTAGAATATTGTAACAGAACAGAAATTGTTTATGTTGTGTTTCAAAGGCACAAGTATGTCCACCATATCTGGAGCTAAACGTAACTCTTTTCTTCGTCAATTTTGACAGAATTAACAAAGCAAGTTCTTATTGAAGTTCTGATTGATCAATAGCCTTCCTAACAGCCAATGAAATCGTATTTTACATTCTATCTTAACATCTGGGAAACGTCTAAAACCGTCAAACGTTAAGTAGCATGAAATGTAACTGGATGTCGTTCAGACGTCATCACTCTGAAAATATCGATATTTTGGTTTTGTGTATCGATACGTATTGGGAGCAGTGCATATCGGTACAATATCAATATTCACCTTATCGTCCCCAACCCTAGTTTATATGTCATAAAGCGCTAATGGTGTAGTGGAACTTATGAGGCGCTGGCAATGCAAAGTTTGGAGTTCCAGTCTCAGCGTCAACATTTTATAAACATTTAATTTTGCACAATATGTTGCGGGTAAGTAACCACGTTTTCCATGATTTCCATTGATTGTGTGATTGTAGTTGAAACCTCGGTAAATGTACAATAAAAATAATTCAAAATGATAGTAACACAATAATATATTTTACATGTTTTAATTAATATCTCATGATCTGCATATTTTACGAATAACTGATAAAATCATTTCAGAACCCTCAATCAGTTTTGGGGGAAGGGGCCCACCGCCCTCTGGAGGGGGAATTTTGACTGACCAGGGGAATATTGTAATATGGAAGTTTTTACATATTAACTGATTTGAAAACTAACTCAACCCGAACAAACTCGCGTCTAATTGTCTTTTGGTAAAAACGTCATGTAATCTTTACAGCAATTGAAACTCCTATAAATATAACTTTGATTATTTTTTAGCACAAGAAAACATAGCTCAGAATCTACTGTTAACGCTTAAAATTTGGACTAGGCTGCAGTATACATGTAACATTGCAGCTATACACCCGTCATTTTCACTAGTTTTTCGTGATTTCGACGGCGTTAATAAATAGTTAGCGCATTTTTCTAGCCCAGCACGATTTTATAACAGAGAATATGAAACTAATATAATTCAATATGCAACACATCTTTTTTTGTAAAAGTGATTTGCAGTCCCACTTTTTAAATTATTAATTAATTTAATGTATTCATTTAAAAGAACGAAAATGGAAATACACTACAACTCCATTATATTGCGATTCGCTGGGTCCATGGATCGCAATCGCGATATAAACTTGTCAGGTCATTCAAATGCATATACATGTAAACACAAGCCTATTTTCGCTATCTCAAAAAGTAAACGTATTTAAATCACCTTTTCATTATTGTTAACATCCATAATGTGTTATATCCATATGTAAAATATTATATTTGTACATAAACATATTATATAGTTCCTTGTAATTAATTTTAAATCACAACACATATACTAAATCGAAATGTGAAATTTTCCGAATTTTACTGTTCACACGTCATAAACACACATTTTATTTACAGTTAAAATACACATGTACTGCATGAAAAGCCTTTGTTCGGCTAGAAAAGCGCACGAAAACACGTACAACGTCCCGTCATCTGCATGGAAAGCGTGGGTGTATTGATGGCCATATAAAACCTTTGTAGCGCAGAGAACTGTAAGATCTTTACTTTTGAATAAAAGTTTTGTAACGCATACCAACCAAATTTTTTTATTGCCATCGAATTGCAGTTAAGATTTCCTCTTAAACAAAAACATACTGTTGCCGTATCGATAACGTTATTGTCGTTCAGATAGGTCAGTATTGTGACATACAAGTACTGTGTACACCCTCCACGTGGACAGCGTGTAATTCGGCTGCTTATTAAAGCGACAGCAGTGAAAGGACGTTGTCATGGGTGGCACACGCGAGCTAAGCTGATGACGTCAAACTGTTTCACTTTGATGTTGAACGGATCGGTTTATTGTTCATTGTACATAACATGTGTCAATGAATATTAGCGATGTAGAGATCTAGACCAAAACGGCTATAGTTTTGATGCGGATGATTATTGGCATCTTAATTAGGTTTTCTGTTAAATTTTTGTATTTTTTTTTTGCAGACCTTCAAGGGGGAATTTATTCATTTTTTCGGGGAAAACAACATACTTTTCAGGTGGGGGAATGGGGCCCATATTCCGCGGCAAAAATCGTAGATTCAGGGCCCTGCATTTTACAAAAGGTCACTGTGAAATGGATTCGAACTCAGTTCTATGGCGTGCGCCGCTAGCACTTATACCACACAACCATTTAATATCACTCTCAATACTCTGTATGTAAATCTTTATCAACATAAATTCCAATAACAGAAACTCGTCCAAAACAATGCAAACAACCGAACACATGGTTTGTCACGAACATAAATGAGTGTCAGGTTAATAATTTCACACTGTAATATTGTTTTTATTGACACAGAACAATATGTCTGAAAAGAAAATAATTCAGAAACTGGTCATTCATTCAGTTTACGAAAACAAAGTTGAACTCCCTTTAAAAATGTGTATCCCTTGTACTCGCTGGTCCGGACCGTCTCGTTGGGACTCTGTATAAGTCATATTAAATAAACCACTATAACTGCTTAACAGTTTAAGTTATTAAATTGAAATGTGTTTGAATATGTCTGTCCCTATGGTGGCATAGAACTGCCTTACGATAACTACTTAAGGTTCGCGAAAATGTTTGTGTTACCAATTAAGTATCGTGTTATTTATCTTATATTTTAATAGCGTTTCCGAATTTTTTTTACTTAAGATATTTATTTGCTTCATGAAAAACAGGCCTGAAAATGCCCAGAAATGACATCAGAATTTCAGTTAATAAAAACTTATGTAGTTTCACACATGTCAACTAGTTAACTGCATTGTAAGATAATTATCAGCAACATGAAATGGTTTGCTAATACATTTGCGATACATGAAAATTAAGTGATATCGCGAATATTAACTAGTTAAGATTCGCGTTGAAAGATAATTATCATAGGGAAAAATCTAGAGCGAAATAGCAGGGTGCTGCACACTGCCCCTTTTTAGTTGCCCCCTGCTGCCCCTCTGGGACGGTAAACACAAAAATATTAAATATTTTTTGAATTTTTTTTTTTAATATATTGAACTTCAAATAAATAGATAATGCTTTTAAAGCTAAATCATCAGCATAAATCCATGAAACCCTGGATTTAGCAAATTATTAGAAAATGTCAACAAACTGGTCTGGCTTGCCCCCTGCTCCTTTTTAGCACCATGTACCTTTTTAGATCCTAGATCGTTCCCTTATCATGATAGTATTCGTGTTAGCAAAATAATGCGGGAGACCTCGCGCACAAATTAAGTGACACCACGAATGTTATCCAGTCAAGATTCGCGTTGAAAGATAATTATTAAGATATTATTCATGTGAGTAAGATACTGAAGACCATGCACCGAATTAAGTGGTAACACGAATATTACATGTACCTATTTAAGATTCGCGTTGTCAGATCATTATCATGATAATATTTGTATTAGTAAGATAATGCAGAAGACCTCGCACACAAATAAAGTGGTAACACGAATATTACCTATTTAAGATTCGCATTGTCAGATAATTATCATGATAATATCCGTGTTAGTAAGATAATGCGTAAGACCTCGCGCACATATTAAGTGGTAAAATGAACATTATCTAGTTAGGATTTTCATTGTCAGATGATTATCATGATAATATTTGTGTTAGTAAGATAATGCGTAAGACCTCGAGCACAAATTAAGTGGTAATATGAACAGAGCTCCAGATAATTTTTTCAGTCAAGGGGTATTTCACTCATGAAATTTTGAATTGATGAGTTAAATACAAACACTAAGATTGTTCAGGAGTATTTTATATCACCCTCAAAGAAACATAACAATTAAATGGTTCTATATTGCAGTACACTAAGCAACTATCAGTTTTTCTGTTGTTTTTTTTGTTTTTGGATAGGGGGCAGACTCACATTTTGACCAAGACGCTCAATAGTTGCAATGACTTCTGCACATTAGTAGTACCTTCAGGCTTCAGTGCTCAGCTTGTTTGGCTTTTACGGGAAGGTTGTGGGTCCTTTCATTATTTACAATCATTATAAGATTATAAGACAATGTCCCTTGTATTAATCTAGTATATATGATTATAGTGTCTCTCTGCATCAGAGAGTGCCTCTAGTTTGACCTGTTGTCAGTCGATGTTATTTTACCAAATTTTGTCTGTGTTTTTTGTTGTTGTTGTTTTGGAATATTGCACCAAATTTACTTTCAGAAAAACTTAATGTAAATTTTAGATGCGCATACATACCTTATAATTACCTTGTGTGCAAATCACATATTAATCCAAATTAAATGCAAACATCCTTTTTAATATTCAACAAGTTTTTATTCTGTTACACAATCCCAGTTTAAGTCCAATACATGTATATTTCAGCACTCCCAATTTAATCTCCAATTTATCAGATGCAAAAAAACTGTCTAATTTTTGACACCCTTGACATTTTCCCAAGAACGCTCATTAATTTATACTCGACACCGTTGTTATGGCTATTGCTAACGGCTTGGAGATTTAGAAGCCAGGTTAATTGATGACATCGCGCTTTCACTCTTCTTAAGTTGTGACGTGTTATTATCAATGACCGTGCTTTTAACAGATTTTAGTGATTGTTCAAATTGTAAATATGAATGATTTAGGTATGACAATGCAAATAATGAATAATTTATAACGAAGTAGACACTGGTGGTACGCCTGATAATAGCACACGATGCGTATAGTGGATTTTTCCATGATTATTTTTACTTACTGACTTTTAAATTCATTCGTATTTAGAAAATTTCCATGCATATTTTACGCAGATACGCATCTTACCTGGACCTCTGAATACGAATATTATCTAGTTAAGATTCGCGTTGTAAGATCATTTTCATGATAATATTCCTGTTAGTAAGATAATTCGAAAGACCTCGCAACTCCAAGAAAATGTATTGAATGTCAGTTCTGGGCATTTAAAGGCCATTTGTATAATAATAAAATATCTTGCAGAAAAATATTCTTAAACACTATCTTAATATCGAGATAAATATCAAGATAAATAAGTGATAACATTAATCTGTTCGTGAACGCTATGTAGTTAACACAAATGTTTTCGCAAACCTTAAGTGGTTATCGTATGGCAGTTCTATGCCACCATATGTCCCTTTGTTTAAGATGAAATTGAGATGTTTCACATTTTTACTGTTCAAAAGAAGGTCATGTTCATACGAGATCAGTGTAGCTATTAATATAAACAGAAAACGCATAATTACTTAATTGTTATGAAATAAATCAGTAGGTTTGAAAAATGTTTGTTAAAAGTATCTCATGTATGAATGTTTACTCAAAATATTTGGATTACTACATTCTGCAAATTCCCAGTTTTAATTTGACAAAATAATAATAGCATGTGACAATAGCAACCAACCTTGACAACCAATCAGAAGGGCTGGACCGATGGGTCACACTGCACATGTAAAAGGTCATTAGAGGGAGCTAAATCTAGGTTGTACTTTGGCAAAATATTGCTGATTTTAGAGCTGTTTTTTGTTTTTATGTGAAATGTTACAAAATTATATATTCTTGCCCAAACATACATACCTGACAATGTTTGAACTATGCATACGTTGATTTATGCATTAAGGGGGCCGGAATGACGGACCAACATGCTAGTTTAAAAAATAATATGCAACATAGGATTGTATGGACTTCATTTATTAAGTAAATAAAATAGTATAAAAAAATATAATGTTTTATATAGTTGTGCCAATAAGATTAAGAAACATAAAGTTTAACAAAATTATTGTCACGATTTGATTAAGTCGAAAGTATAGTTATAGTCTTATTTATAAGACATGCACCGAATTTAGTGTTAGTTTGTATATAGGGCTAAATTTGTGCTCAAGGACCTTTTATGTGGTAGAAACCTGAAAGTTTACATTTTCATAAATTCCTATTATTAGCAACAATAAAGTTTATCCAATGATGTAGTTTACATATACAACACCTAAACGGCTTAACATTATGCCACAATTTACCTAGGATATGCATAAATGCCGATTTAAACCTGCGTATTCATCTACTACAATTATGTACAGACCGCCATTATTTTGCCTTGTGTACAGGTAAAGGACCAATAACCGAAGACCTGGTATAATTGATTGAAATACTTTCGATCATTGTTAATCAAAGGTACATTTCTTTACATTCGAACATTTCCGTGAAAGCTGCACATTTTAAATTGTTTCTGTTCAGTATTTATAACAAGAGGGCCATGATGGCCCAAAGTGCTCACCTGAGAACTGGTACAGATGAAGACAATACTGTTGCGACAGGTTTGAAAATTAAGGTATCTGGACAATACGCAGAGGAGGATAGGATAAATTTTGATTTAAAATATTGGTAAGTGCGATGGGCTAACTAAAGTATGAGTTGGGCAGTGGATGTGCGTTTTTTTGCTAATGGTTCTCAAATCATTTTTCTCGATACTCTTACCTGACCCTTTTTCATTTAGTCATTGACAATTCTGGAAAATGCAGAAACAGTAGATTTTGGTGTCTTTTTCACAAACAGTTTTGGAGAACTAGTTGCAATGCGATAATTGCGATGGCTGTGCTATAAGGTTAAGTTTTGCTTTTTCTTTGATAATTTTCTGTCCAATGATAATAAATGATGTTAATGCAGGCTCTGGAGACATCAATGTTGCATGTACATATAACTGCATGCAAGTCTTGCAACTGTTGGAAATCAAATTTTATCAGTCAATTTTTATGGTCATGCGCAAACTGTGTAAGTTTGGTCAACATTGCATCACAAATCGTGTGTGCCAGCCAATCATGATAACTTGTTGATGTTTTTTTCCAAACACAATGGGCAATAACTCTGGTGTTTCTGGCCCGATCTTGGTTATATTCTACTTCACCTGTAGTCTTACGTTCTTAGACAAACTGTACACGACTGGAGAAGATTGGATGAAAAAT
This sequence comes from Congeria kusceri, assembly GCA_027627225.1. Taxonomy (NCBI): domain Eukaryota; kingdom Metazoa; phylum Mollusca; class Bivalvia; order Myida; family Dreissenidae; genus Congeria; species Congeria kusceri. The sequence goes on along the minus strand of CM051029.1, from coordinate 69,277,142 downwards.
GAAGTCTCTATCCTGAATAATGTCCATTTTTTTCACAAACAAAAGGGCAATAACTCTGGTGTTCCTGGTCCGACCTTGCTTATATTCAACTTCACCTTTAACCTTATGGTCATAGACGAACTGTGTAAGATTGGTGAAGATTGGATAAAACATGAAATCTCTATCCTGAATAATGTCCATTTATGCATATTTGTTTCACAAACAAAGGGCAATAACTCTGGTGTTTCTGGTCCTATCTTGCTTATATTCGACTTCACCTTTAATGTTATGGTCATAGACAAACTGTGCAAGATTAGTGAAGATTGGATGAAAAATGAAGTCTCTATCCTGAATAATGTCCATTTTTGCATATTTTTCACAAAGGGCAATAACTCTGGCGTTTCTGGTCCGATCTTGCTTATATTCGACTTCAACTGTAATCTTTGAAAAACGATCTGGCCCATTTTTGGCGTCTGCTGAGAGCTGATGGTCATACACAAACTGTGAAAGTTTGGTTAAGATTGGATGGAAAATAAAAGTCTATACGTTGGAAAAGGGCATTTTTGCACTTTGTTTGCATGAAAATGGGGCAATAACTCTTGTGTTACTGGTGTGATCTGACCCAATAACAAATATGGCAATAATTCTATAAAAATACATAAAGAGCTTATGATTGGATACTACCATCTTTTTTCACATACCGGTATATGTTTGAATTAAATTAATAAATTATTTATACATAAAGAGCTTATGATTGGATTCTACCATCTTTTTTCACATACCGGTATATGTTTGAATTAAATTAATAAATTATTTATACATAAAGAGCTTATGATTGGATTCTACCATCTTTTTTTAACATACCGGTATGTTTGAATTAAATTAATAAATTATTTATTAAAACCAGTACACAGACCGATTTGATGTCAGTTTAACTTTGCGTATCAGTGATTGACATATTCTGTATTGTTTTCAAAAATGTTTTAAATGTTTTTGCAACCAAGTCCATAAGCAATTATAAACCCTTATGGGTTCGAAACTGGTACATGTACATACAGTGACACTATAGTTACTACACTCTACCAAAACTTCCTAAATATCATCATAATGGCACCATATAAATGTATCAAACCAAGTAGATTATTCTGGCTTTGCGGGCCCGTCTAGCTCATTTGGTAGAGCACTATACTCTCAATCAAGGGTTCTTGAGTTTGAGCCCCAGACTGGCTACATAACTTGTGTGGGGATTGGTCGTGAAATAATTATTATACGGCCATTCTCCCCCTACCTCTGATTCAAGTAGGGCAATTGTTATTTAACTTATAACTTTTAATAGAATCAACTGATAAATAGAAATGAAGCAATGCCTTGAGTAAGCAGATTTATCAATAAAATTTAACACACCCAAACACAGCGGCAGTTATCAAGATTAATTGGAATATGCAAAGGTGTGCATGCTTAAATTGTTCATGCATCCGACGTGAAATGGTCATTATAAAAATATGTATGGAACATTAATTAGGAATGGTTTATCTGCTCAGGAATTACAATCAGTAGCAATAAGAGTAGTGTCCCTTGGCGGCAGCTCATGAATATTAAATAGTGTCGGCAAGCGGCCCAAACACTGCTACCATTTTATTTCGTTCTAAAACCCATATAAAACGTAAATATCTGAAACCAATCTTCATTGCATATGCTAATTAGATGATGAGATAACAGGGAAACCAGAAAACTTCCACAAAAGTGTTATTTTTAGCTCCGAAAATCTGACTCGAATAGTTTCGCTAAATTTCATGGTACTTACTTAATCATGAAAATGTTTTTTATTACATACATCACAATTTTTTTTACATATTTAACCGTAGATGAATTATTTATGGGACATTTCCAAACCCATAGTAGAGTAAACACAAATCCAAGATGGCGGCACTATGTACGAATGACACTATTGAACAGGCATAGCAACCTTATTATTTTCTGAAAAAAAACTAGTAGGGATGAATAATGTGTAATAATATGCAATGTATATGTTATATATTTGCATATGTATTAGAAATTGTTGAATTATTAGAAATATACCGTCAATAACGTTGACGTTCGAACTCGGAGTGGTTCGTACCTAGTCGGTTCGTACCTAGTCGGGTCGTACCTAGTCGGGTCGTACCACTGCAAGTCTGCTATTGCCTCTATTGTAATTTACATCGAATCACGTTGAAATTCACTATAGATCAGGGCTTTCCTTCGACTTTGAATTTCAAGAGTCAATGACTCTTGGGGTCAAATTTTCAAGAGTCAAAATCAAATTCCCCAAGAGTCAGATATAAACTTCAGGATTTGATGCTTTGTGGGTAGTTTCCATTTGTTTTCCTTTTTTATTATTTGTGTTTGTGTCTGCATAACTCTCACATGCTTTTCTAGAAAACAAAGGATTTACATCAAATACACAAACAATAAAAAAATGTGTTTATGACACTTGAACACTATTATTAGATGTTAGATATTTAGTTTATAAGAAATGTTATGTAAAAGTCAGAATTTTCGCTGAAATCGGATTTCAAATTTTGGAAAAATATTAATAATTTTACCCGAAATATAAAGGAAAGTTATTTAAAACAATGCCTTTATATTTAGATATTATCAACAACGGAAGCGTTGAGTAAATTGTGTTTTAAACGTCTAACGGACTCATATACATTAACTAAAGTGTGGATACATGTATATTACGCCGATAGGTCGATTGTTCACGTCCTTGGAAGCGTATATAACAATCCGTTTTAATTGTTCAATGTAGATTTTTCTGAGCAACAAAACTCCACCTAATGGGCGGAGCTACACGGTAACTCTACCGCTGAAGGACAGCGTCTGTTTAATGATTGACTCCGTCTCCAACCAATATTCGCCGAGTGTTTTATCAACTTTAAAATCAATGTTCTACTGATTGGGATAATTAGCCAGCCGAGTTACTGTATACTGTATGACGCAAGTCCAGAAATCACCCCGGGTCAACGGTAACGCATGAAGTAATTACCTCGCGAGTCAAACAAGCGTATTTTGAAATTTCCACGCGTCAAAAACCCCGAGCTCGGGTCAAAGGAAAGCCCTGATGGATAAAATATACATACATTTATTATTATTGGTAAGAACAGTATTGTGGCTGCACATGGCTTGTTAGTCATTTTCATGAGACGTGCAGCGAATTTAGTGATACTTTTTATACAGGGCTAAATTCGCTGGAACGTCTCATCCCGAAAGACCATTTATGTGGTGGAAACCTCAAAGTTTAAATTTTCATAAATTTCCATTATTTGTGGCAATAAAGTTATATCTCAAGGTATTTTACTTAAACAACACCTAAACTGCTTAACATGTGCCGAAATTTACCTACGAAATGCGTTTAGTTCCGATTTAAACTTTCATATAAATCTACATTCATGTACTGTCCACCATGTTTACCTTGCCTTGTTTAACCCTTCAAATATGCTTCAACCAATCGGATGATGAATGATATAATCGAATGAACAAACAAAATGACGCAATTGTTTCAGCATAGCAGAAAATAATGATGAAAGTTTACACAGTTGAGGACAGCGAGATGTGTTGAAAATGCAACAGTGTGTAGGTTTAAATTGGTGTTGCATCCCAAATGGAAGTGTTATCGTACAAATATTTATGAAACATTATTGAGGAATAAATTCTCTTTGCAGGTATGTACATTTTATTAAGAAATATTAATGCTAACCATGCCATTTCAGCGCATGAAAGTAGCGACGAAAATCCTGTCGCTACTCTATAGAAATATAGGGAGAAATTTCCTCCACTGAATTGGTCTTTCCCCGTTTAGGCCCCGCCAATATTGCCCATATAAAAAGTAGCTCAATACTGGCACAGGGCCGAACTTGTTATGCTACAGGCTAATGTTCCTATTTTCTGTTTTGTAAAACTGATATTGTAAATATACTATATATATACTTGTAGCATACAGTATACTATATATTGCAACTATACTAAAACTCTTGGAAGGACATTCTCATGCAAAAAGTCAAAACGTTCGAAGAAGTCCAAAGAACCAGCTGTATGGTCTTGGGGTCCTGAACAACAGGAAGCTTTCGATTCCATAAAGGAGAAGTTAACAAACCCGCCTGTATTGGGTATTGCTGATTACTCTCTGCCTGAACAACAGGAAGCTTTCGATTCCATAAAGGAGAAGTTAACAAACCTGCCAGTATTGGGTATTACTGATTACTCTCTGCCTTTCATCATTCACAATGATGCTAGAAATATGGTCTCTGTGCTGTCTTGTTACAGAAGCAGGATGGGTTAGAACGTGTCATTTGTTATGCCAGTAGGGGTCTTCGTCCTGCTGAAAGAAGTTACCCTGCTCACAAACTTGAGTTTCTTGCACTCAAGTGGGCCATCACAGTTAAATTTCATGACTATCTGTATGGCAACACATTCACTGTCTTTACAGATAACAATCCATTAACATATCGAGGGTTGGGCGTGAAACTATTGTATCTGATATAGAAATGTTAAGCAGATACAATAGTTTCACGTTCAACCCTTATTATGTTCTCTCCTCAGCTAAGTTAGATGCCACCCAGCACCGTTGGGTATCCTCTCTAGCTAACTACAACTTTTCAATTCACTACAAATCTGGCTCTGCTCTGCTGATGGTCTCAGTCGCATTTCACTTCTTGGAGACTCTATCCAAGCTGTTTGCAACAGTGTCGCTGCAAACATTCCACTAGCTGGCAGTCTTCCATGTCACAGCGACACACAACCTCTGAATGATGAATTTGAGACATTTAGTTTTCAGTCCATTGATTGGCACTCAGAACAAAGTAAAGATCCCACTTTAGCCAGGGTCATGCACCTACCTGCGTGTGGTCTTCGCCCGAGGGAGGAGGAGTACCATTCAGGGTCTCCTAATGTTCGAAAATTCCTACGGGAATGGTCAAGACTGTATATTGACCAGGGAATCCTTTTTCGTTCTACACTTCTGGATGGCCAATAGGTGCGCCAGTTATCCCAGATTCTCATAAAACCATTGCATTTAAGGGTATTCATGAAGATATTGGTCACCCTGGCAAGGACACATCTCTTTGGCTTGCTAGGCAGAGGTTCTATTGGCCGGCATGGAGACAGACATTACGTCATGGGTTAACAGTTGCCTTCGTTGTGTTTGCAGGAAAACGCCTGTCAAACCTATGGCTCCCTTGTTCCCAATTCAAACGTCACGCCCAATGCAACTTGTCCGCATGGATTTTCTAAAAGTAGATGTCAGAAAAGGGGGATATGAAGATATACTCGTTATCACTGACTATTTCACTCGTTTTGCCAAAACAGTCCCTTGCAAACGCACATCCGCTCAGGCCACTGCAAAAGCTCTCTTTGATAACTTTATTGTGCATTTTTCATTTCCCGAACAATTGCACAGTGATCAAGGTTGAAACTTTGACTGTAAATTGATCAAAGAACTATGCAAACTAGGGCGTGTCACAAAAACTCGTACAACACCTTACCATCCATCTGGTAATGGTAATTGCAAAAGTTTCAACCGCCGTCTTTTGCAAATGCTTGGTACTCCTGGCCAGGACCAAAAATCAGACGGGAAATCTTACTTGGGACCTTTGGTTCATGCCTACAATGCTACTTGCAATGACTCGACTGGTTTCTCTCCCCACTATTTGATGTTCGGCTGGCAAGCTCGCCTATCCATTGATTCCTATCTTGGAACAGACCCTAATCCAGAGGGTGGTCCAATCAGTCCTTCATCTTATGTAGCAAAACTTAAGGAGAGCATGGAATATGCTTACAAGGTTGCTGCTTCTAACACTCACAACCGGGCTATCACCAATAAAGGCACTTATGATCGCAAGGTTATAGAAAACTACCTTGAGGTGGGAGACATTGTCCTGGTTCGTAAGGTCGGAATGAAAGGTCGCTGCAAACTTGCTGACAATTGGGAGTCTGATGCCTACATCATTCTTGCAATTGACTGGGATATTTCTGTTTTCAAAGTCCAACTGGAGTCAGGGAAAGGACCCGTGAGAACTCTACACAGAAACGTGCTTCTACCTTTTGTAAGCATTCCCCTGGATTCACCTACTCCTGCCAGTCGGGAATCTCTTTCTGTTACTTCTACAGTTCCTAAACCTTTTCATCCTATACCTGCTCCTAGGCCATCTCTTTCTAACCATTATTCAGAAGATTCCAGTTCGGAGTCAGATTCAGGTGGGTCAGATGATAGCCTCAGACGCTATGTGATTCCACAACGGAGGAATCCCAACATCAAACCCTGCCAGGAACAAGCTCGGAATTCTCTTCCATCAAGTTCAACAGTCACTATACCAATTTCACCAATTGTCCCAACCGCTAGTGCCAGATATTCTACTGTGCCTAGCCTCACTCCTAGTGCCAGAGAATCTACTCTGCCTAGTCAGAGTTTTCCAACCCCTAGCGCCAGAAACTTTACTGCGCCTAGCCCCACTACTACTCTGCCTCTCCAAACTCCAGATCCTACCCCTCGACCAACCCCCAGGCCTTCAAGGCAGCATCGGCCACCGGACCGGTACGAGGAATGGGTTGCATACATGGCTGCGTTTTAACTCCTTTCATGTAACTCAGATGTCACTAGTACACAGTAAAATGTATTGCTTATTTTAATGTTTGTTTATTGTTTTAATTTGATGTTAATATGTGAATTACCATGTATTTTATTCTTAAATCCAATATCAAGCTTTATTTGGAGCAAGTAATTATCTGGAAGTTTAAAACTTCATATATTTCTTTCGGACAGTTTCAGTACTTGTATGATTATTGTTATTTGTACATCTGTAATGTTTAGTTGTTGCTTCTATTTCTCATTTCGAGGACAAATTTTCTCGAAGAGGGGAAATATGTAACCAGTGTACAGTTATGTGTGTAAGGTGATGTGTGAATGAAGTGTGATAGGTTTTCATTGTCCTAAATGGTTATGAGCACATTTTAATGTAATCCCGATCCCAAGCTATCAATTAACTAACATATCCATTTTTCTAACAAGAAACCCAGCACATTCTTACGTTTGTCACCAGATACTTCAGTCATTATATACAATAGTATCCTGCAAAGGAATATTGACCAAGTCATTTTGCCCTGCTTGGTAAGACTTGTATTTTATTTTTGTCTTAATTGTATTTTGTTCTCTTAAGATTTATGCAGTTAACCTATTTGCTTAATGAATTGTATTGTTGAATGCATTGTATAATTAAGTAATGCAATTTAATATATATTTAATGCATATTAATTATTGCATGTAATACATTTAATGCATAATTTGTATTTTTCAGGTTTATTTTTATTTAATATACTGGAATAAATATCGAAACTTTACAACGAGTTGACCTCATTCAACACCCCGTTACATACATTATTTGTCAGTTTCAATATAATAATGATAAGTGTGAAATATTTGAGTAATACTGGTGTTACAATAAAAACAAAAAAATGAAATTTGAAAAAGTATTAAACATAAACAATAAATTTTTATGTAAAAATACTCACCAACAATCACTGACAGAACTTAGATATTGATCAAACCATCAAAAGCAAAATGTTGAAATATATTGACAGTATTGTTTAAAAGATACTTTGTAGTTTTGAATCTGAATTTGAAGTATACATTGGACATAAAATAGTTTTCTTACATTAATAATGCATCATGTTTAATAATTAATGCACAAACCGTTAAAGGAATAAACCCAAACTGAAGATACTTAATACACATAATAAGGATATTGTGTGTGTTGTTAATGTGTTGGTATAGAGTATACCTGAATGAATATACATTTTTTTTTCTCACAGGTTTTAGTTTAATATGTGAAAAATATAGTTGGGTTGACATTTTAGTGTTTTGTCCTTTTAATTTTATTACGTTTTATTGCACATTGACGGGTGGTGTACAAAAACATTCATAACTTCACTTCGAAGTAAGATATTTTAATTTATTTCAGTTTTAGAATCAGAAAACATGTACCTTTTAGAAAATATAGAAAATATATTTAGACTCATTATCAGAACATCCTAAAAAAATCATGTTGCAATGCTACAATCAGTTTACAATAACTGTCTAATTCAGGGTTGGCATAAAACCCGGGTTTTATAGTATTGACCGGCCCATTTTACATAGGTTAACTATTGTAGATTTTAAAATGTGCCACATACTACTTTAATATAGTCACAAAAGCTTAATTTATCAATAACACATTTTACAGTGAGAACACTGCTTTAAACTTTAGCCAAAAACCAGTTTTGCACTAATCCTTTTTCCAATATTGACCAGCAAGTATTATCTTGTTTTAAAAGAATATGATTGGCTGAATTATGGATGAGTGAGTGAATGGTGTGTGAAAGGTGAAAATTGTGTGTTCATTTTCCAAAGTCAGATGTAAAGAGAAGAAGTTGATATTGTTGTATACTTGTATATTTTATAATTAGGTTTGGTGCTCTGGTAGGTATTCCCTCCCTGACCTGTCCAAATAATTGTATTGTGTTGTATTGCATTTAAATTGACTATAATTAATAATGTATTTACATTATTTAAATATTACTTTACAATTGTTATATGTTTATTTCAGGTCTCTTTTGTATCTATTAAAATAAATAAAACCCATGCTACACAGGGATTTACTGGGCAATACTGGGGGAAAAAGATAGCCCCAGTTTACAATTATGTTTACATTGCATAATAATGAGTTTATATCAACAATTATATATACTGTAAGTTACATTGTTTATTCCTATTTCATGTGGAAACATATTGATATTAGTTGGCATTTGTGTTTTTACTCACTTTCATTAAATTTTTTTCAGTATATTATGCAACAGAATAATATTTATGAAAGAAAAAGAGAAAATGTATAAGTGAAATCTGAAAATTCGAACATATTTTTATGTTACAAAATATTTTTGTTGATGTCATGTTGCAACAAGACAACCTTGCAGCCCCAAGCTGTGTATTAATTAATGACACGATATTGTGATATGTACACCATCAGGGCTGGCGCTGGCTGAAAATTTTCTTGAGCCAATTTTTCGCGAGGCTTGATTTGCTTATTCGCGTGGTTACAATTAATAAATCAGGTAACATTGTTTTGCTACATAAATATGATTAAACCATTAATGTATATATTAAATCACACTAATAGAAATAAAATAAACAAATCAATAAATGAGGTTAACAACAAGTTTTTTCATACATACGTGTAACTAGCAATAAGCATATTTATTTTCATTTAATTTTAAAGAATACATCAAAAGTTAAAGAAAGTCACTGGTCTGCTGCATATAAATGTCTAATGCACATTATGAAATGAAGTATTGTTCTGTAAGCACTGAAATATATTTATATACCCTCATATATACGCTACATAAGTCTTTAATCGTCATAATTGAGCATTAAATTACAACAATACATGGCAGAATAGATACCGACTTTGTGTAAAAACATTTACATTTGTCGCTTTGCTAATTAGCTCCATTTTTATAATCCGTCCTTTAGTCCTCTCATTAATCCATAACAACTTTCATTACAAGTTGATTCAGTCGCCGCCTGTGTGATAATCAACCACAATCGGTAGCAATTAAAATACAAACGGTCGACCATAAACATTGTTTTCACAAGAGCCATTTTCCCACTTGACACCAATTAACACCACATGAGGTTAATCGTGACTGTGTCTTATCGATTCATTACTCGCGTTATCAGCTGAAACTATTTAGACTGTCAACCAGTCTGAGCAGATCTCGCGGGACATGGCTACTTTCGTTTTCTTTGTTTTGAAATCTGGTTTTACCAAAGTTTCAAAGTTGGGGGTTTTGGGGTGACTGAGCCAATTGAGATTTTATTGAGCCAATTTCTAAATTATTTCGCCAATGGCTCAAATGGCGATCGCCAGCGCGAGCCCTGACCATCTTAAACAAACACAAACATTGATTGAATTGGCAGATGCAATTGCTCAAAAAGCAATTAAACTGGTCACCTTGAATAGACATTAGAAACTAAGTGATGAAAATAGAAGATAAAAGTGATTTGTCCAGTAATCCCCAGTATTGCCTAATACAAGATTATAATAATATTGACCGGACTGGAATTATTATCCAGAGAAGGCCTCCCTAAGTTTTATTGATCACAGGAAAGAACAGTTCAATGCAAGAAATAAAGAAGGATGAATAATTGTAGACGCATTTGATTATCAAGTGGAATCATTTCACAAATAACATAAAAAATATTTCATGAAAAGCAATGCCATCAAAAAATGAATGAACGAACCAGTGAATATGTGCTGGCACTTCAAACTACTTTAACTATGCATATATTGGATCTGCAATACTAAAGATAAGTAATTTTCTTTATAACAAAAGTTAACTGAGCATTTAGATTTGTAATAACAATGAAAACTGCATCTTAACTGAAGAAAAATTTGTATTGCCCAGTACTACCCACTTTCAGAGTATTGACCGGGGCGGGAAAACCCGGGGGCGGGTGATTCATGCCAACCCTGGTCTAATTTCTCATGCCAACCCTGGTCTAATTTCGCGAATTAGGGACCATACGGACCGGACGTTACGGACCAGATTTTCGGACGATACGGACCACATTTGCGGACCATGTCTGAAATAATATTAATTTCATGTTCATTCAATATTGTATTCATAAATTTAATAAAATATGAATTTGCTGTAAATACACAACATATTTTTACGTTATTGCATCGTTTAATGACACAGGTGTGTAACGTAATTGTATAAATATGGATAACCGCACGTTTGTAAATTCCTTTATTATTTGTATAATTGTATGATACACAATTATGATAAACAATATACAGGTAAGGTACACAACAATTATGATAGACGATATACGAAAAGCAAACAAACAAAAATACAGATACATTTCATAAAAATAATACGTGTAGTAAGACGGCCTCCACATATCTCCACTTTACATACACACTCAACCATTCACACAGGTCCGTACAATCTACAGCACTCATTCAACAATTCACTCGTACTTATTTCTTTCTGTCCGTACCGGTTCCAAGCCGCCCACAACCGCCCCTGTACGACACGGGTTTGTTTGGTTTGGTGCCGCTTCAACTTTTTTTCTTTGATCAGCTTGCACTGCATTGGTACCTCGTTCGCTTCTTCGTATAACAGGGTTATTAGAAGGTAGAAGGGGAGATTCCCCTTTTTGGCCCTGCGGTTTAGGCGGTTATGATAACCTTCAACGTCATTGTTCGTACGTATAGATCGACCGTATACCGACCAGTTTTCGACGGTCCAGATCGGGTTCATCATCCACGTCTGTTGAATATACGCGAAGTAGGGGTCTAGTTGCTCACTTTGTCCCTTTTCCCGGATTTTTTCGAACGCGGGTTGGATGTCGGCAGGTGGTAGTAGTGGTAGCGCGAATGTCTTACGCAGCAGCTTGTACACACGAGCCCGACTCTCATACGCTGTCCTCAGACCCAGTTCCTGACACTTTCTCCACAATGCTTGGCCGAAGTGGAAAGCACAGCCCTTGATTTCTGGATCAGCATACATCTCGCGAATGGCCTGCCAGAGACCGGCCTCAAAGTCAACCATGAATGTTTTCACACTGATTTCGTTGAGTAGAGAGTTCACTTTCTGCAACACCTGAAATGATAATAAAAATAACAATAATAATTATTAAATAAAACATAATGATAATAGCATTAATTTTATAATATGATAAAAATATTTATGAGTGATAAATTATTTGTAAAACAAGACAGTTTTATATACCCTTTTATAATCTCTTCGTTTCCTTCCAGTCATGAGGACGAAGCACAGCGGTAGCTGTTTTATATTATCTTCGTACTTGACGAACCCGTGGATAGAGAGGAGTTGCGTGATTGGCGACTTCACAACTTTGAATGTTCCATCGATATACCACATCTTGGCCTTCGACAGTAGCTCCAGCTGCTTGTCCGTCGCCAGTATTACATGTTTCCGTTCCTTTACGGTGACCGTTCCCCTGTAGAACGGTTCGTTGATTGCGTTGTCGAGGTACCGTTCATCGATCTGAAAAAGTTGTAATGTTATATATAACCCATAAGCAGCTGTTAAAAAGTAAAAGAATAAATATATATACGCATTTATGGTGGAATGTACAATATATATTTATGGAAAGATCTATGTGTAAGATTTAGCATGTGAGATTTATCTTACCTCAAACTCTGTCGACACTGGGTCTTTGGGACGCATGTTCTTGCGACACCTGTTCGCGATTTTGTACAGATTCTGCTCACTGTTTCGAGCACCGGGTGGTTGGTTCGGATCGGAGAACTGCTCCAACACACGACGGACTATGACGGGTGCAGTCTCAAATATATCTCCACGAGCCGCCACTTTTATCTGTAATTAAAAGCGAAACACATATTACCAACTATTATACTATGAACGTTGCATTAATAAAATAAAAATGTCTGAGCATTTTGTTATTGATATATTATAGACAATATTAATGTATTACCTCTTTCGTTTCCCGAACAGTAGTGAGTAGGCCGGGGTTTGCTGGGTGACTGTGTCCCCGTACGCCTTTCACAAAGTCATCCCCAGTTTGCTTCATTACTGCCGGACACCCACTTCCCCTTCCTCGGACGCTGCATCTCCACTCCGTCACACCAGACTTTAACGTTCGCTTCAACACGAACGCATAGCCTTCGCTGGAGACTAGCTTCTTCGAATCTTTCTTCGATCCACCTTCCACCACTGTGTAGGTAGGTGATCCGTCCATTACTACATCATGGACGGTTTCATCGCTGAGGTCACTGAAAAAATAAATAGTTGTTTAAGCATTATTTTATAGGAATGATATCTAATTAATTGAATAAAAATTATATTATACGAATAATATTAATTAATTGAATAAACAATAATTATTTGATATATATTATTATACAAATAAATGAAATTATTATTATTTATTATTATTATAAAAATTTTACATAGATCACTTACGTCTCTTGTTCTTCAAGCGCCACAGAACATTCCGGTCGACTCACGTCAAACATTGATGTTGTGTGGTCTGTTGTCACCACGTCCATACTATCACCACTCACATCAGACTCTTCATTCAGTATCAGAGCTGCCTGTGTGTGTTCAATGTCTTCGCTCGGTGCATCAGGCATTCGAAGTTGTTCGCTTCATCTTCTTCTACATCCATTTCCTCGTCATCAGTATCGTAATGACGACATCGCATGCACACAAAACGCAGTTCATGATCATTTCGCACTGCTGCGTCATATTCTTCTTCCGAAATCCCCGTATTTCCGCATCGGATATGGTGCCACCATTGGCACTTGTCACAAGTGACAGCTCTTGAGTTGGAGTAAATTCTCCTTAGACAGAATAAACATGGAGGCGCAGGCATGTTTTCGAATCTGGCAAGACCATGCACATACCTGATATTTATATTGTCTACAATAATAACGATTGTCACGCATTACCTTTAATTAGTAATTAAAGACGAGTTCACTCAATTAGTGTATCTGATAATATCAATGAGTAGGTGTCATAAATAGAGCGTGCCCGAGATGCAAACATAAGCCGATGATTAATTAAATTATGGTGACACGCGTCACTAATACGAGTGTTACAACCTAATTTACATTTTAACTAACATATACATAGTCAATAGCATACTAATTATTTCGTGTTTTAAAATAAGCTCCATGTGGTTAAAACATGTGGTCCGTATGGTCCGAAAATCTGGTCCGTATAGTCTGGTCCGTATGGTCTGTATACCTAATTTCGCGACGTGAAAGTTGCAATACAAATCCTGTCAGAACAAAATAGACAAAAAAGTATTATTTTCCACCACAGAAAAGGTCCTTCCCCGGTTATGCGCTCCAGCGAATATTGCCCATATAAAAAGCATCTCAATATTCGCCGAGCACTAACAAATTATGTTAAAGTAAATAACGCGAGGCCTGTTAGTGTTAGCCTGCTACATTAACATTTAGTTTTTTATTCCAAAAAATATGTTCATACACCAAATAATACTTACATAGTGTTATTTTAAATAGTTGGAAACCAAATGCGAAGTCACACAAATTGTGACACTGTTGTAAAATGCCATATTTGTTGAAAACTTATGAACAGTTTCGCTTTCCACAATTTTCCCGGAATATGTCATTTTCAAAAAATATTACAATATCGAATATTAGCATCTGTGTCGTACAGAGGTTACACAGAACTATACTTGAAATTTTATGTACGGCAGTCTGTCTGTATTACACCATTCTATACACAGAGAATGATGTCACACGCCAAACCTGTATACTTAACCGCATCATTTCGCCCCAAACGGCGAAATGTGCTTACGCATGAAATAATCGGTCGTACTAAATACTGCTAAGACAGACAAAGACGCACACAAACACACAAAGACACTCAAAGACGTACAAAGACACATAAAGACGCACAAAGATGTTTAAAATAATATTATAATGACCATACATCATTATAATATGACTATGACTGTATGTTTATTAACGAAATTGTCCCTAAATTAGGAAAACCAACCCAAGTCATCACACAATACAAAGTGAAATCAATCTGGCACACACAGGCCCTACGTGTATGTTTTGCATTTTTTAAGAAGATATAAAAATACACGAAAATTATGTGACCATGACTGAATTCTCCAAAACATTTTTTATAGCGCAATTAAGAACGGGTTGACACAAAAACGTGCAAAGACACACAAAGACATACACAGATGATTCAAATGATATTATAATGATGTTATAAAAGACGCTCAAAGACGCACTAAGATGATACAAATTATATTATAATGACTTTATAATATGACTTTATATGTTTATTAACGAAATTGTCTCTAAATTAGGTAAACAGTGTCAAGTAAAATAAACCTGGACACCCAGGCCCCATGTTTTGCATTTTTTCCGTCAGATAAAAGACGCTCAGTCACACGTAGACACATAAGATGCACAATTAAGAAACTTAACTTGATTATTTAATTTTATGTTAAATCAAGTCACATTATATTTCTTAATTTTGGAAATGATACGTACTAAAAACCAATTAGCCACGTAATACAAAGTCAAGTCAAATTTTCTTGTACTACCCGAGCCTATATATGTATTTTTGCATTGTTTCAATTATGTAGTACCCATATATGGAGTTGTTATTAAATATAAAATTCTACAAATAATAACACTGAGACCATTGCATATTGAAACAGATATTTGAATAAACTGGTTCTAAAAAGTAAGTATTTCGTCTGAAAGTTAAAAAAAAAGAGACTGGTTGACAGGCATAAAGTAATTCCTTTATATATTTGAATCAATCAAATTGTAAATATGTCGAATCTGCAAAACACAAATGAATTAAGTAAAACATCTTAAGTTTTTCTACACATGTTAATGTCAAATACTGTCAATCAATCTATTTTATTTTTTGTATGAATGGTATAACATTGTCTATAGTTAGGCCATGTCTTTTACAAATTAATTACATCTTCATTGTGATAGTTTCATTTAATTTTTTTTCAAATTGCTTACCGATAGTTGAATTGCGTTCGTCAACTGTCAGATTTCGCCGTGAATACGGTTTCATCATCCAGGATTTTAGTGGAAACGCATCGTCTCCAATGACCCTGAAATAATCCCGCGTATGAAAGTTGTTTCATGAAATGACTTTATTGATACCATTAATCAGTCTTATATTAAGTTATTACTGATAGTAGAATATAATTCTGTTAAATAAAATACCAGTAGTTCGTGTTTAACGTTGTTAAGCGTGTTTATTATAAAAAGGTACTTTCACTTTCGTTTTGTGTGAAAATTCAAGGTTAGATGCCAGTAGATCCAATTCCCATAGGGTTCCATAATAAAACGGCGAACATTCAGTATTCAGTTTGTGCAATCTTGCTGTCACTTTAAAGATAAATCTTTCCTCTTCCAAAAATTGCAATAATAATATATGGCATGTTAATTCCAAGAAAATGTGTCTAACCTGAATGCAGACACCGGTAGAAAGTAGGATTTCGGCAGTCATATTTCGACAAAAGCCTCATGCCACAATAAACACATACCAAAAGCTATCCCTTCAAGTTAGCGTCCAAAAAAATGCACAAAAATGTTCTAAACACACAGATGATATTGGAAATAACCACAAAAGGCATGTCTGACATTGCTAAATGCTTTTCATAGCAGAAGAAAAAAGGAAGTATAGTAAAAGGCAATATTTCGAATGTAACACAGAGGGAAACACAATGATTTACTGGTATCTAACCTCACTGCGATGTTAAATCAACCATTGCGAGCTACACTGGAAAGTAGCGCATATCCATAATGCTTAGAGCGTGAGTACAAAGGACTGTTAGACCGGTGTAGACACAACGATATTACACAAAGACTGGTTTCACTGTCGTAAAAAAAAATATCATTAGAGGCCGGAGCCAAGTCAAAATACATAAAATAATAAATAATATAATATAATTGCAAAAACATTTAAAACAGTAAAGTATAGTAATGTATAAACATGAAAACATGAATAATACAAACAAGAAATGTCTTTAAAAAAGACAATCGGCGTTGAAATTAATATTGATATATCAGTTTTACCCTAAATATAATACAATTGGGCCAAGATGATCGGTTAGGTGACTTCTCGGACCCCAGATTTTGCGGTCCCCACCTATATAAGAAGACTTCTCGGATCCCCATATATTTCCGACACCATAAGACAACTTTTCGAACCCAAATATTAATTTAAGATGAATAATCATTATTAATTATTGTACTGTGGTTAACCCGATCATACCGCCCCATGCTTTTACCAGTGATACATTAAAAACCTAAATAATTTCCGTTAACATAATGGTTATTTGTTAGGCAAATTTAACTAATAAACAATGTAAGAAAATAATTGCGGGAATGAGTGAAAACTATTTTGAATCAGATGAGTGAAGTTATTCTTAAAGGCGTTCGCAACAAAAAGGAAATGATTGGGTTATTTTCTCCTTTTGCTTCATTTTTTGTTATTGTATATAGGTTAAAATATACTAATTTCATCTCTAATGTCCATTCAAAATAAATTGTTTAAATAGTAAAAGTTCATAAAGCATATTTAATAATCAAAAACACACTTATGCAATGAATTTCCAAACAAATCTGTTCAGAAATGATCCCTTAAATATGTCCATGCTATCCGTAATTGATACGTTGTTTATGTAAACCATGTTAAAACGAAACAGGAAAAAGGCAACACAGGTACCCTATTTGAAATCCAATATTTACTAAACAAGTTTGGTAAGGCATACTTTTTATTAATGTTTTGGGGTAAGTATACTTTGATGCATGTATGTGCGAAATTTTAAAGAAATATGTCGCTTGGAACAAAATATGCATTTGATAAAATATGAAGTTTTAGATAGCGTTATTAGTTCCCATTGGACACACTTAAATGTCCAGTCAAATTCATTATTTTAGCAGTAAATGTAGATACAGCGTTTTTATTATCAACATACACTTGTATTTTGCCAAAAAAGCATGTAAAGCATTATCAACATACACTTGTATTTTGCCAAAAAAGCATGTAACACATATCAGTTGAAGGAACCGTAAACCTTGTTTGAAAAAAATTATCCTGTATACTTTAAACATTGATAAAAATTCAAACTGCGAAGTAAAAGTAACATGAATAACATATCGACGTATTCCGAGACTTCTTTCACCACATTGTATTATAAAAAGATGTTATATACTTTTATAGATTCAGTAATATTCCTACCGAATATAATCTAAAAGCGTCATGTAGTCGTATGAAATATTTTGTTTGTGGTATCAAATATGGAGAAGTTGATTCAAATGTGCAATTCTAAATAATTCTTAATAAAACGCAACCGCAATTCAAATTCAAATAAACATACTGGTAAGTTTATAAACATTAATTCTCCATTTATTGAAATATTCGAGCTTATGATTCTTTGGACGCTAATTGATGCATGTAACACAGCTATACACCGGCCAGTCTGGTACCAAGCTTCTATCATAATATTTACAAAAGGGCAACCAATCCAGACTCTATACACCGGCTGCCAAACGCGCGCTATATTTAGAATGACCTGGAGTTTGTTGAACTGTCTAGAATAGAATTACTATTTATAAAGCGTGTCGTTAGACTAAACAAAATAGTAATTTCATTATGTGAATGAATATTACATTCTGTTCATGCCATTCAATGAGTAAAATTGTTCATAATTATGTTCAATTTTAGAGTGTACGTCGAAGATATGTTTATAACTTTATTTTAACCGCTTATGTAAACAATTTTAATCCCCAAAAGTATGCAACAGTTATTGGTAGACATCAAACTATTGTTGTAAGTTTGCATTCCCTAAAATTAGAAAATTTGCCCAATTTTATTGGCATTCAATTTTCCCGCTGCATCAAATTATCGCAAGAAATCTAGGTCAAAAGTGATCTTAGACAGCTACGCCGAAAAATAAAAATAGGGTTCACTGGCTTGAAACGCTCAATGGAAAGCACTGTATGGGGTTTAAACCGTATTTAAACCTTTACAGGACCTTACATTTGGCCCGGGATTTATTACTCTGAAATTTAATATGTACATCTGCAGTGTTCCGTCGTGGATGCGGCCTTGCGCCATTGGCGCAAAAAATACAGAATTTGTCTCCAACACATTTTCGTAAGCGGGTCCGCGGGCGCACACAATTTCCAAGTAAATAATTCGGCATATTTAGTAAAATTTATATCATTAATCGTGACGTCAATTTATAACCAATTTTGTTTTCCCTAGAACACTTATTCATTAACGCTCTATCGGCAGCGCTTGAGCAGTTCAGATACAGTAGTATCAATCAATAATTGTACATGCGGTCCACATGTTAAGCGTGAAAAATGCTTTTCAGCGACAAACTGCTAGACAACAGCCGCATTTCGTCAGACACATAAAAGCCTTTGGAAGTCGAATTAACCGACTTTGTTGCTATGGGTGCTGCTAACGACTTGCAGTTTTGAATGCCCGACTAATTGATGGCGCCACACTGTTACACTTTGTAGTTTTAACAGGATTAATGAAAACAAATTTGTTCGAAATGAAATTAATAATGCACGGTTATAAGGTTTTTAAGAATGCAGTTTAACATTGACAAACAGAACGTTATGAATTAATTAAGAACACAATATTATGTATTAATCCTTTTTTGAACAGAAAAGAGAAACAAACCTGAATTAAAACAGCTAGTACGTACTTTTCAAAACAAAAATCTCCTTTGGGAATATTCATGAGGTGTAAACCATTTTTTTGTCTGTGTCCCTACATTTTTTGTAATTTGTCCCCACTTTTTCAAGCCTAGAGGGCCCTTGTCCCCAATAGTCCAAATTCACGGCAGAACACTGCATCTTTAAACATTCATATTTTCGTGTGCATGTAAGACTGTACTGATATGAATATATTGAGCTACACGTTTTGGCTAAATTAGCAGATTTTTTCACTCCAAGCAAAAATCGCCAGAATTGTGTATGGATTACCTCTATATCTTTTGCCGGGTGATAACCCCATATGTCTGAACAAAAATAGGCTGGGCTTACAAGAGTATCAAACAATTTTATTTTTTGTTGTATCTGTAGATCTAGTGATACGAACACTTGGAATAATTTACATAATAAACAAGAGGCATGTTGAGCTATCATTTCATAGCGATCTATGAAAATTGCCATTTTTGAACAGATTTATACATACATATTTAAATGAACTAACTATTTCCACTAGAGTATCATATATACGTAATTTAATCTTGGTCGCTCTTCCTTTTTCAAATATCATAGCTTTTGTTTTATCGACATTAATTTTCAATCCCCATTTATTACAATAATTTTTTTATATCTTTTATCATAAGTTTGAGTGTTTCGGGCGATTTGGCGAACAATACCATATCGTCCTCATATAACAATAGAAACAGTTTTAGGTCAACAGATACAATTCCTGGAAGGTTTTCAATGCAATGTTGTTTATAATATCATTTATGCAAAACGTGGCTTTATATGGTTGAACTAGGGTCACCCTGTTTTACACCAATTGATGAGTAAAAAAAAGTCTGACAATAAATTATTATAACGTACACATGATTTACACAACTGTACATTGCTTTCAATGCTTCTACAAAGTGTGTGCTAAAATTTTCAATCAGAAGATCTCAGCTGATAAGGATCGCCACACTGTGTCCACACGGTGACAATAGCAGGGTGCCAATACACAGGAGTATAATACTCCATATTTAGGGGGGGGGGGGTCAAATAAAGAAGGCTTAAATGAGGTCTTTAATGTTCGTACATAAGTGGAGCGATTCATCACAATAAACATAAAATGCAAAAATCTCCTAGGGCAAAGAGTGTCTTCTAACAAAAGCGCAAAAATGTGCTGACAAGCGCTGTCACGGACGCTTCAGAATAAACGTGCGTGTTCTTGTCACGCGTAAAATTTCGCATAAGGCTAACACTCGTTGTTTAACATTGAGGACAAATACACAATACAATTCATTCGTTAGTTTAGAAGTATAGATCGATGACAAATAACATATAAACCACAGTAGTTCACGTGTGAGTAACTTAATATGGGACTCTATATATTTAGGTTAGAAACCAGTAGAAACAAATCCCCATAGGGTCCTTTTAACAATACAATAGCAAGATCTCCTGTCGTCGTTCGCCACTTTCCTTTAATTCAGATGTTGCGAGTTTGGTCTCTTTGGAAAAATGCTTGTCTGTTCTTAAAAAAAAAGAAAAAAAAAAAGATATGTTATGCAACTTCTAAAAAATGCACCGTAAGAAGCATACAATACATTACAATGTCATGTAATTAGTCACCCGTAAGAAGCATACAATGCATTTGCGATTTCGAATAAAGCACATGTTTGTAATTTGTCCCCACTTAAATCGGTGTCACGATGCATCAAATTACACAGAAACCACGTCATTGTCAAGAAAGCAGTGTCCGTTAGGTGCAATGTATATTTTAACATATGAAAAAAGCCATAGTTTCGAGAGGACCACCGGGGGATTCCCGATTATTTACTGGCACCTAAGCTTTATACAAATTAAATTTTCTACCAGTATAAAATTATTTATGTCGTTGGACTATTCCTTTTAGTTAATTTCATACTATTCGCTCGTTATTTATTTACACGGGTTTTTATTATTTAGACTGGTTTATATGACGGGACAGAGATCATCCAATCGCAAAACTTTCATTATTTTCAGTTAGCGTGGTTTTACGTTTACTATATCTGCGCTTTATTTTGGACATTTTGTGTATTTATCTTCTTCATCAAGATGTTTATTTGAACCTGCTACTTGTATTCCTCCTGCCTTAGGTCTCGCTTACTGGGTGGCGGTGTGGTTCCCACTGTGGCTGTTTTTGCCACCCAGTTATGTAATGTGGGTTAACATGCTTGTCATGTTACTCTTGCTAACATGTAACATTACATGTTTTATGGCATTTAAATAATGCCCGTTTTCAATTCATATATGTGTTGTTTTCCCCACATTCCATACAAGTGCGCTTTACATTCGACAGGACAATGCATAAATTAAATGTTATACCAATATAAAATTATTTATGTCATTGGACTGCTCCTTTTCGTTATTTACATACTTTTCGCTGTTTATTTATTTAGACTGGTTTTTATTATTTAGACTGGTTTATACTGTCACGTGACAGAGATCACCCAATCGCAAAGCTTTAATTATTTTCAGTTAGCGTGGTTTTACGTTTGATATATCTGCGCTTTACCTCCTCCTCCGCTCCTCCTCACACAGTTATTGTTTTCTTACTTTACGCCACCCAGTTATGTAATGTGGGTTAACATATATGATTGTCATGTTACTGTTGCAACATGTTTTTATGGAATTTAATAAAATGCCCGGCATGACAATATATAAAAACTTGTAATGTTCGGTGATTAACCCGGAAATATTTAAACGCGGGTCAGAGTACACATTACGACTGGAGGCTAAACGGGCTGAACGCAGTTTGCTTAGACTCCGATTTCTTTGTAAATGTCCAGTTTTGTATTTTGTGGTTAGTGTGGGCATGAAAAGTTTTTAAATTAAATGCATTGATACTTCTATTAGGGATGGGACCTAATACTGAAATCAATATTCGAATATTCGTTTAAGTATTCGAATATATTCGAATATTCGTGTTGTAAAGACTACTATATACGGCACTCTGTCCGAATATTTGTCTATCCGAAATATGTATACTACGTGTACGTAGTTGTTTTACCTTGTTTCAGTGGTAAATGAGCGATATAACTTAGTGTTAGGCAAATATAAAGAAATGTAAGATATTGTTAAATGTATTGTTAATTAATTTGTTAATCGTTCCGTACTCAAATTTCTCATTACATAGATTACACGTTGCCTGGATTTTGTCTAACGACAGCGTAAAGTACTTCCAAGCACATGATGGTGGCATTGTTTATTAGTCAGACTCTTGTATAATATACGATGTTGATATAATGGATAATAATTTAAAAGTGACGTATATTAAGATTGACCAGATCATGCTAATTTTGTTAAAGAAATTGATTGGCTGATAATGGATTATTTTGATTGGTTTACTTAGAGAGTAATTGTAATTTACTGTAAACAAGTTAACCGTATAGATGTCACTTAAGGACAATAAACAACAACGTACGCCTTGTGCAAACTGTGAAACCGTTATCACAACATGGCCCAGCTTTGTTATTGTGGATACAATGCTTCATATTCGCGCCACCTACTAACCGTTAATTCTCGTCCCTTGTAAAGACATGCCCCCCCCCCCCCCCTGCCAAGTATCAATTGTCGTTAAAAGGACATGTTTGGCATGTGTTGTAAAAACGTAACACTGCCCCCGCCCACCTGCTAGGCAGGAAACACGACTGGAATTCATTTTAACTTTGCTGCAATCAAACTGGAAAAAAAACATGTTTTTTTAATAGAAATTTTGTTCTTTAAATAAATTGTAAAATGGAATATTCGTATTCGTTTTTTATATTCGAATATTATCCGATATTCGAATATTCGGTCCCATCCCTACTTTTTATGATGTAACAATATGTTTCGCGTCCAATTAAGCCAGATTTTAGTGGTGTTATCTCCATGATAGCAACTAACATTTTAATTATTTTAATATATTTATGATCTTCTACAGACATACAATATCCATAACCTATGTTTTATTTTATATATTAAATATAATGAACAATAACAAATAATATAAATAATGCAGAACTATGCACAGATTCGATTCATCCAGTTTGGCCGGCATTATAGCGACCCATATAGCCTGCAGTTAAGTGCTTCCCTAATTTTGCAACCTTTTATTTTTAAAAAATGACTGACCTAATTGGTTGTTTGATTGTTAAGGTGCATGATGCGGTTAAGTTTGGAACTTGAAACATACCTATCGTAAACAATTGTTGGATAAACATATATCAATATTATATAAATAAATAAAATGTACATGTATGCATCTATCGGAAAAGATCAAGTTCTACTTTCGATTTCAACTACGTTCGGTAATCATAATGTCGTACGTGTTGCTTATAAACAGGTGTGTTAAATATGAAGCTGTAAATAGTGAGATATACACGAATCAGTTCCGAATATGGATAAGTAAAACGATATGAATTTAGTACAACACAGTAAGAAACACAAACCTAGCAGAATTCGATATTACGTGTTAACACATTTTACTACATTACAGTAGTATCATGGCTACCGGTGGTGTTGATGATGCGTCTTACGAAGTATCTAGTGATATGGTGGGTGGACGTGTTATTATGAGATTATGCGACCCTTGCGTAAGGGATAACAAAGTCCACGATGCCACGTTGTTCTGTACAGTCTGCAAAGAATACCTTTGTAGTACATGCAGGAGTTTACACCTTAAATACACGTTCGGTAATCATGACATTATTAGCATTCAAGAAGCCGATTCAAGGCCGCCTGAAGTGGACATGAAATGCATGGACAGATGCAAGGAGCATTTCGATATGATAAAATTCGTCTGTGAGGATCATTCTGTGTTATGTTGCAGCGAGTGCCTGTTTATCCACAGAAATTGCCAGCATGTTTACAAAGTGAAAGATCATTGTAAACTTCACATAGAAGAATACCGAACGGTAAACGAGTCGCTAGAAGAAGCGAATGCAATTGTACACGCTGTTATAGAAGGCTGTAAAAAGGCGATTGCGGAAATAAATACGAACGAATCTGAAGTTGTTAAAAAGATAAACTCACGAATTGACAATACAATAGTCTTGTTAAATGACACACGATCGAAAGTACTGAAAAAGGCACATGCTAAATTCGGCGCAGAGACCAAAATGCTTCATGCGAGACAGTCGACTTG
This sequence comes from Congeria kusceri, assembly GCA_027627225.1. NCBI lineage: Eukaryota > Metazoa > Mollusca > Bivalvia > Myida > Dreissenidae > Congeria > Congeria kusceri. The sequence continues at coordinate 69,252,704 of CM051029.1, read as the reverse complement.
TGAGAGTGTTGCAGAGACGATAGCTGAAATTCTTCCATTTTATTCATCAATTTTAAATTTTGGAACGCCTGAGCAAACATTCATTCTCACTAGAATCTTTAAAGAGAAACTAGGACACGTACAACTTGAAGTTGCTAAACAAAACACACCACCGTGTGCAGTAAAGATGAATGTGAGCTTTGCACATGAATTATTATCGCTGCTGAAGAAAGAGAGCAATATTTTCTCCCTGAATGTGGAGAATAGATCAACACACAAAGGTACGAAACTCGTTAAGCTAGATGATTAGGTCTTACAATAACAAAACGTATTAAATCTCTAGTGCGACATATTAAAGGCCTTTTTTTATAATAACAAGACATGTCTGTGGAAAAATGCAGTATATGTAGTTGAATGCATTATTAATTTGTTTAGGTTACATAGTAACATTATTCTCAATAACTTCCTTATAATGTGTATGTGTTTTAGTAGTCGTATGATATGTAAATCCAGCTAAATGCGTTTATCAGGGCACACTATCCGGGAAGAAGCTATAAGCCATTTGGAACCGTACCCATGTCGACAGGACCCAACAGGTAACTGTTATTTATGTCAATTCAACCACTACACATAGATTTAACTGGTTCCGAGCATAACTCGTATTAACATAACACGTACCCTGCCGGTGTAACATTAAATTTTGACCCCGTTGAAAATTGACCCCATGGGTACTTTTTCAACGGATGACAGATCAATTTTCAACGTTGAAAACTGACCCTGCCCGTTAAATAATGACCCATCCACGTGTGGAAATTCGACTATCGTTGAAAACTGAACAACTATAGCCAGGTGATATTTCCACTGAACCCAATCATCGTATGCAATTTGCCTATTACCATACAGACCACAAAATAACAATTCTGTATTTTTCAAGACGGTAAGCAATAACTAACGTTTAGTTATACATTCGAGCGCGCTACTAGCTAGTAACGCTAAATATTTGCCAATTCAAGGGCCATAACTCTGCAGATACAGGTCAGATATAAAAAGTTAAACCCGGGTACACATTTTAAGATGCTTATTAACGTCTATATGTAAAATCAGTGACTATAATTTATGTGTAATGTATAAACAATATGTCTGAAAACTTATGAACTACAGTATGTCGTAAGGCAGTGTAGATGCTGGTGATTAGCTTTCATTTGAATGCTAGAATCAATATATGACTTCGCACTGGTGTTGTTATTAAGTCATTTGTATAGACTAAACCGAAACAAAACTTTAAAATACTACTATAGCATGGTGTCAGCTACTACTACTACCACTACAACTACTACTATTACTACTACTACTACTACTACTACTACTACTACTACTACTACTACTACTACTCTACTACTACTACTACTACTACTACTACTACTACTACTACTACTACTACTACTACTACTACTACTACTACTACTACTACTACTTATACTACTTGTGTCACAGACGTGACCCATGCTTGTATGTCAAAATGTCAAAGTCACTGCAATTGCAAACCTAGTTCTCCCACAAGAGCACAGTAAACTAGTTTGGCTGAAGTCATGGTAAAAACAGTCAAAGGTATCATTGTCAAGGCAAAATAAGCCAAGAGTGATTGCATTTTTTGAGTTTAGAAATACTCCATTGCTAGACGTCGGATTTTCACAATCACAATTGTTGCCAGGTAGACATAATCAACAGAATCATTCCAGTTAAAACTGAGAATGTATATCTAGGACAATCAATACATATGAAAAGCAAAGTTGGTAAAACATGGTTGCGTGCAAATATTATTTCCATACCAAAGACCGATCATGTAACAGTCAAACACTGGATTGAGCTATATACCACATAAACCGCCAGTTAAAGAAAACAAACAACCGAATTTAAAAGACATTCAGGAATTTGCCCCTTATGTCACCTCAGAATAAACGAGTTCACCAGAGCCTAGCAAAATACCAGAACAACAACAATTTAATTAACCAAAGAAAAACAATGCTGCAAACCCTATCCATGGGAATACAGAATTGGTGAAGTTCAGGTGTAAACAATATCTTGAAGGCTTGTCGAGCCGAATAAATTGTTTACAGGAGATGGATAAGGAAATGGGTACAGTAATTAGCTGTAAACAACTTTCGACATGTTGTGCAGAATTAGTTTCTTTTGAAACATGATCTACATGAAGCGTGACAGTGCTGATAACTTTATCATTGTTTTAGTGTGGATTTTTCGTAACGGAATTGAATGCGTTTATTTGGTAAACGTGTGTGATTATTATTCCATGATTGATTTTAGGAATGGCAATACTTTATTTTAATTATAATATATCTAGACATGCGTTATTTTTAATGGACTTATTATTCCTATTTTCATATGTCATAATTATTTATATAATTGGTATTTTATGATAGAATGTGTCTCAAGAGTTGTTTGAGTCTTGAAATGTTCTTTCTTATAAAAATAATGAGATATAGGAATATTCCGTCATTCAGATTCTAATTTAATGAAACAAATTATACGAGTATATAATTTATTTCCCCAAATGCTAATACATATAAAAGACTCCATTAAATCATTTTGGTTCGTTAAAAAACATGGGCACCAGTGACGGGGTCGTTTTCCTTATATGGCTATATTGAGCACTTTGAAAATCTTCTTGTCTGAAACAGCATGCTGGATTTCGAAAACATTTATTTTCATAGAAATGTTCCTTGGGTGACCCTTTACCTAAATCCTGTGGGAAATTATTTCGATTCGTTAAAAAACATGGAGACCAGGGGTCGAGGCAGTTTTCCTAATAAACTATTTGAAAACTTTGAAAATCTTATTGTCTGGAACCATTTGATGGATTCAAAATAGTTTCACAAAAATGTTCCTACTATGCTCCTTAAAACTGTTCTGATTCGCTAACAACCTTGCTGTCAGTGGAACTTTGTTAACTTCCATTGTCAACGTTTTAGTTCAAACATCTCTAAACAACATATATCGGTACCTGTCCAGGTCCTTATTTCTAACAAATATATAGAAATAATAAATGAATAAATAAATAATGCATACGCATTTTTACTGCTTTGTTGATTGACACAAACTAATTAAATTTGAATACATACTGATAAATGAATTCCTTTATTTGCAATAATAAGATGTTCAAAAAAGTTAATGCATAGTTGAAGCAGTAATTTATATTTATAAATATGATTATGAAGGAACATGTCACATGCATTTTATTTTTCTTAACCAATGTTAGATGCATGAATATTATCGTTGCATAATTCTAGCGTTTACTATTGAAAAAGCACTTAAATTAATGATATATTAAACAAACTAAAGTTTGTTTTCAGTATCTAGCCATAGCCCTTTCTTGCTAGAGTTTGGCTCTTTGAAGCCCGATCCGTCTCATTTTTAGTGTGATTTTTAAGAGTGAGATTATTTTAAGTGAGCGTGATTTAACAGAAAGCGTGAGAGACTTGACAGATATTGAACACGCTATTACACTTAAGCAAAACATTATGATTTATTAAACTCGGGTGAGGGACCCATTTTGACCTTCTTGTTTCCAGTTTTTGCAGTTTGTCAGTATCTGTGTTCTCTTCAGATTAAGCAAAGTATTAAAATGAGCATGGTGGCGGCTATTTGTTTATAGTGTATCTTGTTTATTACATGTTACACAAAATGTATTAAAAATATGAAAATCTACGTGTTAGAATTTACTCCATTATCTACGTCTTTAAAAGAACGTCGCTTCATATGCGACGTCGTCGTCTTTGATCTTTCCTTGCGGCATCTTTTATGTAGTTCAAACTCATTGCCCTGGGAAATTATTTTTAAAGAAGCTATCCAGCAAGCCTGCGATAGTTTCTGGTTCTTTCCAATATGACTGTTGTTACCTATTCGGAATTGAAAATTTTCAAATTCTATTCTTATCAAAACTCCTAACGCATCACTTATTCAAAGCTCCATTAAATACATAGGAAAACGCATGGAAAAAATAAGAGTGGTCACCGTTCCTTTGGACACGGTGGCCACTTTTGTTCTTTCCATGCGTCCAAGATGTACTGCGGTACAGGATGCAAGAGTGGGACATAACCGTTATTGACATGAGTGGTTTTTATTATGTCCTTTTGCGCGTTATTTAGCCAAACTTCATTGTGTACACTTTTGGGCGCAATTTAAATATTGGAACATGTTTGCATATCACTATATCATGTTTCGATTACCTGTAACTGTATGTAACTATCACTGGTACTTATTAAAAGAAGCTTTGAATGTGTGATGCGTTAGGAGTTTTGAGTAGTATATTCTAGAACAAATGTGGTCCAGTAAAGGTTATTTAGGTACTTGCTTGAATTTATTCATAATCTATCGCACTAAGATTTTCTGATGCAAGTTAGATATTCTGATGCAAGTTTATGCGTCCTAAGTATCCATAATATTTTTATCACATGCTATACCTTGTCTCCCGTGTAATACAACCATTACGAATATTTCTATCTTACAGATGTGTAACATCTATAACATTTTGAGCGTTTTCATTGGCTACATATTCTTTGACTGACCAATCGCATGATGTTATTTTGGTGAAATGACGTCGTCAACATGAAATGACGTCATGCCAATACACAACGTTTAGGATTTATCAACATGAAATTAGACGGTTTTTTTCGTTTAAAAGCATGTGATAAAAAAGATCTGACACTCGTTGTCATTTCATACCATATTTTATTAAACTCGTCCAGGAAGTTCGTTAACAGGCTCGCTTACTAACAAAATTCCTGAACTCTTTTAATAAAATATGGTATGAAATGACAACTCGTGCCAGATCCTATATATATTTTATACAATATAAAAGAGCTGCAGACATCTGCAAGAACAGAATGGGAACTTCAACGAGGCTATCAAGGTTTTATGTGACAACGAAACCTTTGATATGGCCATAAACACTTAGATACAACATAAAAGTTAAAGTTAGTGTGCTGTACTTTGTTTAAAAAACACTTTATGAATCTAGAAATTGCTCTTTGTGAAATGTAATGCGTGTCATAATGTTTAACGTTTAATCCACCATACAGGACCTGGAGCAGAGAGGATTGCCAATCCCGATTGCATTGATTGAAAATCGTCCTGACGCTCACTTTACAGAGGAAAAGCTGAGTCATCGGTATATAAGATTTGTTTTATGCTCGTTATTGTTATTACTTTTGATGAAAAGTTAAAATAATCATCAAGTTCAATACTGGAATACTTCACACACTTTTATGGGATTTCGATATGTTGTTATAAACTTGTGGATGTTGTTATGAATCTTTGTGTAAAATGTTAAAATATGCGAATAACACAATGGCATATTTGGCTATAAAGTATCATTCAGTAATGCATGTGGTAATTATGCCCCCCCCCGCCCCCTTCGAAGAAGTGGGGATGTATTGCTTTGCACCTGTCGGATGGTCGTTCGGTCTGTCCATAGACCATTTCGTTTCCCCACGATATCTAGAGAACGTTTAGACCTACGATCATTTAAGTTGGTATGCTGGTTACTCGGGAGAAAAGGAAGACACCTATTGATTTTGAGGTCAACAGGTCAAAGGTCAAGGTCATGGGGGTTGTAACATGAAATTCTTTCCAGCACGATACCTAGAGAACACTTTGACCTACGATCATTTAAGTTGGTATGCTGGTTACTTGGGAGGAAAGGAAGACGCCTATCAATTTTGAGGTCAACAGGTCAAAGGTCAAGGTGACAGAGGCTTGTAACATGAAACTGTTTACTCTGTAGACCATTTCGTTTACGCATGTAGAATACGCTTTGACCTACTATCATCCAAGTTGGTATGCTGGTTGCTCGGGAGGAAAGGAAGACGCCTATAAATTTTGAGGTCAACAGGTCAAAGGTCAAGGTCACAGGGGCTTGTAACATGAAAACTGTTTTCTCCGTATACCATTTTGTTTCCGCATGATATCTAGAGATGTTTTGGCCTATTTTATGTTTAAATCAAACAGAAAACAGGTATCCTCATATAATAGACTGTAAAAATAAATCCATAATTATACTCTATCTTTCTTTCAGCTTTATATTTACTTTCTAAAGAATCAACTTTAATTTCCTCCCCATTGTGTTAATGTGCACATACAATATTAAAAAAATCTCTTAACAATTGCACATATTGACAACTTGGCTGCAAGTTGGGAGGCATACATGTTTTACAACATCTCTTGTTTTATGTTATAGTATTATATAATTGGTATTTTAATTATTGTCAGCAGAGCAACAGATAAGGCGCGTATTTGCGTAAAGACGCAATTCTGAAACCCCTTTTACGCCATTAATTTTAGCTTTGATGATTAACAATACTTAATTAAAATACCCTATACGCAATAAATGGCAAAGTCAGTGCGTAAAGAGATTAACATGCGTACGAAATGACCAAAAGATGTGTACCAAACAGCTGAAAAAAACTCACACCAATTGCTTTTTGTGGTTGTTTGACTAAATTTGAAGACCATCTTCGCCTAATACTCAGTTATTTTTATTCTAATGGGGTTACATAATTTCAAGTTCTCAAATACATTTTTCACTACTTAATTATTAAAAATATCATGAGGTAATACCCAATTATGACAGAATCCTTATCTGTATCTCTGTTTTCATAAGATTATCAATTTCAGTGAGTTAGTAAAGATTCATGATAGTTTACCGCATCGTCACATTTGCTACATTTCTTTGGAAATGGTATACTAGTATATAATTCTCTGTGTAAGTCTCCTCTGCCTAAGTTATTTTGATTAACCCGTTATTGTAGATTAATTGATAACGATTCATCACTATTAATAGCATATGTGAAGTTCCAGCTGCATCATTGGTCCTTTATTTGAGCAACCGACTAATGGCCAATACCACACAACAGAACAGAAAGTTTATTTTGTAAATAAAGACCACCGGCCCAAAATACAACATGCAATCAAACGTACATAATGAAAGGTTGTGTCTCACAGTCGTGCACAATAAACATGTAAATCGATGTCTATGTTTTCATTAACTGAAAAATATATGTCATTATTTTCTGTAGTACAACTTCATTTGTGGATTGCATAAGATTTATAAAAGAAGCAACATCACTTTGGCCGTTAAACCACGAATAAAAATATAAATTGCGTTTTTGCATATATTTTAAACACTCAAAAAATACATGAAATTCTGTTTATACTATTCTTATTTGCAATTGTTCTAGACAAAAAGTACAATAACGTTCTTCTCTTAAAATACATGCATGTCTTCCGGTTTCTATGGCAAATTTATGGTCAGAACGTCTAAATTTAGCAAAGCTTTTACCATAACAAAAAGGAATGTTAACAGATAAATATTTTTCTGGGTTTAGCAATGACTTAAATTGCTATATGTATCACAACGAGTTGAATTTAAACTGTCATGCCAATTTTGAAATTTAATATCACGTATTCGTTGTTTAAAAGTTTCTAGAAAAACATTAACATTACCAATATCTTGGGATATCCAAACGTTACCAAAACCATGTTTGAAAAGCAAATGTTTAACACCAGTAGTCCAGTTAACTCTACCTAAAGCATCATGTTGTTTAAGCATTAAATAACAGTTCCGTGGGTACCTATGATTTGGCATGTGCAATATTTTACACCAATATTGTATACAAATTGAGAAATAGTCAACACAAAGCGGAAATCGCCCACACTCTCCCAGCGCCATACAATCATTGACAGAAATATTAACACCTAGAAATTTTTACAACATTGTATTTGAACGCGTTCGATTATTTCGGAAAATTCTAAACCCCAGCAAAAAAACAACACGAATCAAACAACACGAAACAAGCACAAAACAACAAACACATCTATTATTAAAACTGGGTTCACCGCCAAGGAACGGTCAATGCAAAACACTGGGGATTTAAAGCGGTTTAAAAGCATGCCGAACATCATACTTGGCCCAGAATTTTTCACAATACACGTACATGTAAATAAAAGTTAACATCATAGAGTTACTATTCAAATTAAAAAGGAACGTTGATTGTCATCGTTTACAATCGGGATTTTTCGCGCATGCGCACTGACTGGTTGGCAAAAGAGCTGGTTGCTGATACAGAAAACATGCATACATACATGTGTTTACTCGATAAAACGATCAGAGTTTCTGAAATATATATTAAAACAATACAAATAAAATAAAATAAACACCTATCACATACCGACTTTGATATATAAGAAACTAAAATAATATATCAAATGGGCTGGTAATTTAGCTTAAACAAAAAGCTTCGATGTTTTGAACGAAGCTATAAATCATCCGTTACATTTCTTTAAGACACGGATAAAATAACTTTTATTGTTAAAAATGATAATGTTTGCTACGAATACAGATAATTTGTACCAGAACAGTATTGATATGAATGTGTGTGTGCTAGTGCGTGTTATTTTTGATGAAAGAAAGTGGCAGGAGGTAACGTACAACGAATTTATTGATGAGCCATGTAATATCAACTTTAAAACAAACCTGTAGCGTAATACTTGTTAGAAGACAATATTTAAATATGATTTATAATTTTCCTGGCACATTGAAATACACGATTTGATGATTTCGTTACTTATAACTGGAAAAAAAGAAACAACAAAGGCTTCTGTAGTTAATTAGTGCTCAAATATTGGGATTGTAAATTAAACTTCCTAAATATCTTACATTTAAAATAATTGCCATTATTTAGCGCAACAAGGTTGTATTATTATTCTTAAACATCACTATGATTATATATTATAATTATATATTGATGCCCATAATTGTGTACATTGTTGAAACGGGCGATAAAAGATTGTATTATTTTATACGTTTTAAACATAAAATGTTTTATAGCAAATTTGCACATTGTTTAAATTTTTATCGGGTTTTCAATAGCAATAAAACATGTTATGAATAAACCGGATTAAAAATCGTTCGTCTCGGAACATCTGTTTAGCAATTTACAAAATTTAATGAGCATCGTTTTTACAATACATATTAAAGAGCAAGAAGTCAGCATTTTTGGACGTTCATATATTCCATGAAAAGGACAGCTAAATACCATGGAAGTATTATAAATATTGTTAATTGGTTTTAGGGCACTTAGAATTAAACTTGACACCATTTTGTTAGTTAGTAGCTGTCTGGGCAGTATCTGATCATAATGAGATAATGGGTTTGTGCTCAAACAAAGGGGCAATTGAACGCCGAATTAAATTCTTAATCGATGGGTATAGGCTGTGAAATATGCACAAGCTGGTGAAAACATACAAATTAAGATTAAGTTAGATACCATTTTATTTTTGTGAAAATTGATCAAAAATACATAAGCAGGTAAGTTTTTTCTGACCTGTGTAAGTTCTGGTAAGGTTTCAATATTCAATTAATGTATTACATAAAGCCTATTTGGCATTATCCATTATAATTGCTGAACAACATTATTTGCTTTAGTGCCTTGTATTCTGGAACAAGTTAAGTTAAATGCATTGGGAACAATGAATATTGTACTTTTAAATGCATCATAACTAAACAATAATTATAAAAACAAACGTTTCATACTGAGATTTATCTTATTATAACAGTATTATGTGCCAACATGTTTTAAAATATTGAATTATTCTGAAAATTATTCAAATTAATCTTTTTCCAACACTATATATATATGCCAATGTTATGCCCACCGTCTTTTTGCCAACCAGTGGGCGGAGTCTAAACATAGCAGGTGCGCGTGACGTCGTTCGTCAATGTTCTATAATAAAATATAATACATCTTTCAATTCAATTAAAATTTAATTACTCGATGGTTAAACGTTAATCAGAGCAACAGCTTCCAACTTTCTGAGGCACGATGAAATTAAGTAAAAACAAAGATCTATCAATAAACAAAGACTTGTGCTATCGCGAGTTACTGTCGATTCTCGCGGCCCCAGAGATTTTAATCACGTGAAAAACCACGTGAAAGGATCTATAAATATGGCAGAGTATATCGGCATTTTTTCTGATAAGTTGTTCGAAATACTTGTAACATGAATATTTTAAAATAAAATGAAATAAACTTTATAATTATGTACTACATATTTTTGTTTATTGCTTAAACATGCTTTTAATAGATTATTGGATTGATGATGGAAAAAATTCTTTTGATACTCAAAATCGTCCTCCGTGTAATCAAATTAAACATACATTTGTGATGGGAAAATACGTCTTGTTATTCATTATATATGTGTTTTGAAGGTGACGAGTGTCATTTTATCTTTATTATCTTATCTACATGTATGCAGCCATGTGGTGTCCAAGGCATGCCAATTAACGCTTTAATCCATAGCGGGACATCGTCTCCCATAGAGAGAACGCCCTCGAGTTCTCAATCACGCACGGTTATTCAAGACCATTGTCTAGCATATAAAATTGAGACAATTAAAGTTTATATGAAAATATTTTGAGAGAGAAAAACAAGCAAAAAACCAAAATTAAACATTTAACAACTATGGAAAATATAGATCGAAAGAGTAGTAACAGTATATGTATTTATGTTGTTTTACAAATAGCTGTTTGAACAGAAAAAGTGCTATGTTTGTTTCTTGGTGTGCACATTTAGACAACCTTCAAAATGCGACTTTATCCGGGAGAATCCGTCCAGAAATAAGTAAGTTTTAAGCAAAGACAGGTTAGATACTTTTCAATAAAAATCTTGCTGTGTCAGCCTGAAATCTTCATGAACTATTTAAGATAAAATCACAGTGATTGTTTCTTTGTGTTCAGTTTTAAATTTCCTTCCAAATGATACTTAATTCAGCAAAATCCGTCTAGAAGTAACAAAGTTTTAGGCAAAGGCAGGTCAGATACTTTTCAATAAAAAATCTTTCTGCCTAAGTCTGAAATCTTACATAGCCTCGCTTTAAATATGAATAATTCTGAAACTATTAAAGGTAAAACAACAATATTTGTTTCTTGGTGTACAATTTCAAATTACCTTCAAAATAAGACTTAATTCAGAAGAATCCGTCTAGAAATAACATAGTATTAGGCAAAAGCTGTGTATATACTTTTCAACAAAAATTCTTGCTGCCTCGGTCTGAAATCTTTCAAAGCACTGATCTGAATATTTCATGAACTATTTAAGCTAAAATCACAATGTTTATTTCATGTTATTCAGTTTTAAATTTCCTTAAAAATTAGACTTTATTTAGCAAAATCCGTCCAGAAATTACAAAGTTTTAGGCAAAGGCAGGTTACCGTAAATGTCCTTTTTGATGCGCAGGGCGCGTGTCATTTTAGGACCCCTGTTCGTTGAAATGGAGCCATTTTTTGGTTAATTCTGCCAATATCCGGAAATTAAGTTTTCATGTATGCGCACTTTCCAATGACGAAATACACATTGGTACAGTCTAAATACGGCCGATGGGCTTTGTCCGCATGAGAAAATTCACGATGGTACTGTCTAAATTAATATCGTTGATCGATACGACGAGCTTACTCTAACTGTACATGTATAATAATGGCACTGTTCACAACATTCTGGTTGTCTGCTTTATACAGCGCCTGTTGTTGAAACCTCCACTTGAGAAGCGTGAAACTTGCTTTGTGTGCGCAAACTGTTAATACATGTTCTTATGATAAATATTCATAATTTTTTTGGTCCCATTCACTTGCATTAAATATGGTTGCGTGTAACCTGTATAGTGGGGCTTAAGTTTATTTATATACAGGCAATTCCGGATACATAAATATGGCGGTCTATTTAATCATTTCTATCGAAATTAACTTTTGTTTTTCGTTAATGTTCGAAAAAATAGATCGATAAAAAATTATCTATTAGGGCATGGGCGACAACAAGGACATTTACGGTACTTTTCAATAATAATCTTGCTGTCTGAGCCTGAAATCTTGCAAAGTCTCGCTCTAAATATTTCCGGAACTATTTAAAATAAAATCACAGTGTTTCTGCCTTGCTGTTCAGTTTTAAAGTTCCTTTAAAATGAGACTAAATTCACCAAAATCCATACAGAAATAATTACGTTTTAGGCAAAGGTAGGTGAGATACTTTTCAATAAAATATCTTGCTGCCCAAGTCTGAAATCTTACATAGCCTCGCTTTAAATATGAATAACTCCGGAACTATTTATGGTCAAATAACCGTTTTGTTTCTTGGTGTACAATTTCAAATTGCCTTCGAAACAAGACTTTGTTCAGAAAAATTCCGTCCAGAAATGATGAAGTATTAGGCAAAGGCTGAGTATATACGTATCAATATAACAAATCTTGCTGCCTCAGTCTGAAATCTTACAAAGCCTCGCTTATGAATATCTTCGTAACTATTAAAGATAAAATGAACTCTTTTTTTTCTCTTGGTTTACAGTTTCGAACAAACTTGTTCAACTCTATAATGTGCGCATTCAGAAAAATCACGTTTATTGCAATATGTGCAATGTATATTATCAACAAAGTGAATTGGCAAGCGTACACGCTTAAGTCACATGATAACGCCGGGGCCGCGAGATAAAACGAGAGTTTCCACAGCCTTGTATACATGTTTCTAACCTCTGTTTGTTAATAGATCTCTGGTAAAAACAATAATCAGCTACATCTCTTTGTATAAACAAGACTTCAAGACCTAGCATCATATTGTTGATACATCATGCATTCGAGGAAGCAGCCGTAATACTGGGTGTAAAAAACCAGATTACACAGCTTGGTTATTAATTATATTTGTGAAATTATAATAATTAAATATAGCGTAATATATACATCGCTACATTTCTTTGAATTTTGCAACGTTGTGAAACTATAACATTCTACTTATGCATCTGCGTTTGTTATATTGATTAAGAAAACAGTATTTGCAGTGTATATTAACCTTCTGTTGGTATTGTATATATGTGGTTTTTGTCTATTTTACTCCACAATTATATAATACTTTAGTTAGAAATATTTTCTCAGGGATAGCCTTTGACTATAAATTATGAGCTATTAATATAGGGGACCTCTCCGGCGGCGACCGTGTGCCGTCAACAATTTGGACCGTTATCGCGATAAAGACTACATTTTGTATTCAATCTTGACCTAAACTTGCACAGTTTGTGTATGACCATAAAATCTCGGATGGGATTGTTATTGGGTCAGATCACACCAGTAACACCAGAGCTATTGCCCCTTTTCAGGCCAAAAAAAATGCAAAAATGCCCTTTTCCAACGTATAGACTTTATTTTCCATCCAATCTTAACAAGACTTTCAAAGTTTGTGTATGACCATCAGATCTCAGCCGACGCTAAAAATGAGCCAGATCGTGTTTCAAACACCAGAGTAATTGCCCTTTGTGTATTAAAAAATATACCAAAATGGACATTATTCAGAATAGAGACTTCATTTTTCACCCAATCTTCACCAATCTTGCACAGTTTGTCTATAACCACGAGATTACACTTGAAGTCGAATATAAGCAAGATCGGACTAGAAACACCAGAGTTATTGCCCTTTGTTTTTAAAAAAAGTATGCACCAATGGACAATATTGAGACTTCATTTTTCGTCCAATCTTGCACAGTTTGTCTGTGACCCTAAGAATAAAGGTGAAGGCGAATAAAAGCAAGATCGGACCAGAAACACAGAGTTATTGCCATTTGTGTGTGAAAACAAATATGCAAAAATGGACATTATTCAGGATAGAGACTTCATTTTTCATCCAATCTTCACCAATTGTTTACAGTTTGTCTATGAACTTAAGACTACAGGTGAAGTCAAATAAAAGCATGATCGGGCCAGAAACAGAGTTATTGCCCCATGTGTTTGGAAACAAACATCAACAAGTTAATATTGATTGGCTTGCACACACGATTTTTGATTCAATGTTGACCAAACTTACACAGTTTGCGCATGACTATAAAAATCGATTGATACAATTTGATTTCAAACAGTTGCAAGACTTGCATGCAGTTATTTGTACATGCAAAATTTATGTAATTTTATCATCATTGGACAGAAGATTATCAAAGAATAAACAAAACTTTACCTTATAGCACAGCCATCGCAATTATCACATTGCAACTAGTTCTCCAAAATTGTTTGCAAAAAGACATCAAAATCTACTGTTTCTGCATTTTCCAGAATTGTAAATGACTTAATGAAAAAGGGTCAGGTAAGAATATCGAGAAAACTGATTTGAGAACCATTAGCAAAAAAAGCACATCCACTACCCAACTCGTACTTAAGTTAACCCATTGCACTAACCGATGTTTTAAATCAAAATTGATCCTATCCCACTCTGCGTTTTGTTCAGATACCTTAATTTTCAAACCTGTCACAACAGTATGGTCTTTATGTGTACCAGTTCTCAGCTGAGCGCTTTGGGCCATCATGGCCCTCTTGTTATATTATATATTATTATTACTTTATATACATCAATCAAAATACACAGGGCGGCCAATTTGTACCACAAGTACAAGAATGAGGAAAAGATGATGGATGCGGTGGAGAAATTTAAAGATATCGACGACCGTGGCGAATTTCTTCGAGCCAGACACCACATAAACCAGGCTGCACAAATATTGGCAGACTCTGGTAAGATAATATGTTCATAATAAACAGATAAATTTACATATTCAAAAAGGTAAATACTGTACAAACTAAGTTTGTATTTGGATTAAGTAAATGTTATAATAGCAAAGGCAGACGAGTGTTAGTCACGAAATGTGTTCGGGTTTTTCGGTTGTACGTAGCAATATCTTAAGCTGAAATTGGTTAAAGACTCCCACTCGGCTGTTGAATAAATGTATTTGATTTATTTACAGGCAAGATTGAAGAAGCAGCTGAAATGTTGTTCAAATATGGAAAAGTAGATGAAGCAGTTATTATGGCAAAGAAGACGGAGGAAGAGGCGGTGATTGGCAAATACCTTCTCATGAAGTGCAGGTCTCTTATGTACTATAGAAAGAAAGAATCCTTAGACCTTGGGGAAACTAACCTTAACCTCAAAGAGTCGATATCTGAAACGATAGAAATGTTCGAGGCTTGTGACGATTTTGATGGGCTAGGAGCTGCTTGGCTTTTAAACTGGGAGCTGTTGGGGAAGACACAGTGTATTGAAGAAGCCATACAATCTTTTAGAAAGTCACTTTGAGAACACTGCCGGTATTGTTGAATGTGCTCATCTGCTTATTCAGTCTCAAAACCTGTGTCGAGCAAACCTGGAGGTATGCATCAGAAGACTCCATGATTTGTTTAATGTGTGTCATGCACTTCTATTTCCAAACACAACCCAAAGTTTTGACAGACTCCTGAAGTTCGACATCTTTTATGGATTCAAACCTTGCAGTGGTGAAAAGTATGCTGTCCATCGAAAAGAAAGACCGCGTTGTCTAGACATGCTTCCAGAATTGCTTTCGTCTAAAGCTGAGAAAAAAATGCAAGTACTAGAAGTCTCAAAAAAAGATGTTCGTGAGCTTTTGGCTATCTTCCTTCTTAAGAGAATGCAAAACTGGCTTCATCCAATCTATGAGTGTATTCAGGATCTGAGAGACAAAACAATGATGTGTGACTCTTTCAAGTTAGATATGCCGTGTCGTTTGGGCAAAAACTGTTGAAAGCTGCATCATTCTCCAACAAAAGAAGATTTCAGCATGTTGATTAAGTTGGACGTTTTGTGCATTGAATGTGAAGGATATGTTCAGGGTGGTGCATCAAGTTTAATTGATAAGAAATGTCCAGATGCTGTGAGATCAGTTGTAGAAGTATTTGTGAACAATAGTGAGGGGAATTTCGAAGAAAGGTACAAAGGCTGCTTCTGTCTTTGGCAGGATCTGATGCCAGTTGATGGTCATCCAAATGTTATCGACAATGACTGTAAAAAACTAGCTGAATACATTTCAGGAAACAATGTTCGAAAGCAACTAAAGGAATTTTTACAAGGACAATGGAAGATTGCCGTAGCTTCTGACAAAGGTGTGTTGCTTAAATGTCAAGCTGTAAGAGAATCTGAAATGTTCACGCTCGTGGAATTTGGCTACTATCTTTTCCGGTTTACAACTGGCAAACATCAGTTTGAAAAATCACCGTCAGAGAAATTGAGACAGTTGGAATGGCAGCTAGATGGCGAAATACAAAATGTAGGTAAAAAAGGTAAACGAGTATTACACGCTGATGGTTTCACCACGCAAAAGTGCAATGAACGTAGAATGCACTGCTCGAAGATTTATAGACGCATTTGATGAACTTCTTAAGGGGGATGTTTTGGAAGCTGTAGAAAATTTTACACAATTCATCATTCTTGCTAGCCGCAAAGATGCTGAGGTTATTGAACCTTCGCTCTTCATAATGTGGTTAGAGGTATACACTACACTGGCATCACTCATTATTGCTAAATTGAAGAGTCAGAATTTTTCAGATTTCCTTTTCGTTGTTCCAAACAATTATTTGAACCTCTTGCTTTTTGTAGAAGCAACAATTCCAACAGGGTTAAAAATAATTGATGCAGTTCTGAGGTTTCAAACTAGCTATAGACAGATTCAAAGCAAGATTTCGAGAATGCAGGGTCGTTTGAAATGTATGGCATTTGCTGTGGCAGGGTTTTGCGATCATTTGCCGTTAATGGAGACGCTGGTAACGAGAAGTGCAACAAACCCAACGATGTTCGGAGGCATTGAAAGACTCCTCATTTTGGCAATGACTCTTGTGGCCAACATTGGTAAAACTGTTGAAATAGCTAATGAGCTATCATTAATGCAAATGATGACAAAAATTAAATTAGAACCAACCGCTCCAATGCGGCTCCGAAAAACAGTTGAATCCTTGCAAAATGCTACAGGAATATCAGATGTTGCTGAAGTGTTGCTGGAATTAATGAAGACTCGACAACGATCGGAAGAATTGCAGGCATGTTCATGGCAAACAGAAAGTAAAAGGGTCATTCTTACACAAACAAGCCTCAAGACATCAGCAGATACTGTTGGTATGTTTGATGACCAGTTCTTAAATGCTGAAAAGACATTGACTGCTATAAAATTGAACCGAGAAGGAATTCATAACATTAATGAAGACGACTTAACAGAAACGGAAGACGAACACGAACAGGAAGTCCTAGAAGATCAGACTGAAGAGGAAATTGAGAAAAGTCAAAGAGAAAAACAAGAACAACAACTGCGAGAAAAACAGGAAAAGGCTGCTGCGACCATTGTGCGGTGGTATCGACAGTTTAAAAATTCCAGACAAGCGAAGAAAGATATTTTTATTGATCAGTGCTTTGTTGGATGTGTAGTGGATGTCAAATCGTGTTTTATCTGCGGTGTATATTTTGAAGACATCTTCAAACAAAAACAAGGCCACACTAGCAGTAGAAATGATGACTTGCATTCTACGGAGGTAGCCAGGGACAGAACTAGAGCACTTCTGACTTCGGTGAGAGCTGAACATATGACCACTTCGGAACATCAGAAGAAAGCTCTGGATCTGATGAAGTTTAGGAAAACTTACAAAGATATTATTTGAACCAAAACTGAAAGAAGTAAAAGCTTTTCTTCATGAATCTGGCTTTGGACTCACAGATCAAACATATGTAGAGAAATATTATGTGCAACATCAAATGGATATACAGAGAATGCCTACGCTTGTTTCGCAAATAGAGAGAGAACTGGAGCTGCAGATTCATAGCAGAATGTGGACTCATGGCGGTTTAGTTGAACAGAAATTGAAAGAATTGGAGACTGACTACAAAGTTCTTCGACCATACGTTCAAGGAATTCAGGATAACTAAGACAGGTAAAATTATTTATTCATTAAGATATTGCTCATTAGATGGACTTTTAGAATTCGTATACTTACACTATATATGCTTTTTATGCGATAAACTGTATCTTTACGCAAGTTCACGTCTTATATGAGTTATGGTGCGATAATTTCATGCACTAAGACTAACTTTTGAAATGCCAAACGAAATCCCATTAAAATCATAACTTATCGGTACATTAAGACACGTTCTGTATATAAATGAGTGGACTTCTAATGTGTCAACCTCCAACAAGTTTTTACGAAGCTTGTTTTTACGTTCGTCCATGAAATATACTGTCAGTGGCCATTTGCGCCTATCATTACAAGTTAACCTGATGTATTGCCATATTATGTAATAAATTGTATTAAGCTACAAATAAGTTCCGTTATGAGCAAAACAATTCAAGAATAAGAGTACCGTAATGGACTACAAGCAATGATTTTGTTTGCTACTAACTTTGAATAATTATTTTGATGTATCTGATACGGTTGCTGCAAATATACTAATGTCTCTAGGAAGAAGATTAGCGAGTTAAACAGACCGCTGCTACAAACATTCCAAGAACCGAAGACTGGGACGAGGAATTGGACGATATTCAGCCGGTCGTTGAGAAACCGAAGGTGGCGCCAAGGAAAGGAAGGGGGAATAACAGATACAACAGAAAGAGATAAATGCAACTCTGTCCTCTTTGATACGTTAATGTTCCTGTAACAAATTTCCATATGGTTTTCAAACTGTTTGTTAGTTCGTGTCTGTACTCACAGTCCTGTTACTTTGTAATTCCGTAGTAACACACGTATATAATACGCAAAAAAGTGTGGACGAGTATGGACATTGTTTCATAGTTCTCAAGATGTATAAATAACGATTCAATCGGTTTGTGTTTATTTCTTGTTCGTGATGTTTGTAATTACACTCTTGGTTGCAAATTTAGCATTAGATTCTAAAAGCGTTGTAACAATATTTCTTTGGCCAGTATTTATTGGCTTAAGGATTCGATCAACGGTTTATTGATCAATATAGAGATGTTGTACGTGAATATAATAATACTAATTTGTTATCGGTTTTGAATTCATATGCGTAAATAGTGTGCATGCTGGAAAAAAGTAAACGTTGATTGCAGTATGAAGTAAATATTTTCAAATCCGTAATCGAAGCAGTGTTCGTTTAGTTTTTTTAGCATCACAAAATAGTTCGTTTTGTGCAAATATTTAATTGCATTCCTTTTGTGTGGTATCCGTGAAGTGTACAGTGATTTTTTTCAAAACGAATATGTGGAACTGGGTAAAATGTGATGAGCTGGCAGAATGCATATTCACAAAAACTTATTCAAAACAATTGAAACTTGGAACCAATTAACGAATCGCGTTGTCTTTAAAACTGTTATGTTCTTCTGAATTATATTTGATGATATGTTTGATTTTAATTGTTGTAACGATTATTGTGAGTCTTGTTTATATTGTTTTTTATGACCACTCTTATTTAAAATATTGATTCAACACATTGACGGTATTTTTGCATATACGGTTATCTCTTCCTATTCAGTATTATACTACTGATAACGTATGATGACTTCTTAGTCGTTATTTTTATACGCGAATGTTTATTTTAATAGTTTGTAGAAAAGTATTCGTGTGGGCAAAATCACTTATTTTGATATAACTGTTGTGTTCTGTCCATCACACATGTGCCTTAATATAATAAGGATCTCGATATATAACTTTCGTTTAATGTCTTGAAGCAGTACGGTAATTATGCATTCCTTTTAATTCAACATGGGCAAATACGATTTGCACAAGCATAGTTGTGGCCATTTCTAGAATATACATAAGCTTACTCTTCTTGCGAAGTACCATTTTAATTTTCTTTAAGCTCATATAATCACATCGTCGTCTAAGCGTCGTACAATATTTGTTTGTCAAACTTACAAATGCCAGTTTTCATAAGATTCAAACTTTCTCAGATTCTCAGATTAGTGTTATCAGTGCCATCTTTGAGACGTTCAATCACGAGGTCATCACCAGGATCATTATGGTTATTAAGATGGAAAGTTTTGTTATTAAATTCGAGCCCGATTTTTCTTTAAATAAGCCTGAACGTGGTCTGATAAAATGCCTAAATAAAATGTACGCCAGGTTCGATAAAATGGTTCCTATGGGATCATTTTTGTGGAACTGTTAGTATGGGAAACTTGCGCGAATACACTAGGAAACCAATTCTTTATCTCAAATGTTCTCACATGTTATCATATTTATTGCATCAATGCAATTTAAGCAAGTCTGATCAAAGTAATGTGCGGTCGCTATTGGTCACAACGCCAATAGCTGCTTTTGTGAAAAAATAATTTCGTATTTGCAATAAGGTGGGCGCTTAACTTTAAACCACTTAATTAGGTTAGAGATGTATATATGTATACTGGCCCTCTTGCATCCATCCTATGGTGGCCATTATGTATCAATTTAAGCATATATAATTATCCTTCAGCTCTACTATGCACCTGTCTACATAACTTATGTGCTTACGAATTTTATGAAACCATTGAATAATCAAAACTATTTCAAATCATTTAATGTATATCTTTTTATGCCCCCACCATCATCAATGAGGTGGAGGGGGCATATAGTGTGCCCTGTCCGTGGGTATGTACGTGTGTACGTATGTTCAGATTCTTGTCCGGACAATAACTTTGTCCTGCATTAGAGGATTTTCAAATAACTTGGCAGAAATGTTAAGCATAAAGAGACGGTGTGTCGCGCGCAAGAACCAGGTCCCTAGGTCAAAGGTCAGGGTCACACTTAAAGCTCAGAGGTCAAATATTAGAATTGAAGCCATAGAACATGTTCGGAGCATAATTTTGTCAAGCATGGAAGGAATTTCAAATACGTTGGCACAAGCGTTAAGCGTAGTGAGACGGTGTGTCGCGGGAAAGCACCAGGTCCCAGGTCAAGGTCACACTTTAAGGTGAAATATAACAATTTAAGCCACAGATCCTGTCCGGAGCATACTTTTGTCCAGCAGGGAAGGAATTTCAAATTACTTGGCAGAAGTGCTATGCATGGTGAGACGGTGTGTCGCGCGCAAGAACTAGGTCCAAGGCTAAGGTCACGCTTAAAGGTCAAAGGTCTCATAAGAATACAAGCAATAGACAATGTCCGGATCTTAATTTTGTTCAGCGGGGAAGGTTTTTCAAATAACTTGGCAGAAGTGCTAAGCATGGTGAGACGGTGTGTCGTCTGCAAGAACTAGATCAAGGTCACACTTAAAGGTCAAAGGTCAGATCTAGGAATTTAAGCCATAGAACCTGTCCGGAGCATAATGTTGTCCAGCAGGGAAGGACTTTCAAATAATTTGAAGAAATGATAAGCTTTATGAGGAAGTGTGTCGCATGAAAGAATCTGGTGCCTTGGTCAAAGGTCAAATATATGTATATATGTTAAGATTCTTGTCCAGGCAATAACTTTGTCCAGCATTGAAAGATTTTCAAATAACTCGGCAGAAGTGGTATCCATTATAAGACGGTGTGTCGCGCGCAAGAACTAGCTCCAAGGTCAAGCTTACACTTATAGGTCAAAGGTCAAATATAAGAATTAATACCATGGACTCTGTCCGGAGCATAAGTTTTTTCCGGCATGGAAGAATTTTCAAATTACTTGACAGAAGTGATCATTATGAGACGGCATGTGGCGCGCAAAAACCAAGTCCTTTGGTCCAAGGTCAAGGTGACACTTAAAGATCAAAGGTAAAATATAAGAGTTTTAAGCTATTGACTTTGACTGAAGTATAAGTGTGTCCGGCATGGAAGAATTTTCAAATTATTTGGCAGAAGTGATAAGCATTATGAAACGGCATGTGGCGTTCAAGAACCAGGACTGTAGCTGAAGGTCAAGATCACTAATCAATGTCAAAGGTCAAATAATTGTCCAGAGCGTTATATTGGCATGCATGTAAGGATTTTGAGATAAATTGGCAGAAATGATCATCATCACCAGATGGTGTGTCGCATGCAATAACCAGACTTGTTAAGTTAGTTAATTACTTCCCTTTATTGATGAGTGTGCAAAGCATAAATCAAAAATGATAAATGGAATGTTGTTGATTCTTCACAGTATGATTTAAGTAAAGCATACAAAACCCATAACTGATAATTCCCCCAAAAGTTTTAATTACTATCATTATCGATTTTTGGGTCGGGACTAAAACTGTTGATGGCATTTGTGAAAGCTCACAGAATAAGAGAATACATAAGCAGAAAGTACACTATATAACGACAAATCTCCTTTTGCAAAATAATTTGTATGCATATAGACAAAGCGGCGCCATGAAGCACATGCTGCATAGGTGGGGGCATCCGTGTGTGTGGACACATTTCTAGTTTCATTTATATATTGAAGTTATGTTACGTAGTAATAAAAACTGGGTAATTGAAATGGGACCAAATGTTTTGTAATCATGCTACCTGGTTTTTTCTCCGGTGTGTATGCAGTTGACTTAAGTAAGTTGTGTTAAAACGGTTTAATTATCTGTGTCATTTAGAAAACTTGAATCCGCAAACTGTTGCTTGCTATTGTTTAATGTTGTGTTAATGCGTAATCAAATACTACAGTATTTTATGTTTAATCGCTCTTGTGAAACTGGTGATATGTTTTGAATATCGCGATTTCTTGCGCTTGTAATGTTTTTTCTCTGCTATATTCTTGTATCATTGTTATGAAAATGTCTTTATTTTTTCTCAAAATTAATAACCAACAATTATTCGTACATAGCAGATATTAAAGAAAATATCTGGTTTATTTAACGCAAAGCTGTTTGGTAGTTCGATCTTTGTGTCATTTTATTTGCATTTGAATACAAATCAAACGCATCGTATTTTTCTGTTTCTGTGTTAGTCTCCAAAATGGGCGGCACCTGATTTAATATCGTCAATTAGGCAATAACCTTGTTTGTGCAGTAGCAATTATATACTGTTCAAAATTTGTACACGTGTCTCCAAGGATGAAACATGCACCTTTACTATTTATGGCCACCATCGAACATGGCGGGGTATATTGATTTGCTACTGTCGGTCGGTCGGTGGACCACTTTCGTTTTCACTCTTCAAGTCCAACAGTTTTTGGTACGATCCTCGCCAAGCTTCATGAAACTGTTGCCACTATATCTCGACCAAGTTCGATAATCAGCCAAATCACCCTAGGATTTGTTGAGTTATGGCCCTTGAATTATCTAAAATTGGCATTCTAAGCGTTTCTAACAGTTTTTAACCATTCCGCACCAAACTTGCTGAAAATGTTTGTGGCCATAATATCTCGACCTAGTGTGATGATTACCAAATCGCCCCAGGAACGGCAGAGTTATGGCCTTGGATTTATTTAAAATTGAACGTTTTAGCAGTTAACACTTCAGGTTCAACAGTTTTGACGTGATATTTTAAATTTATGGATGCGACGACGTCTCTATATTTGCTGTATTAATACTAGTATCGATTCTACAAACAACTAAACACGAGGGTCATTTGTAGCAAAACAAGTCATTAATGTTTTATAACAAAGTAGAATATAAATATGTAATAATGCTTTTCTAACAAAATCCTGTTTTTGCCGTAAAATTCCTTATCTGAAGGGCCCCGCCAGGTTTCCCCTAAAGGTGAAAACAACTGATCTATCATTTAAGAACATTTATTTTCACCATTACATAACACTTGCTGTGAAAAATATTTTTCTGTAGCGGAAACGTTTAAATACAGAACACAGTAAAAATGAAGCCATGTGTGAATCATGTGCATTGTAATAGTGTTATTAACCAATCCGACTGAAAGGAGTCAGTAGGTCAAATGTGAATCAATTGGGACAGTTTTCTTAGATAATGCAGGAAGAATTTACAACAAAAATCTATCAGAGGGCCACACAATGAACACAAATATATGCCATTTTTCTATAAGCAACTGACTCTATAAAAGTAAGAGGTCACAGAAAAGTCAATTAAAAAGGTGGTCATGGTGTGTGTTGGTGTTTGCAATGAATCTGGAAACATGTTGTGCAACTCCTTTCTGAACATGTACTCGTGTATAGGATAGGTCAGGTCAAATAAGATTCAAGTGAACAGTTGTTTTAGCAATTTTGTTTCTTTCTGGTGTAATTTTCTGGAGAAGATTACAGTAAGAACCTTGAGTATTGTGAGACTTAAAATATTTTTCCTTGTCTCATTTCAATTTGCTCAGAAGGGTATGAAAACGTTATAATAGGGATGGTAACAAGTGATAAAGTACCATTTGAATAATAAAATTGTATTTGATTATTTGATCCTTTTATGTTCATGACTTCATCACCACCCTGTCATCACCTTTCTCATCACAACAACACCAACAATACCAGAATCTCAAAATTATCATTAGCAGCAAATCATTACCATCATCAACAACAAAACCAGAATCTTTAATTAATTTTTGAATTTTTAAGGCAATGTATGCATCTGAATGTTATCATCTTTTTTGCACACATCATGCACATTTAAAGACAATCAGCACCAGATTGTAAACAATGCTGTAATAAGCAGTATAAAACAATTATGTAAGTGAACTTGTTGAATTATGCAAACATCATTATTTCAGCATAACAGTGAAGTTCTATGACTTTCAATTTCGAGGTACATACACAATTTGCTGAAATGTGTAAATAGATTAAATAGTGTACATGTTGTATTCTTTAAATTGAACAGCAACATTCAATTATATAACATAATCTACAGCAAACAAATAATCAATACATTAATCCTGTAAACTACAGTCGGTAAAAATGCAAGTGAGAACTGTTATACACGTTCTAAAGTTCGGCATCTTTGGCAAGAATCAGGGTTTAACGATGTTTGGTTATATCCAGAATCTGTTAACATTTTATTTTGCCAATTAGGTTACGCGATGTTTTTATTTCAAATTGGCAAGTCGATGTTAATGAAAGTTCCTCATTGTCGCTTTATAAAGAACTGAAACACACTTTACTGAAACACACTTTTGTAAGATCAGATTACTTAGATATATTCGAAATTCAGAAATATTATTGCAAAAATGAGATTGTCATGTACTTTTTATTGAAACTGGTAGACATCAACATATCCCAGGAAATGAGCGAATATGCTGACTGTGTTCACTTAATGTCCTTTATATGATAATTTGAGAAGTTCACTTATTCCTAAAAGAAGACCAAGTATATTTAAATTTTTACAATTATTGAATGAAACCAGAAAAACTGTATTAATACAACTTGCGAATTTTTGTATTAGAGCTTTTAAACTTAGAGTTGATAATGTTGAATTCAATTCAGTTTATGTTTTGTTTCACTAAATTGGTATTGTCTATTCTATATTTTAACTATATAAAATAATTTCAATTAAGTTCCATTATTAATACAATAATCAATATAGTGTTACGTTTGTTGTTCCACTAAATTTCACTAATTTAAAACTGTTATTAGTTATCCCATAATATAAACGAGCCTTCATATACAATCCTGACATTCTCACGCGAAGTCATATACTTATTATTGATATATGCATTTACACTCGATATTCAGGTTTCTATTTAACCATTATTCTGACGCATGTGTTTGTTGTTTTTTTTTGCTTGTTTGTATATCACGATAAGCTGTATATGCTTAAGTCGCAAATAAACTTTCTGTTCTGTTCTGTTTTAAACATGGACTAATCGATATAGGTAAATCAAACGATTGACGATAACAGCGTGTTTGTAACCAGAAAACTACGATTCCCCTTATTTACAATAAATGGTTGATCCCCTCATTATCAACAAAATTTAACCGACAATGTTAAAGTCGGTTTAAATTTTGTTCATAATGAGGGGATCATAATGAGGGGATAAACCATTTACTGAAAATAGGGGAATTCGAAATTTTATGTTTATAAACACTTTGCAACATCGTCTGTATTTACACTTTGACTCATTTAAAGTCCGAAAATATTGACCTGGCACTCATTTGTTTCCGTAAAGTTTCGTAGATTTTCGTCGTAGTACTCTGGTATGTATTGTAAACACTATGCTCGTTAGATAATATTTTGTCACTATCTACGTATACACTGTTATATGGAACGATAACTTAATGGTAGAGTGCTCGTTTACTATTCAGAGGTAATGGTGTAAAAATCTGGATTTAATTCGTTTTTATCCCAAGGCAATATAAGAATCAAAACGCTGACAGCGTAGAAAGACTGTTGGTGACAAAAGAAACTAAAAGCATGTGAATTATGAGTGCATTTTTGCTAAAAGGAACATTTGTTTGAATGAAGTTCAGTTTCCCACCTTTAAACTTTATAATTTGGCTTTTTACTAAATAGTATTCGACATCTTGATGAAAACTAATTTGTAAGTAACGAAACATATTTTGTTTGAGCTAATTATCTTATGCAATCGGAATTATATACATGCCAGTTAACAAGTCAATCTGCAAGGGCCAGAATAACCAATAAAGCGTAGTAGTTAGGCGCACCCATTGTTAGTGCTTCTTAGCCAAAGATCTTTGTTCGTAGTCTACTGAGTCAAAATAGATATACGATGCAAGCTCGCGATTGTCAATAGTACTGTTTAAATTTAATAAATTGCAGTAATTTGTTTTCAGAATATTTAGAATGAGAATTGGTAACAAGAAAAAACACTTTCGCAACGAGTAAAAAATAACCGATGAAGCGCATTAATTTGGTGGCCTTATTTCAGGACACTCCGGTAAATATTTCGGTTACATACAAATAAATAGCAAAAGTAGGGGTGTCATTAGTTTAAAGTTATTTCTTTTATAAATTGACTGTTTTACAAACTCTAATTGTAATAAATCACATGATATACACATTATAATACATTGTACACACATTATCTTAAATAATTAAAATATAAAAAAACGGGTGTGAAATTATACTGTTTTGAAGAAGGACCCATTTTGGTTTAGATTTACTGACGAATAGCCTGCAAAGAAAAGAAGTAGTTTTCCGCGATACATGTTTCGGAAATTCCCCTCACAAAAGACCGTTGGCTTCCGCCAACAGTCTAAAACTGTCCTTGAAGCTGTAATTACTGACCTGTAACATATTTTCCTTTTAATTTGTTTTGTCTTTGGGATATTATTCAATGTTTTGTTTGAACAATTAAAAAAAAAACGAAAAACAAAGTTTCGAACATTATTTAATGTATTTATTGTACAAAACAATTAGAGGACATTAGAAGGAAACAAACTTGGAAACGTGCTAATAATTATTGTACTCGAAATAAAAAAATAAAATGTTAAGAACGAACACGGATTTGAACCCGCAACCCCAGAATCCGTAAGCTACTGCCTAAACCTCTCTACCATTTAATTCTACGTCGATAATCATTTGCTAAATTTATTTAAACTCACATGTATTATGTTGAACTGTTACGAACGATAGCTTGTAAAAAGTTTTCCGATAAAAGGTTACGGAAACGAACAGAATATTAATGAGTGCAAGGTCAATATGTTGTCGGACTATACCTCTATCTGTATGTACATGTTTAAAACGGTACTCACTTGCATTTTTACCGACTGTAGTATGATCGAATTTTCTGTGTTTCTAGTGCAGCTTAAACCCTGGTCTTATAAGCTGGTATAAACATCTGGCTACTGTATATACCTCTTCAAAGATCAGATAGGTTCAAGCTTTGCTTATACATGAGAACGCATTGTGTGTATGATCAAGGGGCAAAAAAGCACAAGATGAGTGCAATGTTATGATTCATTGACTGAGTCCCTGTCTGAAACAATATAATTATGATTATCTTTCCAAGAAAAACAAATATTGATTTCACACTGGGAAGTGGAAAATGCATGCTTAATACCATACTTTCTTTTAAAAGTGAGTTTAAAGTATTTACAACAAAATGTAAGCAGTGATACTAAGTGATACTCATCCTTTTATATGTCCAAAAGAAGTGAAAAGGACTTGCAAAAGCTAACTAATTCATTATGCAAAATTACCACATCACATAACAAACAACTATACTATGCGGCGACTTTAATTGCCCTGATATCAACTGGAACTCTCTGTCTGTGAACACTTAAAACGTACAAGATCGTGTAGTTTAACACAAATTTATAGACCTACCAAACATTGCTGGTTTAACACAAAGCCACGATCAACCAACTCGCATGGGTAATATATTGGACTTAGTATTTACAACAAATCCCCAGTCAGCATACCGGTTTTTCAGACCATGACATAGTGATTAGTGACTTTTGATATCAAGCCAACATCAAGAACACAAGCCAAGAACATTCAGATATTTACAAAATATGGACTAACCTGAAAGAAGGAGTTATGAAAACAGTAAACAAACATGTCCCCTCTGAGATATAAAGAGGAAAAACAAATTACCATGGTTAAATAGAAACCTGAAGAGTAATCTAAAGAAAATGGCAAGATATTATAAGCAAGCCAGAAAACCTGGACCAAATTTAGAAATTACTAAAAGGAATGCAAGCGCCAGTTTAGAAGAGCTGAATGGGGCTATGTTAACAATACAATTCAGAAAGGACTTGTTAATAAAGAATCAAAACCTTTCTGGAACTATGTGAACTCCTAGAACCAGGACAATATTGGTGTTTCTCCCTTGAAGAATAATGGTAACCTATCCACGGACTCCAAAGACAAAGCAAATAATTAAGTCAAACAGTTTGAATCTGTCTTCAGTAAAATCACGCGGAAAGCTCTCAGTAATAAACTGAAATATAAAAAAACACATCCCTGACGTACAAGCCCTTCACATCACCGATAAAGAGTTCTAAAGCAATTACTATCTATACCAAACATTATCTTACAAACCTGAGCGGAGAGCTTGCTCCGGCCATTATATATATTTTTTCCAACTTCCAGTGGACCGTGGAGACCTACCGTCTGAATAGAGAAATGCAAATATTAGCCCAATATTCAAGAAGTAGGATAGACCTATCGCTGAGAACTACATACCTGTATCGTTGACAACTGTTCTGTGCAAATACTAGAGCATATTATCTGTGGACATTTGTTGACGCATTTTAAACAATCTTAACAAACCTAATCATGGCTTTTGATCTGGCTATTCAACCGAAACGCAACTCCTAGTAACTAGTAACAATGGAAGATATTTTACTGGCCTATGACAAGAAAATACAAATGGATATTGCCATACTGGATTTTTCTCGTGCCTTCGACACGGTACCTCATGATAGGCTCCTCCAGAAAATTGAAAATAATGGCTTAAGAAGTCATCTGCTGACATTGCTATCTTCATTACTGAAAAACAGACATATGAACGTCGTCGTAGAAGGTGAACAATGTGAAAGAACTGCGGTCTTATCCGGTGTACCACAAGGAATAGTCTTGGGCCCGCTCATGTTTCTATACCACATTAACGATTTACCGGACACTGTGAAATCTAAAGTCCGCCGATGATTGTTTTCTTTACCGTGAAATCAAGAACAGAAAAGACCATGACTTATTTCAAAACGAACTTATAGAACTGGAAAAATGGGCACATTTGTGGGAAATTAATTTTAACGCAAAGAAGTGCTATATGTTAAGTGTTCGCCAGAAGTCATCATTTGTATATCAACTTGATAACACTATATTAGAACAAGTAGACACAAATCCATACCTTGGACTGACTATTTCTAAGGATCTAAACTGGAAAACTCATATTAATAATATATGCAAGAAAGAAAAATCAACTCTTGTTTTTTTTTCAAGAGAAATTTGAGAAATGGTCCTCAAGAATGCAGGAAGTTAGCATACAATTTACTTGTACGTTCTACCCTTGAATATGGGATCCGTATTACATCAAAGACATCAACGCTCTTGAAAAAATCCAGCGACTCGCATCTCGTTTCATTCCGAAGGACTATTCTTCTAGAGAAGATGGATTTGTCACTGCGATGCTGAAGAAGCTGCAACTAGACAGCCTCCAAGAACGCTGCAAGCTGGCAAGATTAGTCTTCCTGTTTTAAATAATTAGGGGTATGGTACCGGCTATAAACAAAACAAGTTACTTAACACCTGCAAAAGAAAAGACAAAAATAAATAAATAAAGACTCTATACAATCAAAAATTGTCGAAAAATATACCACCAACCATTCAGACTGTTGCCAAATTAGAACGATCTTAGACTATACAAACCTGTTTTTCATAAAAGCAGTGCAGGACTGGAACACTCTGAGTGAAAGTGTCGCCAGTGCCTTAACAGTCGAGGGCTTCAAAAAGCCCTTCAGCAACGTCAATAAAGGCGACTCCACCACCCAGCAAGCAAGCCCATATAGGACCCATATAGGCCCCTTGAGGGTTTGTAAATGGGCCCCATGTGGGCTACCGATATGGGCCCCATCCCAGAAAGTGCAACCGGGATTTACGTGGGTCCCATATGGGTTACAATATGGGTTTTAAATGGGACCCATGTGGTCTCAACATGGGACCATAATGGGCAAACACAGATGGGACCTTGATGAGATACCCACATGGGCCCCACCCAAGAAAGTGCAACCGGGATTCACGTGGGTCCCATATGGGTTACAATATGGGTCGACCATGGGACCCATGTGGTCTCAACATGGGACCATTATGGGCAAACACAGATGGGACCTTGATGGGAGACCCACATGGGCCCCACCCCAGAAAGTGCAACCGTGATTTACGTGGGTCCCATATAGGTTACAATATGGGTCGACCATGGGACCCATGTGGTCTCAACACGAGACCATTTTATGGGCAAACACCGATGGGACCTTGATGGGAAACCCACATGGCCCCACCCCAAAAAATGCAACCGGGATTTACGTGGGTCTCATATGGGTTACAATATGGGTCTACCATGGGACCCATGTGGTCTCAACATCGACCATTATTGGCGAACACAAATGGGACCTTGATGGGAGACCCACATGGGCCCCACTCCAGAAAGTGCAACCGGGATTTACGTGGGTCTCATATGGGTAACAATATGGGTCTACCATGGGACCCATGTGGTCTCAACATGGGACCATTATGGGCAAACACAAATGGGGCCTTGATGGGAGACCCACATGGGCCCCATCGCAGAAAGTGAAACCGTGATTTGCATGGGTCCCATATTGGTTGCAACACAGCTTGGTCCTGAAGGGAAAACCTGAATAAAAGCCTTACTGAAAAAGTCCAAACATGATTATCTTCATAATTTGTCATTTATACAAAGGTAGTTATTGCGAAGCTGTGTGTAACATTCTATGGTTGTCAAACTTCGTAGACATGACAATATAAATATAGGCTGTTAATGGCCACAAGTAGCTTTCCAGTATGTAGTCCTGCTAACATTGTATTCTTCTTGACAATCACATGTCTGTCAGATACAGTCTTACAACAACCAACACTTAACAAATGACATATTATTTGGTGTATAATTTGGACCATATCATCAAAGCTTTAAAGACGATTTCGACAGTTTTTTTCCCTTCCATGAACATTCTTCATCTTTATATATTTTGCAGATCGTTCAATGCCTAATACAATGAAACCATAAAAATGGGGGTCACCGCATTAGATTTTTTGGAAAATGCATGTAAATGACCTACCCGTGAAGGCATTTTTGGAAATGTTAATGCTGTTTTTGTTTTAGCAAAAAAGTAGTATTGACCATTGATAGGTAAAAAATAACGGCATCCTATTGGTTGAAATGGGTAATGGTAAGAAAGCAACCCGTTACATTGTGAAAAAATAATATTATATTTGCCAGAAAATGCTTTTTCCTCATTTTTAAATCGAAACAATTCTACATTTTGTAATCATATAAAAGTTTGGTTTTGACTATAGAAAAAAAAATATGTTCCTTGAAAATTACTGAATTTTCGATATTTATCATATAATTATATTCTTAACAAACAGCAAAAAAAGAAAAAAATATGTAGTTTGTATGTGCGTATTGGACATTTTTCTGTAAAAAAAACAGGATGGAATGACAGTCATAATTTATAACAATACACTTATAAAAGTAAACATATATATATTCTATATAATTATTTTAGTAACAGTAGTTGATTATGACTATAAACAAAACGTTATTACAGTCAAAACACTTTCACAATAATCGCAAGCATGCATGTGTTCAGCTATAGACCATTTCATACCGATCTTCGCCGAATATCTATGTACGGCTCCGAACGGTTTCCGAATAAAATAATTCTCAGAGATCGGTCAACCAATCGCTGAATGGAGCAAACGATAACTAAAATTAGATTTTAGGCATAAAAAAACCACATGTCCGAGCTGCTGTGTATCCTAGTTGTACAACACTGCAAACTTTATGCAAAGTAAAAGGCTGCCCAGTTAAAGCATCTGGAAATAGTATTAAATTACTCTGATTTCATGTTAAAATGTCGAGGTGATAATAACATACTGATCAGTTATCGTCTGGTTACAAGGGTTATTTACATACGATAGCAGCCGCATTGATTTTATAAATAAAAAGTTAAAAATAGATCACACTGCGGGGGGGGGGGGCACAAAACATATCGTACTTAATCAACTAAAACACTGTAATATGTTACATATATTTTTTTTATTTTTTTTTGGAAAATAACATTTATTTCACAGCTCCATACCGTACAGAGTTTGTTTGTGTTAGTTTCATTTTTATGTGTTAGAAACAATTGTCAATGATGTAGATACACAAACATTCCATATGATGTAGCAGTTAACACATTACAAAATACATCTATTACTTAGTAAATACTGTTTACAATGGATTAGCTGTACTGCAAATATTTGCAGCAAATCATGCTGCAAAAATATTTGAGTTTGCAGAGTAAAGAAAAAAAAAAAAAAATAAATAAATAAATTGAACACAGTGTACTGACAATATATAATAAGGTTAGTGTATATTTTAATATCTTATTAGCATACTTTTGGGTTCATTGTATCAAGAGTCTTACAACTGACCAATTCGGAAACTCGTTCTCACACCAAGTGTGTTTTTGGATTTCCCATGCTATCTGCAGACTTTTCTTAAGTCCTTGAATGGTCGGAATTCTATTTGATTTTTTACACATACAAATGTACCTTTTTGTTTGAAGTAACAAAATGTTTACATGAATCATTTTTTCGTTACAAATTCCAAGAAGCATGTCTTGACATGAAAGTGAAGGCAAGTTAATATGATTTAAGGCTATCTCATTTTTGATATGGTTAACAATTGGCTGTATGTGTTCACATTCCCAGAACAGATGAATTAATGTCTCCTCATGTGTCTTGCAAAAAATACACATGTTGTCGTTTACCATTTTCATTTTATGTAACAAAGATCTAGTTCCTAAAATTCTATGTACAATTCTAGTCTGCAACCATTGTATGTATGTGTCTCTGGAGACTCTAAAAACAAAACTGTGCGTATACCTCCAATCTATATTATCAAAAGTTCCATTCCATTTAATTTGACTTGAAGGTTTTTCATTGTTTAAGATAAATTTGTTATAAGCCGTTTTATTATGATTTTTTGCTAAAACAATTTCATTTAAATAAAATGAAATAAATACGCCTTTGATATTGGGTTTACTTGTGTCTCCGGAAGCAAAACCAGATTTTCTAAAGAACTCTGACACAGCTTTTTTAAATCCTTCGTAAAATAGAAAATTCAATTTTTTCCCGGTACAGGTTTCAATATCTTGTTTATTCCTAAACTCTCCAGATGAGCATAATATGTCTCTTACATATCGAATTCCTCTGTCATACATATTTTTTTCATAAATATATTTCAAGCCAATCTGAAAATTGTTATTATAGAATAATGGCATGTTCAATATATCATCAAATTTACAAACTTTCATTTTATTCATATACATACAATAATATGTAAGAACATCCTTCCAGAAGCAATTACGCAAACAATTTACAATTTTCTCGACATAAGCACTCCCCATGTTTAATTTTTTTTTACATCGAACAAGGAATATACTAGTTGAAAACATTTACCTGTACATGTTGCAATTTTCTTTATCCAAGTTAATTTCATACTTTTTTCAAAAGAGAAAATATCAAGCATATTAAGTCCACCGTCTTCATAAGGTTTAATTAAAACATTGTGTTTAATTTTCATAGGTCCATCCCAAATGAAATTGTGAAAGCAATCATGTATTTGCTTTAATATTTTTGATCCTGGGCTGGGAAGAGCAATGAACAAATGTGTGAAAAGAGGAAGTAACAAAGATTTTACTACGGTAAGTTTCCCTAATGGTGTCATATTTCTTCTTTTCCAAAAGTTTATACTATTTTG
The DNA here is from genome assembly GCA_027627225.1 of Congeria kusceri. Taxonomy (NCBI): domain Eukaryota; kingdom Metazoa; phylum Mollusca; class Bivalvia; order Myida; family Dreissenidae; genus Congeria; species Congeria kusceri. The sequence goes on along the minus strand of CM051029.1, from coordinate 69,218,639 downwards.
TAAATTTGTCAACTTACTAGAAAAATTTAGGTCTATTATCTTTTCCAAATTTACATCAAATATAATGCCCAACACTTTAAAACGTGTGGTACCCCAAAGAAGTTTGTACTTAGTTTTAATTGAGTGGGTACTGTATTTCTTGGATCCTATCCATATCAAATGTGTTTTGTCCTAGTTAATTTTTAGACCAGATTCTATTGCAAATGTTTGGAGTAAATCTAGTGCAGCATTAAGTGAATTGTCAGATCCATCCAGTAGCAGGGATGTGTCATCTGCAAATTGGGAAATTTTATATTCAACATTTTCAATTCTGATTCCTTTAATTTGTTTTGAGTTCCTTATGTTAATTGCTAGAATTTCAGCACATAATATAAAAATATAAGAACTGATTGGGTCACCTTGACGGCAACCTCTTTCAATTTTAATGAATTCCGAAAGATACCCATTGATCTGTATAGCTGTCATGGTGTTGTAAAGGAAAAGAGAGATCCATTTTCTGAACATTGTACCAAACTTAAAGTGTAATAGAGTTTTCTCAATGAAATTGAATGATAACGTATCGAAGGCCTTTTCAAAGTCTAGCGTCATTAATAGTCCTGGTATTTTGTTGTCTTCTGTATATTTTAATATATCATATAAAAGTCGCGTATTTTCCCCTATATATCTTCCTTTTATGAAGCCAGTTTGCTCGTTTGAGATTAATTTGTCAAGAACTGTTTTTAATCTATTGGCAATCGTACCTGAAGCTATCTTGTATACAACATTTAAAAGTGTTAATGGTCTTAGATTTTGTAAGAAATGTCTTGGTTTATTGTCTTTTGGTATGCAGGTGATGATTCCTTCCTTTTGAGTTACAGATAAAGATCCTGAAATAAAAGCATAATTCAGACTTCTTAAAATGAAAAACTTAATATCGTTCCAGAAAACTTTAAAAAATTCTGTTGTGAAACCATCTGACCCTGGGCTTCTATCATGTTTCATATTTTTTAAGGTGGCTGAGATTTCCTCTATTGTCATCAAGCCCTCCAATGTTTGAGATTGGTCATAACTTAATTTTATTGTCTGTATTCTGTTAAGATCATCAAAAATATCACTATTGTAACTGTTTTCATTTGTTGCAGCTTTGGTGTATAATGTCTTATAATATTTAGCAGCTTCTATTAAAATTTCATTTTGGTCATATATGTGTTGGCCATCATCGTTTACTATATAAGGTATTGTTTTGCTAGATGAATGTTGCTTTTCTAAATTGCAAAAAAATTGTGTAGGTTTTTCACCTTCATTGATCCACTTGGCTCGTGATCTAATAAAAGACCCTTTCATTTTTACATCCCGTATTTCTGAAAGTTCTTCATGCAATGAATTAAGCTCTTCAGAATTTGATTCATTTATGTTTTTTTCTAGTTGTTCAATTTTTTTGACAAGAAGATCTTCTCTATCCCTCCTCTGTTTGCATTTGTAAGATGAAAAAGATATTGTTTTGTCTCTAATCTCCATTAGCAGGGTTTCTAAAAATAATTGGTCGTTAATAGTGAAATGTAACAAGTTATTGTCAATAATATTCAATGATTCAGTATTGTAAACAGGCAAACAGTATTGTTTTTTAATTTCTTCTATTTTTAATTTAATACACTGGAGGTATTCTTCATCATATAATAAGAGAGTTATTGAACTTCCAAAGTCCCTTGCCATGGTTTACATCATAAATATTTAAATTTAAAGTTATAATTGAATGGTCAGATTTGTAGCTTCCTTTAATATCCGATTGCCTTATATGTGTTAAAAGATTACTTGTGACAAGGAAGAAATCTAGCCTGCTTTGCTGTAGAGTATTAGGTTTTCTCCATGTATATTGGTTAACATCACCATTCATTAATCTAAATGTATCTATCAAGCCCCTATCATTTATAACAGAAGACAACAAATCCCTAGACTTCTTGTTATTATCCAGGCTTCTATAATTAACATAATCTAATTTAGTATCTAAGACAAGGTTGAAATCACCACACAAAATAAAAATCTCATTTCCAAATGAGTCTATTTTCAAAAACATCTCATTGTAAAAAAGTGGATTATTATTAGTAGGCCCATACAAAGTACATAATGTTAATCGTGTTGTCTCAAATGTTAAATCTAAAATTAAATAATTCCCATACTGATCCTTTTCAGAGTTATGTACTTTTACTGATATATTTTTTTGAAATAAAATACACACACCCCTAGAGTTAGAAGTACCATGACTAAAATAACAATCACCATCCCACTGCATATAAATCTGTTTTTCCATAGATGGGGTAAAATGACAATCCTGTAAACAATATACATGTGCTTTTTGTTTTTTTAAATAGTCAAACATGTCATTTCTTTTTTTACTGTCATTAAGTCCGCGACAGTTGTAAGATACAATTTTTAAGTCAGCCATTGTTGTAAAATTTTAGATTATTCATTTGATTTATCATACAACACAAGAACCCAGTAATCAATAATCTTGAAGAGTCAATGATGAGCACATAAATATTAAAAATATATACAGAATATAATAAGTTGTTCATTACACATGTGTCCTGAACAGTGATTAAACAGAACATGAAACGAGCGAAAAAAGAAAAGCTTGCTGGTTTTACAAAAAACTCAGTTTCTAGGTTTAAATGGCATACTGAAGTATAGCATTGTAAAAACAGTTGTTGTCATAATACAGTACTCTTCACAGAGAAATAACAAAATAATGATTAAGAACAATTTTCATATACCAGTAACGAATAAGTATATTGAGGCTTACTTACAGTAACAAAAAGTTAGTTACTTAACTATGATGATTTTACAGAGCATATACTACACTCACAACACCTAGCGTCAGTTAATGAGGTCGGTATTGGAAAACACCTTTACTAAAAATAGAGTGTGTGTATACAGTCCAATGCACATTCACCATGAATATTGGAAAAACCTTGGTCTAAAAATAGATTATCAATACAATCCAATGACAAGTGGCAACTTTAAAGCAGTGCATTCACACAGAGATTATTCAACGAGGTATTCTGTTTAGCATCATAGTTTGTTATTATTTATAAGAAAACAGCCAACAAAAAGAAATAATACAACCACTGCTAGATCGCAGATATTGATATAATATAGCTTCAATAATTGAACAACTGCTAGGTGGCAAATATTAATATATGGTCAAAAATAGACCCACAGCTTGATGGTAAAAATTGATAGCAATATACATGTAAATGTGTAATAATAGCAATTTGTTAATGTTGCAAATAACATCAACAACAACAAAAGTTAGCATAGTTTCAAGACTATCAATTGGTGAGAATATAAATAGATAGACAATGATATACACTTATCTAGCATCGTAACTGAACAAAACAGTCTGACAAATAGCCAAAGAAGTGATGTTTAAGCAGGTCTAGACCATTTTATACTATTATGATGTAATCAACTTGAATATAGTGGTGATATGCAGAAAAGTACTCGGTGATAATATAAATAGATAGACAATGATATACATTTATCTAGCATTGTGACTAAACAAGAACAGAACAATTTGACTGATAACCAAAGAACTCATGCTTAAGCAGGTCAAGACCGTTTTATACAGTTATGATGTGATCAACATGAATAAAGTGGTGATATGCATAAAGGTACACTTATATTAAATGTGCAGTCTTTCCAATTTTTTAATAATGTAACAACAAAAAGACCAAATACCTGATGATATGTTTCAGTATGTCAATAATGTAAATATTTATAAGTAACTGTATACATTGGAATAAGTTTGCAATAATAACAGTGTTTAAATTAAATTTCCTTACTTGAGATAGTTCTTGTATTTCCAACCTTTCCACGTATCGGTTAAAAACACATTCTAGTTAATAGATTATTTCCGGCGGTTTTCACGGAATTCACTAATCACACTGTTAATATTGTCATGGATGTCAAATTTAATGCGTTCCTGATTTTTCGTGAGCGCAAACACGGATCCGTTGAAGAACCAGGTGGTCTCGATTGCCGGATGAAGGGACAGTCTGTTCATCAAGGCACTGTTTAGAGCCGTGACGTCATCCACTAGCCTGTGACCCGCTGCCTTCATTTCTTTCCTCTTGCGCATGATGGTCGTTTTGTCGTTGTTGGATTTTAGCTTAAGCAACACTGGTCTGGTCTGTCCTGTCTTACTTGGGATTCTATGAATGGCCAGTATTTGTTCAGTTTGTATCTGTACACCCTTTCCCTGCAGTAGATCTATAACTTTTGTTGTCAGGTGAGAAATCGATTCATGCTGATCTTCTGGAATGTCCATTATTTTCACATTGTTTTTGCGGGAATACTGCTCATTGTAATTAGAGCTCTTGATGGCATCACTACATTTTTGGGTGTTTTCATTTACTTGTGCTTTAATATTCTCAGTTGTTTGTTTGCACTCAGCTTTTAGAGATGATAATGTTTCTTTAAGTGCTTCGTTTTCAAATTCCAGACATTTGATGTGGTCAGCAAGATCTTTAGTCTTTTCCTCTACTTGTTTGTGGACACACTGTTGCAGTTGTAGTTCCATTGCTTTGGCCAAGTCATTTTTCATTTTCATTAAGCCTTCTTCATTGCGTTTTTCTACTTCAGTCATAATGGACGAAATGGTATTTTTGATCATGCTTTCAATTTCTTCTCTTTTCATGATGGATTTCATTTCACTGGTAATGTGCTTCAGTGATTGTTCCATTGACTCTAGCTGTTGTTTAATAGAGCTGTCGATCGTACTATCATTGCTGACCTCTGAATTTGTGCGTTTTGTTGGTTTATCATCTCCTTTGGCTAACTTCTTTTCATGTTACATATATTTACGTTTTGAAATAGCATTTAGTCGAGCTATCCTCTATTACTCCTGGAAAACACAAAATATACATTAATACCATTGATAATAATGAGTTTCTTTGAATTATTGACAATGACCTTCATTTTAAAAAATAGTTCACATGTCGAGTGAACAGTTCATATGAATCTTCCCGTATTGACCTGAAGTCTGTGTTGATGTCCAAGAAATATTGTATGATGGCCGAAATAGTGAACTTTTACAACAATGACGATAGATTTCCCCCCCCCCCCAGGAATATGCGTGTTTACGCTCAATATAGTACGATTTTTTCAACAGAAATTGGCAATATTAAACTTGAATAATACGCTTAACGTGTTTGAATATTGTCTCCAGGATTTCATTGGCTGAAAAAGTCACGTGGTTAATCGCCACGTGACCTGTTCAACGAAAGTTTACGAATATTTCCGATCTCCCTGTGAAATGGTCTATATGCGAGTCTAATGTTCAGTCAGCGTGTTCCTACTTTCGTTTTCAGTGTATTATCAAACTTTCGCAAATAAAATCGAGTCACAAGACACTCCTACTATGATCATGGCAAGTATTATGATTATATTTGATTCTAGTTGGTAATTACAGTGTACACAATATTTAATAAATAGTATTATCTGTCAAAACACTTCCCATTATGAAGATTTAAATCAACTCCACTGATGCGCGAAAAGATGCGCAGAATAAACTACCGAAATGGTCTTTAAGTTGGTGTTAGTTATTAATGTACTGATAATAAAACATTTAACATCATGTTTTTAAACAAGCTATTTATCCTAATCCGTATACTTTACAAAACAGAATATATTAATAATAGTACAAGAACACAAAATGCAACATGTTAGACAGATGTTAAAATAAGCATATCGAGATATACATGTATGTCTAATGTACCTTGCATAATATACTTGTAATTATTATATCCATGTACTCATTTGTGATTAAAATGGGGGCGTATTAAAATACAGATAGAGTTTAATACAAAACTTAAGTAATGGCAAACTACTTAAGTGAAAATAATTATGTGTTAATGTATCTAATATAATGCTAAAATCAACAAGAAAGTGTGCATAGTAACATTTTAATAGTTATAATAGTGTGCATAGTAAGAACTAAGTTATCTACAAAGCATTGCCTTGTAAATATTAAGAGCAAGTAAACATTACTTTTAAGTATGGTTATAAACATAACTCAATCCGTTTTTAAATCATTACAAAAAGTACTTACGTCAACAACGTATCTGGCAAACAACATTGTCTAGATCCAGCTGGTATTCCCTGAAGTTTTAAAGGGACTTGTTTACAGATTGTTGCATTTTTTGAAGTATGCCATTGAGTATATTAACTTGACTGAGTTAAGCATTGGAACTAAAATCTCAAGCATAATAACAAGAAAAGTATTTACAAAAAAAAGGAAAGAAAGAAATTGGTCCCACCGGGTTTCGAACCCGGACCTTCGTATTAAAAGGATATCACCTTAACCACTCGGCCATTCCGACTTCTGTATTTCACCCTGAATTATTTACTTTATTTTAATGTTCCACGTGAAGTCAACAGTTTAAACGAAAACAACAGAAACACTCCAAATTGTTCCATCGTTTAGCGTTACAAACGCTTTATAATTTTATCAATTTCAACTGATGATTACTTATAAACGAAACTGTTTTTATTGTATGTATATTTCTTGGTCCGTAATGTTATTTTGCTCCCTTTTATACACTGATCTTTTATTTTTGGAATCGGTAACAAAAAATGAAAAATTGTCAATTCGTCAATCTGTGAACAAGTCCCTTTAATTTAAAAAACAACAACACAATAATAACAGTTAAAAGTCAGTATCCATCCCTGTTATTATGAGAAAAAGCCAAGCTGAACACCGAAATGTAAAACCAATATTGTTTGGCACAGCAGAATCTCTTAGAATGATTAGGCAAACATTTATATTTATGTATTGAATCATGAATGTAAATTTTAAAATTTTTTGTACAGCAAAAATGAATCTTACAATTTTCAAAACATGTTCAATATACAATTATTACCAAAATGCTTTATTGCACATATATATGTAAATAATTATTATTTATATATGATTTTAATAATATTATCTTGAACGACATAAACAGTCAGCACATTCTCAACTTGAAGAAAAACATCAAATATGTCAATTATTTTCAGTACTACACTAGCGTTTAAAAACTGTAGGCCAAAAGAAAAAAAAAATGTGTTTCGGGCAACCCGACCCTACCTAACGAGAACCCCCGACCCTAAAGTTTGTATCGACAATTGTTTTCCATAAAAGCCGTATTCGTCAGATTTTCATATGTTTTCAATGTTTTTTTACCAAAATGTGTCTTTAAAAAAAAAACAATGTCCTTTGTTTCCTTTCTCTTTTGCAGTCACATTCGTCTGTAAATTAATTCAAGTAATTACTGGAAGCATTATCATGATAAATAAGGTCAAAATAGTAGCACAGCTAGAGTATCTTGTTAAATCCCGAATTCACACACTCTGGCACAACACTACATGCAATATGTGATTATCACGAATTGGCTGAACTTCCTCTCATCTCTGGAAAGCCCGCACTGTTGTTCTTGCACTTTTGTATTTTTTCATGAACTTCACCATTAACACATTTTAGTTATGCCCTTAATTTATCTCGGTAGGTGACAACAATATAGTCATTAATTTAATACTTCAAACTCTATTTATTTCCTTCTAGCGCCATTAATTGTCTGAACTTGTAGAGGACAAATTTATTTGGACTGCTTCTGAAGGAAAAAACAACAACATATATTTCAGCTCAAATATCCTGTGGCTGCTTTACATGAACATTAATACACTTAATACACACATTTTTTTTGTAAAACTGTAAGTGCTTAATTGTTATTTTAACTAAACATCACCATTTTAAGTTATAAAACAAGATTCTGTTTTTGATAAACACACATGTCCCCGGTTGGTGCTGGATAGCCCATTTCTTAGTCCAAATTAGGTTATGGTCAAGGTCAAAGTGAGGTTGGGTGATATGGGTGAATTGGGAACGGTAATAAGAAACAACTGTGTAAATATCCAAGTGTTGTAGTAAACGGAGGGAATGGGGATACTCACTATATGCCTCCCGCATCAAGATGCCGTGGGCTTAAAAACTACAGCCTTATCAGTTTGCAAAATACTCCTATATAGACATACATATTTAAACAGCTGTTTGTGCTGGTAATTTACAATGTTTAGCATTCCGCAATAATACAAAAACACATACCAGTACCTAATTTGATTAACTTGGTTATGAAATAAAGTTAATGTGCAAAATATTATTATATCCTCGATGTATGGTGATTCTCAGGCGTTTTACACAAACTTCATTTTGCAGAACACCAACCAATTTCTGTTTAAACCATACCTTAGAAAAATTGACAGAAAAAAATGATACAACACGAGATGTTTGTAAAACATGTATGCCCCCCGACTTGCAGCCAAGTTGTTTATATGTTCAATTGTTAAGATTTTTTTTTAATGCAAGCCCAAGCGAGGTCTCGATATATAGTATCTATGTATGAAGTTTTATTAAAATATCTCGATGCGTTCTCAAGTTATTGAGCGGAAACCATTTTTCTATATTTAGTAATGGTGACCTTGACCTTGACCTAACCCACCCCATATGACATCCCAGAGAGGTCTCAATATAAGGTATCTATGTATGAAGTTTCATTAAAATATCTTGATGCGTTCTTAAGTTATTGAGCGGAGACCGTTTTTCTATTTTTAGCAACGGTGACCTTGACCCCACCCACCGCATATGCAATCCCAAGCGAGGTCTCGATATAAGGTATATATGTATGAGGTTTCATTAAAATATCTCTATGCGTTCTCGTTATTGTGCTGAAACCGTTTTTTCTATTTTTAGTAACGGTGACCTTGACCTTGACCCCACGAATCCCATATGCAATCCCAAGCGAGGTCTGAATATAAGGTATCTATGTACGAACTTTCATTAAAATATCTAGATGCGATCTCAAGTTATTGAGCGGAGACCGTTTTTCTATTTTTAGTACTGGTGACCTTAACCTTGACCCCACCAACCCCATATGCAATTCCAAGCGAGGTCTCAATATAAGGTATCTATGTATATAGTTTCATTAAAATGTCTCGATGCGTTCTCAAGTTATTGATCGGAAACCGTTTTTCTATTTTTAGTAACGGTGACCTTGACCCCACCCACCCCGTATGCAATCCCAAGCGAGGTCTCAATGTAAGGTATTTATGTATAAAGTGTCATTAAAATATCTCAATGCGTTCTGAAGTTATTGAGCGGAAACCGTTTTTCTATTTTTAGCAACGGTGACTTTGACATTTTGACCCGTTTACCCCAAAATTTATAGGGTTCTTCCTTTCCTCTCAAGTAACCAGCATACCAACTTTCATGATCGTAGGTCAAAGCGTTCTAAAGATATCATGCGGAAAAACAATTGTCTACCGTTTATCTATTTTAGTAACAGTGACCTTGACCTTGACCCCACCCATCCCATATGCAATCCCAAGAGAGGTCTCGATGTAAGGTATCTATGTATAAAGTTTTATTAAAATATCTCAATGCGTTCTCAAGTTATTGAGGGGAAACCGTTTTTCTATTTTTAGCAACAGTGACCTTGACCTTTGACCTGTTGCCCTCAAAATGTACAGGTTCTTCCTTTCCTCCCAAGTAACCAGCGTTCCAAGTTTCATGATCGTAGGTCAAAGCGTTCTCAAGATATCGTGCGGAAACGTAATGGTCAACGGACACACCTACCGACCGACCGACGGACCGACCGACGGACGGACAGTTGCAAAGCAAGATACCCCCACTTCTTCGAAGGGGGGCATAATAATGCTAACACTTATTTTGACTATAGAAGCCAAAATATTTGATATTTTACGCGAGACCTGGTCTGTCATAATGTCTATGATAACATGCGAATCAAGATGCATAGCAATTCTAAATAAGGTAAGGATATGTATTAACATATACACCTATCATTGGAACTTGTTTCTACATTACATTTATACCAATTATTATAAATTATATAGAAAATTAACTCACCGTAAAGAATGCCTAGTATTGGACGGTTGCTGGAAAGCAGTTTGCATTCCGACCAATGGCAAGGATTGTATGTGGGACTTGATTAGACATGTTCTTCATTTGCCTAGTTGCTCTCTCTTCAACCCTGGTACCGCCAAAGCAGCAAACAATGCGATAGTGTGCCTATAATAATATCAAAATTATAGCAATGCAATATTTTGATTGCACAATAGCAAAAATTCATGTTCTATCGCGCAAAATTGTGTGACAAATTCCAGTCAGTTTAGAAAACCAAACTCTTTCACAAAACTAGGAAAAGTAACAGCGTAAATTTGAGTTGCATTATAAATATAATATATAGTATTAACAGTTTGTATATTTTACCTATCTGTTTTTATTTAAAAAAAGCCAAACATGTTACCTGGTTTAATTTTCATTTTTCAAAACGGTGACAGGGCGTTTGGGCCCTAAGACATTTCCACCCTGGACTTTTCGCCCTTGGACGTTTCGTCCCCATTTGGGGGCGACTCGTCTACAGGATTAAAGGACACACCATAACGTTCACTGTAATTTACAAAATTGCATTTTCGTTTAATAACTTAATAATGTCTTAATTTGATTAACTTCATGAAATGTATACCATTACATATTAGCTTATTTTGCATTTGAAGTGGTTAAGGTATTCGACCCATAATTAGCTCGTTAATTTCCGTGTAATTGCGACGAAAGCCGTAGCCGTCCGTAAATTACCGTTCGCATTCGGCATACATACACAACTTCTTTAAAAATTATATATTTCTTTAGCTACACCGTAGTTTTTGTTTCAGATTTTAATATCGTCGCTTTTAAAAGCAAATTAAATATACAATAACTATTAAAATGTAACGAGGTTAATTAAAATGAAAGTAGAATCGGAGTTTGTTCCCTTTGGAAATCATGATCATTTGAACGCTTATACAATTGTATGTGCATATAACAGCGTTTATTTACCTTGATATAAATCATTCTGACCGACGAAAACGTAATAAAAGAGGTAGATTTTCAAGAGAAAAAGACACAGTAACAATGTAAATTGTGTCGGCTATGATCAGCTGCCATGATCTGTGACAGTGTGTTTGGAAAATTACCGAGAAGCATATTAGTTTGAATGTTTATGTCTACGTGAAATATTGTAACATTGACTGATGTGATGTCAATACTGTTCTCTATTGGAAAACTGACAAAGAAACCTAGTCAAACGGCAAGCCTAATACCAAGCTGTGTATTTGTTAGTATTAGTTCATTATCTAATTGTAAAGCCATTTGTTTGTATGGTAATAGTTACTAAGATAATGACAAATCGTGAATGGTTGTGTAAATATACTAACTAAAATTATTGATTTGTATGAATACACAGAGCATAAAGTTTGGAAATATAATAAGATGAAGTACTAGTATTAGTTTACAAGCTTATTTAACAAAGTTCTATTTTTTGACATAATGATATAATTATGTTACAATTTCCATATTGAAAATGCCATCAATTTTGCTTTGTCATTTTGTCAAGTGTTATAACATAACCTTATAAGTCGGTTACCAAAACATGTCTAAAAATTCAACATTTGGCTTTAAATTTTGCTCAACTGACATCGGTGCCATATCAGACAATTATTAAAGCAATGATTGTTGTGTACATTAATATCAGTCTGTAAGTAGAATCTACTGTAAAACTGTGTACTGAAAACGTATTTTCAGTGATGCTGCTGTTCAAAAAAGCAAACACACATCCAGTACGATGGGCGACATGTTAGATGTAGACCAGGCTGTTAGTGTTCAACCAGAGGCATCGCTAGTAGCAGTCGCATTCCCATATTGATCAACAGCTGGGCGCAACCAGCTGATGTTCAAAAATGAGAAGGCCAGAAACATTGATTCTCTGGGTCTTCTTGCCTATACTGACGTGAAAAAAATACTACGGCAGAGGACATCGCTGGCTCCGGTTTATGTACCATCGAAACATTCAACTGGGAAGGCGCGGACAGTTTATTTAGTATTTAACATGTAAATATAATGGATGGGAGGCCCTATATTACAGTTGCAAAAAGGACGTTGGAAACTTTTATAACACAAATTAGCGGATTTTTTTAAAAAATAGCCATTTTTTAAACCCAGTAAAGTTCATGATGGACATGGCCTGGAAAGTTAAAATTTTTAGATGAAAATGTGTTAATGCAGCACATATTAGTCTTATATATTATGTTTATATTTATTTCATGTATCAAATGTAGTAATTGTTAATTTAGTTAATACAACTCTTTTGTTAATATTCTAGATTCTGTGTTTTAGACTTTTTGAAAAAATATTGTTTATAATAGAATGTACAATGATGAAACAAAGTTTAATTTTAATGTTTTATGTTCAAAAGTTATGGAACTAATTGTATATTTTGCACGTATTTTGTATCTAAGAACTTTTTAAAGTTTTATTGGAGTATTTTTCTAAGGTTCTCAATAATTATTTATAAATATAAAAAAAAAAAAGGGATTTCTGAAACAAAAATCCGGCTTAATTTTGTATGGGGGTAGTGTTTAAAACTGTTTAAATTTTTCAAATTTGCATGGTAAAGTTTGTTTGTTTTGCCCTCGTTGTGTGGCTTATAGTCCAGGAATAAAATATATTATGGTTTAGATTCAGAACATGCATAAAATAAGCAAGTTTATCACATTTTGTTTATGGCTTTCAAAAAATAGAACAGGGAAATTCTCATCGATCATAAATATAATTAGCAATATGAGTACATATTACTTCCATATGAGTTCATTCAATAATAATTGTGGATTATTTTCATAATATGTGTTCAATATACCATTCATAAATGTATATTTATGTCAAGTTTATGAAATATTAATAAAGTATTTCACTTATAAAGATGTCAATAAATATTCAGTTTTTCATGTGTTTAGCAAAAGAGGGGGTATGGTAATTAAAAACCTATATCTGACAAACCAAACAGTAAAATATCCTAAATTTTGCAGAAGAGTCCAGATATGAATGTCCTTCAAGAAAATAATATGATTTGTGGTGTTCTAGACATTGAGTATTATGGGTTGAATACCTTAAATAAAATATCAATGAAGTTAGTTTCTAACAGTTTGTTTTTGATCCACAAGGATTAATTATTTTTTTCATTAAAATTAATTAATAATCACGCAGTAATGAGCATGTAATGATTAACACATGTCGATTATATGTTTCTTATTTCCATGTTCGTTGTATGCGATAATACATAATATATTATATAGTGTGCGATGTAATGTAATTTCATATTAATTACTTATCAAGGATTTGTAATGCAAGACGGTATACTATTGCTTACGTTTGTTTGTGGGAAAACAATTGTAATTGTCTGGTCATTATTAGTTATTTATTCACTTAAAAAATACAAACGTGAACTTATTTAATGCATATAAATGAACATAATTTATTTAAAGGGGCTATAGCAACAAAAGGAGCCCCAAAGGGGAAATTTTTCATAAAAATATAAGCAACATAACATTCAATTGTATTTATGAATGTCTCCTAAATGACGTATTTATGACTACTGGATAATGTGTATATACAAAATAAAAAAATGAAAATGTTGTTTATTTTCCAATGTTTTGCCCATCCATGTACATAGTTATGTTTACATTTTGAATTTCTTGTAAATTTTTCCGATATGTAACGATTGACTCCGGAGACCGGCTATAGCAAATAACCGACCAATGAAGTTTCTCGAGCTTAATTTAACAGCTGTAGTCTGCATGTGCGCTGTGTATGGAAAATACAAAGTTGTGCAACGTAAATCGAGTGTTTTGGCAAAATGCAAAACGTTAACCGAATAAACCGGGATGAAGATGTTCAAAATGGACATCATGTTCAAATCAGTGCATTATATTATTGTGTTATGATGAAAATTACGGTGAACGGCCAGGTAAGTACATTGAATCCTTTCGTAAATTCTTTACACGTATGCTGACACGCTAGTATTATTCATATTTTTATCATAACCTAGTTGTTTCTATCGTTTTAACATTGTGAATCGTATAAGTCTTGCAGATTCCACAGTGTTACATTTTAATATAAAGGTAATCATTGTGATCGTCTTGATCTGTTGGGTGTGTACACAAAATGTGTTGTAACTGTAACAAGATAGATAACTCTGTCTGTTATAATTATATATTTTCGTTCAAACTGTTTCGGTTTGAATATTTTCGTCTAAAAATGGATTTTTCGAATCGCAATTTAGATCAATGGTTGTGCATGATGAAAATAAACGTTACAGTTACACGAGATGCTGTTTTCGTTTAATTAAACAAATCTAGAAATAAATACATTTACTAATTACTAATAGGTATTGTTATTAGACAATGTTAAAAAAGTATGTCCTCATTCATGTCGTTACAAACTAAATCTTATCAAGCTTATAGAACTGTTTTGATAGAAGTGTGGCTCGTTACGAACCTATAGATTTGCACAGTTCAGTGATTTATTTTCTTATTAATAAGTTCATTAGATGTATGCTAATTGTTAATGTAATACAACTACACAAGCGTAAATACCTACATGACAGACGTACATGATCTATGTAATAACACAAGACAGGGGTCATATTCCAGAAACATCTTAAGTGAAATCTTAGCCTTAGCATTTTATTCCATGTATACATGAAATTCTGCTAAATGTTCATTAATTATCAACTTATTATTAACTAATATTTACTTACAAGTAATTGGTTTCATTAATTAATGTGTAGTTTTAAAAATATAACCTTACACAAATTGGAGCTTAGGTGAAACTATTTTAAGATCGACTTAAGATGTTTCTGGAATATGCCCACAGAGCATTGCATTTGTTATATCTAAATGTTTTGTTTCAGTCAGAAGAAACCCCGCCCTACAGCACATCAGGAATGGTCATCCAAAGTACAGTTAAATGGTAATCATATAGACATGCATTTCTTCTCAATAATTAAAAACATACATATCTTTGTACCATTATAGGAAATTGCATATTGTACTGATTGTTAATAAAGAAAACAACTTAAAATTGATCAGAAAATGTCCAAAAAATAACTCTTCGGAAGTTAAGAGATATACATGTACGTCACGCACTAGAGCAGGGCTGATTAATCACTCCAGACTCCAGTATGCAACAGAGGTTCTTTTGGACCAGATATGTATAGGGATCACATTAATTAACACAAATACCTTTACATCTAAACTATTTATTTACAAAACTGATATGGATCTTCTTGATACACGCATTCAAATTAAGTATTCAACAGAACGTGATATACATTTTTCGAAAGTATCTTCATATGCAAACAATACAACAACAAAAGTCCTTTAACCTATAAAATAAGTTAATTGATTAAAGCAACAATGCCTTCAATGTCGATTTACGTCATGATCCATGCCGCGTATATTTAACATAAAACCTTTAGTATTCGTTCTTGACGCACAAACGCTAATTTAAAAGAAGAATCTTTTGTGTCACTCAAGCAAGTAAATAACACTCCAAATGCTTCTCGCACATACGCACACAGTTAACCAGACTTGTTATCACTCATATCGAAACCACACAGGCTCGGGGTTGCCACACAGGCTTGGGGTTCGCCACACAGGCTCGGGTTGCCACACAGGCTCGTGGTTGCCACACAGGCTCGGTTTGCCACACAGGCTAGGCCTGCCACACAGGCTTAGACGTGCCACATAGGCTCTATTCTTGACAGGTCTCCCCCACTATAAGCCACCTATAAACAAATGAAGTCGATAAACCTACGTCCTACATCATTCAGTGTAAGTTGCTACTCCAACACAACAACGCGACTGGACATTTATACACCCAATACATGAGCTTTACAAAATACACTTAACCTTAATTCCTCATACGTAAATGGCAGTACTATGACTATTAGTATGTGAACTGTACTTACATTGGCGATCAAATATCTCACATCCCCATTTCCTCATATTCTCACACAAAACTTGCACTCAGTCATCTCCAACTGATCTGGTCTCTACGACTGTTATTTCCAGACTGAATTGAAACAATGAATCCTCCCGTCAGCCAAACAAAGCAACATCAGAAACTAGTCTAAATATCAACACCTTGTGACATTTAGAGTATGGTTAATGGGTTTTCCTACCGTTATCAAAGTATAGTCCTGGCATCAAAGTATACTAACTAGGCTTCATGTCAACATAAACACTAAACAAAAACAGAGTCTCACAATTTTGCTGGGAACACTTAGCAAAAGTTAGCCGAATAACGAGAACGTAAAGTATTGCATTAAAGGGGTATGTAGAAATTTGTGACAATGTATGTAATTGAATACTAAATTGTTGTGCACTACATTGAAATTGTGTTCTTGCTTTCATTTTAATGTCTGTGTATGTATCAGTTATATCATTATTGTCCGCTCAATATACCTACAATATGATACCAGGTTTTATGTTGACAGGGCTTAGAACCTCTGGATATTGGGCATCAGAGAAGTAATGTAACCAGATTGCCAGAAATATTGTCATAAAACTGAACTGTCACAAATACTTCACCTGTAGACAATAACAATTGTTTCTGCTGCTTTCAACAAGCCATAGACAATGAACATGCACATGTTCCACCAGTCTTGCAAACATCATTAGTATTAAAAATACAAATGGAAATAAACTATTTTATGTTTGCGCTCTCCACATTCCGAGTTCTTTGTGGGACAAAAACTATACAACAATCAAACTGGATTGAAAAGGGCTGACGCAAAAGCGTCCACCGTCGTTTATTAAAACAGAGAAAGAATTTGAAAAGCAATATATATAGACCCGTATGCAAAATTGTCCCATAAAGTTGGACGAACCACAAAGTCCATAAAATATATTATGCAAGGTACAACGTGTCATATTATGCAACATGGTGGTAAGTTTGCAAAATACACTAAGTTACTAGTAAACAAGAGGAATACATAATAAAAAGATAATACGTGTCAAATCAATGTAATGTACAGTAAAACGATGACGCAGGAGGAAGGGGAGGGATGGTGGTTAAAGTTGAGCATGTGCGAAATGCAGCTGCTTTGTTCCGATCTTGTTGAAGAATTATTCAACTTCCGGTAATTTGGGGTTACAAAGCAGTAATTTAATAATGGCAATTATAGGTTACACACCAGTCACGGTGTTAACAAATAGAAAGGAGCTCCAATATAAATTAATTTATAATTCCTGCGTCTTATAAATTATAGTTTTATACTTGCGCTCTCCACATTCCGAGTTAATTTGTGGGACAATAACTTTACAACAATCAAACTGGATTGAAAAGGGATGACGCAAAAGCGTCCACCGTCGTTTATTAAAACAGAGAAAGAATTTGAAAAGCAATATATATAGACCCGTATGCAAAATTGTCCCATAAAGTTGGACGAACCACAAAGTCCGTAAAACCGTCCAACCAAGGAAAAGGAGAGAGCAAACCATTAAAGGAAAGTGCTATGGTCCCAGTTAAAATCCTGGTACGGGAGATGTAAAATCTAGCTAAACATATACATATTTACAAGCATGTTGTAGTAATACTTGCAGTAAATATAGTGATGCATTACATAAAAGAATATGAAAAAACCCAACAATACAACAATGTATAAACTTTAGATATATGCAAAAATCAGACAAGAGTGACTAGCTACGAATTCATGACATTGAACAGCCTGTAAGTAGATGCGGGATGACTAGCTTTAAGGTAAACGTTCAGAGTATAAACTAGATGGCACCAGATAGGTCATAACAAAACTTAACAATCTACAAAATAAAATGACAATACGAACCATTTTCGATACTGAGATCATACGTAATAGCTGTTATTGTAGCAAAAACATGGTCCTTAGAAACAAGAGTTAACAAATTGGAAAGAAACACGGGATGAGATTATATGTGGACCGACTGAATAATTTTAAGGATAAATTATTTACAAAACATTTAGTTAGTACTACGCGGTGTGAAATCAAATTTTTGGACATATAAAATTCGCCCATCGGCAATGTTATCAATTGCATGAGTTTTGCGTTTATAAATCCTAAAGTGAAAATGAATGAACTACAAATACACGCAAAGTATTGGTAAAATAAAGTCGTGAAATATGAACAATTAAGTATACAAAGACATATAACGAGAAGTATTGAAAGGAAGTTACATAACTGATTATGATGTAGCGTAGGATTAAAAACATACACGTATTAACATGATGCTGCCTGATTAAGCATTGTATAACCCGCTGATGTGGCAAGACAAAGACATGACCATAATGTAATTACCATAATCAGTAATTCAAATACATGATATATACAAAACATATTTACAAAGTAGCAATGTGTAACATCTTAGTTAAAACTAACAATCAGAATAAAACTGAACAAAAAGGCAAATACACAACCATAACCGTGTAAGAGTGGTGATGACTGGAAGGTACACAACCAATACCTTCAACAGTAAACTACAGATGATATACCTATGTTGTTACATGGGTTTTGGGGCAATATGAGTCAGCCGTATGTAACGCCTGAGTGCTTTAGATTTCCAACTACCCATTAGCATTATTTCTTGTTCAGTTTTTCCCGAAAGAACAGCTTGTATGCAGGCCCCAATTCGCAAACTATGAAAGGTGTACTGTTTGGGAGACAGGTTCGAAAATTGCAGAATTTTATTAAATATGGGCCTAAAAGGTCCAAGAGTGATTGGAGAGTTGTTAGATAGAGTAAATAATGGTCCTGCATGACTGCCTGTGAACTTCAAATATTTGTCAGGGGGCGTGTGAAGGTAAAATAATGATAGTCACTGGCTTTTGGGTTTTGTTGGTCTTATGCTTACGTAGCCGAATAAGGACTGATTTTTTCTTTGCCTCAACGTGGTTGAACTGAACCACGTCACAACTGTTCCATTATTCAGATACATAGATACAGACTATAGCTAATTTACATACCCACTGGTTATTCATAAAATAGATGCAGACAACCCGCACATTTCAGTCTCGTGTATGCATTGCTAAGAGTAACATCATTGTTAGTAGTTGTAGAGCGTAGCTTTCATTAGAATGCTATTAAATATATAACCTCACACTTGTGTTGTTCTTAAGTCATTTGACTATATACATTTGTATTACAAACCTCTACACTACGACAATACAACAACAGAACATGGTGTCAGAATAAAAGTGATTTCAACTGGATTTATGGACAATTATTTATCTTGTGACATTTAATACTGTACATTTATCATCATGGAGCTTGCTGGAATTGCACCACCTGTTATGAACTGGGATGATTCAAATCCATCAGAAGCCTTCAAGAAATTCCAACGTCATGTCAATTTTGTCTTTTCCGGTCCGTTAAAGAATAAGACGGAAGAAGAGAAGGTCAGCTATTTATTGTTGTGGATTGGTGAGAAAGGCAGAGACATACATAGCACTTGGCAATTGAGTGAATCAGACAGTAAGAAATTGGACACTTATTTTTCTAAGTTCGCCTCACATCTACAGCCGAAAATCAATCCAATATTCAGCCGTTTCAAGTTCTACAGCCAGAAACAGGACTCAGACACCATCGATCAGTTCGTCACTAGGCTTCGTCTGATCGCAAAGGAATGTGATTTTAAAGACACTGACGAGATGATCAGGGATCGTATTGTCTTCGGGACGAACTCTTCGAAAATCAGGAAAAAACTGATAAACGAAGGTGCAAAGCTTACATTAGATAAAGCGGTGCAAATTGCTCAGTCGTACGAGTACAGTCGGGAGCAATTAAAGTCGATGCAATCTACGGCATCGAATGACGTCACGTCAGTCGCGAAACCAGGGCGGAGGGAGCAGTCCAACAAAGGGGCTACCGCTGGATCGAAGGTCAAGGATACCGGGATGGCCAGACGAGCGTTACCGAAGAGTGACCGTGGCATTCCACATCGGAGCACCAAATCGTGCAACAACTGCGGACGTTCACACGCGAAACGAAACTGTCCCGCATATGGGAAAACATGCCATGCGTGTAACAAACTCAATCACTTTGCATCTCATTGTAGAGCAGTAAACTGTGTTTGTGACAGTGAGTGTACCTCCAAGTGTGAAGAAACAGACTACAATGATGACATTGGTATGGTGAGTACAAGTTCTCCAGATCGAGCTGTTGTTGAACTTTTGGTGGGTCCTTCTAATACTGCGATAAGTTTCAAAATTGACACAGGATCTGTAGTGAACATACTACCAGTTGCACAATATAGAGCCATGAAAATTTCTCATCCATTACAGCCAGCAGTTCACACTCTTACAAGCTACACAGGCAACACTCTTCCAATACTAGGTCAAATTAATCTCAAATGCAGTTATAAATCAAAGGTGATTCAAACTGATTTCTACATTGTGAATAGCAAATCACGTCCATTATTGGGTATGCAATCTTGCCTAGATCTTGGACTAGTGCAGTTGACATTCTCAGTTGAGAATAACGGCCTTGACCGTGACGCAGTTTTGACTGAATACGCGACTTGTTTAAAGGCACTGGGGTTATGTCCGGTACATGCAAATTGTACTTGAAACCAGATGCTGTTCCTGTGGTAAATCCGCCTAGGAGAGTCCCCGAGGCACTCAAGATAAGACTTAAGACAAAACTAGACAGTATGGAAACAGAACAGATCATTACTAAGGTAAATGAACCGACTGACTGGGTTAACTCCTTAGTAGTAGTTGAGAAACCTAAGACAGGTCAGTTGAGGGTATGTCTAGACCCGAAGCATCTTAATGAGGCTATCAGACGTCCACATTATCCGATGCGCACAATTGATGACGTCACGAGTAAGCTAAGTGGCGCAAAGCACTTTAGCGTCTTAGATGTTACACATGCTTATTGGTCAATTAAGTTGGACACGAAGTCCTCTTACCTTACGACGTTCAGTACCCCGTTTGGACGGTACAGGTACTTACGTATGCCATTTGGTCTGAATTGCAGTCAAGACATTTGGCAAAGGACCATTGACGAAACATTTGAAGGTCTTAAAGGAGTAGCATGTGTTGTTGACGATATTTTGATTTGGGGAAGTACAAAGTCTGAGCATGACAGTAATCTACTCACTTTGCTGGACAGGGCTCGCGAGAAACGGGTACGTTTCAATCCTGAGAAAGTCCTGATTGACGTGAAAGAAGTGCCATTCTTTGGTCATGTCATTACAGACAATGGTCTTAAAGTTGACAGTGGAAAGGTCAAAGCCATTACTTCTTTGCAGTACCCCAAATCAAAGGCAGAACTTGAAACAGTTCTTGGCATGGTGAATTACCTGCAAAAGTTTTCACCACATTTGGCTGACATTACAAGCAGTTTACGTGCTTTACTAAAGAAAGACGTGGAATTCGTATTCGATCAGCCACAAATTGACGCTTTCGATAAAATGAAGGACGTAGTGACGCAAAGCCCAGTACTCGCGTACTTTGACAATAAGAAACAGGTTACGCTTGAATGCGATGCAAGCAAACATGGTGTTGGCGCAACCATTTTGCAAGACGGCAAACCAATTGCTTTTGCAAGCAAGACATTGACCCCTACACAGAGCTCATATGCAAACATCGAACGTGAGATGTTGGCAATAGTTTTTGGCTGCCAAAGGTTTCATCAGTATGTGTATGGACGTAAGGTCATAGTTCACTCTGACCACAGGCCAATTGCAGCCATCATGAAAAAACCTCTGTCTGCAGCACCACCTCGTTTGCAGAGGATGTTACTCATGATTCAGAAATACGACATTGAGGTCAAATATGTGCCTGGGAAACAAGTTCCCATTAGCGACCTACTGTCTAGACAGCCAATGAGTCATACGCTTGACGAATATGAGGGGCTTGATTTGCATGTTCACACGGTTCTGAAATGTTTGACATTTAAAGACAGCAGACTGGAACAGTTGAGAGTTGACACAAGTCGTGACTCACAAATGCAAACACTAAAACAGACTATAGAGACGGGTTGGCCGGAAACAAGGCAGGGCTGCCACAACTCCATAATTGAATTTTTCAATCACAGAGACGAGCTGTCAACAGGTGATGGTTTGATATTTCGGGGACAAACAATTTTGATTCCCAAACAGTCACGCGCAGAATTGATTGAAAAAGTCCATGTTGGTCACATGGGTGTGGACAAAACAATCAGCAGGGCAAAAGACGCATTTTTCTGGCCTGGGATGGTAAGGGAAATTACAGACCATGTACTGAATTGTCCCATCTGTTGCAAACACAGAGCATCCAATGTCAAGGAACCCATGGTGTCTCATGAAACACCAACAAGACCTTGGCAATTTGTCCACAGCGATATTTTTCATTTTGATGGGAAAGATTATCTGTTGATAGTCGACTCCTACAGTAGACATTTTGAGATAGACTGGCTACCGACCGCAAACTCGCAAACTGTCATACTGAAACTGCGTGCACATTTCAGTAGATTTGGTGTGCCAGATTTATTCTTCAGTGATAACGGAAGTCAATATACATCACAATCATTTCTTGACTTTGCAAAAAAATGGAATTTCACATGCAAATCTAGTTCTCCCACTAAAGCACAGTCAAATGGTTTGGCTGAGGTCATGGTCAAAACAGCCAAACGCATTTTAATCAAGTCAAAAGAAGCCAAGTCTGATCCATACATTGCAATTCTGGAGTACAGAAATACTACATTGCAAGATATAGGATTCTCGCCTACACAATTGTTGCAAGGTCGACGCACTCAATCTGTCATTCCTGTGAAAAGAGAGAAACTGTTACCAAAGGCAGTAAACACATCAGTTGTAACACACAAAATCAACATGGCGAAATCTAAGCAGAAACAGTATTATGATAGGTCATCAAAACAGCAGATACCACTGGCATATGATCAGTGTGTTAGGCATCAAGTTGGTAAAACATGGTTACCAGCAGAGGTTATTTCTAAACACAATGACAGATCATACAACATTCAAACACCTGATGGGGGTATATACCGCAGAAATCGACAATTACTCATGAAAACAAATGAGAAATTTGACATTGAGGAATTTGCCCCAAATGTCACGTTTAAACAAGTGAACTCACCACAGCCTAGCAAAACACCAGATCAACAGCAATTAAATTCACCAAATACAAACAGTGCTGCAAATCCTATCCCTGGGAACCAAACTTGCCTAAATTCGGGCATAACAACAAGATCTGGAAGGCTTGTCAAGCCAAACAAATTGTATTCTGGAGATGAATGGGTAAAATAATTGACTGTAAATAACAATGTGTTGTGAGTGTTATCTTGGCATTTATTGGTGTTAAACGATAACAGTCGTGCATTGAATGAGTTTCACTTGAAACATGATCTACCTGAAGCGTGGCAGTGCTGATAAACTTGATTGTTTTCAGTATGGAATGTTGTTGCTGACATGAATAAATTTACTATGAGAATGTTTGATTATATTTGTCATGAATGAATGTTCTTGTTTATTAATGATAATACATTATTTTGTTTAGCCTATGTGGACATGTGTTATCATTAATGAAATCATTACGTGTATTTGTTTATTACATATATCTTATATTTTAGTGATATATTTGACATAATGTGTTCTAGAGTTGTTTGCATCTTGAAAATGTATTTCTTATAAAAAGAGGGAGATGTTCCATTATTCAGATACATAGATACAGACTATAGCTAATTTACATACCCACTGGTTATTCATAAAATAGATGCAGACAACCCGCACATTTCAGTCTCGTGTATGCATTGCTAAGAGTAACATCATTGTTAGTAGTTGTAGAGCGTAGCTTTCATTAGAATGCTATTAAATATATAACCTCACACTTGTGTTGTTCTTAAGTCATTTGACTATATACATTTGTATTACAAACCTCTACACTACGACAATACAACAACAGAACAACAACCCATACCCAGTTTGGTTGGAAGGAGCTCCCCCATTCGAAAAAATCCATGAAATGCTATCAGGATTATTGCCTGGCACATGAGTTGAATGTAGGGGTTGTGTGGGAACACTAAGGTAGTGGCGAAAATGAGGCGAGTGATGTCTTCCAGCAGTATTGGTTTCCGGCAGTCATGTTTACTGTTGGACTTGTGCGCTCCAAGTACTAAGCGGCGCATTAAGAATGAGTTACAAGGGTCTGGCAGGTTAACTAAAAGATGCCGGTACGAGATGGCGGACAGGTGACTGCTGATGGATGAAGGTGCGTAGCCCTGCATGTGGAGATGGGCAACAAATGAGGCCACTGTTTCATGGCTGGCAGGTAGAAAACTGCCTAAATTGTTGCCGGAGATGAAAGTTGTAAACCTGGACCATAAGCACATCTGGTAGAGGCTGCAAGAGACATTTGAAGCAGGTGGTCTCTCACTTTCGCAATTTGGCAGGGCTCATGGCAAGAGGAATGGGAAGAGGAATTCTGTCCAGGTATGTGCCTTTGCGAGCGCGGCCTGAATCTGTAAGCGAGAAAGCAGATCACAAATATAGTTATTTTTTGAGGATATGTGTTTAGATCGGAAACAAAAATTATATCGCAAGGCTTTAAGTACTATGGAACGGATAAGTTTCATCATGTGCTTATATTTCGAAGTCTGTTTATTGAGACAACAGACAACAGCCATGTTATCTGATACGAAAAGGATGTTTTTGTTTGACCATAAATGGCCAAACATTTTAACCGCCATGACTATTGGGTACAATTCAAGAATGTTTATGTGATGCTTTTTAGCATGAGGTGGAAAGACACCGTAAGTCCAAGACTAACCCTGTGCACAAGCAAATCCTCTTGACCCTGCTGCATCTGAAAATAGCTTTAGAGTAGTGGAGGAGACAAATCGGTCCCCGGTAAGCAATGTACAACCATTGTATTGTTCTAGAAATTGGTACCAAAGAGATAGGTCAGAGCGAGTTTCATTGGAAAAGCGAATGTGGTGGTTTTGTTTGGAAATCCCTATGGTCAAATCATAAAGACGACGCAAAAAGCAACGACCAGGTTTGATGACTTTGCATGCGAAATGTAAATGCCCCAATAAGGATTGTAATTCCCTAAGGGTTGTTTTCTTGCGGCGTTTGAAAGAGTGCAGCAGGTTACGGAGAGTCTCAACCTTTGTCGGTGGAAGACTGGCTGATAATGTGGAAGTGTCCAATAAAATGCCATGCACTTCAGCTTTGGTAGTAGGATGTACCGTCTTAGATTCTTTGATAGGAAGACCTATGTCTTCAGCAAGATTTAGAAAAGTTTGCAAGCTATTGGCACAATGGTCAGATCTGCCTGGACCTACAAAAATAAAATCGTCAACTATGTGTGATACATACTTGACATTAAACTAAACTTGCTTTGAAGAATCCACTGCAAGCAAGATGAAAAAGCCTCAAAAATTGCAACTGAGGAAGAAGCACCTATGGGCAAGACAGTGTCAAAATAATATCCCCCATTAAAGAAAAAGCCTAATTTATGGTAAGCAACAGGTGAAATGGGAATTATACGGAAAGCTTCCTGAATGTCTGCTTTAGCAATCAATGAGTGCCTTCCACATTGCAGAACGTGACTGGCGACATGATCAAAAGTTTCCAAAGAGACCGTTGAATGTTGTTTTGGGATCTGAGAGTTTACAGATGGAAAATGTGGGATGGAGAATGAAAGGTTATGTATTAGTCGGAAACAATTAGGTTCACGTTTTGGTACCACACCTAGGGGGCTGCAGATGAAGTTATCAAGAGGTGGTTCAATGTAAGGTCCCTTAATTCGACCCCAAAGAACCTCCTTCTCCAGTTTGGTATGAACAAAGTCACTATGAGCGGACACCTAATAATGATTTTTTGAGATTCGAGGTGGCGGTGAGCCCTCACAGCCAAGCGAAAACCCAAAGCTGAATCCGTTGGTAAGGAAAAATGAAAGTGCGGGATCATAACCGGATAGACGAGGGGAAAGTTTGTAAAGAAGGCTAGGTGTAGGAAGTAGAAAATCCATGCTATTTTTGTAGCTGCTGCTGGAGTGCAGACGGGTTGGCACTTGTTGTTTGTTTGTTAGGGAAACGGGCGGGGAAGAAGTTGCGTTTCGTTTTGGAAGCAGGCTGGGTGCAACGGAAAGCCCCGTGTGGGCCATCGCAACCTCCACATGGGTGGAGTTTGTTGCACCGAGGCTTGTCGCAAAAGCCAACTTGTTGGTAATCCCAACAGTTACCTCGCCTGAAGAAGGGGGATTGGGATTGCCACCCTGAGGATGATCGGAAACCGTGGTGTGAGTGTGGTACAGAAAAGAAAGGTCTCCGTATGGATGGTACCCCAAGGGATGGATGGGCAGGCAGCCCGAAGACGGCGGAATTTCTCGTCATATGTCAGCCAATTTCTGGTAGTGTTTGACAGATTTTGGACAATGGACATATATCGAAACAGATGTGGAGCCTGAGTGGGGTACTTTGTTGTGTATATGTCTGCATATATTTGAAATGCAGAATTCCGTTGATGGATGTTGTGAATTTGCCTTCTTGACGCCTTCTCTGTGGAAGTTATTGTAGAATTTTGAGTTTTCTGTATGGTTGTTGTTTTTTGTGAGTGTTCCTTATATATAAGGGAAGAAAAGTCTACAAACTCGCCATTTGCGATTTTAGAAATTGTGTTAGCGTCCAGAGGTGGATGTACTGTCGAGAAAACCCCAAGGTTTACGGGATCCTATCTTTATTCCGGTAGCTTGAGCGTTCATTGTCATTGGAGATGGCCTCAGAAGAAAGAGACATAATGTCATTACTGGCAGCATCAGATGAAACAGAAGACTGAGCCCTACCGTCTGTCTTGTCAGCACTGATTAGTGTCTGAATCTCCTCCAGGACTTCCCTGTCCTGGGAGATGGCCTGTGCAAGCAGGGCAGCCAGGCGACTTTGTTTTGATGGTGGCTCTTCAGTGGTGTTCCTGGTAGCTCTCCGCTTCCCACTGGTTGCTGTCCGTGGATCTGCCTTCGGCATCGTACTGAAACGACAAGCATAATTTTAACGAAAGTTGAAATAATCATTAAAGTTACCACTTGCAATCAAAGAACAGCTAATGCAAGTAAACCGCAATGGGTAGGAAAGCCATGCCTTAGATAATCCTAGGCAAGCAGCAGACACGTAATGAATACAATATGTATAATATAAAGTGGGGTACACAACCAATACCCACTTAGAATGTAATGGGTACACAACCAATACCCAGAGTGAAATAAAAACGCAATAAACATCATGCGTAATGTATAATGAAGGGTACGCAACCAATACCCGACTAAAATGTGACGGGTACACAACCAATACCCGACTAAAATGTGATGGGTACACAACCAATACCCCCAAAAGTGTAATGGGTACACAACCAATACCCGAGTAGTAAGATGTAATTGGTACACAACCAATACCTGAATAAAATGTAATGGGTACAAAACCAATACCCAAATAAAATGTACTGGGTACACAACCAATACCCGAAAAGTGTAGTAGGTTCATAAACAAACCCGAGTAATACTGTACACAGACAGTACATGGTAATAAAACCCATAATTCTCAAAATATATTGAAAAGAGAATTTAATGATGATAGTTTATACACCCCTGCAGTATGGCAGGTAAAATAATAGCAATGTAACATGGAATTGACATTACTTGCCCTTGTTTTTGAACCACAGGCACACACTGCAAAATGTGGCAGTTACTTGCCCTTGTTGTTGAACCACAGGCACACACTGCAAAATCTGGCAGTATCAGAATTGCAAGTAGAGGGCAATTTTTTGGTTAAATTTACACTGTCAGTCTACTCAGGAAAATGGATCAAGCAAGTTTTGTAGGTTGTATAATCTGAAAATACATCAAGAATAATGTGATAATGGAGATTGAAGATGGAGTCTGTAAACAAAACTATGGAAGCAATGTCCCACTGGGCTTCGGTAAGCGACGTTCTGCAAAAAGCAAAGCACTGCGTACAGACATAAAATAGCGTGGCATGCCCCGTGTTGGGTGAACGTGCACACCATCATATGCCACGAACGACTCAGTAAAACGAATGTTACAATTGTTCCTTGAATGCGTCCAGAAAAAAAAATGGTTAGACAGCTGGCAGCGTGTTGAAATTAGAGCATTTGCCCTATGAACACGCATGTTAAAATTACCGGCATCCCGGCGCGGCAAAATTTTGGCAATAATTACCAGTTTGCAGACAGATTTAAGAAGTGTGTTTGCAAGATCCAGCACTCCATGCACTATTTGTTCAACAGATAAAGAGTTGTCACAAAAATCATTGCTTCCAGCCTCAATAAAGGTGATATCAATATCAAGCTCAGAGACTAGGTAAGTTGCCTGTGACAGGGATTTAGGTTTGTTTGTGGGAAGGAGAATGCCCCCACCTACACCATGCCAGTAAATTTGTATCCGTTCAGTGGATAAATTAACATTTTGTTTGTGATTGGATGCACACCAGAAATGAAAACGTTTTATAAATGAGTGACCCAACAACAAAATAGAAGTAGGCATTGTTAATATATATTATTATATTGATCCCTTTCAATCGAAGGTACAAGAGGTGCTTTCAATATAAATATTGATAACCCACGCTGTAAAAGTAGGTAATGTGGCCAAAATAAGGTACGCAAATCACAGATACATCCGAAAAACGGGCAACAATTTAGTCACAACATAACATAAAGTCACAATAAACAGTATTATACGGTATACTTTTACTCGCATGAACATCTCTGACTTATATTGACCTTTGAAAATTCCAAAAACATCTGCAAACGACGCTACGAAAGTAGGTTAAATTCAACAAAGGACGCTTGGTCAAAATATCAATCATGCGAACAAAATACTGTGCTGCGTTGAAATAAAACAATAATATAAAATAAAATCTTTAGCGATACGTTAATACTCGGAACCTGAATGCACTAATAAATGAAATATTAGGTCATTAAAGTTGAGCATGTGCGAAATGCAGCTGCTTTGTTCCGATCTTGTTGAAGAATTATTCAACTTCCGGTAATTTGAGGTTACAAAGCAGTAATTTAATATTGGCAATTATAGGTTACACACCAGTCACGGTGTTAACAAATCGAAAGGAGGTCCAATATAAATTAATTTATAATTCCTGCGTCTTATAAATTATAGTTTCACGAATTGACTGACTGTTTGGATATTATTAGAACAAGTTTTATGTACAATTATTTACTAGACATAGCAGTGGACAGTACATGCACGTTTAACATCATAATTTTGAATTGCCTCGTTTGTTTTCTACATACTTTATCCATTATTAGATTATGGCAATAATTAACTTAATATGGATGTAATGATTACTGCTATAAATGTACAGCTTGTGATGTATATACCAATTTGAACACATTGACGATATCTCACAGTTACTTTAATGTTTGTGATATTTTGAGATGATGGCTTACCATGTCATGAATTAGTTATCCCTACTATTTACCAATGATGTGATTCAATTGTAGAAAACAATGATCTGCATCTTAACAACAATCCTTACTTCTGTAATGTTCCATGATATTGTGTATGATCTGTTTTGTTTGAATTATAGGAAAATGATGAATTTATGCATCACAGTTTTAACTTATGGTGTATTTTTTTTCTTGGTGGCAGTACTTTATTACTTTATAAAGCAATGTAACTTGAAAAATAAAACTATAAAAAAGTTCAGTTTATTATGTGTATGTTTTTAATCCATTTTACAATGTGTGTCATCAATGAAATAGGGCTCCATTCACCTTTGAAAATACGTTTTCCTCTAAAACATCGGAAATCTTTCCATTATATCAGAAATCATTATGTGTTGCAATATAATGACAGTTTCTGTTGTAATAAAAAATGGAGTGGGTTATTAACAGTTATTAGAAAACAGAATTGATAACCATAATGTACTGCAAATTACTAACCTTTATTTAAAATTCGTCGAAGAGTTAACCTTTTATAGATATTCCTTTTGCGGGCACTTTACTAACAAGTAATATCAGCCTTACAGAGCAAATGGTAATGAAGCTGAATTCGCAAATGGAATCAAGCAACAGTACTCAACTTTTCAAGTAGAGTGTGCATGTGTAAAAACATTACCCTTCCTATCAATCGGTGCAATATTTTGATATAAAAAGAACAGTTAAGACATAAAATCATTGAACAAAGAAAAAACAATACAACTTGAATAATCATACAGTTTATTAAAACATTATAACATGAAAAAGCATTTAAAAAGAACACACCCATACATATGAATTATTCAAATAATTATAAGACACATGTATTCAACTACCAAAACAATGGGTGTCTTTCTATGCACAACCATGGAACAGTGCATGATTTTAATGTTATTTGTGCTAGTGGATGCTGTTCATATACATGTTTATCCCTGCTCTAAAATGGAAATGGACAATGTAGTCAAAATTGATACCAACCTAGACAATGTGCTTGGGTTGAGCTTAAGTACAAATGGAAAATTTCAAAACAAACCCTTTTCATTAGACCTCTTCATATTAACTTTAATGAAAAGATAAATTACACACACCTGAGGTCACAGTCTGAAGTATCCTTCATGTCAATCCATTATACACAGTAGCTTCCACAACAAGCCTAAACACTCATATGTCTAGCAAACAAAACTTCAGTTAAACATGTTTTCTAATATTCAAGTTTTTTAGTTAATCATTCAGCATTGTTATTTTTAATTAACTTGATGTACATGATATAAAGAAAAATGTAAGTAGAAAAAATATAACATCTCACACCAGTTAAGTGAGTCAAAAAAGGTTGTAGTCAATTAATTAAACAAGGCTTGTCACAGGATGTGACATATACCCCCGAAGCATATGCTCGTCAGAGGAAGGCAAAACAATGTACGAGTACAATATTATGCCCTGGACAAATATATTGAGATTTCAGCAACACAACTGTTTGTTGTTGTTACACACTGCCTCATAATGATCTTCATTCCCACCAAGGTATTACATTCCTTACATGTTGGCAAACATGATGCTTCCTACACAAAGTTCATTCTAATATTTGTCCTTTTAAGTGAACCTTGGACCCACACACCTTGACCGAGGAGCATGTAAGTGGTATGCGACACATCATCTGGTCATAGGAAAAAATCATCTGAAGTAATATTAAAATCCTTCAAGGCGTTAAGAAGTTACTGAGCAGAAACATAAAAATGACCTTTGACCTTAAATTGTGACCTTGACTTTTGACCGACGAGCATGGGAGTTGTACGCGACACATTGACTGGTCATACGGAATACTAATCTGAAGTTATATTAAAATCCATCCAGGCATTTAGAAGTTATTGAGCATAACAAAGCTTCTCAAGGAGCAAAAATATTGGAGCACTGTGTCAAATTTAAAGTACAGGCTAGTATTCTAAAACAAGAATTCATGTGACAGTCAATACTAGTATAATATTGAACTTCCACATCAAGCATTTCCACCAGTTGAATACAGTCGTTGAACTGTGAATCTTTGTTCCAGCACCTGAATCACTTTAGAACAGTACAGCTCTGAAACAAAGGAAATTGTATTGATTAGGTAAATTATAATAACATGCAGCATCATTGTATACAAGCATGATAGAAGAGGGCCTACTTAAGAACTCATGTACACTATACAGTAAACGACTACACTCTTGAATATACATGTACATGTTTTCCTTTTCTTTTGAACAATGACATTTGACCATATAAAAGATAATGTCTCACTTTACAATGATCTCCTTATTGACCTATCTAGCTGTAAATAGATAAGTGTTAATGCAGATGAGTTTCTATTTCAATATATTTTATACATACCAAAATAACCATATATGTGATAATATCAATATTGGTTTATAGAGCATACTCATGCATACTAATTATATAGGGCTACAAGTAAATAGCTTTGTAAAACCTGCTATGTTAAGGAAGTAAGTATGATTTGGAATGCAAATAGCAATTTACTATTTTAGTAGCAAAACCGCTTAGTGATCAGCAGTTTCCAGAGGACTGAATAATACCACACTGTGTCATCTCATCACCTCTTAGGCTCTTCCTGACAGACTGACCTCTTCTGAAAGCCTGCATACCGGTATATCGACACACACAGATATTAAGTATGTGTTGCACAATCTAACTCAGGAAAGTATCACTTTATATGTTAGCTCTTTATTATATTTAAAAAAAAAGCCTTTTATCAGAAATTGTAATAACACAATATAATTGCTCTTAACATCAACAATGAAATAATCTGATAAATGTGCACGTGTGAATTAAAATTTAAATAAATAAGTAGAATAAAATATGTTCAATAATCTGCAGCACTACATACAATGATAACACGCTTGACAGACATATAAAATGTATCTAGAAATCTAAATTATCTGAAGAAATGAACAGGCCTACCTATCTACTGCACAATTCCCATGAGTTATTGTTTGGAAGCAGCTTGTCTAATCCACTGTCTGTCTGTAGATCTACAAATTTAACAACAAATAATTTTAGTACAATTTTTAACTTTCATTTTAAAACACCATAATGTTAGGAATGCATAGAGTCTTTACATAGTTCATTAGATGCATACATACTAAATAAGAGTAATACTTAAATCTACTAACACAGCTGTGTGTAATGTACTCACACTAAATACATCATACATATATACATAATCTTATACTTGTACATCTAATTATTGAAATAAAAGTTGTACAAGCATTACCAAATTACTTTTATTTATAAAAATGCGATGTAATTCCTTGACGTGACTAATTTTAATACTGATCATAGTCAAATTAAGTAAACATATTACATAAATTATCGTTTATGTGAGCAACATGGATCTGTTTATATACCGATATGAGCGCGTACATCCAATAGGCAATACACACTTCCGCATATGCCTACATGTATGTCAAATCAAGCGCCGCCTTCTCGGCTATTTATAGTGATCGGAAAGCAACCGCTACGCTACCGCTCATTCATGACTGTCATTCCGAAAACCGACCTTTTTGGCGCCAAACGAAAAAGTGCATTTTGCGGATCTTTTTTCCAAAATTTATACAGGTAATATCAAGACAACGAAAGCTTCCGAAATACAGTTTTATACGAATATGTTATATTTATATTGGTTACTTTATACTAATAACACAGCTTACCTGATTGGCGTTAGTTTTTTTCGATGCCATAGCCCCTTTAAACTATTACCACTGACATGTTATCTTAAAACTCACATAACTGTTGGATAAGTATAAGGTTTGTCCTTATTCGTAAAATGTATAATTTTTTGTGGCTTTTCTGTTATATTTTTTATATGATAATTCATTTCTAGTGTAAGAACTTTTACAAATAATTATTGATGATTTTTGACACCGGATAATATCACCCATCACCCAGTGGCGGTCCACCCCAAATTACACATGGTAGACTTTTATCAAGATAATCTTGTACCATTACATCACACACACGGTTAAGAGCTGTAGATATGAAAATACTGAAACCACTAAATGAACATAAATGAACAGTTACTTGCGAATTTGCTACAATACATTTGCATTCTAAAATATACATTTTTGTATTTTCTCAACCATAGCCAATATGGGTTTGCTTGACTGGGACCTACCTGGGTTTGATAAGGGCAAAACATACGGGCTTACTTGCTTTCTGGGTCCCATTTAAGTCTGATATGGGCAAACAACATTTTGGGGACCCACATTGGGTTTATATGGTATATTTGCCCAGATGTAGCCCATACTTGGACCATATGGGGCCTTGCTTGCTGGGACCCATATGGGCTTTCTGCTTGGGAGCAATATGGGTTTGCTGAACTTGGGCCCACCTAGGTTTTGTAGTGTTAAGACAAAACATATGGGTCCCATACAGGGCCCACATAGTTTATCAGCCAAGGTAAACCAGATATCTGGCCCACTTGTGATTGCTTGCAGTGGACCCATATGAGCTTGCTTACTGGGTCCCATGTGGGATAGTATTTGGGATATTTCCCCAGCTATTGCCCGTATTGTGCCCATATTGACTTGCTTTCTGGGACCCATATGGGCTTTCTAGTTGGGACCTATGTGGATTTACTTTACTTGGATTTACCTGGGTTTTATAGTGGCAAGATAACGAATATGGGTCCCACACTGGGCCCATGAGGTGTATCATGGGCCCAGTGTGGTAAAACCCATATCGTGCCCACATGGGGTGCCTTGCTTGGACCCATATGGGCTTACTTGCAGTGGACCCACATGAGCTTCCTTTCTTGGACCCATATGGGTCTGATATAGGCAAAAATATCATTTGGGTCCCACATGGGGCCGAAATTGTATTTGTTACCCAGTTATAGACGATATTGGGCCCATATGGATTTGCTTTCTGGGCCCTTTATGGGCTTTCTAGTAGGGACCAAAATGGGTTTACTTTACTTGGACTCATCTGGGTTTTATAGTGGCAAGATAATGCATATGGGACCCACATGGGGCCCATATTGTATTTTCTGTCCAGTTATAGCCCATATTGTGCACATATATACTTGCTTTCTGTGACCCATATATGCTTTCTAGTAGGGACCCAAATGGGTTTACTTTACTTGGACCCATCTGTGTTTTATTGTGGCAAGATAATGCATATGGGTCCCACACTGGGCCCGTGAGGTATATTAGCCCAGGTAAAACCCATATCGTGCCCAAATGGGATGGCTTGCTGGGACCCATATGGGCTCACTTGCAGTTGACCCACAGGAGTTTCCTTTCTTTGACCGATATGTGTCTGATATGGGCAAAATATCACATGGGACCCACATTGAGCTCATGTTGTATTTTTTGCCCAGCTGTAGCCCATATTGGGCCCATATGGAATTGCTTTCTGGGACCCATATGGGCTTTCTAGTTGAGAACCAAATGGGTTTACTTTACTTGGACCCATCTGGGTTTTATTGTGGCAATATAATGCATATGGGTCCGACACTGGGCCCATGAGGTATATCAACCCAGGTAAAACCCATATCATGCCCACATGGGATGGCTTGCTGGGACCCATATGGGCATACTTGCAGTGGACCCACATGGGCTTCCTTGCTTGGACCCATATGGGTCTGGTATGGGCAAACAAATACCATTTGGGACCCACATGAGGCCCATATTGTATTTTTTTACCAGCGTTATATGCCAGAATTGGCCCTACGCAGTATATCAACATATGCAGATAAGTGTTTAAATTATCCTTCGAAACTGTATTCTCAAGCATGGGATACATTTACTGACACATGGTTTAGAAATGTCTCATATTAATATTAGAACATTATACAAGACGGACAAGATGGCCCCATATCGCTCACCTGAGTGTAAAGAATCATCATGGCTTTTAACAAAAAGATTGTTTAATATTTCAATATAGCCATATAAGGAAAACTGTCCCGCCCCCCGGCGGCCATTATTTTTAACGAATCAAAATGATTTCCAGCAATTTTGTAGACGGTCACCCAAGGAACATGTATGTGAAATTATTTTGAAATTTAGACAGTGGTTTCATACAAGAAGATGTTTAAAGTTTTCGAAATAGCCATATAAGGAAAACTGCCCAGCCCCCTGGCAGCCATGTTTTTAATAAATCAAAATGATTTCAAGGAATTTGATAGAGGGTCACCCAAGGAACATTTTTGTGAAATTATTTTGAAATCCAACCGGTGGTCTCAGACAAGAAGATTTTAAAAGTTTTCAATATGGCCATATAAGGAAAACTGCCCCGCCCCCTGGCGGCCATATTTTTTAACAAATCAAAATGATTTCAAGGAGTTTGGTAGAGGGTCATCCAAAGAGCATTTTTCTGAAATTACTTTGAAATCCAGCCAGTGATTTCAGACTAGAAGATTTTTAAAGTTTTCAATATAGCCATATAAGGAAAACTGTCTCGCCCCATGGCGGCCATGTTTTTTTAAACGTATGAAAATGATTTGAGGAATTTGGTAGAGGGCCTACCAAGGAGCATTTCTGTGAAATTATTTGGAAATCCAGCCAGTGGTTTCAGACTAGAAGATTATTAAAGTTTCCACTATGGCCATATAAGGGAAACTGCCCCGCCCCGTCGCAAACATGTTTTTTTACAAATCAAAATGATTTCAAGGAATTTGGTAGAGGGTCACCCAAGGACCAATTCTGTAAAATTATTGTGAAATCCAGCCAGTGGTTTCAGACTAGAAGATTTTTTAAATTTTCAGTATAGTTATATGAGGAAAACTGGCCCGCCCTCTGGCTGCCATGTTTTTTAACGATTCAAAATAATTTTAAAGAATTTGGTAGAGGGTCACCCAAGGAACATTTCTGTGGAATTATTTTGAAATCCAACCACTGGTTTCAGACAAGAAGATTTTTTAAGTTTTCAATATAGCCATTTAAGCAAAACTGCCCCACCTCCTGACAGCCATGTTTTTTAACAAATCAAAATGATTTCAAGGAATTTGGTAGAGGGTCAACCAAGGACCAATTCTGTAAAATTATTGTGAAATCCAGCCAGTGGTTTCAGACTAGAAGATTTTTCGGCGTGGCTGTCTAAGATCACTTTTGACCTAGATTTCTTGCGATAATCATGCAGCAGGAAAATTGAATGCCAATAGAATTTGGCAAACTTTCTATTTTTAGGGAATGCAAACTTACAACAATGGTTTAATGTATACCAACAACTGTAGCATACTTTGCGGAATTAAAATGTACATAATTATTTACATAAGTGGTTAAAATAAAGTTATAAACATATCTTCGACATATACTTTAGAACTGAACATAATTATGAAAATATTTTCTCATTGTATGTCAAGAACAGAATATTATATTCGTTCTCAGAATTAATCCACTGTTTTATTTAGCCTAGCGGCACGCTCTATAAATAACAATTGATTCTAGGGAGTTCAACACATTCACGATCATTCTAAAAATAACGCGCGTTTAGTTGCCGGTGTATAGCTGTAATAATATACATACATCAATTCGCGTCTAGAGAATCATAAGAGCGAATATTTCAATAAATGAGGAATTTATGTTTATAAACATACTGTGCATGTTAATTTGAAATTGAATGGCGGCTGCGTTCTATTAAGAATATAACAGAAGTGTACATTTCTATCAATTTCTCAAGTAGATGTTCATCAACCTATAAAAAGATATATATCTTTCAATAAATAACATGTGGTGAAATAAGTGTCGGAATACGTCGAAATGTTATTCGTGCTACTTTTACTTCATTTACGTAGCATTAATACATTATTTGCAATACCAATTATACACAGAAACCCTTGATACATCATATTCCTAGCGAATATAATTTTAAATCGCCATAGTCTTTTGAAATTTTATGTTTATGTCATCAAAAATGGAAGTCATTATTATTTCAAATGCGCTGAATGTCCTCTGAAGATTGTTTTTCATTAGGATACTAGTTCACAGTATAAGTGATTAATTGACTTCGAAATGTGTATGTATTATGCATAGATAACTTCCAAGCTGAAGGTAGGGTATATTACTTAAAAATTACTATACCCGTCTGATACAACATAATTTTCATTCATTCCCGCAATTATTTTCGTACATTGTTAATTTGTTAAATTTGGCTGACAAATTTATATAATAATGATGTTCACGTAAAATATTTAGGTTATTAATGTATCACTGATGAACACATTGGGAGGTATGATCGGTTTATTCACGGTACAAATATTATTAATTGTTGAATTAACCACACAATAATTTTGTGATCTGAGAAGTTTTCTTATGGTGCTTAAACAATCTGGGGTCCGAGAAGTCGCCTTGTCTAGGTATCCGTGAAGTCACGTAACCGATCATCTTGGCTCTCTTATATTATGTTTCGGGTAAACATGATATCTCAATATTCATGTCAACGACGATTGTCTTTTTAAAGACATTTTTTGTTAAAGTTTTCAATATAGTTATATAAGAAAAACTGGCCCGGCCCCCTGGCGGCCATGTTTTTTAACGAATCAAAATAATTTCAAGGAATTTGGTAGAGGGTTTCAGACAAGAAGATTTTTTAAGTTTTCCAGTTGTTAAGCTTTTTAATATATATTAATAAATTGAAGGAATTGGGTAAAGGACCATCCCAAGAACATTCTGATAAGTTTGGTTAAATTCCGCCTAGTGGTTTCAGAGAAAAAGTTGTTTGAAGTAAAATGTTGACGACGGACGCCGGACACAGACTGACCACAATAGCTCACCCTTGAGCACTTCTTGCTCAGGTGAAATAAAGAACCAATAAAGAACCAATGATATTTATTCATAAAGCTACAGCGTATCGAGGTAATTGTTATTTTCATCTTACCCATTTCTTACACGAAGCAGGTTATTTGCCTTTCTTATTTCCGCGTACATTGCGCATAGAATAAGATCTTGTTTAACATCAACAAAACACGCTGGAATGTTTTATGTAATTGTCATCATTTGTCATTTGTCATCTGTATTCAAGTTAAAAAAAAAAATCCAGCCCAAACATATATTTAACTTCGCCTTAATACTGCATGAAAAGAAACTAAGTATTACTATACACATGTAGTTCACATACAGCACGTATATTTACTACAGAAATATACAAAATACATTATCGCCTACTTTTCAATATCTCATTCCCGTGTGAATAGAACTATAACTCGATCGTAAATAATAAATCGTCTAAGCAATGGCTGTTGTTTACATAGGACCGCATAAGCTGACGCTACCAGACATTCAGGGTTACATCGTCAATGAGATGTTTAAGATTAAGCCGTAAATCCCTGATGAAAAGTTTCCAATTACTGAAATACAGTTTCGAACGCATGGTCAGAGGTCAAGGCGCACAACCGCCACTCTGCACGACAATGTACTGCCGATACTAACAATGTCAAGTACATGAACCGTAGCAATGTCACAAGTATACATTATATAAGCAAATAGATCTACATTTGGGTAAACTTACACGTTGGGTATCTTCAAACAGTGTGTCTGAATTAAAGGACAAATATTATTATATATTTGCAAAGATGTACACCGCTGGGCGTACACAATTAATTATCTTATGAACAAACTGTATCAGTTTTGTAACGTACCGAAAATGGGGTTTGTTTAAGACTCATAAACATTAATAAAATATTAAAATATTCAAATAATAAAAACACGCACGTCCGTTTTTATCAACATAACCTTACCCTACACGAATACTCGCAATTCGCCTTTCTTATTTCCTTGTAGTGGACCTTTATGAAGTTAAACATAAGCATTCACTATTTAACTAATTATGAACATATGATATGTATGTTGTAACATAATGTTAAATGTTTACAATTTAATAAATGCTCGCAGGTTTTATGTTATCATATTCGAACCTCTATGTAAGAAACTTAATTCACCTTAATGCCGCCAAAATATATGTTTGACTTCGCCTTAATACTGAATGATAGCAAAGAAAGAGCTGTAGTTAACAAAAACTAGGGATGGTAACGAATATTCGAACATTCGAGGACTGAAAACTATGTGAAAATGATTTAGTTATTGGAAGACTTAAATCTTAATATAAATTACGAAATATATGTTAACCCATAAATATCGATTTTCCTTACCACCTTTGAGCTTCTCAAATACGCATGATGGCTGTCAAAATAAACATATCACCATATTGTTATGTTTCTGAAATTTTGTTGTTTATATTTATCCCATTATGTCTACCAAGGGGAACTGAAGAATTCGGGGTGATAATTGCTGTTACTGCGTACACAACACAGAAAGCTGAAAAGAACGTTTAGTTGATTAAACGCTGTCGTTTGCTTCGTTTGGTGATTTCAAATTGTATAAAGTTTAAACGTGACTTTTTAAGGGGAAAAGTTGGTAGAAAACTAAAAACGATTTGTGTACATGTATATGACATCATTTCACATGTAAAATTTGAGAAAAATCTAAAATTAACCAATCTTGTGCTTCGTCTTAATACTGCAAAAGTAGCAAATCAAAATTAGCCTTAATTTCTCAAAAACTAACTTTCGGTTTCAAGTGTGATACTGCAAAATGAAACAACAAAAATCAAACGAACAATTGTAATTCAAATAATATATGTCATAACGCCAAAACCAATGTCGTATATCAGTCTTTGATGAATATATAG